>CAJQZP010000501.1:3927500-5127500 GCA_907164705.1 Parnassius apollo | reverse complement strand
CAGCTCATCTACTTCATTTTCCATAATACCGGAATGACCAGGACTCCAGGCAAAAACTACTGAGATATTTTCAAGATGGCATTTATACAGGGTTATTTTGAAACATACGGCGAAATTTGCATAAAGCATGAGTAATGAATAAGAAGTGTTGAAAAATTAATTTAAAAAATCTCAAACAACTTTTATCAGTAGTAATTTTCTGTCTGTAAAAATTACGGTAGGTAAGTAGGTAAAATTACGGAGGGTAAGGAGAACTATCTCATATGGGAGACAAGATGAAAAAGTATTCCAGATGTAAACTATAAATAACAGTTCAAAAACCTTCCAGAGTAGCGCTAGCGTAGATACAGGGTATGGTATAAAATACAAATGTAGCAGTTGTAGATATTATTATTAAAAAATAACCAGTACTAATTTTTTACAATGACTCCACAGAGTCAGTAATTAATTCTTGGGGCGATGTATACGCTTTACAACAAGATCCCAGAAAATTACAAAATTTGACGTAAGTACACAAAGTTCAAAAACTTTATTAAACTGAGTTTGTACAAAACGGGTTATTTTACTATTAAGGAATTTATGGATGATAATAACCCCTGAGAAAGGTGATCGCTACCAAGCTATTTCTAATTTGTTTTGTGTTGTTGTTTAAATTGTAACACGCATGATTGTAAGTCTTATTTTTTTATACTAGTCCCGTTGGGTTTCTTGCTGGTTCTTGCCAGGACAGAGGTTTTTTTTTGCGAACCAGTGGTAAATGAAAAAAGTGACTTTCAATAAGTATTATTTATAATCTATATTGAATAAAAAAGTTTCTGTTTCGAGATCTTACTGTGTGTAATTTTGTGATTTTGTGTATGTGTTCTTATTTTGTGACTCGGCTTTGACATTTTGGACTGTTTCTTCTATATTCGTTGAAGCATGTGCCCACAAAAGATGATGATGAAAAACAAAACAAATTATTATGGATAGCTTTGAAAGAGACATTAATTTTGACTGCATTTTTCGAAATCAAATAATAATTAATATAAACAACGACATATCTACTAGTTTTACTGAAAGTGATTGAATAAATTTATTTTTAATCTAGTTTCAATCTCAAATTTTTATAACTGTGCCTCTTGAAATAAGCAGTAACAACCAATACAAAGAAATTGATAAATCTTATGTTTTAAATGATCCGTTTTTAATTTATTCTGGTATTATTCAAACCAAACTGCAAATGATTATCAACTCTAAATAGTCGATATCGATTTTTTCAAGAATCGAATATTGTACGTTCCCATTTTTTGGTTGGCATGCTTGGTGCAATAAGTCTGACAGCTGTCAAAAGGTATTTCTTGGATTTGGTTGACTATAGTTAAAAATTTAATATTTTAAAAGACTAATTTTTTATGATAATAAAAATATTTTCAAACTTTTTTTGATTTTTTTAATAATTCTTTTATCCAAAAATTGACACTTGTGACTTTTATTATCATTTTGTTTTTGATTAACTTTTGTTCTCTAATTTTGAACAAAAATTTATTAATTTAAACTGTACCCAGCTGCTATTGTAGCACCACCCTAACTTAACGCATTTCGTGGAACACTTTTTCATACACAGTTAACAATGTTATGTCCAACGTCATATTTGACACGTAGCCGAGATGGATTAATGGATTGTTCAGAAGATGCCGTGTCTATAGGGGATGGTTATAATATTTTATTCTACTGCACTTGGCCTTGACATTTGCCAGTAATATGCCTTTGCGGTCAAGAATGGATAATTGTAACCCAAGAAAATTATTTGTAAAACAATTATATAAGATATATATCTTTAATTTATGACAGCTGTTGGTTAAAGACTTAAAAATATCAGGTCTTACTCGTATTTTTGATAATAGCTGCAAAAAATGATTCAAAATTGACAAGTAAGTTTATAACCTCATCAGAGATCATTCGGTTTTAGTTATACATATTACATTTATACCTTGTCCATTTATTGTCTCTTTAAACTTCTTTAATAAACACTTACGCCTGTCACCTAGAGGGGTAGACAGAGACTACAGATTTCCATTTGGCATGATCCTGACACCTCTATCGCCTCCTCCACATACATATACCTACGCATACATGTTCGTCGGATAAGGGTACTCTTAACGGTGTTACCATCAAGTGGACTGTGTGCTCGTTTGTCACCCTATCCTATAAAAAAATTGGTCAATATACTTTCACCCAGGACGTCCCTTTCCGACCATACCATTCACTTCTACAACATTAATTTTGTTACTTTTTCCTCATTCATTCTTTCTAAATGACCAAACCACCGAAGCATTCCTTTCTTAATCCTGGTCACAACATCATCCTGTAAACCACACTTCTCTTATCACACAATTCTACACCCTGTCACTCAGATTCAGCCCTAACGCACTCCTTAACGGCCGCGCTTGTTCTACTCATGTGCTTCTTTTTTACACCAAACTTTCACTACCATACGTTAAAGTAGGGACTAATACAGCATAGTGATTTTTTTTAATAAAGATAACATGTGATTTGCCGTACGTGCCTGTTTTGACACATTCTGACTTCACACAAGAGTGTATAGCTGACTTCACACAAGAGTGTATAGCTGACTTCACACAAGAGTGTAGCGCCCTATTTACACTATTTCCTGCGTTCACTCATCGTTCTATATCCTTATCATATCTCCCATCCCTGCTATGCATATACAACATGTAACAAAAACCCTACCGTTAATTGCGTTATCAGAATCAGTATTCAACATAAATATAAACACTCACGCCTGTCATCCAGAGGGGTAGGCAGAGACTACAGACTTCCATTTGGTACGATCCTGACGCACCTCTCTCGCCTCCTTCACATCCATACACCTACGCATACATGCTCTTCGGTTAAGGGTACTCCTAATTTGGCCCGTTTTCAATAAATCGCCAATTTGGTCGATAAATTTTCGCCTAGGACGTCCCTTTCCGACTCTGCCATTCACTTCTGCAACATAAATTTTCTTTGTCACTCTTTCCTCATTCATTCTTTCCACATGACCAAACCACCGAAGCATTCCTTTCTTAATCCTGGTCACAACATCATCTTGCAAACCACACTCTTCTCTTATTACACAATTTCTTACCCTGTCGTTCAGATTCAGCCCTAACATACTCCTTAACGACCGCATTTCTACTGCGTTGATTCTAATCTCGTGCTTCTTCTGCCACACCCAACTTTCACTACCATACGTTAAAGTGGGGACCAACACAGCATTGTGAATTGCCATACGTGCTTTTTTTGACACATTTTGACTCTTCACAATAGAGTGCAGGGCCCCATTTACTCTATTTCCCGCATTCACTCGTCGTTCTATATCCTTATCATATCTCCCATCCCTGCTAAATCAGTATTCAAGCGTTTAGAAATATTTTATTTTCAAAAAAAAACACATTTAAAATAATTTGCAATTGTGTGTGGTTTTATTTCCTCTAACTCACACGAGTATCGGTAATGCGGGGTCTTTGACAATCCTCTTACTCCTCGGCCAATGCAAAGGTAATAAAACCACATACAATTTTTTTTAAATAAAAATTAATTTTTTAAAATGTTTTTTTAAGCTTGAATACTGATTCGGATAACGCACTTAACGGTAACCATAGGGTTTTTGTTACACGTAACATGTAACAAAAAAATTGTATATATATATACAATATGTAACGTAATTAACGCACACCCTCAGACACCCCAATTAGTATAGGTATTATGTTATAATCATAATACATACACTGAATTTTTAGTTAAACATTTTTATGCACTGATTATTTATCAAATTAGTTATGCTAATTCCGGAAGAATGTTGTGGTCACAGTACAAATCCACGAACGCAAAGACTTTAACGGCTTGAAATAAAGTTCATTTTTCTTTATTTTTATTGAATGACAGGATTAGTAATAATACAAATAAAACTGCACTCTTAAGTCTTATTGCCTTAAGTTACGGTCCATTTCAGTTTGTTTTGACTGTACAAATTTAATGTGACTGTAATTTACGTAGTTTTAATTATTTTTGGGATAAAAAATTACCTAGGTATATTAAAAATGATAGGAATCGATTCAGTAAACGATTCTGAACAAACTACTTTCTCAAAGTGAGTTAATTATGTTACATGTTGTATATCCTCTACACTGACTTTATAGTGCCCGTGCCCGAGTGAATGCGCAAGCAGTGGTGCACTGGAGCATTATGATTTTAGCCCGAACCGGTACTCGAATCCGGTACCTCATGATAAGCAACCGCGTTTACGATCACTAGACCAACAAGGACTATGTATTAAATCGTTACAACCATATGTATATATATGGTCACTTTCTTGTAAATCAAAAATTACAGCCACAGAATAAATAATAATAATACTAGGAAGTACCACAGACACAATAAATAATAGTACTACGTACAGCAGTTGCAGTCCTTTGATGCTGACTGCTTGCCGACGTTTAATAGCCTACATAATCATTATTAATTAGATAAATCGCGCTCGCAAGCTAAATGAAACTTTATCGCTGCGCGAGTGTCCGTATTACTTTGCATCTCTCCTACTTTACGGCGGACATTCCGTTGTTACTAAGGGATGTCAATAAAGAGTAACAAAATACATTGCGAAATGTTAATTAAGTTACTTAGGTGAAATACCTATTCTGACTATGATCGACTGACCATATTTTCGCACCTATGTGAGTTCTGCGATGCCTAACGCATGCAACTTGCAAGGCCATTCGTCGGGAATCGCGATGCTTAGCTCGTAAGAAAAAGTTAGATAGTGTAAACAACAAATAAACTTGAAACACGATTCCTAACAGAAATGGAATCGTATTCTACTTAGTTAAAAATATTTTAAATACAAAAGACAAGTATAGGTACGTAAGTAGATACTTGGATAGTGAAGTAAACAACTAAATTTTGTAACAAAATTTGGAGATATTAGCTCAATTATTACTTATTTCTTTGTTCCTATAAGTACCTAACTAACATAAAAATTAAATAAATTCACGTTTCATAACTTCCTACTAAAATCCTTCGGTAACTTTTTTTTTTTTTTTTTTTTTATAGAAGAGGGGGCAAACGAGCATGTGGCTCACCTGATGTTAAGTGACTACCGCCGCCCATGATCAACCGCAACACCAGGGGAATTGCAGGTGCGTTGCCGGCCCTTTAGAAAGGAGTAAGCTCTTTTCTTGAAGGTCCCCAGGTCGTATCGGTCCGGAAAAATCACCGGTGGTAAATTATTCCACAGAGAGGTTGTACGCGGAAGAAAACTCCTTTTGAAACGTACAGTGGTGGACCGCCAAGCATCCAGATGGTGTGGATGGTATCGGGACGTTTGCCGTGTAGTGCGTTCACGAAATTTGGCGGCTGGGATTAATCCGAACAATTCCTCAGAGCACTCCCCGTGATAGATGCGATAAAATACGCAAAGAGATGCAACATCTCTTCGCAGCGCCAGTGAATCGAGCCGATCGGAAAGCACTCGGTCGTCGACGATTCGAGCCGCTCTGCGCTGGATGCGGTCAAGTGGAAGGAGCTGGTACTGGGGAGCCCCAGCCCAGAGATGGGAACAGTATTCCATGAGCGGCCGAACCTGCGCCTTGTAAAGTTGCAGGCGGTGTGCCGGCATGAAATACTGTCCCGCTCTGCTGAGCACGCCAAGCTTTTTTAGAGGCCAATTTGGCCTTCCCTTCCAAGTGACCACGAAACTGCACGTCACTCGATATGTCGACGCCGAGGATTCCGATACTGGCTGAGGCAACAAGGGGAGTGCCTTGAAACTGAGGGGATACGACAAAGGGGTTCTTTTTAGCGGTTAACGCGCAAACTTGTGTCTTCTGGGGGTTAAACTGGACTAGATTTAGTCGCCCCCCAATCCGAGACTCTGTCCAGCAGAGACTCGACTTCAGACACAAGTTTGTCCCGGCACTCAGAGACGTTTTCCCGAGAAATATTTGCTCGGCCGGTGTAAAGAGCATCACCAGTGCTGTCATCTGCATAGCAATGAATGCTACGGGTTTGCAACATATCATTGATATGCAGAAGAAACAGCGTTGGCGATAGCACGCAGCCCTGTGGAACACCAGCATTAATAAGCTTGCAATCGGAGCTTGCACCGTCTACAACGACCTTGATGCTCCGATCTGCAAGAAAACTGGTGATCCAATCGCACAATTTCTCGGGAAGCCCATAGGAAGGGAGCTTCGAAAGAAGCGCTTTGTGCCAAACCCGATCGAAGGCCTTCGCAATGTCCAAACTAACGGCCAATGCCTCCCCCTTGGACTCTACTGCCTCCGCCCATCTGTGAGTTAGGTAGACCAGAAGATCACCAGCTGACCTACCACGGCGAAAACCGTATTGGCGGTCACTAATCAGCTGGTGATCCTCAAGGTACCTCATGAGCTGGCAGTTTACAATGGACTCCATTGTTTTGGAGAACAAGGAGGTGATGGCGATAGGCCGGTAGTTGGACGGGTCTGAGCGGTCGCCTTTTTTAGGGATCGGGTGGACGAAAGCCGTCTTCCATGATTTTGGGACTACGCCTAGGGAGTAGGAGTACCGGAAAAGACGCGTTAAAACCGGTGCCAACTCTGGAGCACACGTCCTCAGCACAATTGGGGGGATTCCATCAGGCCCACTCGACTTATGGATGTCCAGGGAGAGGAGTGCTTTGCGAACCGAGCGCTGAGTGAAGTGCACTTCCGGCATGGAGCACTCACACCGCGGGATGGTCGGCGGCGTACTCCCCCCGTCATCGAGAGTCGAGTTAGACGCAAAGAAAGAGCCTAGAAGATCGGCTTTCTCCTTTGCGGTGTGGGCCAGTGAGTCGTCCTCCCTGTGCAGAGATGGAAGAGATGGCTGACAGAAATTCCCCTGGACAGCCTTGGCGAGAGACCAGAATGCACGGGTTCCAGAAGGAAGACGAACTAGTCTCTCGCCAATTCTGCCTATGTGCTCTGACTTTGCCTTGGCAATGACTCTTTTGAAGGACCTAGAGGCGGAATTATACTTCTTTTTTAGAGCGCTGGTGTTTACATCCCTGGACGCTGATGCGTCAGCCCAGGCTTAGTAGCATTCCTGCTTATAGCATGATGCTATTTTACAGGAGCGACCAAACCATGGCTGAGATTTGCCTCCAATGGGCACCACAGAGGAAGGAATAAAAAGTTCCATACCCTGAAGTACCACATCAGCGACAGAATCCGCAACAACGTTGGGATCATCCGGCGAGAAGCAAACCCGCCCCCAAGGATGCAAAGAAAGACCGCATCCCATCTCAATCGGCTGACCTATAGTGCCAAACACGGCGGCAGCCTGCAGAATGCAAACGCGATTTCAGCGTGAGTGGCACCACACTCCGGACAAGACAATGGTCCGAGGAGCCTAAAGGGGCGTCGACGGAAATCTGATATCCGTCCGGGTGAGAGGTCAGCAGAAGGTCCAACAGGGAAGGTGCATGATCCTCCACATCTGGAATCCGCGTAGGCGGAGTAACCAGTTGTGTCAGACCATATGCCAAGGCAAAATCATGAACAGATCTCCCCGCATGATCGGTTAAACGTGAACCGAGCTATTTTGTCAATCCGCGCAACAATTATAGTAGGAACGACGTTTCGTTAAAATTTATCAAATAGATGGGTAATATACAACACGTAACATAATTAACGCACTTTGAGAAAGTAGTTTGTTCAGAATCGTTTACTGAATCGATTCCTATCATTTTTAATATAGGTAAGTTTTTATCCCAAAAATTATTAAAACTACGTAAATTACAGTCACACTAAATCTGTACAGTCAAAACAAACTTAAATGGACCGTAACTTAAGGCAATAAGGCTTTTAAGAATGCAGTTTATTTGTATTATTACTAATTCTGTCATTCAATAAAAATAAAGGAAAATGAACTTTATTTAAAGCACATTAAAGTCTTTGCTTTCGTGGATTTGTACTGTGACCACAACATTCTTCCGGAATTAGTATAACTAATTTGATAAATAATCAGTGCATAAAAATGTTTAACTAAAAATTCAGTGCACATGTATTATGATTATAACATAATATACTAATTGGGGTGTCTGAGTGTGTGCGTTATTTACGTTACATATTGTATATAATTTTTAAATTACATTAAAACTTTTTACTATTTTGTCCTGCAATCAAATATACTAAATACTAAACAAAAACTATTTCAACAAGTATTTACAAAAAATTATTTACGTAAACAGCTTTAAAAAACTTTAACATTCAATCGGCTATATCGCGCTAGCCCTGACTGCGTATTTCATCATGGGTGCGTCGCGAGCCTGGCCTGGCAGAGGCCTGGTAGCACTTATGGAGTGTAAAAGTAAGGAGTACAGACTGTGTATTAAAAAGTGTCCATAAAAACCTTTAAATAAGGGTGGCGCCACTATAGCTACGGGGTATATTTTAAAGAACGCGCCGAAAAATATTAGTGGGATAGACGACTTTTTCGAGGTTATATTTACAAAATAAAATTATTTTAGATTTTAGAGCTACTGAGCAGTTTAGCAGCACACTCAAACCGTTGACAACTGCTAAGTTCATTTCAACCCAGTAGCTACTCCAGCGCTGTTGTGGAGAGTTTTTGAACTGTTATTTACTGCTTACAGGTGGCCACTTTTTCAACTATTCTACTATGGGAGTTGGTCCTTCTTACTTCTACACTCCATAGTAGCACTATTATTTGTTTTGTGGTACTACCTACAGCCTTGTTTGTATAGATGGCTTTGTGAGACGATAGCTCTTGATCGGTCAATGAAATAATAAGAGTCGAAAGGGCAATGCTTTCATCATCATCATCATTACAGCCCTTCACAAATCCACTGCTGAACATAGACCTCCCCCAAGGTATGCCACAAAGCACGGTCCTGAGCCACTTGCATCCATCGACTTCCTGCATGTCTTAACAGATCGTCACTCCATCTAGTGGGGGGTCGCCCTACACTTCGCCTGCCGGTACGAGGCTGCCCCTCGAGAACCCTTTTTCCCCAATGATCGTCGGTTCTTCGAGCTATATGGCCGGCCCATTGCCACTTCAGCTTACTAATCCGTTGGGCTATGTCGGTCACTCTGGTTCTACTGCGGATATCCTCATTTCTAAGTTTATCACGCTGCAGTCTCTTCAGTGATGCCAAGTTGACTGTCGGTATATCGAAGTGCTGAAGTGTTTGTACAGTAGAGCTAAGATGGCTATCCGAGTATAGAACCGGAGTACGAAACCTATCCAACTGCAGAGAGGTGTAAGACATGGTGACATTATTTCCCCCGAAACTTTTCATCGCTGCATTGGAAGACGTTTTCTAGCTACTGGACTGGAAAGGATACGGTATTAACATCAATGGCGAGTACATCACTCACCTTCGATTTTTTGACGATATGGTAGTCCTTATGGCAGAATCGCTGGAGGACTTAAGCACTATGCTTAATAACCTCAATAGTGCCTCCCAACGGATAGGTCTTAAAATGAACATGGATGGACAAAACAAAGATCGGGTTTAATGTCCACGTCACACTTATGCCGGTAGTTGTTGGGAGCACTAAGCTCGAAGTTGTTGACAAGTACGTTTACCTGGGACAAATAGTCCGACTAGGTAAGTCCAACTTCGACCGAGAGGTCAATCGACGGATTCAACTCGACTGGGCAGCGTTCGGGAAATTATAACGCATCTTCTCGTCAGGTATACCTCAAAACCTGAAAAATAAGTTGTTCAACCAGTGCATGTTGCCAGTGATGACCTACGGAACCGAGACGTGGTCCTTCACTGCTGGCCGTATGAGGACGCTCAAAGTCGCTCAGCGAGCTATGGAGAGGGCTATGTTTTATCGACGCCTATTTGACAGTTGACATTATAGTAAATATTTTAGTCGATTTTAGTATGGTGTAGTATAGTTAGTTTATTTAAGTAGATTTTTCGAAGTTTTCCTAATTATTGCCAAAGCTTGTTTGCTATTTTTTTCTTAATATATTATTATAGTAAGTATACGACTTTGTTTTTGTGTCAGTCCTCCAAGTTTTGATTTTATAGGATCCTTATGTACCTATCTTTTTTTATATTGTCACCAAACCAATGTTTGTGTTTCGTTAAAAGTCTATCAACATTTACTTTTTATATGGTTCGTATTTACACATGGAGTCGAAAAAACCTATTGAGAAGAATCAGTTAGAGCCAAACGAATGAACAGTGCTAAAGTCTCTGAAATATTTAACGTTTAGCAAAATACTACATTAATATGTAGCTTGTGTAAAGCCGACTTTATGTGGTAGAGGCACATTCTCACAGAATACCAGCGTAAAATATCAACTTAGTACTGCTGTGTTTCGTATGCTGGAGTGTAGAGATACGAAGACGCCTTTTTACTGGAAACGAGGCATTCCATCTTAGTCCTCTGGGGTGACAACGTATCTGTATTTTGATTCTTAATCGAGGGTTAATGTTGATGTCTACGGGCCACAGCATCCACTTATCATTAGGTGGACTGTGTGCTCATTCGTCACCATCATTCTATAAAAAAACACATGTTGACAGATCGAAGGCGAGTACCAACGTATAGACACCCCATTTGTCTAGCCTCGCCATTGGTCGTCGTCGCTCGCCAAGCTGGCCGAGTGTAGGCGAGCGCCAACGTGTATAGGGTTCGTTTGGCGTGGTAAGCCACTATCCGGGATCGTTCGCAACGACTCGTCTCTATTCGGAACAGTCGGTTTTTCTGCACAAATCAAAGGCGCTCGCCTGCCCTTGACAAATTGTGTCCACATGTTAGTCGGTCATGTCAGTATTTGCACTCATTCAAACTTGGCCAACACGTAGACTAGCACTAGCCTTGTATCAATTTGCCCACGCTCGCGAATGATGAGGCTTAGCCAACATGTATTGCCGGCTTAAACGGTAAAACAAAAATGTCAGCACTCGGAAAATCCACTGTTTTCCATTATTTTAATCCACTAGAAGAACATCTCGCTTTTTTGCTTCGTGTGATGGAAAAAGGATTATCCACTAACAAGCAAGAAATAAAATAATCGATTGCGAATAATTCGCACGAAGAATTGGTATAGTCACCTCATTCAATAATGAAATTCATCGTGATGATTATTGCAAAGGTTTCTTCAAGAAAAATAATTTGTCACTAAAAAAACCTCAAAGCGTAGAGTTCGCAAGAAAGGGTCTAGTAATCCATTTACGGAATATGTATTTAGTAGTATAACTTTTAAGCAAATATTTTAAATTTCAAGTTTTAACAAATAAGTAATAAAAAAACGGTCACTAAATGTAATAAAACTGTTGGTTTTAAATGCTGAAAAAATAGTAAGATTTGTAATGGCGGCTGGACACTCTCGACGAGGACCCACGAGGCAAGGCGAGGACGAGAGTGTACAGGATACTTTCACTGAGCCTTGCCATCCCTCGCCTCGCCTCGCGTGCTCTCGCGCTCGTGTCGGTTTTTGGTGCGCGAGTCAAAGGGCGTCGCATTCCCTCACGAGTGGACACGAGTGCGTCACTGTACACTCGGGCTTCGTTTAGTCTACCGCAAGACGTTTTAGCGTGCAATATATTTGGTTATCCAACTACTAATTTAACTAAACTTATCATGTGGATCCAAGAGAGCAAACTCAATTTTCTTGATGATTTCTTATATTTACTTTCCTTCCAAGGATGATTCGCGAGGCTATTGAAATCAAAAAACATCCTAATTTCAATAGAGAAGATGGCTGGGTGCTACCATCTGCTTGGGATCCTATAATAAATAAAATTAAATCCCAACCCAAGCATACAACTGCAAGACTCCATGATACCATAAGTTCATACTGTGTAGATCGGAACAAAAGTTAAATTTTAATCTATGGTAACCGCGGTTAACTATGACAGCTGGACGTTGAACATCTCAGTCCTTCCCGTGACCATGGGTGCTGTAAAGCTCTCGAAACGTCGGGTAAAAAAGTTAAATATACGCGATAAATTCCGTAAAAATTAGTATTATTTCAATTTTCTTGAATTTATCAAAGTGAACCACAGAAATCTAATAAGTAGAAGTCGTAAAAGCGCGTGACCTTGTCGCCGCACATGTGACTCGTAGGCCACAAGCGCGCGAGGAGCGTTTGTTTCGGTCACCAGTACTGTTTCGGACGCAGAGACGTAAAAATGGTGTTTTGAAGCATATCCATCTGCGGAAATTCCTCCACAACTTGCAAATTTTCAAATAAAGGGATAAAATTTCATAAATAAGTACTTAGTGTTTTAGTAGGTATACTCTTTTTATGATTGAATTTTATAATTAATGTAAGTGTTTAAATTCTCTCTTTTCTCGTACTCTATTCTATTCCCTCACTCTCATAGTCCGATCTCACAAACTGCTGTGCTTTCAGAGAACGGAGTTGAAACACCGCCAACTTCCTGACTCAAAATAAATGATTTTGGCCCGACCCGGGGTTCAAACCAAAAACCACATCATCATGTGAACAAGACAAACTAGGCAGTCGGTCTAGTGATATTGTAAGCGTAAATGCATATTAGGTGTAACTCAAATATGTGCATCCAGTCCCACAAGTAAAACACTATTTTTTAACTTACGTGGCTCATGAATAATAATACGCAACATAACATCATTTTGCTTTTAATAAAATAATGTAAAGTATTTAAATTGATTTAATTTAACATAATATTCTACAAACTATTATAAACATCGAAAATAAGTCATTCATTCATCATTTTCAAAATCGGCGGGATTCTTACGGGTGCGCCTGTGATGCTCTCTTTCAACTCCTTCATACACTAGGTATGCAATTATGAATGCTGTAAACAAAAATAATCTATTATAATAATATTGTTGCTATAAAACATCTGAAGTGGCGGCTTAAGAGAATAATTAATTATTTCCAACTCGGTATATATAAATAACAGGGTGATTCATATCTTAGATCTGTAAAAGACCAGAAATGTAGTTAAATCATAAGACATCCGAAAGAAGATAAGGATGACAACAAATCTACCCTCAATTAAGAATCAAAATTTACATACGTTGTCACCCTTAGGACTAAGATGGAACGTCTCATTTCCAGTAAAAAGTGTCTCCGATTCTCTACACTCCAAGAAACACAGAAGCATTAAGCTATATAAGTATTCTGTGAGAGCATTGTCTGATCGGAGGTCGAGCCGGCCATTCATGCTAAAACCATAATACTACAGAGAACTTTCTACACCTAGTCGGTTGGAAGCGGTATGTGCTGGAACTAATGGGGAATGGGGGTAAGGAGTGGAAATAAAAATCCAAATTTATTTTTCCTTTTCAATATATTCACCTGCTACCCTAATACATTTTTCGGATCTTTCAATTAACACTTATAACACCCTCAAAAAAATGATTTGTCTTTGTCTAAAAAATACGCCGAAACTGCTTCCTTCACTTTTTCATCACTTGGAAATAGATAATAATCACTGGGGGCCAGGTCAGGACTATAGGGTGGGTGTGACGAAATTTCGAAGCCCACCTTCTGCAGGGCAGCCATCGCAACATGGCACTTGTGAACAGGCGCGTTGTCGTGCAGAAGGATTTCTTTGGTCAAATTTCCCCTTCTTTTCTCCTTTATGGCTTCCTTCAATTGTTCTAGGATTGAAGCGTAGTACGAGTTATGGAGACACCTTTATCTTTATAATTAATCAATAGGATTCCTTGTGAGTCCCAAAAGACTGTCTGATTGTGCCACCTTCTTGAGTGGTGGTGTGCCTTTTTGTGCCACTGCGTAGTCTTGTTTGGACTAAGGTTAATAATGGTAAACCCAAGTTTCGTAACCAGTAACAATTCGAGCCAACACTCCATCTTTGTCTTCCATACAGATGTCCAAAATGCACAAGTACACTCCATGCGCTGTTGCTTTTAAGGCGGCGTGAGCATTCTAGGCACTTGCACTGACTTTTGTCATGCCAAGATGATCATAAAAAATTGTGATACTTCAACCATTTCTGCGAGCTGTTTTTTCTTTAGGCTTCTTCTAATATAAAAGTTTCAACTTTTTGAATTTCCGAAGTGGTCACCTCGATCGGCCTTCCTGACCGTGGGTCGTCTTCTAGTAAGTGTGCCTTGTTCAAAAAGGGTATGCCATTTGTAAACCATAGTTTTACTTGGACAAGAGTCTCCGTAAACGGATGACATCTCTTCCTAATCTGAACTAATTTTCCGCGCTTGCTAAGGAACTTTATAACGGCACGGAACTCGTTTTGTTGACGATAACTCAAAGATTAATGATCTAATTACAATAACACCCGGTATTTATACTAATAATGAGTTGCTCAATTAGCACGTAATTCAGCGACGTCTCCACTTATTACCTACCTACCCATTCCGCGAACTTAAAACGCATCCTCGTAGTTATATCAGCTACAAGCTGCTCGCCTATTAAAATAATAATAATAAATTGGCGTAGGGAAGTGACGTCCCCACAACCCGTTGTCGTCACACTTATGTGACAAAACTGCTACGTTGGCAGAGTCAGTCAGCGCCTTACCAATAGGTGTGAACGCCATGTCCCAGCAGAAATGAAGGTGCAAAGGACCGTCTATGCAAGCGGCCGCACCATAAAACGGTGCCGGGCCTGGACGTCTCCCGTTAATTGACGCCCAATTTAAGGATGATGGATAGAAAAAAATGCGCAAAGGGCCGCTCCCTGGACGTCATCAGGGCGCATCTGGAGCCGGCGCTAAACGCAACAGCATGCGGGCCGTCCGAGGGCGTGGATCTGTAAGACCACCAAGCTACCCCTCGCATCCATTAAACCCATCAGAAGGATTAGTGTCGGCTGGGTCGTATGCGTATGGATGGAAATAATGAACGAAAACACATTGCGCTTTGGTCGAGTCGAAGGTTGACGGTTTTTTGATAACGGAGCAAAACATATTTGGTGACGACTAACTTAAGAATACGACGTGAGGCTGATCTCTCATCGGATGAAAAAGCTACGGCTGGCAAACTGTTGCAGAACAACCTACATACGTGGATGCCTTCGTGGATCTTCTAGCTGTGGTTGATTCGTCTCTCATGAATGAGGAGCATATTGAAGGAAGCGATTTCGGAAACGCGCAGTACGCCTCTTGAAAATCGACCGCGACTTCCTCGTGTACCACTAAGTAAGAGGAATCGGGTTGTCGTGAGGGCTCTTAACCCTGGTATGTGGAAGCCAGCCGGGACCTTTGCGAGACAGGCTCAATTCTTTTTGACGCCGGACTGGCAGTTTGCAACATTATTGGCGCAAAGCTTTCCACGGCTAAACGCACTACTAGACAAAGTAGCGCCATCCCAGCCTGGAGAAAAAGAATTCAGAACCGTATCGCAAAGCCAAGGGTCCTCATCGGCATACTGATAAGCTTCAGGTCAGACAATAAACAGGCCACGAATTATGTTATTATACCGTCAGGATTGTGTTTGCTGGGACACCGCCCGATTCGCCGTCGGTTTCTTTAGCTTTCCTCCTAACCCTCGGCCTATTGGTCTACCCTGCCGAGGACTTCTATCTGGTAAGGCTTTTTTTATTTATATATTATTTATTTATTAAAATTAGTATATTTAATATATTTTTATTTAGATCAATCATTTCATTTCATATTCAGCCTTATCAGATGAGAATACTCTGTAAATGCCCCTTCATAATAATAAACATGCATTAAAATAACTACCATTTACTTAAATTGTTCAAAAAACCTTGGCAGCTGAATTAATCTGGTCATTTAGATAAGAAAATTATCAAGGCAGATCACTTTATGGTAATGACACATGATAGGCAAATGCTGGGATCTGTCTCCGAAAATAGTCCTGTGACTGCACAATACAGTGATCAAACCTATGATCTCCTACAGTGCACTAGTCTGATGGAAGAAAACCAGCCTAGTCACCAAAAGGAATAAGCTTCTAAGATGCCAGACTCACTGGGGCAATGTTTAGAACAACACCGATTATGGCAATTGAGGTCATCCCATCTTTTCAACCAGTAAAAAGCAGCAGTGTTCTACAATGACAGGATCCCAAAACAATTTTTATTCAACAAAAAGTGCAGAATCTTGTTATTCACACCATTGTAAGCTGAATGTCAAAATTCAAAAGAAGTGACAATCTTTATTGATGGTTCTAAGACAAAATCAGGTACTGGCTCTGGTACTCTTAAAATACTGCTAGGAAACAGTAACAACAACTGTATCTAGGGAAGTAAAGAGTAAATATGTTTGAATAATCTCCAACAGTAGGGAGGTTTTACAGGCCCTGATGCATGAATGCTTCAAACTACTTACACACCCAAACAAATGAATCAATCATATGAATGCAGGCAAGCCAGAAGAGCTTTTCCAAAAAATACTGCTTTGTTAGAGCAGATTTCAAATTTATACTATTACAAGTACATTAACTGGGCATGGATTGTTTTATAAACAGCCTGCATAGTGTGCGGCAAGATTGCTGCTCACGTCCTACTAGAGTGCTCCGTAAACTCCCAGAAACATTTCATTAGTCATGATGTTGCAGTATGAAGCAATAAATAATTACCTAATTACCTTCATGATATAGGAGAAACTCCTAGTGTGAGAGTAACATATCTTTATAAATTATATTATAATAGTAAATAAATTTTATATATATATATATACACATAAATAATATATTTAGTCTCATTGGTAAATCATTTTTGTATGATCACAAAGATATTATTCTAGTACCATGGAAACTAGCACCATAAAAGAACTAGAGTGCTCAGAGAATGCTATTACTTCTTATCTCAAAGCACTCCCACGTACCACAACTCAACTCAGGCAAGCTATTGGCAACACTGCTCCATGTAATATGTTGTGCTTCTGTCCATGTTCACTTGAACTTACAATTGATATTTATATATTTTAAAATTTACTAATTTTCATGAAAAATATCAAGACAACAATTCAATAAAGATGTATCATTAATTCTTATAATAGGTCCTTACATATGAATTCGGCGTTTTGCACGGGAGGAATATAAAGTCAATTTTTTTTTGTAAAATATATTTAATTAATCAAAGTATGCACAGTTGTTATCTATGCACTTTTGTATAATATCTCATAGGTAGTTCATTGATCCCTTTAACTCTTCGAAATTGGTTTGGACGGCCGCATCGGAGTTGAATTTTTTCCTTGTAAGAAGTTGTCCAAATTCTGGAAAAAAACGGTAATCTGCTGAGCAAGGTCCGGGGAGTATGGTAGATGTCACAGACATTCCAGTTGTAGCTCATCCAACTTAGTGGTTGTTTTTTGTGCAGTGTGTGGTTTTGTGTTGTTGTGAAGCAGCAGTGGCCTGGAGCGATTAACCATTCTCGGTTGTTTAGCAGCTAGTTCTTCCTTCATGGTTTGCAGTTGCTGATAATAGATATCTGCCTTAATCGTTTGGCCAGATTTTAGAAAGCTGTAGTTAACGACACCGGTGCTAGTCCACCAAACATTCACAAGTAACTTTTTCTGAGTCAATTTTCGTTTAGGGCGGGATTTGGCTGGGTCTCCAGGGTTCTACCATTGCGACGAGTGCTTTTGATTATCGTACAGTATCTACTTTTCATCACAAGTAATGATCTGATTTAAAATCCCTTAATTTTTTGTCGGTTGAGCAAAGTAACACAACAGTCGACGCATGTTTGCAAGTTCGATTCACTCAATTCATGAGGTACCCATCATTCAAGTTTTTTTACTTTCTCGATTTGCTTCTAGTGGATTAATACAATTTTATCACTTACTCCGAAGCCTGCAGCTATTTCTGAAGTGCTTACTGATGAATCTGCTTACACAATAGCCTTTAATTCTTCATTTTTCACTTTGGTCTCCAGCCGTCCATGGGGTTGGTTTTGAAGGTCGAAATTTCCAGAATGAAAATGTTGAAACCAAAAACGTACTGTGCTTTCTATTGCGACATCAGCGCCGTACACATCATTAATCCTATGAAATGTTTCTGCATCACTGGTTCCACAGTAGAACTCATACTCATAAATAATCCGATATGTCATGTTTTGCATCGTGCAGTAATAAGCGACACCAAAGAAAAAAATAATGAGGAAAAAACAATTGACTGTTTTCAAAACTCAAATGTACCAGCTAAATGAATTTATAAACTTGAATTTTGAATTCTTAACCAAAGAGGAGATATTTCAGATAAAAGTGGTCAGTACAACAAAACGCTAATTTCATATGTAAGGACCTAATATTTACGCGAACACTACTCATTAATTAAAATTACTTTTACGGATTTTATCAGTCATCTCAGCCTCCCGTGACCATGGGTACTGGAAAGCACCCAAAAGGTCGGGGATTAAAAATTAAACGCGATAAAATCCGAAAAAGCAGTTTTAATTACGGTTTACATTATGATAACACAGTGTACAATCAGTGCCAATATTCAATATTGAAATTAATATATTTACCTTCGAAATTAATTAATATAATAATCTTTTTTATGAACTGCATTACTGTTCGACGTAGTAACGGTCGACTACATTCGTTTTAGATACTCTCGCTTCTCGCGATAGACTCGTAGTAAAAATAAGTTATGACATTTTGACTGATGTAATTACTTCAGAACCTAGTACAGTTTAGATTTTAAAATGTAAAGTCAAATATTGCGAGGTTTAGTATTGATTTTGGAAGTGTAATTTATATACATAGAAGTACATTACATAATTAAAAAAGTATTTCGTTAAAATTATGTATCTAGGGAAAAAATGGGTACTATTTTATGATAAACACGAACCAAATTAAATATAACTTACGTGGAGCGACTCTAAATACATTTTCTCGAAATCTGCGGAAAAGGTTTGGAATTCCATTTGAGATGGCACCAGCATAGGCGCGTTGTTCATGTGGAGATAGTTTGTAGGTAATCAGTCCTCTGATTTTGGCTAATTCACCAAAGTGTTTTCCCATTTTAATTCAACTGCCTTGGTCACCAGTTTATGCGAAATACCTATAGTTCTTCGTAGGTTATTATTATATAAGAAATATCCGGAGGCTAGTGGATGGAAAATGGAAATTACCACAATTTTTTTTTTGTTATTTTTATTATGAATTTAGACTCGAATGCTTGTCTTTTAAGTTCTAAGCTCTTATTTGATATTTTTATTAAGATTTTTGACTTGGATGCTTGTTCTTTAAGTCATGGCTTCATTTCATTCGGGATGAGATGTGCGTTTTTTAAGATTTTTTCTACGTAATATACTGATGGCGTACATTGCGAAGTTCTTAACTACAGCTTAATCCAGTGCATAATCGAAGACGACAGTCACCAAAGTTCATAAGGCGCCTAAGCGATCAAAATAATTTGAGGTTTATAATATAACCACCAAAGCACTTGTTTTGTCGTTTTCTCTAATAGTTCACACGCGCAGAAATATACTCGCTATAGAAGTTAATACCGTATCATTTCCAGTCCACTAGCTTTAAAAGGTCTTCCAATGCAGTGGTAAAGAGTTTCAGGGATATTACGTCACCCTGAAGTTGCATAGCTTTCGTACTCTGGTTCTGTACTGGTATAGCCATCGTAGCCCTACTGTACAGACACTTCAGCACTTCGATATACTAACAGTCCACTTGGCACCGCTGAAGGAACTATAGCACCGCACAAATTTCGACTGAATCAAAGCCTTACGTGTGTGTGGCAGTGGCAGACACACATAAGGCTTTGATTCAGTCGAAGTGGCAGTGGCAGATTGTACTCTTCGTTCTTCTGTACAATCTGCCGCACGGTATGCATGTGGTCCATGGTACTAAAGCCTTTTCGGAAACCGGCTTGTTCGGGAGGCTGAAAGTCATCGAGTCTTCTACCCGCTTTCAAAAACTCCGCTGTAGTTCTGTCCTCGCCAGGGGCTTGCCGATTTTAAGGTGCTGGAGAGCCATTCTAATCTCGTCCGGGATACAATCTAATTAGTGTTGGATAAGACTTGCTCTTGGATCGTTACTCACACTTGCGTGTGGCTCCAACGTTGATGTTTACAGCTGCCCATAGAACCTCTCAATATCACTTAAAATCTCAGGTGTCCAACAAACGATGCTGCTACACTCAGTCTACAGCTTTGACAGTTGGCTCTTTCTGGCAGACAGATCTCTGGCAAATACTTTGGAGACCTAGTTCTGCTCGATCGCTTCTTCAATACGAGCAGTATTAAAGTTGCATAAGTCCCGCAGCACGCATTTGGAAATCTATCTATTCAATTGCCTGTATGCTTTCAAATCTGTTAAAGGCTGCAGCTTCATTTCCCGTCTAACAGCCTTGAGATTAAGAGTCCAATCGAAGAGATTTTGTGTTCTTCTGCGTGGGTCTTGCAGAACTTAGCTCCGTTAGAGTGCGTGAACAGTTTTCACGAACTTGTAATTTATATTGTCCACTGCATTGCAGTCATCCAGGCACTGAAAACAGTTTTGTTACTTGAGCTGAAAGGTTTCGGGACTTTTGATTAGAGCACGAGGGGGACGGAGTGTTAACTCCATTAGACGAGAGCTCTGCAACTTAACATTTAAGTTACATGTGCCTCTAACCATTCGGTGATTGCTGCCAGTTTTCATCCTTGCGATCACTGAGACATCACTGAACAGTTGCTGTTTAGTCGTCATAATGAAGTCAATCTCATATTTTGTCGAACAGTCGGCGTTTAACCAGGTCCACTTCCTGTGGGACGGCTCCTGGTAGAAAGAGTTCATCATAAAGTCTGCCTTTGTCTCCGTGAAGTCGACCAGCTGCTGGCCCCTTAGGTTTCGTTGCCCTATTTTTCTTGCCCAAATTTCCCTACCTTCAGCTCACCGTTTTTTCTTGTGCCTAGTTTTACGTTGAGGAATCCCATTAACACCGTATAGTGGGTCTTGGAGGAATGCATGGCTCTAGAAATATCCTCATACATTTTCTCCACCTCCTCATCTGGATGTGCCGAGGTTGGTGCGTAAACCTGTACGACCTTCAGCAATACCGTTTGGTGATTCTAAGTATAAGGTACGCAACCCTCGTCGTCATACTCTCAATCTTTACAACGTTGTTTACGAGAAACTTGTGGGCGATAACTCCAACACCTTCTTGGGACAGATGGTCACCCTTCCGGTGATAGAACAAGCTGCTGGATTCGAGAATCACCGTGTCCACCCCCGCTCATCAAACCTCGGATAATCCTATAATATTCCAGCGCAACTTGTCTATTTTTTCTTGCAGTTCCAGGATCTTCACGTCAGTCCTCAGGATGCGCGCGTTGTATGTTACCAGTTCAAGTCGTCTTATGTGACAACTGAACCTCCACCGGAGATTCTTAGTACTGTAACGAGCTTAGGGTTCGTGACAATAAAAACTGCTGATTGAATTACCAAAATTGACACTTTAATTACCGAACACCAATTAAAACTTAAAAGACACTAATCATTAATCACACTTAACACTTTAGTTCACTTTATTTCGCTCCGAAGTCTTCGCTTAATAGCCAATTCGTCATATAGGACCTTTTCCACGGATACATCCAGAATGCTCGAGCACATAACGGTCCCGATCGACTAAGTGTAGAAAGGTCTCTCCTAGTTCTGCCACTCAATACTAGATGGCGCTAGTGGGAAAGTTCTAGCATGGCATTTTTTTAAAAAGATCTTTTTTTAGCTTGCTACTCGATACTAGATGGCGCAAGTGGCATTTACCGGCATCAACTATGGCGCGCAACATTACCCTCTGCCCCACCGTTACCATGGTTACCACCATAGCCAGGAATAGCGGAGTCACCGGGGAATGGATGCCGTCTCATCGTAAATTTCATCATGTGGAGTATATTGCCTCGGTTGCAAGTGGGTTGTCAATCGCAGTTTTTTTTTTGTTGTACAACTGCTGTTATCAGGAAGATACTGCTGCCCGTCTCCTGTCTGTTTCCCTCTGTCGCCTTTTATGACACCGACGGGATGATATGGGGTAGTGGATATTCTTAACCACCACTACACGGCACATTTATATATGCCTTTAAATTATTGATATTATCTAACTAGCTTAGTCCACATTCGAAATTCTATAATTGTGAAGAGGATATTATATGTTAGTGTTGTTTTCAAAAATGCTCATAATAATAAAGAAAATTATTCGGAAAACACTACCAAGTATTTTCCGAAATCTTTCATCATCTTCGCAAGCAAGTTCAACGGAAAATTGCTGGTGGATGATGAAGTCATGGAAAAAGTTTCACAAAAAAGCTCACTGCTCAGATTAAACTGCTTAATACATTTGTCGGAAAATATTGAAAGCTATTCGTTGTAAGTATTGCATCAAAATACATACAGAGCCAAATATTCACTATGACATAAAATTTAGAAGGTAGAAATTGTAAAAAAAATAAAAATTTGTCATACCCTAATGAAAAATTCGTGATTTTGCACTCACTTTATGCATAATATAATAGAAAAATATTTTGACATTGAGTTTTTCCTGGCTAGGGCGAGATAAGTAAGAATGCCTTTTTTGAACTTTGCCTTTAAAAACTTTTTCATCATTATTTTAAACACAATTGGTGCAACATCAATAAAATATTGAAGGGTATTGATGAAAAATATGTGACTAAAATGGGGAAAAGTAGAATATTGAGCACTATGATTAAATGTGATTCCTGTGGTTTCATTTCCTCCACTTGCTTTATTTAATGAAAAATAAATATTGCTCAGTGCTCGTCAAATTGTTCTTGTCCACATATAAAATTACGTGTGTATGTATATGATGATGGTGTACTTAAATAATAAATAAATGTTTATGTTCTATAATTGTTTAATTAAGTAATATTATAAAATTACTTCCATATATCATTATGTCGTTATCGATGAAATAAGAATATCACTGAATATCGATATCGATGATTTGAAAGATGTGTGCTTGCACTAAGCTGTCGTAGACTTAGGATAGTAATAGACGGACCGTAGACAGAGAATCTTAGCATTCTCTGTCTACGAGACGAACTTAGTGTGGAAGTGAGAAGAAAATTTACTATGGCAGTGTAGCTAAATAGAAAAGGATAGCAAATCTCACGACTTCGTAACTCATTTTGAATGGCAGGTCGGCACAAGTTGGCACGCAAGATGTGAGTTCCTGGATATTTTGTAATTTTATAGAGCATAATAGCTATTAAATTTTAGTAAGTAATTGTTTTCCAAAATGGTTACTAGTTCTGCGAGATTTACTTGACTGACTGTTGTGTTAACAATAGAAATAATCCAGATAATTGCACATTTTACAAGTAAATTATCAAGATATCGTAAAGACGTTATTACAGCCCTCAGTTGCCCCGACAAAAGTTGACAGGATTAGGGCCCATCAGTAATCCAACTCGACGAGCAACCGTGGGTCGGGCCCAAATGGCCTATGGATAATTAATTTATAAGGGTTGCTATAAGCAAACACAAACTTACCGAGTTCCGGAGGTAGGGTCGACCACAAGGTGCCGTCAGGGGCAAGTAAATGGTATGTGTGAGTGGTGTAGGAAAGTGTGTAATGTAACCTGACGTCACCGATATAATTAGATAGCAGAACTGCTTGCGTTGCCCAGCTCCACAAAGCGCAATCACTCCAGTGGGCATTCCCCGCTATCGTGACTCAAGTCTAAAGTCACTTAGCATAAACTATAATCGAACGCTATCTCCACCCGCGTCACAAAGTTTAGCGTTCCAAACGACAAGCAAAATTACTTAGTGCGATATTAAAACACGACACCAGCCACGCGTCGGTGCAAATTAATGGAAATCAAAGTTACATTAATAACTCAAACTCAAAGAAAGCCTCGTTGTCACGTAGACGTACAAATTAAGACGACACCAAGGAGGCCGTCGTAATGCGACGTAACAATTCTTATGTGACTCGCGACCTCTAATCGACACGGCCGTCGCATCCAATCGAATATTGTAGACTAACTTCCCGACCCCCCACCGGCACGGCCGTAGCGCACAAAGATTTATTTATTTATTTATTCTTTTCTGTACACCACAATACAGAAACATCAAGTTATAAAATACAGTTATAACTAAATTAAAGTATGTACAGTAGGCGGTCTTATCACTCTGAAAGTGATTTCTTCCAGACAACCTTTGCGTAGAGGAATGATGGAAACAAAAGTTACAAATAGAGGGCATACAAAATCATAATAAAAAATATAATCATACATACAAATAAAGATTAGTGAAAAATACATATAAAATATCATATAATAGATTAAATGAAAAGAGTACGAGAAAGGTAAAGTAATTTATCTAATAGCGTTTTAAATAATACGATTTAACAAGACTTTTGAAATAGTGAAGAGATTTAGCACGACGAATATGGAGAAGTAAGGAGCGAGAGTTCTACAATCGCACAGCAGTTAGGGTGAAGGATTTATTGAAAAAGGAAGAAGAGTGAAAAGGTGTAGAGAGAGAAGGATTGACGGAGGATCGAAAGAATCGATTATGGGTAAGAGAAAGATACTGGAAACGGTTTTTTAAATAAAGAGGAGTAGAAGGATTAAACAGCACGCTATACAACGCGGAGAGAATGTGAGTATTCCTGCGAAGGCGGATCGGGAGCCATTTGAGCTGTTTGCGAAATTCGGAGATATGATCATATTTGCGAAGCCCAAATATAAATCGAATGCATAAATTTTGAATGCGCTCAAGCTTATTAAGCTACTCCTCGGTAATGTCAAGATAGCAAATATCAGCATTGTCAAGGATAAGCAGAAGTAGAGACTGGGCGAGCGTAACTTTAGTTGCCGTGGGAAGAAAATTACGTAATCTACGTAAAGAGCTTAACGCAGCAAACATTTTTCAACTGACCTCATTAACCTGTGAGGTCCAAGACATACAGGAGTCAAGATACAACCCCAGGTTCTTAACCTTGTTACTGTAAGGGATTAGTGTGCAGTCTAGTATAATAGGGGGTAGGGAAGACCAGTCGATTTTACCAATTAATCTAGAACTACCGATGATAATGACCTGCGTTTTCTTAGGATTAATCGTTAAACCATAACATTTACTCCAATTCTAAATATAAGTCAGATCAGTGTTAATAGTGTCAACTGCTTTAGATAGATCTTCAAGAGAGGACTGAGTATAGATTTGGAGATCATCAGCATACAAGTGGTAGGAAGAGGACAAATTATGACTTATAGAGTTAATGAAAATTGCAAAAAGGAGAGGAGATAACACGCCACCTTGTGGTACACCAGCAGCTGTAGTAATCCAGTTGAAAAAAACCTCTTGCACCTGAATTCGCTGTCGGCGACCAAATAAGTAACTTCGAAACCAGTCAACTACAGCTGGATAGAAGATATCAAAATCTACAGTATTAAATGCGTTACTAAAATCAAGCAACGTGAGAATGGTAAACTTTTGTTCTATAAAGAATATATGGATAGGGGGTTTAGTGAATTTGTTGATCAGTTCTAGAACTTTAGAAAAGAAAGGCAAAATAGAGATAGGTCTAAAATCAGAAAAACTAGAGGGATTCCACTTTTTCGGAAGAGGAACTACAAATGCGTCTTTCCAAGCTGAAGGGAAGAATTCAGTGAATTATTCAGGATAGAAGTGATTATAGGTAAAAGGAGATCAATGAGAGGGATGACCATTTTCCGACTAATGCAGTCACTACAAATCGAATTTGAATGGATGGACATTATGGCTCTCTTAACATCACAACTATTAAATTGGCTAAAATTAAAAGCAGAGGTATCCGGAGTGGGAGCTTTTGAAAGAGAATCCAAAGTATTATGTTTTGCTTTATCGTTAATGCAAGACGAAGATGAGAAATGCAAATTACGTTGATTGAGATCAAAGTTATGGTGTGTGAGATTTTGTCGTAATTTCCCAACTCCTAAAGACTTAAGAAATTTCCAGACTCTAGCAGGGTCAGGATCTTGTACTGATTCATGGATATGGCTTCATTGTGCTTTTCTACACAGATTGTTGCAACGATTCCGTACTAATCTATACTTCTCTCTGTTCAAATCTCTAGGAACTGACTTGTACTAAGCTTTGGCACAATTTTTAATGTGGATGATTTTTTATATATCATCGGTCAGCCAAGGAGAGGGAGGATGCTTCATACGCACTGGACGAACAGGAGCATGAACGTCGTAAAGCTGAATTAACAGAGAGTTGAACAAAGCAACCTGTTCATCAATAGTAGACGCATTGACAACTACACTCCAATCAATCTTTACAGCGTCATTTAAAAGCTGCTCCAAATCCAAGTCACTAAAGTTACGCTGAAGTAGTGTCCTTGACTTAGCTTAAGTAAGTAGTATTTAAGTATAAAACGTCGTGATAGGAAAAAGAATCAGCAGCATGTTGCCCAAATTTAAGAATATGGTCAGGTGAAGACACAAACATTACGTCGAGAAGAGAAGGGGGCACAGTTCGGGAAAAAATGTGTGGCAGAAGTAGGAAGAAGTTTTAAATTTGCTGCTTCAATAATAGATTTAAGTTTTATTGATCTAGCGTTGTTTTTTAAAAGACAAGTATTAAAATCACCCATAATAATACTGTGACAATAGATAGGTGTAAGGTTGTCAAGAATATTTTTTAACGTGCTGAAGTAGTCGACAGTGAGAGAGGGACTGTAAAAAACTCCGAGAAGTAATGTTGTATGGCCAAGAAGAACTTCGATAAAGAGAAATTCAGCTTCGCTTCCAGTCTGCGAACCATTTGAAACTTGAATTACTGAAAAAGGTATATGAGAGCGCAGATAAATAGCAACACCACCACCGCCCCGATCGGTACGGTCGTTACGAATCAAATGAAAACCTGGAAGCAAGTAGGATTTTGATGGAAGACATGGTTTTAACCACGACTCCGAAACAAGGATAGCGTGTATATTTTTGCTATTAAAACTTGACAACATATCGGGGTAATGAGCAGGAATACTTCGAGCATTTATGTGAATAGCGTTAAAGTTTTTATTAAATTCAGAAAAAGTTCAATCTAACATAATATTTAAGGGTGCAATACTTTCAAACTGTCAATACTGCTTAATCCATCAGAGGCAGAATAAAAGGCGAAGGAATTGGAACTGCGAACACTATCATCTGAAGAAATCATATTAAATTATATCTGATTATATGTAAAACTAAGCAAATATGTATTATTATATGTATGTATTATAATATATTTTTTTTTTTATATATATTATATATATATATATATATATATATATATATATATATATATATATATAATTATAAAATAAATAATTCAGAAATAAATAAGTCATCAGTAAACTACCTGCCAGCATTATGGAAAGAAATGTATAATTCACTTAAAAATAAGTAAAGGAACGTTAACATACCATAGACACAAAAGTGAGAGTTACGTTAACTATAGCAAGTACGTTCATAGCAATTATCTACCTTGCAATATACTTTTTTCACTAATAATAAACATTCCAAAGAAAGATTATAATAACAATTACCAACATACAAGAAAAATTATAACACTAAATAATAAACATTCCAAAGAGAGATTATTAATCATTACATTTTACTATCTAATCTACGATAACCAAGGAAAAGTAGATAAAAAGAAAACTAAAAAATTACAAAAATTAACAAAATTTTAAAATAAAATTATTAAAGAAAAAAATACTTTTTTTACCGGCCCTCTTAGTACAATGTGGTGCACCTTTATCTTCGGGGGCCTTATTTGCCTCAACCACAATAGGATAAACGGGTGAAGCAGAAGTTGACCCGTTGCGTCATAATGCGTCAAGCTCAGACAAAGTCTCAAGTTGGTGCCTTATGCCATATGGAGTAAAAATACTGATAACTCCATCCCTGGTCCAACATTTGGTGATGCCATACCTTCGCCTAGGTTCTAAAAAAACACTGTGGCGCCTCCTTGTTACAAACTCAGACTTGGTTATACCTGTGCCCTTAAGTTTGGTTTTGGAGTACCAAACCTTGTCGCGCATCACAGTATCGCTGAATTTGACTACCACAGGCCTGGAAGATTTATCGGAAGGGCGTCCCAGACGATGACAACGGTTTATGGATGTTTTACTGAAACCTGGGACTAGGAGTTTCGTGCTGATAAGTGTACTTATGACGGCGGTAGTATCCTCAGATTTTTCTTCAGGAACTCCATGGAGTAGGATCATCTTTCTGCGACGACGCATTTCACTACGATCCAGTTCTCTTCCCAGAAGATCTACTTGGTTATGCAAAGATGTTAGAGCAGCCAAGATGAATTTTCTAAAAGCATTAAAATCACCTGGTAGGGAAGATGAAGTTGTGGCAGCAGAACTAGATTGTTGCAGTTCCCGCTGAAAGTTATCCATTTGACTTTGGAATGACTTTGACATCTCCATAAGTGAACCTTTCAGTGCTTCCATGGTGAAAGTAGTTGTAAAGTGCAGTGATGTTAGAGAAAATACTTGGAAATGAGAGCTAGTAAGTAGTAATTTATTACATATAAATATAAACATAAAATTCAAACTGTAACTATTTTTTAAAATATATTTAAATCTAAGATGTCAAAAATGTGTACCACTCAATTCACCTACCCTCACAGAAAAAAAAGATTCTACCAGACTAACTGGGCACGGTGGACGCCCGCTCGGCTCGACCCGTCAAACCGGTTCCTCGCCCGGGACTCGCGCCTTGCAAGTTTCAAGATGCCACAATTTGGCGTAAACAAACCTCCGTCCCGGGCATAAGGACTTATGCCCGCGAGTAAATTCGCAAACGGGATAGGGTCGCGACTGCACGTTGCAAGACCGAATCTCCAACCAAAACCTCGGCCACCCTAGGCACCCCATCCGGTCCATACGACAACTTAACACTCCGCCCACGGCGCCAATGCAAAGGCAAAACGTTAATTTTTTTAACTTGTTAGTTAAGGGGTCTCCAACCCGAGGAGGATCCGTCTTGTCAGACCACTTAACGCGCTGCTGCAAAAGATGTAGGTACTCCAGAGACTATCGGTGCCAAAAACTCTGAGTCATTGATTGCAGCAGGTCAAATCTGCTCAACCGCGAAGAGTTTATTTCCCTGAAGGGGTACTCGGCCAGGGCACTAAACGGCTGGCCAATCAGGAAGTGGCCCGGGGTTAGAACCTCCAAATCATTCGGATCGGACGAGAGGGGACAGTGAGGCCGGGAGTTGAGTACCGCCCCAATTTTATAGAATACAATGGCAAGCTCCTCAAATGTCAAAATAGTTTCGCCAATAACGCGACGGAGATGCGTTTTGCAACCTTAACCACCGCCTCAAAAATACCGCACCAGTGTGGGCAAGCCGGAGGGTCGAATTTCCACTGGATGCCCTTCTTGGACATCGCAGTACCTAAATAAGTCCTGTTGCTGGACAGAAATTCGACGACCTCTTTCAAATATCTAACCGTGCCCTTATAATTTGTTCCGCAATCAGACCGGATCAGGTCCGGCAAACCGCGGCGCGATATGAAGCGGCCCAGCGTGGCCACAAAGGCTTCAATGCTGAGGGCACTTACAAGTTCTAAGTAAACGGCCTCAGTGGCGAGGCATACGAAAACGCACAGATAGGCCTTATGTGAACGCGCGTTAAGAAGGTTGGAAGACTTGACGAGGAAGGGGCCAGCAAAGTCGGTTCCGACTCCAGCGAATGGTCGGATGGCCCTGACGCGGTCGGGTGGCAAGTCACCCATCATCGGCTGCGATATGGTGGCCTTCAATTTACTTTGTTATAAACAAGGTCATCATCATCATCATCATTACAGCCCTTCACAAGTCCACTGCTGAACATAGGCCTCCCCCAAGTAATGCCACAAAGCACGGTCCTGAGCCACCTGCATCCATCGACTTCCTGCATATCTTACCAGGTCGTCACTCCATCTAGTGGGGGGTCGCCCTACACTACGCCTACCGGTACGAGGCTGCCACTCGAGAACCTTTCTTCCCCATCGGTTATCGGTTCTTCGAGCTATATGGCCGGCCCATTGCCACTTCAGCTTACTAATCCGTTGGGCTATGTCGGTCACTCTGGTTTTACTGAGGATATCCTCATTTCTGAGTCTATCACGCAGAGAAACTCCGAGCATAGCCCTCTCCATAGCTCGCTGAGCGACCTTGAGCGTCCTCATACGGCCAGCAGTGAAGGACCACTTCTCAGATCCGTAAGTCATCACTGGCAACACGCACTGGTTGTACAATCTAATTTTTAGAGATTGAGGTATACCTGACGAGAAGATATGTCGTAATTTCCCGAACGCTGCCCAGCAGAATCAAATGTTACTGCCTCAGGCTACCCTGACCCTGACTATAGTCAGGTTGCAACGCCAACCACCGCCACCACATCACGGCCTCGAAGTGGGCAAGCCGAAGAGTCGAATTTCCCCTGGATGCCCTTCCCGGGAACGCCGGCCGGCGCAGAAGAAATGCAAAGTGGCAGATTGTACTCTTCAGAAGACTGAAGAGTACAATCTGCCACTTTGCCTGGCGTATGTGGACTATGAGAAAGCCTTTGATTCCGTCGAAATTTGGGCGGTGCTACAGTCCCCTCAGCGGTGCCAAGTTGACTGTCGGTATATCGAAGTGCTGAAGTGTTTGTACAGTAGGGATACGATGGCTATCCGAGTACAGAACTAGGGCTCGAAACCCATCCAACTGCAGAGAGGTGTAAGACAGGGTGACGTTATATCCCCAAAACTCTATGCATTGGAAGACGTTTTAAGCGCAAAGGATACGGTATTAACATCAATGGCGAGTACATCACTCACCTTCGATTTGCCGAGGATATAGTCCTTATAGCAGAATCGCTGGAGGACTTAAGCACTATGCTCAATGACCTCAATAGTGCCTCCCAACGGATAGGTCTTAAGATGAACATGGACAAAAAAAAAGATCATGTTTAATGTCCATGTCACACCTATGCCGGTAGTTGTTGGGAGCACTATGCTCGAAGTTGTTGACGAGTACGTTTACCTGGGACAAATAGTCCGACTAGGTAAGTCCAACTTCGACCGAGAGGTCAATCGACGGATTCAACTCGGCTGGGCAGCGTTCGGGAAATTACGACATATAACAAGGTATGCACTTAAAAATGACGCTCCGAATGGTGCGTCGGTCAGCCAAAATCCAAAACTCCCGCTGCAAGCTGCACCCAGCGTGGGTATTCTGAATATGATGGTGAGTTACCAGCAACCGAACAAAGGTGCCGTCCTTAGGGAGCAGTCACGGGTGTCGAGCCCCTTACTGCAGTTGAGAATTTTTCAAACGTCCGCCAACGCGCAGCATCCCAGCGTCGTCCAGGAAGAAGTTCAGGCGGGCCAGAGCGTCTTTAACAACGGAGCCCCGCTTCAAGGTTTCAATCACGGGCTCAAAATGCTCCGCTTGGACCATACGGGTCCATCAAGGCTTCGCGACGCTCGCTAGGGTAGTAAGCTCAACTAACAATCTTTTAACATATAACGTTGAATATAATAAGTTACTTAAATATTTTATCTTCGAATAAAACGTTAGATATTTAGAGCCCTAGTCTTCCCACCAACCAAGTGGAGGCCACACAGCTTGTGAACCCGAATCCAATAGAGCGCGAACCGTTGAACAGTCGCCACTCGGGATGTACACCTTCACTGAAGCCGTCGGCAATAGAACAGTTTGACAAGTAGACTGTTTACGGCTCAAAGGATCAGTGGAGGCGGGGGGTGGACCCCCCGCCCCCTTAGGGAACGACCCCCCGACTGGTCGGGGGAGGGACCCCCTTCAAAACCAGGGGCACGGTGGCCAGGCAGATGAGCACCGAGCGTCGCCCGACAGGGGGCGCGGCTGAGAGCCCCCCGCCCGTGGGAGTTTAGGGCCCGGCAGAGCCCCAAGAGGAAGCGCTGTTCGCACAAAGGCACAAAACGGCATGGTCGTTGCCCTGGCAGTGCGGACAGGGCCGCTGGTGTAGCATCAGCGGCGCTCCTTGGCGATGGTTCGCCTCGCCGAGACCGGCTTACCCAGCAACTTCGGGCACAACGTCATCCGGTGATCGGATGCTCGACAATAGAAGCAGGGGGGTGCCTCCCTGGCTGATAGGCCGCTATAAGACGGTAGGGGGCGGCGCCCACCTGCGGGGAGCTCCGCTCGGTCTGAGGGGGGGTTGGCGTCGACTTGCCCGGTGGATTCTTTACCCTGGGCACGGCTCGGTTGGCGGCCCATAGGTCGTAGACGGTGCCCGCTGCGTTCTCAATTTTCCGACACTGCTCCTCCAAGAACCGCAGCAGGTCTCTGAAGGGCGGAACTTAGGAGGCGCCGTCCCCGCCGTACCTCTCCTTAAAATGGATCCGAAGATCGAGAGGCAGGCGGGACAGCACGATGTAAAGCAACAAGAAGGACCATTCGTCCACCAGTAAATCTAGCCGCCTCAACGAATTACAGGCCACCAAGACTGTATTTACGATGTCCGGACGTAGTCTGGCCCGGTCCCTAAGCAGCGGGAGGCTTAGAAGCTGCCTAACGTATTCGTCCGCAATTCGCCGGACGTTGGCGCACCTTCCAGCGAGAGCTCCCGGGCGGTCTGGTAGGAGTCGTCTGACAATTTCAAATGGCCGACGACGCCCAAGGCCTCCCCTTCCACTGAGGCCAGGAGGTACGCCATCTTCTGGCTTGGTGTCAAGTCCCTCTGGACGTCCACTAGGCTGTCAAAAAGGCCAACAAAGGTCAGCCAGTCGGAGAGGACACCGTAGAATCTTGGCAGGTCCAGAGTTGGGAGTCATCCCAACAACTCCGGCTGAGTAGGCTGCTTCCGAGGGGACTCAAGCAGGCCACTCAGCCGAGCTCCACGCGCTTCACTAGCGTACTTGGCCCCCACCTCGATCAAGTCGTCCGTGAGCGAAAAGAATTGCTCGTAGTCCGCGAGGTAGGAGTCTAGGACTCCCTGTTCCGCATCCGAGGCCAAAAGCTCAGTGCAAGCCTCCTCCACTACGGCCGTTCGGGCCATGACCTGCTCGAGCCGCTTCTCTAAACTTGAACTACGGATCCGATCGGGTCGCCCTATGAAGGTATGGGCATTCGCGGCCCAGTGCAGCTCCGCCTGTAGGCGAAGCGCCGGTGGCTTGTGCGATGGCATCACTACTAAATATAAATTACTTATTAAATTATGATACAATTACACTACACGGCAAGTACACACTACAGTCGGTCAGCAAGAATATCCCGCACAGGAGACCGACCCTTCGGCAATTTAAACTACTTACCCGAAATACCTGACGCGTAGGTACCTAACCCAAAACTACACTCCGGCTTGCGTAGCCTAACGGCGTGGTTCTAACCACCAATCCGCTAACAAACAAAAAAAAATTATATTACGGCCGGGCGTAATTGGAGAAACAATCAATCACGTTCTGCTACCAGAAAATGTTACGGCCCTCAGTTGCCCCGACAAAAGTCGACAGGATTAGGGCCCATCAGTAATCCAACTCGACGAGCAACCGAGGGTCGGGCCCCAAATGGCCTATGGATAATTAATTTGTAACACAAACTTACCGAATTCCGGAGGTAGGTTCGACCACAGGGTCCGTCAGGGGCAAGTAAATAGTATGTGTGAGTGGTGTAGGAAAGTGTGTAATGTAACCTGACGTCACCGATGTAATCGGATAGCAGAACCGCTTGCGTTGCCGAGCTCCACAAGGCGCAATCACTCCAGTGGGCGTTCCCCGCTATCGGGACTCAAGTCTAACGTCACTTAGCACAAACTATAAATGAACGCTATCTCCACCCGGGTCACAAAGTTTAGCGTTCCAAACGACAAGCAAAATTACTTAGTACGATATTAAAACACGACACCAGCCACGCATCGATGCAAATTAATGACAATCGAAGTTACATTAATAACTCAAACTCAAAGAAAGCCTCATTGTCACGTAGACGTACAAATTAAGACAACACCAAGGAGGCCGTCGTAATACGACGTAACAATTCTTATGTAACTCGAGACCTCTAATCGACACGGCCGTCGCGTCCAATCAAATATTCTAAACTAACTTCCCGACCCCCCACCGGCACGGCCGTAGCGCACAAAGATTCTACCAGACTAACTGGGCACGGTCGACGCCCACTCGGCTCGACCCGTCAAACCGGTTCCTCGCCCGGGACTCGCGCCTTGCAAGTTTCAAGATGCCACAATTTGGCGTAAACAGACGTCTTGAATGTTTGTATTAATCGCATATAATTTCAGTATATTAGAAAGTACTCTGTGATTAATCGACAAACTTGCCAACATAACAAGAAGAGGAATTAAAATAAATGCTCGGTTTGTGTTCCAAAAATGTATTTTATTTTGTCGTTTGTCAAACAGGTTTCCTCCGGATTCTATAATTAGAACAAAATAGTTAAGGTTAATTGGATGTGTTGGTTGGAATCCAAAGAAGAACTCAACAATTCGCAGCAAATATTATTTTTTGAGAAATGTAAAAGAAAAATTAAAATAAAACCAATTTTATTAAAAGGAACCATTTCTACATTATTTGTAACAGTAAGTGTATTATTGTTTTAATAAGATTGATTAAAACTGCTTTTACGGATTTTATCGCGTTTAATTTTAATTATTTTTATTTTTAATTCCCGACGTTTCGGGTGCTTTCCAGCACCCATTGTCACGAGGACTGAGGTGACTGACGTCCCGATGTCATTGTTAAACCCGGAGTACTTTATACATAGGTATATACATATAAAATAGATTTAGAGAGTGCGCATATGTATCGTCATACACTTAGTGCACTTTAATATCTCCTGCGTATTTGGCTAGTCTCTCTTAATATCATTATGGTTTTCAATTCATGCAGCTATAATCATAATAAGTTTATTATTACTTTACTCGTATATTTTTCAGGTACAGATGATAGAGAGAGTAGAATAAACATATTGGCCTTTATCAAAGCAATCTTATTCAACTGATTCCTACAGGATTCCTTACTTACATTACCAAGTTTACATTCATATTTAGGTCGGATGTTAAAACAAACTTCTATAATTTATTTAATTATTAAATGTTTGTAATCATTAAAAATAATTCTTAAAATATGAAAAATAAAGGAGCCATTATGTACTCCGATTCCTCGTTTTTTATTTCACCAGCAAAACATTTTAGAAAATACATAAAATATAAATAGGTATTTACTTAAATTAAGTATATACTTATTTTTATTTGATTATAATTATGTTGAGAAAGAAATTCCGTGGAAACTGTCCATGGCAGTAAATATTTTTTTCGAAAAGTTATAGCTCCAAAATACAATTTTCCGATCTTATACTTGAGGGAAATTGTTTAAGTTTATTCGGTAGACTCACCTCTCAGAGATTATTGGGATTTTGTACATTTTGAATAAAAATCCAACAAAACGCATGTAGGGGGTGCTTATTCTCTGAAACATGTTATACGAAATTTTTTTTAATTATTTTAGAATACCATGTTAAAAATTGGATCATTCCAATCCACATCTTTATTTTTTTAAATATTATTTCACCATTTTTTAATTTTTCTTTTTGACAGTAATTAATATTTACAGGAACAGGCGGGTTTTGCGGGGTTTTGCTTTTTTTTTTTTTTCGGCTCGATACCCCCTTCCAGTTAATAAAAAAATTGTTATTTATCTATGGTCCTCCATGTCTATGGTCTTGAGATTTTGTTTTGACATTATAACATGTCGATTCATTTAAAAAAAATCGATCTGCAATTCAATTCAAATCGAACACACTAGAATCGATTCTTGATTAAATCGAGTATTAAGAGATCGATTTTCAACTAATTACTAAACTAAAACTTTATTTTCAATTATGCCTAATATAGACAAAAAATTGTCGATGATATTTTACCGTAAATACAAGTAATTGGATAGAAATATCATTGAATTAATAAACATTTGCAACGTCTTCATCCATCATCGAATTAGTAAACATTTAAAACGTTTTGTATTTCCCCAAAGGAGTAAGCATAATTGTGTAGTAAGTTCACTTGTCACCTGTTATGCAATAGTGGGTAAGCTTATTGCCACACACCGGTAAATCAGAAATTACAAATCCAGACTCCGTGCTACTACATACATACATAAATACTCACGCCTGTCACCCAGAGGGGTAGGCAGAGACTACAGACTTCCATTTAGCACGATCCTGACATACCTCTCTCACCTCTTCCACATCCATATACCTACGCATACATGCTCGTCGGTTAAGGGTACTCTTAATTTGGCCCATTTTTAGTATATCGCCAATTTGGTCGACAAACTTCCGCCTAGGACGTCCCTTTCCGACTCTTTCATTTACTTCTGCAACGTATATTTGCTTTGTCAGTCTTTCCTCATTCATTCTTTCTATATGACCAAACCACCGAAGCATTCCTTTCTTAATCCTGGTCACCGCATCATCTTGCAAACCACGCTCTTCTTTTATCACACAATTTCTTACCCTGTACGTTCAGATTCAGCCCTAACATACTCCTTAGCGACCGCATTTCTACTGCATTTATTCTACTCTCGTGCTTCTTCTGCCACACCCAACTTTCACTACCATACGTTAAAGTAGGGACTAATACAGCATATTAGAAATATGCTCTTGGGACTAATACACCATTGTGAATTGCCATACGTGCCTTTTTTGACTCATTCTGACTTCTCACAAAAGAGTGTAGAACCCCATTTACTTTATTTCCTGCATTCACTCGTCGTTCAAGATCGCTATCATATCTCCCATCCCTGCTGAATACACATCCTAAATATACGATCTCATCCACTTGCTGAATTAACTGTCCTTCTATTCTTATTTCACATACCGTTTTGCTTTCTTCTCTTTCAAAAACCATCGCTTTCGTCTTACTTGCGTTCACTTTCATTTCCCTTTCTTTCAATGACCTGTTCATTAATGTAACCATCATTTGCAACTCGGCCGCCGACGACGCAAGTATGACTTGATCATCGGCGTACAAAAGGCATTTGACGGTTAACTCACCCATTTTTAATCCGCATTCTTCAACTTTCAAATTGACACAGCCCTGTCTGACACCTTTATGGATGCCAAACCAATCAGAGTAGGCCCCGTTGATTCTAACACAAGCACTCGAGTCCCTATACAGAGACTCTAATGCCTGTATTAAACCAGCGCTCAACCTAAATGTGTTCAGCGTTTGCCATAACACATCCCTGTCCACTCTGTCATAAGCCTTTTCCAAGTCCATGAACGCACAAAAAACTTTTTGGTTTTTCGCTAAAAACTTCTCCGCGATCATGCGCATGGAAAAAACTTGATCTGTACACCCCATTCGATTCCTAAATCCTGCTTGCACATCCCAAATTTTGCCATCAGTTTTTCATCAGTTTCTTTCATAACTCTTTTAATTAGTACCTTAGCATACAGTTTTCTCACAATGCTAAGAAGGCTGATGCCACGGTAGTTTTTACAGTCCTGCTGTGACCTTTTTCCCTTATATATTAGGACTATCATGGCTTTGCACCAGTCTCCCGGTACCCACTTTAGTTCCCAACATAAATTAAACAAGCTGTACAGCAGGCCTGCTACCACGTCCTCTCCAGCCCTTAGCATTTCGAGTGAAACTCTATCATATCCGGCTGCCTTACCTACTTTCATGCTTTTAATTGCTTTCGTTATTTCATCTATACTTATCTCCCTATCTCTTTCATCTTTTTTCGGAATTTCTATTTCATTTATTTCACAAGTCTCCTAACTCGCGTATTTATACGCTTTCAAAATATTCCTTCCATCTCTTTAGACTCAACACTTCATCATTCAGAATACAGCCAATCTTGTCTCGTATCGACTAAAAAGCCTAGTAAAGTTACTACAAGGCTAAAAAGCCTAGAAAAGTTAGAAAAACCCAAAAATAATTTGCCCGACCTGGGAATTGAACCCAGGCCCTCTAGCTCAGAAGTCACGCTTGCGACTACTACTCCAGCGAGGCAGTCTAAGCCTCTAGTCTAATAATTAAATTAACCAAATTTTAAAGCAACCAACTTTTACTTAAGATAAGAATTTAATTAGATGAGATGTCCCAGTGTTTTAAGTCAAGTGACTAAAAAATTAATTTACCTAATCGCTTGGGATCTAGACGACTCCTTTTCGTTTCGTCATTAAAAATATTTTCCGCAACAGAAAAAAAAACAGATCTCCAACTACGTAAAAGTATTTGTTGAATCTTTTGAAATATCGCTAGTTCTTGAATTAGTCTGATTCGTGAGGTTTTTCGATCGTTTCGTCGTATTTTAAACAATCGATTTTTAGATTAATCGATTTTAGAACGACATGCCTATTCATACAAATACAAAGAGACATTTCATTTCAATTTTATTTATTTGTGTATTTATGAGTATTTTAGTGTTCTGTGATCATGTTATCAGTCGCAATAATTTTATTAGTGATAGTGAGTAGTTACAGATAGGTTGAACCTTATAGACTTAAGCTGACTTAAGCTATAAATAAATAATAAATTCATATATTTAAATTAAAAATGTCACTAGCTTGTTGGGCAGCAGGAGATATTTTTATTCCAGTAGAAATTGAAGAGGATGATATTTACACGGGAATTTATAAAGTTCTTCAAACTATTAGACCAGATTGGCCCGCAGAAAGAATTAACTTTAAGGTAATAGTAACAACTTATTGCTTAGTGCTTGTTGTACCAATTGACTTCATTAAACCTTCACCGTCATTGCAGCTGTTCACTGATGGCATTACAAATAAATTGATTGCTTGTCATTTAAACAATGAAATTGGTGAAGGAAATGATGTTATGCTTGTTCGTATTTATGGGAATAAAACGGATTTGCTTATTGATAGAACTGCAGAAATAAGGTAAGCATGTTTTTCTTTGTGTGATAAATTACAGTAGAATCTTGATAACTCGAATTTCAAGAGGTATGCTGCTAAAATTCGAACTAATGAGACTTTTAACTTATCAAGAATTTCGACACTTATTCCCCAAACATAAACAAATAAGATATACAGATGGGGTTATTCCATTTATCCATCCTAGGGTGTCCTCTGCTGTATACAGTTGTTTATAAAAATATGATAGAAAATGGCCCAAGATTTCTTAGTAGACATTAGCATTGGAGATGGGCCGAATATTCATTTCGTATTCGGTATTCGGCAGCATTACTTAATATTCGGCAAAATTACCGAACATTCATATTTGGCTGAATATTCAGCTAAATCACCGAACATTTGTTTCAGTGGTACTCAGTGTCCACTGTATTGAAATGTACGAATTGAGTTATGCCATGTCTTTCATAATTTTACTGTTGAAAGTATATTTTATTTATGGGCTGAATCTACTTGAAATGTTATGTTTTTGAGCCACTGTAGATTTATTTTCAATTATAGCAAATAAAATATTTTTCGAATCAAACAAAGAAACATTACGTAGAAACTTTTGCTCAGTAAAAAAGTAAAGTAAAGTTACAGCCTATATATGTCCCACTGCTGGGCACAGGCCTCCTGTCATTTCTCAGATGGTTAGCACTCGCTGTAAATTTGCTCAGTAGTAGATTCCATTTATATCTTACTAAATTTGACTCACAGAGCAATCTGCTATTTTAAATTAAATTTCTAGCGTATAACTGTACTCAAGTACCCTGTAGGGAAATTATATTATGCTTGAGTCTCTAAATAATTCTATATACATATATACTGCATATTTATGGTATCAGCAAAAGGCTTAAATTATCCAGAGTCCACTCTATATATAGGTTTTAGACATGGAAGTAGTGCATTAAGCAGTAAAATGAAAAACATTAAATCTTATGTGGTAGATAGATGTAATATGTGGGTTATTGGTTGACATTTTGTATTTATTATAAAATGCTTAAAATATTCTTGAAACTAAGACCAGCTAAATTTCACTACAATATGTTTTCTTCATAGAATTCACTTAAATTGTGTTATTTTGAGCGGACATTTTTTCTATATCACATGATAACCATTTTTTGCATTTTTTTTTTAGAAATATCACTACCCTCAATGTGCTAGGCTTAGCACCAAAAATTTATGGAGTATTCAAGAATGGTTTGGTTTATGAATATTATCCTGGAGTAACTCTGAATGTTAACTCAGTGGTAGATACAAAAATAGCAACTAAGGTGGCTCAACAAATGGCAAAAATGCACAAAGTGCAACTTGGTAGAGAAGTAAGTAAAATAATAGTATTATATAAAATCATAATAAAAGTATGGATTTCTAATTCATGTCTATATTTATATATTGATAATTTATTTTTGTTTTTAATCTTGATTGGAATGAAATAATTTTTATTCAATAAAGATTATAGGTTTTGATGTTTCTATGGTGTAGTGGTTTAGCATTGAGTTGCAGTGCTAAGGGCATCAGGTTCGAATTCCGCATGGAACAAGTATTTGTATGGCCTACAAATAATTGTTCCGAGTCTGGAAGTTTGTACTTGTAAAATTTATGTTTGTACGAGGGTGACACTGGAAGTTCTTAGAAAATCAAAAACTGAATAAACTAGCAAGTTATTAGCACTTTGCCCACTAGTCCTTAGAGGTCTCTTCAACGGCATTTTGAAACGCAGCCACTGCTTTTGCGGCGTCCATAAAATGTTTTCCTCAAAGTTTTTCTTTTATTTTCGGAAGTAAATAATAATCGCAAGGGTCGGGGCTATAGAGCAGGTGAAACAGTAATTCCACGTCGTACGTTGGCAAGTAGTCAATTGTTTGCTTAGTGGTGTGCGATGAATCGTTGTCGTGGTGAAGGAGGATCCTATTGCGAGGTCGTTTCTCCCGAACTTTTTCCAAGACAAGTGGCAAACAATTGTTGCATAATGACCTGTCCTTCCGAAGAACGAGGCCACCATTTATTTCCCCATGCTTCGACCTCTCTTCACTTTTGTTGGCATGTCCTCGGAAGGAAACACCCAGATAGCAGACTGTCTCTTAGTTTCAGGATCATAGCAATAAATCCAGATTTCGTCACCCGTATGTCGAACGCAGTGGCGAAGCTAGGGCTCCAAACTAGGGCAAGCCCAAGATATGGTTTTGTTGTTTTTAGCAGTTTAATAAAAATACACCAATCTTGAGCTGTCTCCACTCTTTAGTTTCGTATTCAGTGCTGACAAGGAAGTGTTTAACAAAGCACACAGAAAGCGTACTACTGCTAGATAGATTGTATGACATAATATGCAATTGCACACCTTCGGTGGTTTTGAAAAGAGCCGTTTGGGTTTGCTTGAGATATTTACAAACAATACAATACATGAACAAAAGAAAAGCATGAACAAAGTACAAACCTCTAAATTATATTTTGTTTAAGTTATATGCATAAAAGAACAGATTATGACAGGAATTAGATAGTTATAATGAGAAGATAAAGCTTTGCTAATTTTTTACCATAAAATAATGACTATTTATTATAATTATTCATTTTCAATTCATAATAAACCGTACAAAATGATATTTTTAAACTAATATATCAATATAAATTAGCCGATAGCGTATTTGTGCCATCTAGCGTAATCTTTAGGTACCATCGTGAGAATCAATCAATTTTCGTTCGATAAAATCACTTTACCTATAGAATTAAGTAGATGGCGCCATTAAAATTTTATATACTGGAACCTCAATACATTCTTCTGTATTCTTTTGATTTATTTAATTAAAATTTGGGCTTTACGTTAAAAAAAGATTGTAACACTTATTTCCTCTAAAATTAAACCTAGGTCTCATAATTTATACTGCTGTTCAAATTGATATTTTTAATTCGTATGGTAATATAAATATCGAGTTATTAAACCTTTAAATAAGCCTAACTTAATTAAACTTTAATACTAAAGAGTCCTGTACCTATATATAAAGTATGAAGAAATGTTTATTGAATATTAAATTTCATTTTTAAAGATTTTTACCTTTTCCTCGCCGATTAGCACTTCAACACACTTATTTTCATCACAATGAAGGGTTCATTGTGATGAAAATAAGTGTGTTGAAGTTTATCCTCCCATTTTCACTGAAAATCTTCGAAAAAGCATAAATTTTTAACAAACACAACAAAAACAAACATAAACATTGAAATGTGAAGTGAACTTGCATACGAGGGGCCCGCAACTACTTCGCTAGTCGCTAACGCACTCCTAAACAACTTCATGGCAAAGCCAGGCTTGTGGCTCAATAGTAATTGCTATATAAACATTTCGCAGTTATGTTTCATTATAGAATATTTTGCCATAGGTTAGAAAGAGAGCGATCGTCTTCTCGAAAGCCCCGTAAAAAGCCCACGCGAGCGAGGGAGACAACTATTAGCTCTATTAAAACTCATTTTTTATGACAGCAGCAGTATTGCTAAGGCCATACGAGGTCATCGGTCGACATGTTTCGAACAGTGGAGTGCGCGGGAAAATTGAAATAATTTGAAACAGTTTATGAGTTATTTTATTAGTTGATATTATTGATTAATATTATTGATTGATTCAGTTTTAATAAGGCAAGCCCGGCTTTTCGGCTTTTATGGGAGCTTCGCCACTGGTCGAACGCAGCATTTGAGTCACCTCCGTTAAATCTTTGTACCATTTCACGACACCAATCAACACGACGGAGTTATTGGGCCACTGTCAAATTATGAGGTATCCAACGGGCACAAAGCTTCCTCACCACTAAATGTTGATGGAGGATTTTTGTGCACTTGACTCATACCGATGACTAAGCTTGTCCGAATCTGATGATAAGTCACTGTTTTGTCAGTCTCTATCGTACGCCGCACAACACTGATTTTCTCTTTAGTCCTCGTCGGAGAAGGCCATCCCTCACGCAGATCATCGGTGAGATTAGTCGCAGTGGTCGCACATTTAATCACATTAAACCAGTTGTAAACAGTGGCACGATATAGGGCTTCATCGTCCAAGGCCAATCGAAGTCTATCATAACTTTCTTGTTGACTTAAATGAAATCGAAAGTCATAAAAAATCATTGTACGAAAATTTTCTCGCGTTGAATTCATTCTGACGTGACACAGACAATTTTCAATTTGGCGTTAAATCGTAAACAAATGACAAATTATTGGGTGCGTTTGGCAGAAAAAAGCGCTAGCAAGCGCTTGTAAGCAAAATGGCAATCGTAAGCGGTAAGCGCTGTCTGTAATCGTAAGTAGCTATTTTCCTCCAGGACACGATGTTGGTTTTAACCGGGGAACCTAACCTAATTTAAACATATTTTTGTAAAGTATTCATATTAAAAACTTACCAATCATGAATTTTTAATAACATGTATATGTTTATTCATGTAATTATATTACTTAAAACTAAAATATTGCACAAAACAACTTATAAACTCTACTTCAAAACAAACAAATTAAATAAGCAAAATCGCGGATTGTGTCAGCGCTACTGAAGTAGCAATCGTGTCCTGGCCGAAAACTATTTCAGCGCTTGTAAGCGCTTGCTAGCGCTTTTTTCTGCCAAACGCACCCATAAAATACATAGGTACACAATAATATTGGCAAAGAGTTCTATTTTCAAAAGTTTTAACATATTTTTTTATTTTATCGTTTACAAGTGGCCAGTTCTAAAAACTTTCTGTTTCGTCCTCGTAAACTACAGGAGAAAATTCTAGTGTGGAAGTTCACTTAAAAAAATAAATAAAAAAAACAATAAAAAATAAAACAACTAGACAAGGTAACACTTATTGAAAGTCCTTTATGCTTTCACCATGCAAAACGCAAAAAGCCTCTGGGTCTTTTGAATTATAATTTCTTAACCTGGGTAGGACCACCAAGAACCCCAGGAGAACTTTTTAGTAATAATTTCTTTAAATGTGTCATGTCATACAATTAAATAATAAAACTTTTGGAAATAGTATGGTATCAATCTCTTTATTTCCAGAGTCATTATTGAGTATCAATTTAGCCCAAAATCACCAAGAAAATTGTGCCGCAGGATACTAAAGATAACCCTATTAATCAGCTTATTACTGTTCTTTGTTATTATTAAAACATAACTGAAAACATGAAAATATAATTTTACAATTTAAATGACATAACTATATACAACACTAAATGTGCAGCGGTGTTAAAATTGGGGATGTTGCAGATGCGGAATTTTTTTACATCTGCAGGTGCGAACGCGAAAACTAATTTCTTGAGGCTTAAATCCTCAGATGCGGATGTCAAGTTTTTATAAAATACCCATATTTTAACTACTTGAATAAATTAAAGAGATGGTATTATTTTTATATATATGTTATCAATTTTTTACCATAATAATTTAAGAATTGGTACATTGTAGTAGTACTGTACATGACTCATTATACTACTACTACTACTACGCCCAATTTCTTGTCGAAACTTGTACCACATCCGTATCCGCAAAAACTCTGCATTGATTATTGTGGATGCGGGTTTCTAAATCAATGCAGAAGTTCGGCAATAGTGGATACTGATGCAGATATCTGCAACCTTTATCGTCCTATTGGTGTCGTAAAAAGCGACAAATGGAATCAAACCAGGTAATGGGCAGAGTCTTCTTTATAACGTTTAGAAAATCAAAAAAACTGTGTTACCAACTCGCCTATCAAGCATGGCAAGTTTTTGAACATACCCTCATGATGAACATACCCCAATGACAAAAAAGGCGGCGGCCCCGCTGTTCGTGGCTACGGCTAGTCTGTTAGCCACTTGTGCTGATTTAAATTAAGAAAAATAATCTAAAACTTATACCGAATTACTGTAGACGATGTAAACGGCAAGCACGTAGGAACTGTCCATGCGATCGGACATTCTGCAAGACCCGCAGAAAAACCTAAAACTCTCCTATAACACACTAAATCCCATGGCTGTTAGACGAAAAATGAAGTTGCAGTCTTTAACGGATATGACAGCATACAGGCACCCGAACAGATCTCCAAATGCACGCGTCGAGACTTACGCAACTTTAATACAGTTTGTATTGAAGAAGCGATTGTACAGAACTCAGACACAGACTCCAAAGTATTCGCCAGAGATCTGTCTGCCAGAAAAGCCAACTGTTGAAGTTGAAGACAAGCTGTGATAGCTTCTTTTCCGGGACACCTGAAATTTTGAGTGAGATTTAGACGTACAGCTGTACACATTGCCTTTAGAGCCACACGCATGTGTTTGTAACGAAATAAAAGCAAGTCTTATCCGACACTATTTCCATGACCCCGTCATCATTCCCGGACTTCAGTCTGAGCGAAATTAGAATGGCTCTTTAGCACCTTGTATAGGCAAGGTTCCGGATAAGGAGGGAGTTACAGCGAGGCTTCTAAATGGAGGAAAACCAGCACTGAAGGCCTTCAATTCTATCCTCAATGGTGGTACTTCTCTCTACTCCGGAGGCGTGAAGCAGAAGTGTATTGGTCTTGTTCTTTAAGAAAGACTGCATCGCTCTATCGAAGAAATACAGACTGATTTCCCTTCTGAACCGCGTCTACGTGCTATTTTCAAGAGTCATTACGGATCTTTTCGCAGTCGCTTGATGACTTCCAGCCTCCCGAACAAGCCGGTTTCAGAAAAAGCTTTAGTATCATAGACAACGTACACACTAAAGATCGAAGAGTTCAATTAGCCACTTTGCCTTACGTATGTAGATTATATGAAAGCCTTTGATTCGGTCGAAATTTATGCGGTTCTACAGTCCCGCTACAGTTTCAGAGTACAAAACCAGAGCACGAAACTAATCAAACTGCAGAAAGGCGTGAAACTGTAAGAACATAGTGACATTATATCCCCGAAACAAGACACCACTGCATTTGAAGACGTTTTTAAGCTACTGGACTGGAAAGAATACAGTATCAATATCAATGGCGAGTACTACATCCCTCACTTTTGATTTACCGACAATTTAATAATTATGGCAGAATCCCTGAAGGACCCAACCAGGAACCCAACACCATACTGAAATGACCTCAGTAGTGTCCCCCAACGGATACATCTAAAGATGAACATGGATAAGAAAAAAGTCATGTGTAACGTCCAAGTCACACCTATGGCGGTAGTTTTTGAGAGCACAACGCTCCAAGTTGTTGAAGAGTTTACCTAAGACAATTTGTCCGTCTAGGACCTAGACTAGACTAGGTAAACCCAACCTCCACAGACAGATCAACGACGCCAAAGTAGTTACGTATTCCCCAAAGCTTGATAACAAGAGTACAATCAGTACGTGTTGTCGAATGTTGTCGCACGTTTTCAAGATTTTTTGTTGCCTAACAGATAAGTATCACGTAGTTGAAACATAGAATGAGATAGTAGATTATACAGTGTGTCCGGTTACCGGTGTCGGAGCTTTTAATGCTATAAAATATAATCAATTTCATCGACAAATCATGTCTCAAATCTCATTTAGACCTAGCTGTATTTAAATGGCAGCCATTTAAATTTTTTAGTGTCACCACCTCGACCCCGCGCATTAAAATTACAATATTCACCGATGTTGAAGTCCTACATTCTTAATCTTAAAGTCTCATTGGATAGATAAAAATACGCGTAATAAAATAAAAGCAAACTTTTAACTGCAAAATTGTATTTAGATCCTAAAAAGACTTAGAAAAGAAAAAAATGTAAAAAAAATCGGTTATTTTTTTCACATTTTCTACTTTAATGAAAAAAGTAAGTCATTTACCTAATGATTTTTACATTAATCGGATAGATCAGAACATATCCTAACCAAAAACATAAAAATCTTAATTGTAACCAAAAAAAAAATCAGTATTATAACTGTTTGAATATGACCTTTGAAAAATTTGTCGCCCTGGTTGCAGACAGACAAAGTGAATTGATAAGAAGAGTGAAACACAACATTTCAAAATGCACGTCTAAAAAGTTATTTATAAAAACTGTTCGAAATGACCTCCGCGATGTTGGAGACATGTTGAGGCCTTATTGCCACATGTGAGTTGCACGTCTGATCATATCCAGATCTTGTCGCAATTCATTTCCAACTTCAATTATTTTATTAATCAACTCTTCTCGTGAGTTTGGCACGTTCGCATAAACTCTTTGCTTCATAGTGCCCCATAGAAAAAAGTCTAAGGGAGTTAAAACCGGTGAACGCGGAGGCTAAGCGATCCTTCCACCGCGACCAATCCACGGCGAATAGCGCTCATTTAAATAATTTCGCACATTTACTGCAAAATGTGCAGGTGCACCGTCAAGTTGGAGAATCATCCTTGCTCTGTGAGTTGATGGAAGCTCCATTAATTCTTCCAAAAACTGTGTTTGCAAAAACTCTAAAAATCTTGGGCCATTCATAGTTTCTGGTAAAATTATCGGCCCAATTAAAATATCTTCTTTTATTCCTGCCCAAACGTTCACTCGAATTTCATGTTGGAAAGTATTTTCTCTAACAGCATGAGGGTTGTTTTGAAGCCAAAGATGCTCGTTACGGTGATTTGTATAACCCGATCTCGTGAAAGTGGCTGTCAGTCCACAAAATTCTTTTTTAAAAAATCTGCATCTTGTCTTATTCTTCTATTGATCCACGAACAAAAAATTGCCCTTATATATGCCCTTATAATCAGGTTCGCGAATGTCTTGTACCCGCCGAAAATGGTAAGGATGCAAACCTTCCCTCTTTAAAACTCTCCACACTGACCATTTTGTTAAATTAAGCATATTGCTTATTCGTCTTACACCGAGTCTGGGATCTTGTGTAATTAAACGTAATATCTCTTCTTCCTCCTCAGGTGCCACAAGCCGAAATCTTTCAATAGCGGGTCTTCTGATCCGAAGTTCAGCTACCCGCAAATGTATCCTTACAAAAGTGCGAGCATTTGGTGTAGGCCTGTTGGGAAACATTTTGGCGTACTCTGTGACAGCTCTGTTTGCGTTGCCGTTGCACAATCCATACACAAAGTGGATATCAGCGACATGCTGGTTTGAGTATTTGCCATCTGCCATTTTTGAAAATATCAAAATAACTATAAACTTCACCACAGACTTAAAAAGTTCCACAAAACGGACTTTTTTTAAACAATAACAACAACAAGCGATCTTAGAGGGGCAAAAGTAGTGGAATCACAACGCGTGGCGATGGACGACTGTTTTTGTTGTCCCAAGTACACTTGTTTAGAACATCAAACAATGGGCTTTGGGTTTTTCTACCTGCTCTTGAACTATCATAAATGATCCTGCACGTGCAGCTTGCTCTTTTAAGAGGTCGTGTTTGATAAAGTACAATTCTTAAACTATTTAATTTACAATTAAGATTTTTATGTTTTTGGTTAGGATATGTTCTGATCTATCTGATTAATGTAAAAAATCATTAGGTAAATGACTTACTTTTTTCATTAAAGTCGAAAATGTGAAAAAATAACCGATTTTTTTTAAATTTTTTTTTCTTTTCTAAGTCTTTTTTAGGATCTAAATACAATTTTGCAGTTAAAAGTTTGCTTTTATTTTATTACGCGTTTCTTTATCTATCCAATGAGACATCTTTTAAGAATGTAGGACTTCTACATTGGTGAATATTGTAATTTTAATGCGCGGGGTCGAGGTGGTGACACTGAAAAATTTTAATGGCTGCCATTTAAATACAGCTAGGTCTAAATGAGATTTGAGACATGATTTGTCGATGAAATTGATTATATTTTATAGCATTAAAAGCTTCGACACCGGTAACCGGACATATTGTATATTTTCTTTACAAATAGGTGTTTACTTTCACTTTGTGTCTATAAATAGCACAGATGTAAGCGGAGTATTTTGTAAGGCGTGGTGATTTGACCGATAACAGTTTTACATTTTATTCAACAAGAGTGACTCCGGCATATGGAATTATACCACTGTATTTTCTGTTTTTACGCAACATACTGTGTATTTTATAGTCATTGATATCTTACATAGAAATTACTTAGTCGGGTTATAAGTTCTGTCAAAACCTTATTATTTTTGAATACCGGCTAGATAATTTTCACCAATTTTAAAAATATAACGTTTGCGCTTGTCGAAACTAAAAAAGACATTAATTTCATTAATGATTAGAATATAGAGTGGTCGAAGAAAGAAGATAGAGTAGCGGTTATCGCGTTGCACCCCTGTGGTTACGCGTCAAAAGAGATTTTCAATATTCTACAAAAATTGAAAATAGCCCTACGATTTGTTTATCGCACTATCAAACTATTCAATGAAGATTCAAGCTTCGAAGATCGTAAGAGGACCGGCCGACCTCGTACAGTTAGGACACCCGCGTTCATCAAAGCAGTGAGGGTGCGAATCCAACGAAATCCTGTTCGTAAACAAAAAATCTTAGATCTTCAGATCTCTAGCAGAGTATTCTAAGCAGACCCATGGTCAAAAGAGTAATCAATGAAGACTTAGGACTACGAGCTTATCGTAAGAATACCGGACATTTTTTGAACGAGCGTTTAGAAAAAATTGGGCTGGATAGATCCCGCGCTTTGTTACGGCGGTACGCGGGAAAAAAATACCGCGAAATTTTGGTTTCGGATGAAATTTTTTTTAACATCGTAAAAAGTTATAATAAACAAAATGATAAGATGTATTCACACAGCAGTGAAGAAGCCAGCACGTTTATTTTGAGGGTTAAACGAGCACATTATCATTCTTCACTCATGGTTTGGCTTGGAGTTTCATATTCAGACTTAACTGAGGTATTTTTCTGTGAAAAAGGTGTAGAAACCAGTGCCGAGGTGTACCAAAATACCGGACAAACATAGTGGAACCTCTTGCTAAAAAAATGTTCAAAAACAGACATTTGATATTCCAACAGGACTCTGCACCAGCTCATAGGGCACGAAGCACGCAATATTGGTTGACCGCCCATGTAATACACCATTTAGACTGTCCGCGTTGCCGGTCTGGAGGACCTTATTTGTTTTAGTAAGGGCGCGTTACATGGTCGCTTAGCTACTTTCACGGGGTCTGAAATACGATCAGTCTACCAATACTGTTTTCTTTTTAGATGCTTGCGACCGTAAGTTTGCTAGTTCTACAAAGCCTGAGCTGATCCTGGGATGTTCAGTCTTGCTCACATCACGACCTTTTACACATGTAATATATTTCACTAGTGCCTCCATGTTGAGAGTCTCGGCCAGCTTGAGAGATTTATTTCCAAGGTTTCATCTTTAGATTTACGCTATTTTTCAATATATTGTTTCGGTCTAGGCGTAAATATTGTTTCGGTGAATTGATTTCAAGCAAGATACGTTTTTATTGTTATGTATTTGTGTGTTAAGTGTATTTCTTTTATAATGAATGAATATTCTTGTTCTGAGGCTATCAATACGACGGCAATTCTATGTATTATGCTATTCACTTGCGTCACTGTTGCACAACACTCAGCAACACCTTTATGCAACACCAAGAGCGGCTGCATACTTATAGTTTTGCCCGTATACAAGCGCCTAGTTTTAAAATCAATTGTTTCATTTGAGTTATTCCGGAAGTCGTGATAGTATAATTCAATAAGTGTGTGTAATTTTTTTCTAGATCAAAGAAGAACCAATGCTATGGGATAAAATTGAACAATTTTTATGTTTGATACCCGAATCGTTTACAGAGAAAGTGAAACAAATCAGGTTAGATATGTTTTTTGGTTTTGATATCAAACAAAAATACAATTACATAAGCATAATAAAAGGTCGGGGAAAAAGTTTCTTCGTATTTTTTTTACAAATTTAAGACATTTTTTTTTTTCAAAGTGTAATTACATTTATTTATAATATATATGTGCCATTTTGTTCGATAACTTGTTGCCATCTTGTGGGTACATAATCCCGTTGCTGTAGAAATATTGGGCTAACACTACCCAAAGAATTCTGAAGAGACCGAACCAGGTGAAAATCTGAGGTTGGAAGGTCAGGACTATATGGTGGATGCATTCCCACTTCCCAACCAGCTTTCTCAATTTATGCTGAGTGACCAAATATTGGTGTGGTCTGGCGTTATCACAATGAATGACCACTGTTTTTGTGTTGATCAATTCCGGCCGTTTTTTTTTTCATTTTCTTGCTTTATTGTCCCATTAGTTGTTGGCATTAGATATTCCAATCGATGGTTTTGCCCGGCCTTTTCCCCCGACCTATTATAATATTTACTTTAGATTTCATTTATTTCGTTGCTCAGTTTAAATTAAAAGTACCTGGTTGACCGAGCTTTGCTCGGTATTTTTTTTAAATCGTATGTTTTAGAAATTATATTTAGATACAAATTACATACTGATGAATTTTTAAAAAAATACTAAAAAAAGGGCTCGAAATAATAGATTTTCCAAAAAAGAAGGGAACTTGAAAAAAAATTGAAGAAAAATCGGACTGTAGACAGGACTTGAACCAGGGTACTACGTCGTGACCGCCCGATATCCCATTTGAGCTATTATAATCGTTAACACGCTGTAAAAATTTACCTTCTTACTCTAACGATACTGTAGCAGTTTTTTATTGCCAGAAAACACGGACGACATAACGACATTTTCTAAAAATAAATCACATGGACACTAAATGTTATAAAAATCGTTGGAGCCGTTTCAGAGATTCCGATTATATTTTTTTATGGGACTATCGTTAAATCTGTTCTTAGTGAACGCTGAGCGCGTCTACGTTGCGATTTGAGTAACTATACTAGATTTAATTCAGATAAATAGCCATTGTGTTATTTTACGTTGTTGATTTGTTCTCCCGTGTCAGCCTTTAGAGTTTACTGCTGGATGTTAAAGCTATCAAAATACGCATTAAGGTACAAGAATTGTTCATTTAAAGGTGTAGGATTTGGTAAGTATTATAGCCACAACAAGGTTTAGTGTCCGAAGAAGTGGTGTTTATTACGTTACTTCATGTTTTGGTTGAGAACTTCTGGTGATGCACCTAACGCCAAGTTGAGTAATGATTAAAGAACATTTGCCAAATGCGGAGAACTGCATAATTTTTATATAACATTAAAGTTATAAACAAACTATGAGCCAATTTTGCTGGTGGCTACTGTAGCTAATGGGTTCACAGATGCGTCATTACTTAGGAGAAAAAATTAGCTCTCTAACTTTTCTAAATGGAACACAATATCTATCTATATATTAAGCAGTGCTCAGTATCCAGGGTGATGATAAACTTAGGTCTAAAAGCAATGAAGATTAAAAAAATAAACTATCAAATACATATATTATACTAAAAACTGCACGAAGTACACTCGGCGTCAAAAAAATCGCACATCCGAAAAAAATAATTTAAATACTATTGTTACGGGATTGAGGTTCGTGACAATAAAATTTGCCGATAGAATTACCTAAATTAACACTTTAATTCACTTTACACTAATTAAAGTTAAAAACACTAATAATTAATCACACTGATTCACTTTATTTCGCTCCGAAGCTTCGCTTGTCTCGCCAACTTCAATACTTCCTCGATCGCGTATTGCAGCGCCTTTATATAGGGCTCTTCCACGAAAACATCCAGAATATTCGAGTAAATACGCGCAAGGTACCGAGAGTTCGAGGTGCAAATTCAAGAAGTTTAGTTCATCGGTTCGACACTAGATGGCGCTAGTGCCGTCGACTTTGGCGCGTAACACTATTTTAACACAACAGGCCAATGGCAATGTTGTGGTTTGAGGGTAACATTCGAAAGGTAATTTCATTAGCTTTCAGGAATTTTAATTAAATTTTACTTTTATAACGAGATGAAAGAGAAATTAAAGAAAAAGACAGGGTATATACAAATTTGCAAATTAATAATTTAAAAACAAAACTTAATAAATACAAAAAAGTTCTTAAAACCTAGTGTTACCCCCCTTGCCTAGATAACGGCTTCCATGCGATCTTTCATGGACCTTACAAGGGTCGCAACAGCCTCTTGGGGTATTTGTTCCCACTCTTCAAGTACCGCATCTTGGAGCTCTTGAAGAGTGGTTGGAGCTGGATCTCGAGCTCGCACGCGCCGTTTTAGGTCATCCCAGAGATGTTCTATTGGGTTAAGGTCTGGACTTCGTGCTGGCCAATGCATAACAGGGATATCGACCTCCTGTAAATAATCCCATACAATAGCCGCGGTGTGGCAACGATCATGCGTTAACATTATCATGCATTAACATGAATCCATCACCGACATAACCAGCATACGGGACCACATGTTCCTCCATGATTTCAGTAATGTACCGACCAGCATTTAATGACCCTTGCCCACGGCCACCCCGGAGTCCGGGAAACGCACACAAGTTCCGTTTTCCCGTCGACGGAAATGCCGCCCCAAAACATACACGAGCCACCCCCGTATTCGACGGATTCTTCGAAGCAGGGTTGTGTGAACCTCTCCCCCTGTCTTCTGTAGACCCTTCTACGTCTGTCATTGCAGAAGAGACAGACCCTCGTCTGAGTCATCAGAGAAGAGTACGGTCCGCCACTGTTCTAGAGTCCCCTCGCAATGATTGCGAGCAAACTCTAGGCGATCTCTGCGATGATGTGCAGTAAGTTTTGGGCCTTTAGCAGGTCTATGGGCTGTTAAACTCTTTTCGTGTAACTTTCTTCTTATCGTAGAAACACTCACAGATGTTCTCCGAGTTGATCGAAGCTGTTGTTGCAACTCAACAGCATTTGTAAAACGATTTCGTAAAGATGTCGTAACGATGAAACGGTCCTCTCTTTCTGATGTGCACCGTTTTCTTCCAGATCCCGGTTTCCTAACATAACCACCAGTCTGCTGAAAACGTTGGAACACCCGTCGAACTGAAAAAACGGGACAGGTTCAACTGTCGAGCAACGTCACCACACTGCCGCATCCCCGACTGCAATAGGGCAATCACTTGAGCGGCTTCTTCAGAGCTGGTTTACTTGTTCACGTGTGTTCACTGCAAAGTCTAAATTACGACTGACCCATATTTAATTTTTTTTTTCGCGCCCGAAGCAATTAAAGGGCTACCCTGTACGTAGGGAGGCGGAAAATGCATTACGCATACCACGATAGCCGGTCTGTCGTGGTTATGGGGGACTCACTGTCCTACCGGGGACCCTAAGTGATACCCCCTAAAAACCGCCTTTAGGGACAGGCAACCGGCTGATTAAGCTCTATTGTGCCTTATCATGAGCGACCCTCTTTTGGGAAAAGAGGGCGCAGGCGGATAGAGGGCGCAGGCGGCCCCATATTTAATCCAAATCGACCCTTTTATACCCTTTTTAGGTGGTGTAACTAGCGTCCTTACTAACAATTGACAGTGTTTATTTTTGACGCTCTATAATGATAAATGTTGTAATGATTTCATGATTTTTTTTATTAATAATGTAAAGCTATTCAAATACCCATTTCAAAAATACCAATATTTATATAAATATAATTCGTTTCTAGCCATTACAGCCATTTTTCGCGCAAACTCAGAGAGGTGCGATTTTTGTGACGCTGAGTGTAGTTACGTAAGTGATATTTTTTTTTTTTTTTTTTTTTTTTATAGAAGAGGGGGCAAACGAGCATGTGGCTCACCTGATGTTAAGTGACTACCGCCGCCCATGATCAACCGCAACACCAGGGGAATTGCAGGTGCGTTGCCGGCCCTTTAGAAAGGAGTAAGCTCTTTTCTTGAAGGTCCCCAGGTCGTATCGGTCCGGAAAAATCACCGGTGGTAAATTATTCCACAGAGAGGTTGTACGCGGAAGAAAACTCCTTTTGAAACGTACAGTGGTGGACCGCCAAGCATCCAGATGGTGTGGATGGTATCGGGACGTTTGCCGTGTAGTGCGTTCACGAAATTTGGCGGCTGGGATTAATCCGAACAATTCCTCAGAGCACTCCCCGTGATAGATGCGATAAAATACGCAAAGAGATGCAACATCTCTTCGCAGCGCCAGTGAATCGAGCCGATCGGAAAGCACTCGGTCGTCGACGATTCGAGCCGCTCTGCGCTGGATGCGGTCAAGTGGAAGGAGCTGGTACTGGGGAGCCCCAGCCCAGAGATGGGAACAGTATTCCATGAGCGGCCGAACCTGCGCCTTGTAAAGTTGCAGGCGGTGTGCCGGCATGAAATACTGTCCCGCTCTGCTGAGCACGCCAAGCTTTTTAGAGGCCAATTTGGCCTTCCCTTCCAAGTGACCACGAAACTGCACGTCACTCGATATGTCGACGCCGAGGATTCCGATACTGGCTGAGGCAACAAGGGGAGTGCCTTGAAACTGAGGGGATACGACAAAGGGGTTCTTTTTAGCGGTTAACGCGCAAACTTGTGTCTTCTGGGGGTTAAACTGGACTAGATTTAGTCGCCCCCAATCCGAGACTCTGTCCAGCAGAGACTCGACTTCAGACACAAGTTTGTCCCGGCACTCAGAGACGTTTTCCCGAGAAATATTTGCTCGGCCGGTGTAAAGAGCATCACCAGTGCTGTCATCTGCATAGCAATGAATGCTACGGGTTTGCAACATATCATTGATATGCAGAAGAAACAGCGTTGGCGATAGCACGCAGCCCTGTGGAACACCAGCATTAATAAGCTTGCAATCGGAGCTTGCACCGTCTACAACGACCTTGATGCTCCGATCTGCAAGAAAACTGGTGATCCAATCGCACAATTTCTCGGGAAGCCCATAGGAAGGGAGCTTCGAAAGAAGCGCTTTGTGCCAAACCCGATCGAAGGCCTTCGCAATGTCCAAACTAACGGCCAATGCCTCCCCCTTGGACTCTACTGCCTCCGCCCATCTGTGAGTTAGGTAGACCAGAAGATCACCAGCTGACCTACCACGGCGAAAACCGTATTGGCGGTCACTAATCAGCTGGTGATCCTCAAGGTACCTCATGAGCTGGCAGTTTACAATGGACTCCATTGTTTTGGAGAACAAGGAGGTGATGGCGATAGGCCGGTAGTTGGACGGGTCTGAGCGGTCGCCTTTTTTAGGGATCGGGTGGACGAAAGCCGTCTTCCATGATTTTGGGACTACGCCTAGGGAGTAGGAGTACCGGAAAAGACGCGTTAAAACCGGTGCCAACTCTGGAGCACACGTCCTCAGCACAATTGGGGGGATTCCATCAGGCCCACTCGACTTATGGATGTCCAGGGAGAGGAGTGCTTTGCGAACCGAGCGCTGAGTGAAGTGCACTTCCGGCATGGAGCACTCACACCGCGGGATGGTCGGCGGCGTACTCCCCCCCCCCCGTCATCGAGAGTCGAGTTAGACGCAAAGAAAGAGCCTAGAAGATCGGCTTTCTCCTTTGCGGTGTGGGCCAGTGAGTCGTCCTCCCTGTGCAGAGATGGAAGAGATGGCTGACAGAAATTCCCCTGGACAGCCTTGGCGAGAGACCAGAATGCACGGGTTCCAGAAGGAAGACGAACTAGTCTCTCGCCAATTCTGCCTATGTGCTCTGACTTTGCCTTGGCAATGACTCTTTTGAAGGACCTAGAGGCGGAATTATACTTCTTTTTTAGAGCGCTGGTGTTTACATCCCTGGACGCTGATGCGTCAGCCCAGGCCTGGTAGCACTCCTGCTTATAGCATGATGCTATTTTACAGGAGCGACCAAACCATGGCTGAGATTTGCCTCCAATGGGCACCACAGAGGAAGGAATAAAAAGTTCCATACCCTGAAGTACCACATCAGCGACAGAATCCGCAACAACGTTGGGATCATCCGGCGAGAAGCAAACCCGCCCCCAAGGGTAGGATGCAAAGAAAGACCGCATCCCATCCCAATCGGCTGACCTATAGTGCCAAACACGGCGGCAGCCTGCAGAATGCAACCGCGATTTCAGCGTGAGTGGCACCACACTCCGGACAAGACAATGGTCCGAGGAGCCTAAAGGGGCGTCGACGGAAATCTGATATCCGTCCGGGTGAGAGGTCAGCAGAAGGTCCAACAGGGAAGGTGCATGATCCTCCACATCTGGAATCCGCGTAGGCGAAGTAACCAGTTGTGTCAGACCATATGCCAAGGCAAAATCATGAACAGATCTCCCCGCATGATCGGTTAAACGTGAACCGAGCCATTCGGCGTGATGGGCGTTAAAGTCGCCGAGGATCACGATCTCTGCGGAGGGGATCTGCTGTAGCAACGAATCTGCAGCCATTTGGACGTGGTCGAAGAGTCGGTCTGTTTCGGCATTACCGCTATGGGACCTATAGAGGCACCCGTAGACGCGCGGATGGTCGTCGCTGTCTACGCGTAGCCAAAGGATGGACAGGTCCGAACCTTCAAGTCTGCCGAGGCGTCGAGAACAGATGTCCTCTCTGACGTAAACGCAAACTCCAGCCCGAGGCACAAAGGAGTGTTCCAGTTTGTACCCCGGGCAGGAGAGATACGAGACATCAGCCGGAGAGGACACCTGCGTCTCGGTCAGAAAGAGCAGAGCCGGCCTCGCCGTCTCGAGATGGTAGTGGACGGCGTTTAGGTTAGAGTGAAGTCCCCTGATATTGCAGAAATTCACGAATAGCGTTGCAGGGGTCGCCTTGGTCTTGTTGCTCCGTTTGCCCCGAGCAGTTTTAGTCTTGAGCGGAATATTGCCCCCCAGAATACGCGGGGCAGCCTGAGCACCCACGCTCAGAAGTGGAGAAACATGGTCGTGGATGCTCAGCGAGGGATTCTCCAGGGGTGCTGGTACCCTCCTGGGGTAGTCTATCATTTAATTCCGCTACCATGTTGATGGGGGGGGGGGGATTTGGGCCACCGGCCACCTGCACTCACCAGACGAAACGCGGAAGCAGAGCTTCCACTTCACGCCGGTATTCTGTGAGGTCGTGGTACCACCCCGGTTTGAGCCGGCCCATACGTGCGACAGCAAAGCTGCCGCGTGGCTCTACCACTGTCAAAATAATTATACGAATGATAATTCGTAAAATAGTACATTGTAAAATTCGAGTTCAAACTTGAGATTGCCTCTGAATACTGACCTTTATGTTGATAGGGCCACTTGCCTAGTGGTAAGAAAAAGATTCTGGGGAAACCCGAGAGTCGAGAAATAGAAAACATGGTTAAGTCAGTCGGCCAAGGCGTAGTTACCCCTAGTTTACAATCTGTAGATTCTTACATTCTCAAATTTGACATTGGAGGGCAATCTGATACTGAAGCTGGTGATATTTTACTTTTTACTTTATTTTATTCTAAATTTCAGTTTCGGTATTTTCATCAATCCAACGTAGATCAGATTTATGTAATCGTTACACTCGACAGGCAGAGAGGCGACCACAATATTAGATTCCACCCGCGATTGATCCGGTGATTTTAAATTTAACATTTATTTTACATCCATCTGTAGTTTTATTTTTGTTCAACAATGGCATATCAAAATATAAATTTCATTTAAACTCCGAAATATTGACATTCAAAATTTTAATACATTTTGTCCGCTGTTGTAGATTTGCCAATAGTTTCGGATCGGTAACAAGACTAAGGATAGAGTTCGAACGACTAAAGTTGCGCTTAATCAATACTGAGAGCCCGATAGTGTTTGCTCACAATGATTTGCTTCTAGGAAACGTGATCTACAATGAATCTAAAGGGACGGTATCGTTCATTGACTATGAATATGCCGCTTATAACTACCAAGCTTTTGACATAGCAAACCATTTCAACGAGTACGTGGGTGAGTATAGAACATTTTGCTTACTATACAATATACATATCCACATAAGCTTTTATTTATAATGTACCTACTTCTAAACAGTTTGTAGTTTTGTTTTTAACGTTCATTATATTGAATAAATCCATGGGCGTTACAACGTAATGCCACCACGCTTGACAGGTTTGTGAACGTAGAGCAGATATTATTGAACCAACGATGTTGCTTCACTTCACCAATCTGTAGAATTTGACTTCGACGTTTCTAAACATCTACAGGTATTTTGTCGATTGTCACAGGAAAATGCAATACACGCTCCAATAAAAATTCAATTCTAAACACTTCCTACACACTAGTTTTAACTGAAAATTTTAATGAATTAACGAATAGACCTTTTAAAAAATTAAAATATATATATCTTAGTTGCGTGTTGTTGCGGTGTAAGCGAATCTAAAATCCTTAAAAGTGTTAGAGCGACGCTGCAGCTGTATTATAGTTGTACCACGAATGAGTCCGTTCGACCGGGGTAGGACCACGCTATCACAGAATACCAGCTTAAAATAGCAGCCCAGTGCTGGTGTTTCGTATGTTGAGTGTAGAGAACCGGAGACCCTTTTTACTGGAAACGAGGCATTTCATCTTAGTTCTCAGGGATGATAGCGCATCGGCATTTTGATTTTTAATTGATGTCTATGTGCCACAGCATCCGCCATCAGGAACTCTGTGTGCTAGTTCGTCATACATATTCTTTAAAAAACAACCCTATGTCATCCCATGAGTGTCGTAAGAGAAAACAGGGAGAACTAAAACTAAGTCTTACATGCAGTAAGGTCAGCAAGACAAATTGTGTAAGTAGTAGTAAGTACCTGTTTAATATTTACTACTTACATCATTGTAACAGAGGATTAAGCTAATTTTATTGCCTCAATTTGCGTTGCCATATTATTATTAGCTTTTTTACATCTTTGCTGATTGTGTATGCTTATCTCATAGTTAATAATGGTTCCTCTCTTATTTCATAATATACTGATAGCGATATATTTTTACAAATAAAATAAATTGATAAATATTATCGAGAGTATATTATGAGGGGGAAACATTATATTTATACTCTAAAAAGAGTTATCGCAAAAACCATTTGCTGATTTGTTTGATTGGTCTAAAGTGTTGTCTTAAGAAACTTGTTACCTACCAACAAAACATCTTTTATTTGCGTGAAAGAATCGATACTTGCGTAGTGAACATTGACGCGGTCAAAACGATTATCTAATAAACCAATAAGGTCGCGTACACACGCGCTTAAAAATAAACTTTTCTGCTTCATACAGTTTTATCTATTACAAAGCACATGCACAGGTGTTGTTACTCAGTTTATACCTTCCGTATTTAAAATATATCACCGTAATCGAATGCTGTCAGGAGGACGATGTGTTGTATTTTTTTATTTGTTATTTTTTGTATGATCTGTATTTTGTTTGCTAGTTTTATCATATTTTATTATGGATATGGTTAAACGAAATATTACTCACAATTTTTTATAGCATTGGGTGACAATCTAGCACACAGTCCATCTGATGGTAAGTGGATGCCTTGGCCCATAGACATCCAAATTTATCTTCACTTGAGAGCCTTCAAGTGCGCTCTTGCATAGTCGGACGCTTGTTAAGTTTTGCTATTTTTCATATAAATAACTGCAAAGAAATTTGCGCTTTATGTTAAGTACAATTCCGCTGTAATTGCCTTAAAGTAATTGTAATTAATGTGTTTGAGTGTGGCATACGTCAAGCGCCAATCGCAGCGAATATTGTTCTCGCCCTTGTCTCAGGTGCAATAACTTAACCTGTGTAAAAGGGACAGTGAATAACAATATAACTATCGCCTGTGCATCATTTTTCGGTCGCGTCATTATATTTTTACCGTCTTTCACAATTTACCGGGGAAAAAATGAGTGTTTCAAGAACGCCACCAAGTGGATGTTACTCATCACAGCCAGATTTATCCAAAATACACGACGATGTTCCTACTAATATCGTTCAAAGTGAACGAAAATCATCAGATTGTCACTATAATTATTTAGAAATACTATCTGATTTTCAAAATAAAATAATTAGTTATTTTCAGACTGTTCTTGAAACCCAAAACGAAAAAATTAATAGCACTTTGAACGCATTACGCGATGACCTGTCTATATTTAGACAAGAAATACTTGAAATAAATGTCACTATTCAAAAACTATCGGAGGAGCAATCGTCAATCAAAAAAGAAGTCCACCAGTTGATATCAAATAATAATATTAATAGTCACAAGATAAAATCAATCATGAATGATGCTGAAGAATCGCGATCAATTATTAATAATCTTTCTCAACAACTTCGCTTGAAGGAGCAGCAGGGAAGAATAAATAACTTGGAAGTATCCGGGATACCTACCATGAAAGGAGAGAATCTGATGAGTATTGTCCATAACATAGCAAATAAGATTGGGTTTTCTTTATCTTAGACAGATATTGATAGCATACACCGAGTGCAGCGTTTTATTACGAAAAATAAAAAGGACGCAGCTTCGTACAATGGTCAACACTCACGCGATTTATCTACAATACCCAATATCATCGTGAGGTTCACGCAAAGACAACATAAGAGAGAAATGCTTGCTGCTGTGCGTGCCCGGAGAGGTTTAACCACCGCTGATGCTGGATTGGACGGCCCATCTAAACCAATCTTCATAAGTGATCATTTAACACCTGATAACAAACTTTTATATAAGCAAGCTCGGCTTCTCGTCAAAGAAAATAATTACAAGTATATTTGGTTGTCCGAATGTAAGATTATGGTACGTAAAAACGACACTTCTAAAGCCTTACTAGTATCTTGCGAAGCCGATCTTACGAAAATAAAATGACTACATTTCTTTCCATCTATCGCCCCACTTTTATTATGTTATTATCCCTTTAAAAATAGTTTAAGGTTTATGAGTACGAAAAGAACTTTTGTCATTAATCCTAAGTGTTTGTATTTATTGCTACATATTTTTTGTGTTGGTGGAACTCTAATAAATATCATAATAAAAATACTATATAAAATACGATAACATTAACCTTTCTATTTACTATCAAAACGTGAGGGGACTACGCACTAAATCGCACTCTTTTTTTAGAAGCTGTTATTTGTAATAACTACGATGTAATATGTGTAACAGAATCTTGGCTTAATGATAATTTTCATAACTGTGAGTTCTTTGATAGCCGGTACGAGATATATCGATGCGATCGTAACTCAACTGCTAGCGTACACGGGTGCGGAGGTGGAGTAATAATAGCGGTGAGCCGCGATCTTTGCGCAACGCACCGAACTGACATGCGCGCGCCACCGCCCGCTGAAGAAGTATGGGTGACGGTGACGGTGCCGCTTCACACTCACTCTTGTCCCACCACCTTAACTCCTCGCTCCGATAACGCATCTCGCTCCTTGCATATAATATCAACGTATATTGCGCACGGTAATAATCACGAATCGTTGTTGAGTTGTTTTTACGATAGAGTTAGTGACTTTATAATTCGTAATTCTGATGATGTATTTCTCGTACTCGGCGACTTCAACATAAGTCATGCTCATTGGTCTTATAACACATGTACTAATTCCTTAGATATACACACAAATAACGATAGCTTAGCTTGTCTTACAGCTGACTTTATGAGTTTATCCCTATTATCGCAACACAATAATCAACTTAACGTAAACGGCAGACTCTTAGATTTAGTTTTTAGTAATAAAACTTGTCAAGCATCATCTTGCAAACTTCCACTTGTTACAGAGGACCCTCATCATAAGGCATTAAAAATTGATTTTAAACTAAGCTTTGCTCCTACACTCAACCTATGCAGAGGTACAAAAAAACAGTATCACAAAGCTGACTTCGTATCTATAAAAAAGGCCTTAAAATCTATTAACTGGGAAGAAAAATTTAGTTATATGACCGATGTGGAATGCATGACAAACTACTTTTATAATTCTTTAAATGATATTTTGAATAAATATGTTCCTGTTTGTAATTTCAATTGTAATTTAAAATACCCAGTGTGGTATACTAAGCCCCTTGTTAAATTATCGAAGGAAAAATGTAAATACCATAAAAAATGGAAGGTATACGGCAACATGAGTGACTATCAAACATTTTCATTATTAAGAAGCAGATTTAAAAAATGCTGCGTGACTGTTATAAAAAGTTTATTGAACTTTCCGAAAATAAAATAAAAACACATCCTAAGTTCTTATGGTCTTTTATAAAATCGAAAAATACCACTAGCGATTTTCCTGAAAAGATGTACAAAGGTAAAGTTATTTCTGGTGGTTTAGATATTTGTAATGCCTTCAATGAATATTTCCACTCCGTATTTACAACCGTCAGCAATGTTAGTCACCAAGATTACCTGAGTAATCAAAATTCACATACAACTTTAGATATAAATTTAACTGATATAAGCTTTGACTTAGTTCTTAAAGAATTACAAAAAGTTAATATCAATAAAGGCGCGGGTTCAGATTTTATTCATCCTCTTCTTATTTGGAAATGTGCAAATGAACTCGCAGTGCCGGTAACATTAATTTTCCGCACATCTGTCAGAAGTGGAGTGTTCCCCAACATATGGAAATACTCCTTGATAACACCTATTCCAAAAAATAATAGCAAAGACATAGTAACCGAGTATAGACCTATCTCGAAATTATGTGTATTGGGGAAGGTCCTTGAGAAAATTATTACTACTTACTTATCGCTCTCTGCTCGTCAATATATATCCCAACAACAACATGGATTTTTCAAGGGCAGAAGTGTAGATACGAATATGATAACTTTCACGGAATATTTACGAAGAGCCATGGATGACAATCTACAAGTGGATGTCGTGTACACTGATTTCTCTAAAGCCTTTGACAAAATTAACCATAGTTTACTAATCGCAAAGCTCGCAAAGGCTGGTGTACATGGCAACCTTCTTAGATGGATTGAATAGTACATAAAAAATAGAAGTCAAGCTGTATGTATTAAGGGATTCACCTCAAAATTTCTACCTGTACCTTCAGGTGTTCCTCAAGGATCTCATCTTGGCCCGCTCCTGTTTTCCTTATATATTAACGACATTGGACTAACATTAAATGAGAGTCAACATCTTCTTTACGCTGATGATGCCAAAATATATAAAATTGTTAAGTCAAGAGACGACTGTCTCAAACTGCAACAAGATTTACTTGCTTTAGAAAAATATTGTGTTACTAATCAATTATATCTTAATACTGACAAATGTCATGTGCTATCTTTTTCACGTAAAGTCAACCAATACATTTTGAATATTGTAAGAATGGCATCATTTTAAAAAGGGTTACTACAACAAAAGATCTCGGCCTAATCGTAGACTCAAAATTATCTTTTAACTCTCATATAGACCATATTATAAGTAAAGCTTTTCAAAGTTTGAGTTTCATTTTAAGAATAACAAAACCATTTAATAGGGGTATAACTCTCAAACTGTTATACTTTTTTTTGTACGTTCAATCCTTGATTTTTGCAGCAGGGTATTGAGCCCCTCTTATCAAATACATATTGAGAGGATAGAAAAAGTACAAAAAAAGTTTTTGAAATCCCTAACTATCGTTACGGTATTGAGAACGAATCATATAATGAAGCTTTGTGCAGACACAAAATGCTAAGTCTTTTTAACAGACGCAAAATGTTTGACATTATTCTTTTATACAAAATTCTAAATTCATTTATAGATTCACCGACTCTTTTGTCTATGTTTTCACTTCCAGCAAGCGTTCGTCTTCCAGTGCGCTCCTCACGGTCGTTACCACTATTCATTCCTCCACGGTTTCATAAAAACTATACACGTAACTCTTATATATGTCGTTCCACCAACATGTATAATAAACATTTTTCAGAAATAGATCTTTTTTAGCACTATTCCTAATCTTCTTAAAACAAAGTTAAAAAAGTTTTTGCAGTAAAATTTGTTGCCCGACTATGTTGTCTCACAATGTAAATAATATGATTTGTTAATGTATATTTATTGGCACTACTTGGTCTTTTTTTTGTAAAGTGTAAATGTAAAATGTAAATTATATATTAAGAAATATGACTGTTTGTTGCCAAAAAAAAAAGAAAAAATGCAGATGCGTTGTCACCCCTGAGGACTAAGATGGAATGTCTCGATTCCAGTAAAAAGTATCTCCGGTTCTCTACACTCACCATACGAAACACATCAGCATTACACCGCTATTTTGCGCTAGTATCCTGTGAGAGCGTGAGCCTCACCCCACCCCGGTCGAACCAACCCATTCGTGCTACAACTATAATATAGATGCAGTGTGGCTCCACCACGTATACAATTTATATTGTATACGTTTATAATATATACAATTGTGATAATTTGACCTAAATGTTCTAAAAGACAACGTCTCTCTGTATCCCACTTATTGGCATGTTTTTTTTAAATGTATAAAATAAATAATTTTAAAATTTGCTAGGTTTTAATATTTTGATATGTTAGGTAAATTAACAAAGAACTAATCTAACTAGTCGAAAAATAATTGCTCTCAGTGCTCTATCACTCTTTTGTAATCATATTCATCATCATTACAGCACTTCACAAGTCTACTGCTGTACATAGGCCTCCCCCAAAGACTATCACAAAGCACGGTCCTGAACCACCAGCATCCATCGACTTCATGAGTTTTGCCAAGTCGTCATTCCATCCAGTGGGGGGCCGGCCCACACTTCGCCAACCGGTACGAGGCTGCCACTCGTGAAATCTGAACGGTTGTAGGTTCTTCAAGCTACATGGTCAGGTATACCTCAAAACTTGATAACGAGATTGTACAACCAGTGCGTGTTGCCAGTGAGGACCTATGGATCTGAGACATGGTCCTTTACGACCAGCATGGTAGTATGAGGAAGCTCAAGGTCGCTTAACGATCTATGAAAAAGGCTATGCTCAGGGTTTCTCTGACTCGTATGACTAATAAAACACTTGTGTGAGAAGAGTCTGTTGATGCAGCTGGAAGGTGTTTCTTAGGTTTTGAAAGTATTATTTTGTGTTTTTCATTGCAGGTTTGTCAATTGACGACATTGATTACAATCGATACCCGAGCAAAGAGTATCAAATGTTTTGGATACGAACATATTTATCGGATTATTTAAGTAGGGATCCAAGTGAAACGGAAGTGGAAAAAGTATTCAAAGAGGTGCAGCAAATGTCCTTGGCGTCACATTTTATGTGGGGCGTTTGGTCACTCGTGCAATATGAACTTTCAGAAATCGATTTCGATTTTGGGAAGTAAGTAAAAACATTCTATATCTACGAGTATAAGAAAATTATTTAACAATAACCTATATACATTTTCTTGTTCTAGTACTTTAAAACTCTTAATTTTTGCTTTACTTATATATACTTTCACTTATTACTACCTTGTGCAAGTACGTGTTAGAACTGAAGAAACGGTTAGGTACTATATGTCCATGCTGAAAATTTTGCGAAATAAATGATTTAGGATTTATTAATAGACTTAAACAATTGTAGAATGAATTTTGAAATTTCTAAATGTATACAATTCATACATAACTACAATACATACATATATATACAATCCTTAGTGTGTCTCTCAATCCCCACATTCTATCGGTCAGATATTAAATATCTTTAAAAAAAATAAGTTAATCGGCCTTATTGCGGCTTAAACTAAAGTCTATTTTTAACTAAGTCTAGTTATTTCATTTTAACTAAATAATGACTATTGGGTTCATATTTTTAATCATTTTTGTTTTCAGATATGCAGAAATACGATTGAAAAGGTACTATGAGCAGAAGGACAAAATTTTTAGTGAACCAAAATAACGAATATCAGTTACGTGATTTATAAATTCCAAATTCTTTATGTCATTGTTACCGATACTAAACTATGTTCATTAATATATAGGTATGGATTATAAATATTATGTTAAGAGATTCTGTAATTAATATATACGATTATAAAACTTTGACAGTCTGACCATCTTTTAATTATTTTTCCTTATTACATTTATATTTAAAAAATAATCAAAATACAGGCCCAAATATCACTATTGACTATATCGGTCTTATATTCAATCCATTACTGGCACTGCCATGCATAATTTGAAATATTAAAACTACTTACTAAGCTTGCCACGCCAGTCCAATTTTGTAACGAAAAACGTCTTATCATTTGCAATAATATTTTTTTTTAAATATTATTACACCGAAATATAAAGTAGGTAGGTTGGTTGATGATGACAGGTCACCAATTTAGAGTAGAAACGAGTAGAATAAGTAGAAGCGAGCAGAATGAATAGAAACGAGTACCTAGAATAATTTCTTACAAAAATGTGATTCCTTAGATATGGGTACTAAAATTTTACAAAATTTACAGCGTTCTTAACCAATAGAAATGTCTACTTTCAAATATTTACAATCTTACGATTACTATAAGGAATAAGGATCATATAATTCACTAACACGTCATTGGTCGTACGAAATTCGGCGGAAGGAATTTTTGTGTTGTTCGCGCGGCGGAGGTTTTACACCATGGCTTAGTGGAAGCATCCCCCTAACCTCCCGCTCCCACTGGGAGACGTCTTATTTATACTGAACGTTCGCGTCGAACGGATCTGCATTCCTGATGCGCGTGCTCACATCTTCGTAAAGAACAATATCATGCTCCATGCTGATACTATACTTAATGACTCCTCTTTTCAGAGCTGAATTTTCTATGTTTCATGCATTGAAGTAATATGTACATACGTACTAGAACAGCTATTTCAAACAAAAAATGTGCGCTACTCTGTGTTCGCGCGGTTGTGTTTTTTATCATAGAATAAACATGGGTAGAATGATCCGTAGGTAGATAATAGTAGATGATATTGTTAGATAGGTAAATTATATTGAGAACAATATTTAAATTTTGTCATTTATTTTGTATATTATATTTGCTTATTTAATATTACATAATAATATATCACAATTACATTTTAATGATATTTTTATCTGAATATTTTAAGAGGTATCTATGTCAAATATAAAAAACATACTAAATGTATGTTTAATCAAAGCTTATTAACATAAGATTTAAATTAAAAATATATTCATTTAAATTAGAATAAGAGTCGTTCATAAATACTGAGCATGCGAGAGTTAAAACTGGACGAATTTATTCCACTTTGACTTTGATGTGGAAACCTAAAAATAAAATAAAGGAATAATAAGCCGATTTAAACATGAAAAATTTAGCCTAATTATAATAACTATTATATATGTTTCTACGAAAAAAATGTGTTAATAAATAATATATTCGTCCTATACTTAAGTACCCACAGAAATGTCGCATCTGAACATATTAATTTCATAATCTATATTCCATGACACGAGATGGCGTCTTAGGAATAATTTGTTTTATTATTAATCTATAATACTTTTTTATTGATTAAGTATCTTATTAACCGATGAAAAGTAATTCCTAAGTTTTTACTAACATTTCTTGAATTATTTGTGCAATATCTAAGTACACACGACGGCATATTTTTATCAAGAGATTTTTTTTTAAATCAACGCAACACGTGATAACTCTACAAGCGCCTAGCGAGTGACTGATTAAAGTGCGGTGTATGCACCGCAGTTGAGTGGAACAGAGTAGCTGAATGCAGTGTCGCCTCTAGTCTTAGAGCATACATTACATGGAGGGAGCACTGTGTGAGCAGAAAGCGTGATCGGTGCTCTAAGGTTTAGGTAGAGTCTGTCTCTCTCGCACATGCTTCTGATTGGCTGGCGTGTTTTCCACCGTTGACAACCAACATGAAATGATAATGATGTAATCCTACCTAAACTCAGTCTCTCTCTCTTACGCCGATCACGCTTTCTGCTCACACAGTGCTCCCTCCATGTTAATGTATGCTCTAAGCCTCTAGTACATAGTACATAATAGCTCAATGCTTTCATGTGACGTCAAGTGTAGCTACAGTAATCCCCTTCAAGTGAAACGTACCGGCAACTTGACAACGCGTCCTGTTCGGGTTTTCTTGAGAATAGCTTGTGGTGACAATTTGTTCGATGGTTCCGGTAAACTGGTAATCTCGTTCTTATGGTATGGTTTCGTAAGGTTGATACTGTCCTGGAAATCTTTTAATACATATCGTTACTGGTTTGTAGAAAGGGCGAATAAGCCATTTTTCTATGATTTTCTTTTTTGTAACAGAACATTTAATTAAATCATTTTTAATTGATTTGTAGTAACGGTGAACAGAAAATAAAACAAATGTGTAACGGCCAATACCACCTATTTGTTATGAAGAAAGGCCTGATATTCCATATTCGCCCTTATTACAATTTACTAATTTAATCATCACACTGTTTTGTTATGCAAAACGGAAAATAATATATATTCGTCCTTTCTACAAAACAGTGACGATAGGTATATGCAGGTTTCAGTCGGTCGATTGGTATGTTTGTGTAGTAAGTTGGCGTGCCTAGTTCTCGAATGATAAGTTTTTCGATTTAAGTAGTATCCATAGTAGTAGTGGTAGATATACTTGTATGTAGAAAATCACTCGGTATCGGTAATCGAAGATTGTAACCGTGCGTAAGTTGAGCAGTACTGACGCCGGTGTCCGTGCGGAGGGCGGCACGCAGTTCTAAAAGTTTTATTGGTAGTCATCGACCCATGATCTTGAATAAGTTAGTTTCGCGCGTAAAGCGGTTTTTAATGTACGATGCTATCTTTCAATCATTCCGTTGTTTTGTAGGTGGTGGATAAGGCATAGTTCTTGTTTTATTTATTCCAAGTAGCTTCGTTAGGTTGTTAAATATTTGGCTTTCGAACTGTCTGCCTTGGTCGTTTTTTAATGTAGCAGGACATCCAAATCGGCTTATCAAATGTATATACCGTATGGATACCACATATATGCAATAAATGAAACCACATTCTACTTGTTATCGTCTTTGCTGACGATATACAAAAAATGAACGAAATTGGTCCATTACATACGTTTTAAATTTGAACTCTGTAGAATTGGGTTACTATAGTTCACAAAAGATAGCTTGATCTCTGCGACAGCTGTCAGTAAAAATCACGCCTATGAAGTCCTGAATTTCTTAGTAGTACAGACAGTGGCGAAGCTAGAGCTCCGAGCTAGGGCAAGCCCAAGATATAAATTGATAAAAATATAGATTGTTGTTTTTAGCAGTTTTATAAAAATACACCAATCTTGATCTGTCTCCACGCTTCAGTTTCATATTCAGTGCTGTCAAGGACGTGTTTAACAAAGCACACAGAAGGCATACCACTGCTAGATAGATTGTATTACATATCAGCAATTGCATAGCTTCGGTGGCTTTGAAGAAAGCCGTTTGGGTTTGTTTAAGCGAAAGAAAAAAATATTTACAACCAATACAATACATGAACAAAAGTAAAACACGAACAAAGTACAAACAAACTATGTACAAAATTAAAAAAAAATTATTTACATTCTAATGGATAAGAGATAAGATAAGATAAGTGGAATCGTCTCGCTTTCTTATGGAAAGATTTAATTACGCCCACGTAAAATGTTGATGAACGTTTTAATTGTACTAATAACTGTTTTTAATTGCGATAATTGATAAGTCTGAAATACACTCTTAACCTTGTGTATTATCTCAACAAAGTTTAAAGATTTCCTCTTCGATTATCACTTTAACACACTTCAATTCATCACAAGGAACACTATTATCCTCCACTGTCATTAAAAATCTTTAAAAAAAGCATAAATTTTGAACTCGTAATATTAAATCGCTTAAGATAAGCACTCAGAGTAAATAAACATTGAAACGTGAAATGATCTTGCAAACGTATTGCCCGCACGCCTCCGCTTTTAACAAATTTATTCCCAAAAGCCTGGCTTTAAATCTCTATACTAATTGCTATATATACAATCGTAGTTATATTTCATTATAGAATATTTTGCCATAGGTTAGAAAGAGAGCGATCGTCTTCTCTAAAGCCCCGTAAAAAGCCCACGCGAGCGAGGGATACAACTATTAGCTCTATTAAACTTATTTTTTATGACAGCAGCAGTATCGCTAAGGCAATACGAGGTCATCGGTCGACATGTGTCGAACAGTGGAGTGCGCGGGAAATTTGAAATAGCTTGAAACATTTTACGAGTTATTTTATTAGTTGATATTATTGATTGATTCAGGTTTAATAAGACAAGCCCGGCTTTTCGGCTTTAATGGAAGCTTCGCCACTGAGTACAGACAGTACCTGTCAATGCCATACTTTATGGGCATGCACTAATTAGGTCGGCATGCCCATAAAGTATGACATTGACAGGTACTGTCTGTACTAGGTTTTTCTGAGTTGCGAGTTTTAGAGTATTCACATGTATGTGCAATTTTTAACTGTTCATGGAAAAATTCTTCTATAAGAAGGGTAAACTTTACCTTTTCGTGTATAGGTATAATTTTGCAATGACTAAAAAGGTTGTGGTAATCTGATTCTTTATACTGGTTTTTAATACTATCCGGGTCTATAGTTTTTAAAATACGTAATTGTAGTAGATAAATACGTTCTAAATGTGATCTGTACGTTCTACCATAGCTAGACAAACCGTATGCTACTTTTGACTCTACCAGTGATTTATATAGCTGTATAAGTATTTTATACGGAATTTTATATTTAATTATAGAATATTTCGCAAGCATACCACGAAGTTCATCACATACATGCTCAATATGCTCTTTCCAATTAAGGCCAAAAAATTATCTATGACGAGTCCTAAGTAGGTCTGTGATTCTACCAGGTCTATGGATTCGCAGTTACATTTCGTTTGGACTTGTCGTCTGTGAAGGCATTGGTGGTCATGCGCAATGAGCCTAGGTATAACCTTACTCCTATTTTGACTAGAGCTAATGTACATTAACTTAGTCTTCGCAGCATTTAAGACTAATACTTTATCATGTGACCACTTCATAAGTATATTAAAATCGTCTTGTAGGAGGTTGAGAGTGTCGTTTATATTGCTCCTAGCCGCAACCAAGCAAGTATCATCAGCATACTGGTAAATTTCACATCGCCTGATAATATTTGCCAGACTATTTACATAGGTAATGTAGTGTAAAGGTCCTATTACGGAGCATTGTGCAGTGCCTACAGATACATTTACTATGTTGCTCATTGAATCACCCACTTTAACCACATGTTTTCTATCGGTGAGGTAAGCTTTACACCACGACAGCAGTGGTCCTCTGATACCATTATCGTTCAGACTATCTCTATAAACACTACCAATATGTGTTTTTTCTCATCTAGTTGCTTGTAGATGCTATTTGTGAACGCCGTTAAAAGCTGAGTGGTATTTTTATGAGGTTTAAAGCCAAACTGTTTATTAGTCAGTATATTATTTTTATCACAGAAGTTATAAATCTGTCTACTAACATATTTCTCAGCTATTTTGTTAATGGTAGGTAATATAGTGATCGGCCTATAGTTATTGTAGTCAGACTTATTACCCTTTTTATGTATAGGTCTAACAATACCCGTTTTTAGTACTTGAGGATACTTGCCGTTCCTAATACTTGCGTTTATAAGATTTGTAACAGCTAATTTGACCACTGAGCATATTTTTTTATATCTATGGCTCGTATACCATCAATACCAGGAGCTTTATTATGGCTTAGAGACTTAATGATATTTTCCACTGCAGTCGTGTCTGCAGGTACATACCTCATAGATAAATTGGCGTTTTCACGATAGATTGACTTATCCAGTAGAGGTGTTATACATTTTGGTATCATTTGTTGCAAATTTTCATCAAAAGTCGTAGCAAATGTGCATGCGATGTTTTTAGCTGTATTCCTGCCATTGCTGAAGGCTTTCAGTAATTAATTATCAATCGACTATTTTATTCTGCCGGTTAATCTATTTAATATTTGCCAAAGATATTGTGGATTATTTTTATTATTATTTATTTCTAATTTTAGCCATTCATTTTTGCTTTTTTGAATTAATGAGTTTGCATAGTTTCTTGCTTTGTTTGGCTTGTTTTAAAATCTTATTTTGGCTGTCCTTAGTCCATTTATTAAATAATTTATCTCTGTATTCACATGCTTTTAAATTTTTTTTATTCAACCATTCATTATTTATTCACTTAGCTTTTATTTTAATTTTTGATTTATATTCGCTGGTTTTGTAACATTGTTTAAAGTAGTCATTTATGAAATTATAAATTTGTATCGGACATTTCATGGTATTCGTTTTCTGCCATTCGATATCACTTGATTTTATTAAGGCATTGTTATTAATACAAGTCTTGATTTTAGAAACGGCCCTGTATACACGCCCAACACAGGCAAACACTATCGCGCGGTGGTCCGCCAGTGTCGTACCGATAGCAGCTGTGAAAAGGTCTTGTGTATGGGATTTTCGCAGACTAGTTAACATTTGGTATCCTGTAATTTGAAAAAGACAACTAATTGACTCCGTAATACTAGCCTCAGTTACCACAATGACATATATACACTGGTTGGTTATAATAGTTCCTGCTCTAAACAGGCAAAGTTTTTTATCATAGACCGTATGTTGATATGCATTCATAACAAGGTAATACCATGATTTTGGGTAGAAATTTAAGAAAATTGTTGATATTTGTACAATCTAAGCATTCAAATATTACATCACTTAATGTTTCCATTAAAAAAAATAAAAAAAAATATATAAAAGTACTTCTAAAATCAATAATAAAAATAATATACACCTTATTATTAAACTACTAATTCTGTTTGGCTAATATGTGCACAACATTTAGAGTTCTTAGATAGTGTATTTTACTTATACCATCCTTACGTGCTTTTATGGACCCTTTTTTTAAACCACACGTACTTGTAGTTAAGCTTCGTTTTTAATTCCTGTTTCGCTAGCCATAGTATTTGTTTATTTAGTCGAGTCATAGTTTCCCTGATATACACGATGGCATTATTGTTTTGTTCTTGTGGATGGATATCTGCAACGGTCACTGCTGTTGATCTTGCTGCTGCCAGCCACTTTTCCTGCATACTCTCCTCTTTAAGTTCCACTAGTAAGCTACCATCTTGCTCTCCTCTCCCTCGCAGCCTAATACCGGTTTTGGGTAAGTTTAACTTCATAGCCAAATAATGATTTCTTATATTTACGCGAACATTGCACAAGATTAAAACTACTTTTACGGATTTTATCGCGTTTATTTTTTACTTTTTATTTTTAATTCCCGACGTTTCGGGCGCTTTCCAGCACCCATGGTCACGGGGGACTGAGATGACTGACGTCCCGATGTCATTGTTAAACCCGGAGTACCTTCAGCTTTTTTAATTATTGTTTATGGTCCGATCTATGCAAAATGAACTATGTCTGCAAGAACTCAAGACATAGTCAGTTCATTTTGCATAGATCGGACCCATAAACAATAATTAAAAAGCTGAAGGTACTCCGGGTTTAACAATGACATCGGGACGTCAGTCATCTCAGTCCCCAGTGACCATGGGTGCTGGAAAGCGCCCGAAACGTCGGGAATTAAAAATAAAAAGTAAAAATAAACGCGATAAAATCCGTAAAAGTAGTTTTAATCATGTTCATAGCCAAATTTTCGACTAGGTTTTCCACATTCTCATTTTTATGCCAGGGTACATTTGCAACTTCTATCTGCTTTGAGAGTTTATCTTGTTTCAGCGCTTGAATTTGTTGTTCTAAGGCGCCCACCCGGGTTTCCAAGTTGTTATTTTTGTTACTTAGTTCAATGTTCTTTTTTCTAAATTTTTGTTTGTTTGTTTGAATGTTTCGATACATCCCATTACTTTATCAAGTTTGGCACTATGAAACTGTAGGGAGTCGTTTACTTGCCTCATTTCTTTTGATATGTCCCTTGAGATGTCCTTTAGTAGTTTCGCAGAGTCGAGTTTTGGCGGCGTCCTTCAAAGGCGACGGCACACTTGCGCGCACGCCTGTGCTTGTGCACACCGTTAGCTTCTTTCAAGGGGAGTAATGATCGATAAACAAAAAAGATATGTTTAGCTTTAAATACTTAGGGCATGGTGTTTTTAGAATTATCGTGCTGTTATAATAATTCTAAAAACACTACGACTGTAAGTACTACAAAGTATTTAAAGGTAAACTTTAACGCTTTTTTGTTTAAGTGTGTTCTTGTTGTACTTACCCGTTTGTCAGGAAGTCACTCACAAAACGGTAGTATCGTAAGTTCAATTGTACAAAAATAAACTTTTTTTACCAATCAATAATTCGTCAATTGTTAAAAAACAAAATTACTTGTATTCAAATGCCTTGTTTAGGTAAGTAGGTCAGAAAGTGTAAAAAAGTATCGATAAACGATAATTACACCGTGTGCTCGCACTATTTATTACTTTTATTATTTTCCTCATTTTGGAATTTGGAAGTTTCGCTTTCAGTTAACCGCGAATCTTCCGGGATAGTGTGTGTGCGTTTCGCTTCTTGCGCGCATTGCTTCAAGTGAATTATTTTTATTAAGATAAATACAAAAAGTTAAACAATGTTCTTACGGTGAAATGAACACTTATTAGCTAATTGACTTTGTGTGTGTGTAATGAGTTTAATAAATAATGATAATGAGTTTTGAGTTTATTTTTATTAATTTTTACAGTGATATTTACACTACTTGACTCTAGTGTGTACGCGTGTGTTTTAACAAAATGCCTAGATAAAAGCATTTTTACAGTGCAGTAGAGTATACAGACATGGTTTTATTGTATGGCGATTACCGCCAAAATTTAGCGCTAACTCTGCGTACTTATCGTGAGTGATAAGGCGCAACTCGCGTCTGCCCTACTAGCGTACGGACAATCCAAGGAGCTGTCCAAAGAATCAGAGAAAATCAGTCCATAGTGCCCAACACTCACGAAGTTGCTCCGCGTCACTTTCCAGCCTCTTTCGAACAACGAGTCTTAGACCATTTTTATCGGAACCCAACCTACAGCCTTAGACAAGCTGGGTGTGTGTTTAGAGTGAGGCATAAAACAATACACCGAGTACTGAAAAGGAACAAACTATGTCCTTATAAATATGCAAAAGTGCAGGCGCTGCTGCTCCATGATAAGCCGATTAGAGAGTTTTACTGCCACTGGGTACTGGAAAAAATTTCTCAAGACCAACATTTTCTATCATCGCGTTTTAGACAGATGAAAGCACGTTTACTCGAAACGGAATATGGAACAGACAAACCATGCGTCACTGGAGCCATACGAATCCCTATTTATTTAGGGAATCAGCTCATCAATACCGCTTTTCCATTAATTTTTGGGCAGGATTTCACGGAGATCGAATAATCGGCCCTGTTTTTACTAACGGAAACCTGAATGCACAGAAGTTTCTCCATATTCTTAACGGATATACGGAATAACATAATATTTAGAAGGATTATCTATGGTAGCTTACCAGCGGTTATGGTTCCAATTAGATGAAGCTCCTCCACACTCCGTACTCCTCGCGAGAGAGCGGCTTAACCTCATGTTCGGCGATCAATGTATAGGGCGCTATGACCCCCACAGGTGAAAGAGCGGCTTAACCCCATGTTCGGCGATCAATGTATAGGGCGCTATGACCCCCACAGGTGGCCAGCATGGTCGCCCGACCTCACTCCTCTAGACTTCTTTTTATGGGTCTTTATTAAAAATGAAGTGTACTCAAAGATCTCCGAAAGCGAAGATGAGCTGTGCAATCGTATTGTCGCCGCCTTTGACAAATTAAAAGCCCTGGCTCTGGATCCTGAACGAAATTTGTTGAGCAGGCTTCGGGACAATTTTGTGCGGCGATGTCCCGAAGAACTTGTGTATTCAAGAATATGGCGGACATTTTGAAAATTTAAAAATTTAGGATTGCCTAAAATGTTATAACTAATATGTAATAATATTTATTTCGTTCAGTTTCGTTATCGCGAAATAAAAAAGTGGCGGTAAAAATAACCAGTTTAGTGAAAAGTTTAGGCCGCTGCCGGTCGCCATGCCTCCCGCGTGCAATGTTGCCACTCTTCCAAGGGGTCAAGGTTGTTACGTGTGGCGAGACGGGTGGCGAGACCCACCAAGATGTTCACATCAGCAAAATATTCTGATTGCAGACAACAGGAAATGCTGAGTGCACAAACGGAAAGAAGTATTGTACCTGGGACATACGATAACTTGCGATGGACTGAAACCCAATGACGATAAAATTAAAGGCGTATTAAATTATCCCTTACCAACGACGACAACCGAAATTAAAAGCTTTCTCGGTTTCACCTTAAAATGCTGCTGCTGATGATATAAATAAAGTATGCTGATGGAGATAAAATATATTTAAAAACTGCTAAGGATGAGTACACGAACGCGCTGTGTATGAGGCGAAAATGCTGATCGGGCGATATGTGCGGTTGCACTGTACATGCTCCCGGGCGAGAAGATGGGCGAGACGACAATGAGATGAGCTAAACTAAAACATAAGTGATACCAACATAACACTTATCAGCTAATTTATAAGATGATTGCACATTATATAACGAGTAAAATTACATTTAAGTAAAATTGGGGAAGTGTTTTTATGCATTGATTGATTAGGCACACTTTGAATATCTTGCACACACTTGCACAATGATCACTTTGTTCTGTTTCACACACTCACTCACTTTCACACTTCACATCTTTTAAACACACACACTTTACACTGGTGTCACGCTGATTGCTGGCTGGAGCTGGGCGGGCGGGGCGTCTCCACCTCGCGCGCACCCATGCAACGCACGCTGCTGCTAGTCCTGCCGCCACCAGTGAATAGATAGCGGCGTAGTGATGGACATCATGGTAGTCGAGGCTGTTCGTCTCGCTGGCTATGCCGTCCGAAGCTGACTTTAACTCCTTAATCTGCCGGTCAATATTTTCTATAGCTTGCCCGAAATTCTCCGTAATGTTGATCGTATTGATGGGTATCGATATGTTGAATATGTTATTGACAGGCGCGATCTCTGGTGCAAAGATCGCCGGCTTGATATTAATCTCATTTGTCATTTGTTTATGAGGCGTAATTACTAACGTATTTCCCCGAATGACGCAGTCTGTACCGAGAATTATAATGTTTACTCCCGTCACCTGTTCTACGGTAACTCTATCTTGACATATGAATCGGAAGGTACATTGACCGCAACAATTATATCGTGTTTAGCTTTGTAAGCTCTCGCCATGTAGTCTGACACGCGTTGCTGATAATTTTACAAGTGTTTGATTGTTTGTTTTTAATACAAAGGCTTTTGTTTGGTTTGAAGCTGGCAAGCTGGCTAATCCGAATGATTTGTTTGGTAAGTTATTTACTGCGAGATTCATTATAAAGACATCAAGATTTCTGCTATACGCGCTATAACAAGAAGATAAAGTGATGTTCATAACACCCTTGCAGCTGTTCTCCTTCGCGCCTACTCCTAATATCACTCCTTTGCATGCTTGCGTCTAATCTTTCAAATCATTCGGAAAACTATCATGGGCGTTTATTGAAAACATCCAACTAGCTGACCCTGAATTATATCGTAGAAGAACAGTAGATTTGTTACTGGGCGCCGATGTTTACTTTTCCATCATCATGGGAGGAATCATTAAAGAAAATGACGATATGCCTATTGCTCAGCAAACGCGCCTAGGCTGGATTTTATGCAGAAACGTGAAATAGTGCAACTGTAACGTGATTATGGTAGACATAGATAGCATGCATTAATTTTAGTCGATCGAAGATATCAATGACACCGAGGAAATGTCATCAGAAGACCATCAGTGCCTTCAAAAGTACCAAGAGACTACTTTTAGCCAACCCGATGGGAGATATGTAGTGCGCCTTCCACTACACCCTGACGCTGAGGAGAAGTTAGGATTATGTGAACCCAAAGCTTGCACACAATTTTATCAGCACGAACGTAAATTTGTAATGTAAATGTTTGAATGATGTCTTGTACAGAGGCGCTAATCTTCAGCAAGAACTATTAGTTATGGTCCTTAAATGGAGACAGTACAAATATGACTTTACAGCAGACCTGGAAAAAATGTTCAGGCAAATAATTGTGCATCCTGACGACCAACTTTATCAATGCATAGTTTGGCGCGAAAATTCAAATTCAGATGTACCTTCCGATTCAGATGCAGCCAGTGCAGAACATTCTTTTATGTAATTTAATTTAATGAAATATGAAATATGAAATATCACACCTGTTTATTTATTATTTTTCTAAACCGTTACACTTATGTCAGATTTACACTCAACAATCAAGTAAGAAATGATTATACTAAATGATGCAAAGTATGAATTCATTTTCATATTATAATAGAGTTGATTTATGTTCATTACTATTTATTTATTTTTGTGTAGGGAGTCCTACTAGATGGAGTAACGACCTGGTAAGACATAGGAAGTCGACGGACGCATGCGGCTCAGAATCGTGCCTTGTGGCATTCCCTGGGGGAGGTCCACGTTCAGCAGTGGACTTATGAAGGGATGTAATGATGATCATCATGATTAAGCAAATCAAAATGATTTACTCGTTTTGCACCTCATTTAGAATTTTAAGAGCTTTAGCTTTAAAGGCTGGTTTACTAAAAACAAAGAGATCTATATCACTAAAGATCTCATTGTATGTCCTGAGCATTCGGTTTATAGGCGCATTACGTGCATAATTGGTGCCAGCAAACGGCACATGCAATAAAGGGTGCGGCCGACGGCGGACACGACGCGACGGTACTTTGTATGTTATGCTCGCCACCAACTCAGGGCAGTCTACCTGTCCACGGACAATACCATACAAAAAACATACGTCCATTAATTTACGTCTGTTTTCGAGTGTAAATAAATTATATGATTGACAAGTATTTTCATAGGTTACAAGTGGTGATTTGAAAAAACGATAATTTAAATAATTGATGAATTTTTCCTGTATGCGTTCTATACGATTTTTATAAGTAGCGTATTGGGGAGACCAAATTGGACTGGCATATTCTAATATACTGCGAACATAAGCATTATACATAATTTTAAGGGTATTAATATCTTTAAAAGGCTTGCAAGTTCTCATCACAAATCCAAGATTTTTAAAAGCCTTGTTAACAATTTCGTCAACATGCTCTGATAAAAGCATTTTATTGTCAAAATGAACTCCTAAATCTCTAACAGTAGATGTTCTTTGTATTGGAATACCGTTAAAATTGTAGGAGAATGAAATAGGGTTTTTTTTACGTGTGAAGCTAATACATTCGCATTTATCAATATTAATTGTTATGTTGTTAGCAGTATAATAAGCTGATAAAGCGGTTAAATCAGTTTGCATTTGATGACAGTCCTGCTCAGTACGGATATTGTAAAAAATTTTTTTGTCATCGGCGTACATTAAATGTTGTGAAAACTTAAAACAAGTAGTAATATCGTGAATATAAGCGTTATACAGTAAAGGCCCCAGATGTGATCCTTGAGGAATGCCTGTTGGTATTTTGATAAAGTCCGATCTATATCCACCTATTACAACAGCCTGGGATCTGTTACTCAAATAGGATTTTATCCACCTGAGTAAATCTCCATGTATGCCTAACAATTGTAGTTTATTCAGTAAAATGACATGGTCCACACGGTCGAAAGCTTTTTCGAAGTCCGTGTAGACCACGTCTACCTGACCGCCTCCATCCATATTAGACAAAACATAGTTAGAAAAGCACGCCAGATTAGTGATAGTAGAACGATACCTTAGAAATCCGTGTTGAGTTTTTGGCAGTCCCTTACATATTACGGGATATATAACATCATAAATGGTTTTCTCAAAAACTTTGCCAATAGTATTTAAAATTGAAATGCCCCTATAATTTTCAATTTTAGTTTTAGTTCCCTTTTTATGTACAGGAACAATGTGTGCTCTTTTCCATATATCCGGAAATACACCTTCGCTAAGAGACATATTAAAAATGATAGCGATAGGGACACACAAAGTTTTAGCACAGTTACGCCAAAATAAAGGGGGAATGCCGTCACATCCTGCTCCTTTGGAAATATCAAGTACACCCTACATCCACTATTGAGAAAAGACTTAGACAGTCTTTTCTCAATAGTGGATGTAGGGATAAACAGTTTAGATATATTATCATATATAGAAGTGGCATAGCTTTCTTCTAATATTTTATCAGAAGGGTCACCGAAAACGTTTTTGAAAAAAGTATTAAAAGTATCACATATTTCTTTACCACCCGTTATTTATTGCCGAGGTATGATAATTGTTTTGGATAATTCGATCCACCACGCAAAGACTTAACGTATGACCAGAATAACCTCGGTTTGTATTTAATGGCTTCCTCGGTACGTTGAGTATATATAGCAAAGCAAGCATCCTGAACCCGATTTTGTCGTTTACGTAATAATGAAAACTCGTCATAATCTAATAAATTGCCAGACCGTTTCCATTTTTTGTGTGCTTTTGATTTTTCTTTAATTATTTTTATTAAAGCGGGACTGTACCAGATAGGGTATTTATATTTATTATGATAGGACTTAAGTGGTACGTGTTGGCATATAGCATCATTTATTATATTATAAAAGTTATCACAAGCCTCTTGGACCGTGCTAGATTGTAATTGTGTTCGCCAATCGATGCTATTTAGAGTTTCATTTAGTTTATCATAATTGGTTTTATTGAAATCATATTTAGGCTTAGATGCTTCAGTAAACGGTGTGATTGAGACGTCTAAAATTTCCAGTACTAACGGAGGATGGGCGCGGTCAACCTTTATAAAGGGCGAGTTGCAAATTGCGATTTCAAGTGGAAGATTTGAAAATGCCAAATCTAAAGTATTACCGGCATAATTTTTAAAACTGTTATATTGCTTGAGACCGAGAAAGCTCAGTTCATCTGTTAACCTTACACCAGCACTTTTAATTTCAGCATTGCCTTTATTTAAATGTGTTGGGCCCTGAGTACTCCATGAGATGCATGGAAGATTAAAATCACCGATAACTAAAATATTTTTATCAGTACTATTTGAGATTACCACAGATTTTAGTGTTTGCAGTAAGTAATCTATTTCATCTGGCATATGTGAAACATTAGGAGGGATGTAAATCGCAATAATGTACAAATCTGCAGTAGCAGAAATTGCATGTGCCGGTACTAACAGCATTAACATATGAGGCGGTGAGCAGTTATTCAGACAGTCAGTGACTAAAGGAGTTGCACATAACTCATTACGCACTAAGATCATGACCCCGCCTCCTGTCTTTTTATCGCATGATAATAAGTCTCGATCACACTGAAAAACTTCATACCGATCGTCACATAATTCTCCGTCGAAAATCCCGTTATGCAACCATGTCTCAGTTATTACAATAATATCATAATCATTTCTTAAAATCTGCTGTCTTAATTGCAAACATTTAGTTCTCAGCCCCCGTGTATTTTGATAATATATTTTTAGATCTTTACTTTTATTTAACGTATCGAACTTAGAACTTAGAATGCTACCAATTGTTTACAACTTATAGTATAAAAGTTATTATACAACTGGAAAATATTACTAATAAATATAAATGTTTTGTAAAATACAGGGGCTGAAACACAAAAACACAGATTACAATACTGTGTACAAAAGTGATGTTGATTATAGGTTGACAGAAAAAAGCGATGAATAGTTTTCGTGTTTGATTCATTTGATATAAATATCGAAATAGTATAACGTATTAAATGTTCATCCTTTGTAAACCATGTATATAAATATGTGTTAATATTTAAGTTTCCCACTAATGTAAACAGAACGAATAAAATGTATAAATAAATCCATATTGAAAGTTTAAATAATGCATTATTATTAACTATTTGAAGGTATTGTAAGAATTTATTTTTACGCTCCGGCACTAATATTCTTTTAGCAGTGATAAATAAGACAGTGAAGTTAAAATGCGTTATAGGTCCATCACTATAAACAGGTGCGATAAATGATTTTAATGATAACGTATATGTATAGAATTTGATGTTAAATATTAATATATCAAAAACAGTGATTTTTAAGCGGCTTAATGTTAGTTTATGATAATTTTGTTTGAAATATGCAAAGTAAATTATATTTTTAAGAAAGAGATAATTTTTGTTATCAGTGCCATTATGACAAAGAAATAATAATTTATTAGCTGCATCATTTATATTCTGCAAAATTTTTGTAATGTTAGCTTTTGTACATGAAATGTGACCGTGCACAGTTCGATGCACATTAATTAAGCGTACAAATAACATTGTAAGTAACGTGTTTTCTAGCATAGAGTACCTATTCCGAACAGAGCTGGCAAATAAAGGTTTTTTCATAAACATTAAATATTGAGAATTTAAACTAAATATAGCTATTGAGACATATCTTAGACAATTAACGTTATAAATACAGTACACATTATATAATACGGAAATATATAAATTTAACAACGAGAAAAGATTATTAAAGAGAATACTTATTTGGAAACACTTAGTTTCTTGAGATCCTCTTCGCTTATGATCTTTAAAGCGGGAGAGTTGTCGTTTTTTCGCACGAATATTAACCCATTTTTTACCCAGACGAACTGATGCTGTTTTATTTTGGCCAATTCCTTACATTTTTTCAATAGTTGTTTATTAAAGGGGGGTTAAATGTTCGTTAATATATATGGGTCTGTTTTCTCCTGTTACATCGATATCTCTTGAGGTAATCCGAGCTTTGCGGCCCCGTGAAATTATGTTGTCCTTCAAGAGCCTTGTTCGCATTTTAGCTATTATGACTCTGGGACGACCTTGTAATTTTATTTTCGGAGAAAATCTATTCACTTGTAAAATATCATTTGGCGGAATATCAACACCAATATGTTTTCCAATGTTCAAAATAAGGTCTTGAAGATTTTCGCTTTTGCATTCCGGCACACCGACAATTTCAATATTTGATAATCTCTCTCTCTGTTCACTTGAGTTCAGTTGTGATTGTAATTGCATATTTTGCTGTTTTATTTTAACAATTTCCACCTCTATTTCACGTGTTTTCTTAGTATCGACAGCTAAAGTTTCAATCTTTTTTTGCTTGCTCGTCTTGCTGGTCAGCATTGAATTGTACCGACTGCTGGAGACTATTAATTTCTTTTTGTGTTGCCACTTGCTGAGTTTTTAATCTTACTATGTCAGTCTTAATCTCTGTGTATTCCTTACGCATATTATTGATCTCTGCCTTCACCTCGACTACAATCTCGTTCAGTTTTGCAAGGTCGTTCTTAATCAAATTATTTATAGTGTCATTTATTTGAAGTAAATTATTATTAAAATCCGTCTTCCAATCATCCATCTTTTTCAATATATTATCAGTGAATAATTTGAATGAATCTGAAATATCGTGATCATACTTGCGTTTTCGAGCGACAATGTTGGATAGATCCGGATCGGAATCAAAACGTTTATTTGTTGGAGAGCGCTGCATTATCAAAAAATATCACTTCTTTACGTTCATTAATCTATGAATGTGCGAATATCTTTATATATTACCGATCTTTGTGCGTTGCAGTATGAAGTTCGAGAGTTCGTTTGGGGATCGCAGTTACACGTAGACTGATGTTTGACTGCACCCGTCGATCATCGAAGTTGACTACGATTCTCAATATTATGACTATAGCAATAAGACACTTTTTCAAAAATATTTACTGTTTACAATGTTTTTTAAAATCCCTTGATAGTCTGAATACGTCCGTCCACAATAACGCGTGGTCGTTCAATAAAATCTCCTGAGTGTCCTCCAGAGACACGTATGAGTTTGACACCGCGCGGTCGGTCGTTGCACTCGGATTTGCAGCGTTTGCTGATACGGTAAAGGCTTCGTGAACCAGTGCATGATGATTGCTTTGACACTTATGGCACCTTTTCTTTGAAAAACATTCATTACTGTTATGATTATAAAGGCAGTTTTGGCATAAAGATAGCTTAGATATTATTTGTCGCTTAAAATCGGCTCGATATGTTGAAAATGTTTCGCAATACGGAATGGCGTGATCCTTATTGCAGATTGGGCATTTTTGCTTCGGTGCGGACGCTAAACTACTTTTATTATTGAAATTATTTGATTTAAATGACGGATTTTGATTGCTCATGAATGCTTTAAAAACTAATGGTTTTTTGAAATTAGATGGCTGAGATGATTATTGCGGCTGCTGATTTGACTTCTGTAGGTCCAGTTTTCGTTTTGACCACTCTAGGGCTGTGAATTTAACCTCCAAAAATTGTAATAGATCTTTTACAGTCGGTAAATCTCTTGGGTGTTTCAGTGACTCGATGTAGTCGTTATGTGTGTCCGCGTCTAATTTCTGAGTAATTAAGTAAACAATCATGGGGTCCCAATTCTCTATGTTGACTCCCAGGTTTTTGATGGCATTTAGACATTCATTGGTGGTATCATGAATCTTTTTGATTGCTGATGCTGACTGCTGTTGTATGAGAATTAAAAATAAGCTTTGTGTTGTTATACCGGTGGTTTAAAAGATCCCAACATACTTGATAGTGATCTGTGCTTATCTGTAAATGTTGCACTATTTTCTCTGCTTCCCCTTTTAATTTTCTTTTCAGAAATTGCATTTTCTGACAGTTTGTTAAGGCTCTGTTGCTATGTATAGCTTCGACGAACAAGTCCTTAAACGACAACCACTGGTGGTACCTCCCACTGAACATGGGGATGTCCATTTTTGGGGTTGTCTTCTCCCTGTAAAGATCAGACCACATCTTGCTGTTGATAACTTTTTTCATGTTATTGAATTTTTGCTCATAGCTGCTGAACATTTCTTCATACTCTTCATTATCTTCGTACAGTTCGCTGTCTATTTTCCAGTGCAAGGCGTCTATTATCGTCCAGCGTGCCTGAACCGACTTCAGAATATCCTCATACTCCCATTTTTCAGAGACTTTGTCGAGATCGATGCTGCTAATAGTTCGCTGAAAAGCTTTGAAGTTGCTTCTCTGCTTTCTCAACATATCCTCTAACTTGCTGCTAGTACCTTGGGTTCGGGATGCTTCTGCGTCAGCAGTAGTTTCAGGACGGAGTGTGCTGGCAGATGGTATAGCTGAAAAGCCTGTTTTTTGCAATGGGGTAGCTGGCCTGAGAAGACTTTTTTCTTTAGAGTCACTCGGTAAATAATTAAGAATATAATTGCGCGTTCCGTTATAAAAATCGGACGTTCTTTTATAGTAATTGCCAGTAAAATATTCATGAGATTTATCGTCAGACTCAAAAAGCTTTAAATGATTACTTTGAAACTCCTAACTTTATAAAATGCTAAGTCGCTTTTTAATATGAGCCGGTGTCTTGCGGTCGGCACAGTCTTTTTTAAAGTTGATTTGGAGCTGATCCATAGCTACCATTATTTGGTTCTGGCTAGCTAGAAGATCTTCCATTTTGAACAATTACTGTAGTTGCTGATTATAATAGAGAGCTGTAGACTTACCGATGCTGTCGCTGTTTGACTTACGTGGCGCGTACCGCTTTCGCAATTCAAATTAGGTCACTCGCGACAGAGGTCCCGCTCACGGTAAGCTCGAAGAACCATAAAGATGTATGTTACACCTTAAAATGCTGCTGCTGATGATATAAATAAAGTATGCTGCTTGAGGTAAAAACTGCTAATAGCTAAGGATGAGTACACGAACGCGCTGTGTGGCGATGCTATGTGAACTGATTCGATGAACAATAAAAATAAGTGTATGAGGCGAAAATGCTGATCGGGCGATATGTGCGGTTACACCGTACAGGTAGGCTATTACCGACGTTTTATAAAAGATTTCGCTAAAGTAACTCAACCCATGACAGCACGTTTGAAAAAGAAACGCTCTATGCCTCTTGACGACAATAAATGTGTAGTCTTTTGAAAAATGCAAAGAACTTCTGACAAATGCCCTCTTAACCGTTATAACTATTAACTACAAATGCCTCAGAATTTGCTTTAGGTGCCGTCCTTTCACAAGGACTAAGACAAACCCATTGCTTATGCTACTCGAACTCTTAACGATGCCGAAACACGCTACAGTGTAACTGAAAAGGAACTGCTAGCAATAGTTTGGGCTATCAAACACTTCCGTCCATATCTTTTTGGCAAAAAGTTTACGATTGTTACCGATCATAAGCCTGGTTAAACTCTCGTTAACATTGTTATAAAGGCGGTAAGCAGAACTAAGCGGATGCTTTGTCGCGAATTAGAATTAATGCTATTAATTAATTAATAGATAAAAAGGAAATTTCATTCACTCATGCAAATTTAGATAAAGATGAAGACAAAAATAATATTCAGGACTTAATAAAAGACATTAAAAAATTACAAATTGCAAAAAAAGGACATATTGATAATCACCTCCGGAACCTATGTCTATTTCGGACACAGACTGTGAGAAAGCTATGAAATCCGATTATTCCATACCGTACATTTCTATTAGCACATTAACAGCCTCTGAAAAACTCTCTAGTGTAGAAACCGCATATTCAGAACAAGACACTGAATCACAGGGAATTCCAATCTTACTGGAAGCAATCGACACCAAACCCAATCAATTTTAGTGTCCAGATGGAACATAGACAAATTATCTGTAAAAAACTTGTCTAGGGAAAAAACAAAGAATTCTTGAAGTAACTTACCTTTAAACCGACCAGATTTAGTAAATCAATTTCTGAAAGAATATATTAGGAATAAAATTAAATACCTCATTTACATCGAAAATGAAGAACACCGTACACAATTTACGGAATTAGTAATTTTCTTGTTTAAAAAGGAACTTGTACAATTTTTCGAATGCACTAAAAGAGTCGTATATGTAGATAATGAAAAAGAACAAAGATACATAGTTCAGAAATATCATGTAGAAAAAACTTGCCATCGTGGTATTAAAGAAACCCCATTGAATATTAAACACTCATACTTTTGGCATAATATGACCCCAATTATAGCCGGTGTCATAAATTCATGTGGCGCATGTAAAAGTACGAAATATGATCGGAACCCCATAAAACCTAAACTCCAACTAACGCAAACCCAAAATGAGCCTCTTGAAGAAATTTTCATAGATCTTTTTAAAATCGAAGGTCACTGTTATTTAACAATAATTGATACCTTCAGCAAATTTTCCCGGATCTTAGTTTAATAATGCTTTGCTTAGAGAATTTCTATTCTTTTACAAAATAGAATACCCTTTTACAAAATATAATTCACATTGGCACTCCTAACTCCCTAACCATCCTGGAAGTAAGCATATAAATTAGTAAAGTATGAACACAAATATACAGATACCTCTTCTATAATGACATCCGCAATAATGGCATACAATTATAGCATACACTCTACTACAGGTTTAATACCTTTGGAAGTTTTGTTAGGACATACAGACTCGGGACATACATTTGACGTAGATTTTGAAAAACAGTATTAACAGTTAGTTAAAGAACATGCAAAGCGTACCAAATACCTCAATAAACATCTAACAAAACAAGCCATACAAAAGAAAGAAAAGATTATTGAAAAGAGAGGTGGAGAAACGGAATTTAAACTAGAACCCGGAGATACTATTTACACAAAAGGTACTAATAAAAGGAGTAGTAAAGATAAACCACGTTTTCAAAAGGTCCTAGTAACCGATACCACTTGTAGAAATGCTATTCCCGTAAGCATTAAAGGACGTGATAGTAAAGTTCCTCTGAAGAATGTAAACGCCCTACACAGGCACCTCCTGCTCGCCTTGGTAGTAGCCACTACAAGCCTCCAGGCCCTTCGACTTCAGGAGCTAAATAGTATTCCTAGAATACTACCCGTGAAGCAAGGAATTGCTGTCATCAGTAATAATAAATGGATCGTTGCTAAAATAATAGACCTCAAAACATTCATAGAGGATGTAAAAGTTAATAATTTAAATAAGATTTTTTCATATAATTTTGTAGATATTAAAATGCAAGTAGAATATAATATTAACAATTTGACTATTAATAAGCTTGAACAAATAACCCATTTTTTAGAACAAGACGCGGTATACTTAACCCACTATAGGTTCATTAATTAAGGTAATCACTGGAAATCTCGATAATGATGCCGTTAGATACGATAAATTAATCACAGAAGTAAAATTAAAACAGAATTGTAATGAAAACAGAATGACGTTGATCACAGAAATTGCACAAGCTCTGACCAACTCTACATTGAAATTAAATGAAAATCTAATTCAAATTACGAGTAATAAAGATAATATAACTATCACATAACTTAGCAATATAGTTGAAAGAGAACACTTTAATCATATTGAGACACGGATCATAAGTACATATAACTTATTGATTCATAGCTTTCAGGCTATCCTTATCAAACTCAATGAGATAGATACCACTTTAGCTTTGAGTAGATTAGGAATTTTACACCAGTCTGTTATAGAGTCTAAAAGATTGTTAATTTTACTTGAAAAAATCAGAAAATTAGAGAGTCTTATATACCCTCCTACATTAGAAAATTTAGTTGAGATAGAGCGAAATGTAATGGTAAAAGGTTGTTTAAAAGGAAATCGAATAACTTATCTTTTGGAGATACCTATCGTCATTAAGGACACTTATATTTATTATAACCTCTAGCCCTTATCTGTACTATCCCATAAAATGACAATGGTACGGCCATTGTCATTTTACCGAAATTCCCATACCATTTAGTAAGAGGGTCGAAGATTAGACTGCTCCTCATCCTTGTCAGGAAGTCGATGAATACGGTTACCTCTGTCCTGAGGAAGACACATCCCAACTAATTAAGGATGATTGCATCACAGACCTAATTGCTTACGCTGAAAATATATCCTCATGCCACCAACTTCCAGCTACCATGGAAGCTGTAAGGGTGCAGCTCATACAACCTAATAGTTGGATAATCTACACTTATGAGTCTACTTTACTCTCCGAGATTTGCAATAATGAAATATCAAGACAGAAGATTCATGGTACATATATCTTAACATTAGACGATAACTGTGTAGCCAAAATCAATGATATTAATCTAACAAGGAACCCTATGGAAATGGAAAATATTTCATCCCCTATTACCTATAATTAACCTGTCTGCAATAAACTTATTACTCTTGAGATGTCAGCCCCGGCGCGGCTGAACCTGGAAGGAACAGATCTTACAGACCTTAAACTTTTATCAGTTACATTAAGAAAAAGTGTAATTAAAAATAGAGAAAGTGAAAGAAAACAACTGTGGTGATTAAAAGTGTCAGCCAATGGAGAATGTATGGACTGTTAATCATTATTATAACCTGTGTCCTTAGTTAATAAATATCATTTAAACTTGTTTAATTTTTATCTCTGGTGTTCCCCCGTAAACGAGAACTTCAAACTTGACGAGGAAGGTGTTTGACATCTCAATATCATAGTTAGCCCGGCTATCTTCAGTTTTTGAATATTGATTTTTGGTCCCGATCTACATTAAACGAGCTTACAGTATCTTGAAGTCTTGCAGTGGTATGCTTGGTTTTGGATAGATTTTGTTAATTATGGGATCCCAAACGGATGGCAGCACCCATCCACCGACTGTGGCCGGCTTCACTCGGTCGCTGTGACGTAGGCTTGGGGCCCAAAGCTTGTTGTCTTGCAATACTTGCTTGACATGCTGAAGCTCGGCGGCCAGATGTATTCTGTCACAGATCCCCTGTGCTCTCTGACACAAATATTTACCCACAGTAGCAAACTATGAAGAATGATGGTGAGATTCACCATTTAAATATCAGTTGGTATAGGTCTTTTTCCTATACATAGTATGACCAATAGTGTTATCAGGATTTCGGATGACTAAAACATCTAGGAAAGCTAAAGTATTATTTGCTTCTAACTCCATCGTGATTTGTATTTTGAAGCTTAGGGAGTTAAGGTGTTCTAAAAATGCAGTTGCTTTGTCAGACGGTAAAATTTTGAAAGTGTCGTCTACGTGCCGCTTGTAGAATCTTGGATTTATAGGAGCAGTAAGAAGGGTTTCTCCCCAAAGGCCTCCATGATATATGTCAGCGACTATAGGAAATACAGGTGAGCCCATCGCCACACCATCAACTTGCTTGTAGAAGTGTAGAACTCTTCCTTCTACAATAGATAGCCACATGTGAAGCAGTTTTTGAGTAATACTGCATATTCTGCAGGCATGTTGTTATCTTGTAGCTTCCTAGTTACAATTGAGAAGCAGTCTTCAATAGGTAGGTATGTGAATAGTGACTGGACATCAAAACTGACCATAGTTTCATTGTCAGCGAGATGTAGGTCTTTTATCTCACTAACAAAATGGTGTGAATCCTTTGTGTGTGTTCTGGTATATCCTTTCGGTGGTGACAGTATTTTTGTCTAGTGTTGCACCTAAAAGTAGTATTATTAATTAAAGAACCATACGGTACGTGTTTCAAATTTAGATGTACTTAATAATAATAATAATAAAGGATATTACTGAAGTTCATGTAACACTAGAATAACATTAATCACATTACAACTTTCACTTGTTATATGATTTATAAATCCGTTAAAAATAGTTTAATTTCGACGTGTAACATTCACCTAAATATTAGAATATCACGTTTCGTTGAATAAAACTAAATTTACGGATTTTATCGCGTTTATTTCACTACTTTTACTTATTTTTAATTCCCGACGTTTCGGGTGCTTTACAGCAACCATGGTCACGGGGGGGGGACTGAGATGTTTGACGTCCCAATGTCATAGTTAGTCCGGCTACCTTGAGTTTTTGAATATTAATTTTTGGTCCGATTTATTTTAGTTTTTGAATATATTAATATATTCAAAAACTGAAGGTAGCCGGACTAACTATGACATTGGGACGTCAAACATCTCAGTCCCCCCCGTGACCATGGTTGCTGTAAAGCACCCGAAACGTCGGGAATTAAAAATAAGTAAAAGTAGTGAAATAAACGCGATAAAATCCGTAAATTTAGTTTTATTCAATGTGTAGTGTTCGCGTAAATTTAAGAAATCATTATATCACGTTTCGATCAACCACTTAATGCTATTACTTATTGTGTAATCTCCATTGGTAATATACTTTTAAAAAATGTAAAAGTCCATACTAAAACTGGCAAGCATAGAGATGATATAGCGGAATCCAACAGCCCTCTACGGTTTTTCATAATATGAAGATTGTCTTCTGTGAAGTGTCTTGAGCATAGCACACTATTTTTGGTGGGAAACCATTGGTCCCCTCGACATGTAGCGTCGATCCACATCTTTTCCTTTCGGGGCATTTAGGAAACCTATAACATATAGGTAGCACAATTATACGCCACTATTTGTATAAAATGATGACTACAAAAAAAAGTAAACGATGACCAAACAAATATCGACTTATAAATCACAACACTATCGATACACGTGCTGTCGTTAAACAAAGACAACTATTTTAATTTACGTAGTGAGTGAAAGGGACATTTCAAAAAGACATCAACGGGTGCTCAAGTGATATCACTTTGCAACATTATATATCCAGTGTATGTTGAACTCCGGTGCATTTGAAAATAGGTTAACGTGATAAGAAGAAAATTTACTTATCGATTAATTATTATGCCATCTTTTTGATAACTGGATGTCTTAGCTGACTTGCCACACCATTTCACTGCATAGGAAGCCATTTGTAATGTATTTTGGATACCAAAATTATTTTTAAATTTTCAAAAACTCGGACGTACCTACCTACGGGTCACAAGCTTGGTCGACAATGATATTGTGATTCTTAGCGTCACTTCAAATGCTAGCTACAACAAGTATGTGTTGCGCGCGTTTGTGGCCCTGTATGCGGAATCTATTAGGAGGTATTCTGTGACTTTTACTGAATATATTTAGATATTTATTTTGTTCGGAAATTTAATTTTTTTAATTTACGGTTTTTAAATTAATATTTAATTTTACTACACTTCTATGGACTCGTGTTACTTGTGGTTTCATTTATTGCATATATGTCGTATTCTTACAGTATATATTGTTTCAGCAATTGTCTCCGCAGTTATATCGGCTGTAGGTATTGCTTCGAGCTATCTTGTGAATTGATCTATCATAACTAAGGGCCCGTCTCCACGATCAAGAGATACTATCGTCATGCCACGTATTTCTATACATTCTCTTAGAAGGCTTCACACGGCGAATCGACAAGTGGCCGAGTGGGAGCAAAACGTCATAGTATCGCGGCGAAACGTCATCGTATTGCGGCGATACGATGACGTTTCGCTCGCCTACGCCCCACAATACTACATCCATGAAAAATAATTCTTTATTATGAATACATGTATATATTATGACACTACTTATTTCACTCTCGTCTGGACCTAACTGAATTCTTTCATCAAGACTATTGCACAACGCCTCGTCGCGGAAACGTGGCGATTCCGTAACGAGTGGTCGCGGACACGCAGCGATTCCGTTACGAGTCGCGACAATACGCTGGCGGAATAATCGCTCGTTCGTGGAGACTACGTCTCGCAATGCAGCTGTATATCGGTGTTAGATATATTCATTTTCTTGAGATCAAAATTATTGTGCTATGTCCTTATAGTCGATAGCAGATGGGCAGGCTATCGTTTCTGTTCCGCTCAGTATGTCGGCCTCGGAAACGATGTTGTGTTTGCCACTCACGTGACGTGTCTGTAGTAAATCCGCTTATGAATATGTGTTAGCGTGCGCGTCGCGGCGTCTCTGTAGATGACTGCACTATGTTCATTGCGAATCTAAGAGGTTAATGATCGGTGAAAATAACTAATTCGCGTCCTTCGAATGTTTTTCTAAAATGTTTTATAGCCATGTATATAGCTAGTAGCTCTCGAGCATATGTAGATACTTTTTTTGAGCGTCGGTGAATTTAAAAAAAACCGAGTGTATAACTGCTCCCGCTGACTTGTCTGAGGCGTCGTTAATTATAGCGAGTACCGCTTGATGCGAGGGACGTGCGAGCATAGCTGCGTAGGTTTATTGGTTATGCTTGCTTTACACGCTTCGAATGACATTATTGCTTCGTCTGTCCATTCAATAATTATTTGATCGCGCTTCTTTGCGTAACAGGCTAACCAACACATTTAATATATCAGTATTAATCTCTGCCGAAAGCAAAATACTAGATGGATAAGTGTATTCACTCTCCTAAATATTTTTTACATTTCTCCTTGTGTTTAAACTATACCTGCCTAAGTAGGTTTAAAATTATATTTGAAAATTTCTGCCACCGGTTCTCTAACAATCAAATAAAGTAGCAGTTAATTTATGCTAGTATTGCAGATTTAGTTAGTTACATTTTGAACCATTAAAGTAAAATATTCATTTAAGTATATGTAATAATTAAACTACTACATTACGTACCTACTAATACAGGCTTTATTTCCATTGTCCATGCTGGCACGTAAACGTAGTGATTATATTCTCTTTACATGCTGGTTTCAATTTTTTTTTCTTGACACTTGACATGTCTTACTTTTGTTGTAGAATTATTAAATGAAAAGACTTATTCAAATAATTTGAATGTGTGTCGAGCCGTATTTAAATTTTATTCCAAAATGAAACAATTTGGAAATTTGGCTTACATAAGGGGAATACTTTACTTTAGATTATCACCTTATGAACTAAAACCGTTCGCTGGTGCTTTAAAAAAGGGACTTCCGAACCTAGTGCCAAGAACATTAATGACGTTACCATACTGGTTGCCTCGTAAGGAGTTTTAAAAATCCCCAAAATAATATCGTATTAAAGTATATTGTATTAAGTGGTCTGATTCATTTGCATCTTTTCTAGCCTTTTTAATTGCGGGTACGGTCTATCATTGTGTAGAAGAAGCTCATCGTAGGTCAAAGCGCAAGAATCCGAAAGATTACATTGACGAAGTTGATCCCAATCCACCGCCACCACCCGTCGTTAAAAAAGAAAAATGTTCGTAAACTCCACCGACATCCGCTACTAATAATGTTAAAAATAAAAATTAAAATGTATTCGCTATGTTTATTTAATAAAGAAAATTAAATCATGGAAGGAGGAAGGAGAAATCAATGTCCCGAGCGTTCTAATGTGGTAGTATTTATACCCTTATTAGAGGTAGTTATGCCACACATTTTTTGTTTGTTATAAGTGGTAAAGCCAGCATGGCAGCTATATTATGGTTGAAGCACGAATAGGTCGGCCCAACGGGGGAGGACAACGCTCTCACAAAATAGCAGTCTAGAATAGCAGCAAATTAATGCTTTTGTGATGCGTGGTATGGTGAATGTAGAGAACCCCTTTTATTAGAAACGGGGCAATCCATCTCTTAGGGGTGAGAACGCATCTGCATTTTGATTCTTAAACTATAATAGATGTAGATAATGTATATGTCTACGGGCCACAACATCCACTTACTTCAGGTGGCCTCTGTGCTAATATGTCACACTTATCCTATTTAAAAAAGAGTTTATTATAGACTGTAATACTAAAAACAATAAAATAAATTGGAAGATATTCTACCTTCCTACTAATGTTAACCCTCTCAGAAATGAGCGGAGGCCTGTGCCCAGCAGTGGGACATATATAGGCTGTAACTTTACTTTACTTACTAATATTAAAAATGTGAATGTTATATGTGTAATGGTAAAAGTGTGAATCACGCAAAAACTCCATAATGATGCAATATATTCATACCTAAAATGCAGTAAACAAAAAAAGATTAACGTAATGAAATCTTAGAAAAATAGTACAATAGTTAACCAGTGTCACTCATAGATGGTGTTGTGCAAATTTAATGCACAAAGGCGGGTGATTATGTAATTCTTGAATTATTTAAATGCATGCAAGTCGAACAGTTTTAAAATTAAAATGAGGTTAATTCGTCCAGATCTCAACCGGATCAAAACTTTTTTGAAAGCCTTTTTGATTCGGCCAAACTCTTAGTCTAATAGAAAACATATGTTTTCCAATAGAAGTCTTTAATCTATCTATATATATTATCTTGCTCGTAGACAATATGTTTTTGTAACACCCCACGATTATAAAATTATTAATGAAAAACTAAAAATTTACAAATATCGAACAAATAGCACGTTCACAAGTGTAGGATTATTAGAACATAACCCACTAATAGTTGAATGCATATCTACGCAGTAGTATATAATAAATATATTGTAATTGATTGATATAACCAGCGTTTGTTTATAAAATAGTTTCAGATAATAATTGGGTGCACCAATATAGCCTTCTCGTGTGGAGATACCTATAGTATTATATATTAAAGACAGGTACAACATGATACGACTTGTACCCACGCCTGTAGGTGTAGGTGTTTGCTTACAAGTCGACGTATACTCGTACTTACTATTCAACATGAAAATAAACTACATATCTATCGCGGTATGTACCTAGTTTATTTTATGTTGAAAAATACTTCATGATTATTTTATTTGGACACTATCGTTCAAGGCGCTTTAAGTGAACTAATAAGTACCAACAAATTTTATTTTTTGATAAATTTTTATCCCAAGCTTCTTAGACGATGGTGTCTAAGTAAAATAATGATGGTGTACTTTTCAACATGAAAATAAACTAGGCATGTGCTTAGGACCGCGACCGGAACTTTCCCACTAGCACCATCTAGTATCGAGTGGCAGAACTAGGAGAGAACTTTCTACACTTAGTCGATCGGGACCGTTATGTGCTAGAGTATTCTCGATGTTTCCGTAGAAAAGGTATATGATGAATTTGCGATCAAGCTAAGATTTCGGAGCGATATAATTGCGAACTAAAGTGTTAAGTGTGATTAATTATTAGTGTGTTTTAAGTTTTAATTGATGTTCGGTTATTAAAGTGTCAATTTTGGTAATTCAATCGGCAGTTTTTATTATAATCTATATATATTAGTGGAGCCACGTGTTTAAGGCTGCCGAAAATCTAGTTCTCCGGTCAAACCTCAAACCTATTACGCGAGATATTAACTAAAGTGGACTGTATTTGCGATTGCTTCTATGCTTATGTAAAAGCGACTACTATAGCATGCGGTACAATGCACTCGCTCTTCCCTAAACTAAAACTATTACTTGCCAAATCGATGAAAGGAATCCTGCCTGATGGGGAGAACACAGAATTGGAGCGGTTAAACAATTATTAAATATTAATCAGGCAGTAAATTAAGGAATGTTGACTCACCGGGGTTCTTCTATCCTTTAGAGCACTATAGCGGCGATTTCCGGAACCTCCTCTGGACAGACACTCTGGGGCCCCAGGGGTGCGTCAGGAGAGAAGCGTTGTAGTTCAACGACGGCTGCGGCGGGAAGAAGAGCGCGCGTCGGTCGCGCGTGTCTTATATATCCTCGGGTCCGATGATTACGCGATGTTCTAGAATCGTCTTCTTTCCCCTCCCACCCCATCACCCCGATGTGTCGATAGGAGGGTAGGAATGATATCGTTTGGGAAAGGGAATAATGATTCGGCAAGTTCCTACCGTCAAAAATAAAAACGCGAATGGTTTTCCGCGCAACCATCTCCCCCGCCCTTGAAGGATTTCCTTCAAAAAATAACTAAACAACTAGAGCTAAGATCAACTAACAAATAACTAACTAACGCTAAGATTACCTAAATTCAACTACAATTTTAAGCTAGAAATCTAATTTAAATTATGGAAGAGGCAAGGGGCACAAACGGACAACAGGACGTAGGTAAGACCCAACCGTGGTCTTAACGCGAGCTATCCTAATTACTCCGTCGGAACCGGGAAAGACCTCCTCGACGATTCCTAACGGCCAGTGGAGAGGCGGCGTATTCTCCTTAGTGAGCACAACTACCGTTCCTACAGCTAAAGGCTCTGTCGCTGTGTTCCATTTTTGCCGAGACTGCAAAGTATGCAAGTATTCCATCCTCCATCGTTTCCAAAACGATTGCACTAACCGATCTAATAATTTGTGGCGTGCGGAAATGCTAAGTCTGTTCTCATCCATATCCGCGGCGGGCAGATACCTTAGAGGCGTTAAATTCAAAAAATGTGCTGGAGTTAGAGCCAGCGGTTCCGAGGGGTCACTAGATAACGTCCGACAAAGTGGGCGGCTATTCATTACGCATTCAATTTGAGCGAGCACCGTACTTAGCTCTTCGAAGGACAAAATTTGATCTCCTATTACTCGGTATAAGTGGCTCTTTAGACTTTTAATATTAGTCTCCCAATTGCCCCCAAAATGACTCGCGGCTGGGACGTTCAGAGACCACTCAATGCGGTTCTCGGCTAGAATGTGAGCGAACTCCGAATTATAATACTTGCTAGCTAAGAGCTCATGTAGTTCCGATAGAATACGTTTTGCACCGACGTAGTTCGTACCGTTATCCGAATATAATTTACTTACAGGGCCTCTGCGGGATAGAAATCTTTTAAATGCACCCATAAAGCCTGCTGTGCTTAGATCACCCACGAGTTCTATATGCACTGCTCGAGTAGTTAGACATACGAAAATGCAGACGTAAGCCTTTGTGGATCTTATACCGCGCCCGCGAGTGAGCGTGACCTTAAACGGACCAGCAAAATCAGACCCGGTGTGCGTGAAGGGCTTTACTGATTGTATCACTCTGCAAGATCTAAGTTCCGCCATTTCCGGAAATGACGGCTTGGGGCGTGCCCGAAAGCAAGCTATACATCTGTGCACCCGATTGCGTATTAAACTACGTGCAGAAAGAATCCAATAATTCTGACGCAAGATCGACATCAATAAATCGGGGCCAGCGTGCGAGTTCAATTTATGATGATAATCGACTAATAAGTTCATGATATGGTCTTTACGCGGTAAAACTATAGGGTGCCGTTGGTCGAAACTCAATTGCGAGTTGGACAAGCGTCCACCTACCCTTACAATCCCATCCTGTAAAAATGGCTTAAGGCGTTGAAAGGCGCGACTACAAGCTCTATTCGATTGTAATCTTGTAATTTCTTCGGAGAAGTGCGCACGTTGAAGTTCACGTAATACTAGCGACTCGGCATAGTTGTAATCGGATGCTAAGATATACGAACGTCGCGGTAAAAGCTTCGCGAATCGACAAACGTAAATTACGATACGCAATAATTTCGACCAAGAGGACAAGCGGTTCGCCAGAGCAATAATTGGAGAAACCTCGCTCGAAACGCTCGCCACTAGAGCGTGTCTCCTCTCTTCCGGCGGTTGTGACACTGACGAAGGTTCGAAATCGGTTATTGGCCATTGTGAGGGATCCAAGTGAACCCAAGAAGGTCCATGGAACCAAAGCGGGTGGTCCATTATTTGCATCGGGGTGAGTCCCCGGGATAGACAATCGGCAGGGTTTTCCTTACCGGACACGTGATAAAAGTTCCGCGTTTCTAACTCGTCTTGGATCTTGGCCACTCGGTTCGCGACAAACGTATCCCAACGGTGGGGTGAAGAATGAACCCAACATAAGGCGACGGTGGAGTCGGAAAAGGCAAATATCCTTTCTATGTGAACTCTATCCCTACATGCGCCGATAACTGTGGTAATAAGCTTGGTGAGTACTAATATTGCGCAAAGCTCTAAGCGCGCCAGAGAGACAACCTTACGGGGGGAGACTCTCGACTTAGAACTAATGAGGCTAATCGAATTTCTACCATTATTCTGGACATGGAAATATACAACGCCCCCCGTAAGCCCTCTCGCTGGCGTCTGCAAATCCAACGACCGTTATGCTGCTATTTCTATCGACATTTATATGACGCGGTATTTTAATTTCTCTTAGTAAAGGAAGTTCCTCTCTAAAACGCTGCCACAATCGAACAATGCTGTCAGGCGGCGAGTCATCCCAATCACATTCAAATAACCAAAGTTGTTTAATCAAAAGCTTAGCGTACAATACCACAGGAGCTACGAAACCCATGACGTCCCATAATCTAGCAACGCATGACAGTATTGTGCGCTTTGTGCATTTCTCTACGGGCGGATTTACCTTAAGGCTAAACACGTCGGACTCTGGTGACCAACACAGACCGAGCACCTTGTGTGTATCGGAATCGTCGAATTCCTTTATCGCCGAAAGACGGTGTGATAGTGGGATTGTATCTAAAACCGTACGCGAATTACTAGTCCACTTCACAAGATCGAATTGACCCGATTTCATGAGCCTTATGACTTCGGCGGTGGTTAGGGTGGCCTCCTCCACGCTATCGACCGAATACACAAAATCATCCATATATAATCCGCTCTCAATTGCCCTCTTAGCTTTAGGATAAGAGGGACCTTCATCGTGAGCGAGCTGTCTCACCGTGCGTAACGCATGAAATGGGCTCGACTTTAAACCAAAACAAACGCGGTTAAATTCAAACACCATTAGAGGTTCCTTTGGGTTGAAGCGATATAAAATGCGTTGGAATCTACGGTCGCATTCACGGACCCCTATGCAAAGAAACATTTGGCGAATATCGGCGGATAGTGCTATACTAAACAAACGAAAATTGACTATTATATTAAATAAACTGCCCTGTAAATTTTGCCCACTATAGAGGATATCGTTAAGCGACAGGTGAGTGCTAGTTTTAGCACTAGCGTCGAGCACTACACGTAATTTAGATGTAAGTTTGTCCTCTCTAATGACTCCGTGGTGTGGTATAAAATACGACGGTGTGTCTTCGTAGTTATCTAATTTCGAAGCTACAAGCGATATGTAACCTTCTCTTATATATTCGTTAATGACGCCGTCGTAAGCTTCCTTTAACTGGGGCGAAGCGAGCATCCTACGCTCCAAGCTGTAGAAACGCTTTTCCGCCATTTGACGCGAATCGCCGAGAGATAAAACATCTCCTTTAAAGGGTAGCGCTACACTATATCTACCGTCGCGATCACGAACGGTCGTGCGGACGTAAATTTCCTCGCATAACCTGTCATCTGGACTAGCTATAGGTGGGACGTTCACCTCCTCCATCTCCCAAAATTTGCGGACTAACGACTCGAGCGGTTCGACAGCCATACCACAATAAGAGGTTGCCGAAATACTATCTAGGATGGGGGCGGAGCGCGGTATGCGAGGAGTTGCCCCTGACCTTATTGTTTAACAAAAGATAAGGGAAAAGCGATGCCCCAATGAGCATGTCTATGTTTCCAGGAACGGCGTAAGTGTCGTCTGCTAGAGGCAAATTTTTAAATTCAATCATTGCCGAGGTGTCAACCGAAACGGTTGGCAACCGTTCAGTGACCCTATCTACTACTAGTGCATTTATATCAAAGTTAACATTACGATCTATCCGAGAATAAAATTTTAAATTTATATATCCCTGTGTCGCTTTACTAGTACCTCCGATGCCTTTAACTACAGGACATGAAAGTGACCTATTTATTACTAAACCTAAGCGCTGACAACATTGTCGTGTTATAAAGCTATTTTGGGCTCCGCTGTCCAGCAGTGCACGGATGCTTTGTTCGTTTCCACGCGAATCCCTAACCAAAATACGCGCCGTACCCAGTAACACGGTCGAAGGAGGTTGTACTCCCATATTTGCCAATGAGCACAGAGCGACATCACCAGGTCGACCGCTAGAATCGTTGACCTTAGTAGGGGTGAATTCCTTATCCGCCTTACTTGACGCCGCTATGTTGCTATTTTCAAAATGTAATAGCGTGTGATGTTTCCTGGCGCACTTGCTACATACGGAACTCGAATTGCATTTTGCAACTAAATGCTTATCGCTTAAGCAGTTCAAACATAGGTTGTTTGTCTTTACTAACTTATAACGTTCGCTTGGTGAATATTTACGAAAAGTCGCACAATTATATAAATTACCGTGTTTATCTTTACATACTATACAAGTATGCTGGAATGATGTCGGCGTAGCGGTTACGTAAGTTAACGACCCTGCTATTTTAGATGGTTGAGTCTGTTTACGGTCGACGCACCTTTTAATCTCCTGTTTAACGTTCGGAGAGCGCTGCATCACCTTTATTTGATCTCGCACGAACGATGCTAATAAATGAAAGGAAGGCATCTCCGAGCTACGATGCTCCATTTCAAACGCACGCACGGTGTCGGAGTCTAATTTCTTTAATGCTATATGGAGAAACACCACGTCCATAAGGTCATCAAACTTCAAATTCTTAAGTGCAGCCACCGATGCCACAAATTTATCTAGAAACTGCTCTAAGCCGTTGATGTTCGCGGATGATATAGGTTTAAGATCGAATATCTGGTTCAAATATTCGGAAGCTAACATTCTCCTATCTTCATATTTAGTTTTAAGCGTTTCAAATATTAATACGTAATTGTTTGCTGTAGGTGTAAAACCCGAGCAGATCGACTGTGCTCTGCCACTAAGTTTGCTAATTAAGTAATATAATTTTTCAGCGTCCGATAACGATGGGTTGTTGTGTATATTGTTTTGAAAACTACTGAAGAAGAAGGGCCACGTCTTAATATCACCATTGAATACCGGAATATCTATTGGCGGTAACCTAATTGAGTCACGAGGGCGTACCTGTATTTCCGGCTTTGCTTCGCTTTGAGATTGTAGGAGTTTTGCAGTTCTTTTTACGCGACACAACATATCTTCGAATGCCAGCAGCGGTTGGTAGTTCACTATGTATTTCGGGTCGCTTTGTAATTCCAAATGATTAATTTGGTCTAATATTCTTTCGTAATCTATCCGCAAAGTATCTATCGTTTCGATTTCATTCAAAAAAGGCTTCCCGCACTGCCTCTATATTAATGTTCTTTATATAATTACTTATATTCTGCACACGCGAAAAGAGTATGTCCCTCTTGGCATAAAGCGTTTTAATTTTGATTTCACTTCCACTAACTGCCATTTTAAATTATTATAATAAAGTTATATTAATCAAAATTAATCTCACACGCATAAACGACGTAGGATGAACACTCGGCGTGCCGTATTACGTAATCAGATCGAACACCCGTTGCGGTCGAGTCTACGCGTCGTTTGCTAAACCTAATAATTTTATCAAAATTGTAGGTAAGCGTATCAAACGGTTGCTATCACACCGTTTCAATTGTTTAATAAGCTTTAAATTTAACCAAATACGAGCGCTATTAAATGAATAATTCTGTTTGCGAGTACCAAATCAAATTTTTAATTTAAACGAACACTATTTAAGTCTATTCCATAAATTACAGTGCGTTATCTAAACAATTAATTTAAAATTCGACCAGAAAATGGTTGGATAACCACTAAACACCAATCCAGATCCTGCCGAAGTGACCATAAAATGGTGGAGCCACGTGTTTAAGGCTGCCGAAAATCTAGTTCCCCGGTCAAACCTCAAACCTATTACGCGAGATATTAACTAAAGTGGACTGTATTTGCGATTGCTTCTATGCTTATGTAAAAGCGACTACTATAGCATGCGGTACAATGCACTCGCTCTTCCCTAAACTAAAACTATTACTTGCCAAATCGATGAAAGGAATCCTGCCTGATGGGGAGAACACAGAATTGGAGCGGTTAAACAATTATTAAATATTAATCAGGCAGTAAATTAAGGAATGTTGACTCACCGGGGTTCTTCTATCCTTTAGAGCACTATAGCGGCGATTTCCGGAACCTCCTCTGGACAGACACTCTGGGGCCCCAGGGGTGCGTCAGGAGAGAAGCGTTGTAGTTCAACGACGGCTGCGGCGGGAAGAAGAGCGCGCGTCGGTCGCGCGTGTCTTATATATCCTCGGGTCCGATGATTACGCGATGTTCTAGAATCGTCTTCTTTCCCCTCCCACCCCATCACCCCGATGTGTCGATAGGAGGGTAGGAATGATATCGTTTGGGAAAGGGAATAATGATTCGGCAAGTTCCTACCGTCAAAAATAAAAACGCGAATGGTTTTCCGCGCAACCATCTCCCCCCGCCCTTGAAGGATTTCCTTCAAAAAATAACTAAACAACTAGAGCTAAGATCAACTAACAAATAACTAACTAACGCTAAGATTACCTAAATTCAACTACAATTTTAATCTAGAAATCTAATTTAAATTATGGAAGAGGCAAGGGGCACAAACGGACAACAGGACGTAGGTAAGACCCAACCGTGGTCTTAACGCGAGCTATCCTAATTACTCCGTCGGAACCGGGAAAGACCTCCTCGACGATTCCTAACGGCCAGTGGAGAGGCGGCGTATTCTCCTTAGTGAGCACAACTACCGTTCCTACAGCTAAAGGCTCTGTCGCTGTGTTCCATTTTTGCCGAGACTGCAAAGTATGCAAGTATTCCATCCTCCATCGTTTCCAAAACGATTGCACTAACCGATCTAATAATTTGTGGCGTGCGGAAATGCTAAGTCTGTTCTCATCCATATCCGCGGCGGGCAGATACCTTAGAGGCGTTAAATTCAAAAAATGTGCTGGAGTTAGAGCCAGCGGTTCCGAGGGGTCACTAGATAACGTCCGACAAAGTGTATATATATATATATATATATATATATATATATATATATATATATATATATATATATATAAGTTTATATTATCTAACCCTAAGCTCGTCACGATTGGTGTCAGAAGTGGGATAAAATTTTACCTAAGGACGAAACGGAGGGTGTCTGTACCTGAAGTCAACGCCAGCAGGACACGGACCAGAGACGATTTCGTGATGCAACGCTGCAGACGTTGGAGGGCAAGCCGCCGGCCACGGAGGTCGGCCCGTCAGCAGCTCCTACATTTGCAGCACCTGACTTAGGTGCTCTGATGATGACGCTGCAGGAACAGCCCCGCTGACAGGAGGAACAAGCCCGCCAACAGGAAGAACAGGGCCGTCGATTGGAAGAGCAGCTGCAGCGCGGACAGCGCACAGCACGAACCCTAAGCTCATAACAGTAGGAAGTCGAAAAGTTGCAAAGTAATACGGACACTCTCGCGCAGCGATAAAGTTTTATTTAGCTTGCGAGTTCGATTCATCTAATTAATAATAATTATGTAGGCTATTAAACGTTATCTAATTCGAATTTAAGTTTCATTCAACGACACCCTATAGTTTTACCGCGTAAGGATCATATTTTGAATTTATTAGTTTTTTTATCATCATAAATTGAGTTGTCACGATGGCCCTGAATTGTTGGTGTCTATTTTACGTCAGAATTACTGGATTATTTCTGCTCGCAACTTACTTCGCAATCGGGTGCACAGATGTATCGCTTATTTTCGTCGAGTTCGTCCTAGTCCGTCATTGCCGGAAATGTCTGTAAAGCCTTTCATGCACACCGGATCAGACTTTGCTGACCCGTTTAAGATTACGCTTACTCGTGGGCGTGGTGTAAGATCCACGAAGGCGTATGTTTGACTACTCACGCCGTACGCATAGAACTCGCCGGTGATATAAGCACGGCCAGCTTCATGGGTGCATTTAAAAGGTTTCTTTCTCGCCGTGTAGAGTATACCCAGATAATGGTACAAACTACGTAAAATCAGAGTTACACGAGTCTCTAACCTCTAAATATTATAATTCAGAGTTCGCTCACGTCTTAGCTGAGTCGCTGAACGTCCTCTTGCCGTTGGGAGGAAAAGAAGTCATTATATGTCATGTAATCGGAGATCAAATTTTATCTTTCGAATAACTAAGCACTCACTGTACTCGCACAAATCGAGTGCGTTATTAACAGCCGTCCTTTATGCCGTATGCTGTCCAGTGACCCCTCGGAGCCACTAGCTCTAACTCCAACACAATTTTTGAATCTTACGCCTTTGAAGTACCTACCCGCTATAGATGTAGACGATAATAAACTCCATGTTCTTTCACGTAATAACTTATTAGACAGACTCCTGCAATCATTTTGGAAGCGTTGGATGACGTTTTTTCCTGGATCCGATGGAGTAACGAAGACGTACTCTAATCCAGAATCACGAAACTTTTCAGCTCGAGTTACGTAATCGCTTTCAGTGCCTAAAGTTTGCAATGCAGTGGACGATATGAATGACAAGCTCGTGGAAACTGGCCATGCGGTCGGAGCTAAGCTCTGCAAGACCCGCCGCAGAAGAACACAAAAACTCTCCGATCATACTCTTAATCTCATGACTGTTAGACGGAGATGAGGCTGCAATCGTCAACAGATTTGACAGCATACAGGCAACTGAACAGACAGATCTCTAAATGCATGCGGCGAGACTTGCGCAACTTCAATACTGCTCGTATTGAAGAAGCGATCGAGCGGAACCAGGGCTCCAAAGTCTTTGTCAGAGATCTGTCTGCCAGTGAGAGCCAACTGTCAAAGCTGAGCACTGAGTGTGGCAGCATCGTTTCCGGGACACCTGAGATTCTGAGTGAGATTGAGAGGTTCTATGGGCAGCTGTACACATCATCGTTGGAGCCACACGCAAGTGTGAGTAACGATCCAAGAGCAATTCTTATCCGACACTATTCCGATGATATCCCGGACGTCAGTCTGAGCGAGATTAGAATGGCTCTCCAGCACCTTAAAAACGGCAAGTCCCCGGGCGAGGATGGAATTACAGCGGAGCTTCTGAAAGCGGGTGGAAAACCGGTACTTGAAGTCCTTCAGAGGCTCTTTTCCAGTTCAGTGGCACTACTCCGGAGACGTGGAGCAGAAGTGCGGTGGTCTTGTTCTTCAAGAAAGGTGACAACGCCCTCTTGAAGAACTACAGACCGATATCCCTTCTGAGCCGCGTCTACGTGCTGTTTTCGAGAGTCATTACGAATCGTCTCGCACACAGACTCGACGACTTCCAGCCTCCCGAACAAGCCGGTTTCCGAAAAGGCTTTAGTACCATAGACCACATACATACCCTTCGGCAAATTGTACAGAATTCCGAGGAGTACAATTTGCCACTTTGCTCGGCGTATGTGGACTATGAGAAAGCCTTTGATTCCGTCGAAATTTGGGCGGTGCTACAATCCCTTCAGCGATGCCAAGTTGACTGTCGGTATATCGAAGTGCTGAAGTGATTGTACAGTAGGGCTACGATGGCTATCCGAGTACAGAACCAGAGTACGAAACCTATCCAACTGCAGAGAGGTGTAAGACAGAGTGACGTTATTTCCCCGAAACTCTTCTCCGCTGCATTGGAAGACGTTTTCAAGCTACTGGACTGGAAAGAATACGGTATTAACATCAATGGCGAGGACATCACTCACCTTCGATTTGCCGACGATATAGTCATTATGGCAAAATCGCTGGAGGACTTAAGCACTATGCTCAATGCCCTCAATGGTGCCTCCCAAGGGATAGGTCTTAAGATGAACATGGACAAAACAAAGATCATGTTTAATGTCTATTCCACACCTATGCCGGTAGTTGTTGGGAGCACTAAGCTCGAAGTTGTTGACGAGTACGTTTACCTGGGACAAATAGTCCGACTAGGTAATTCCAACTTCGACCGAGAGGTTAATCGACGGATTCAACTCGGCTGGGCAGCGCTCGGGAAATTACGACACATCTTCTCGTCAGGTATACCTAAAAACCTGAAAACTAAGATGTACAACCAGTGCGTGTTGCCAGTGATGACCTACGGAACCGAGACGTGTTCCTTCACTGCTGGCCGTATGAGGACTCTCAAGGTCGCTCAGCGAGCTATGGAGAGGACTATGCTCGGAGTTTCTCTGCGTGATAAATTTAGAAATGAGGATATCCGCAGTAGAACCAGAGTGACCGACATAGCCCAACGGATTAGTAAGCTGAAGTGGAAGTGTGGGTCGGCCATATAGCTCGAAGAACCGACAACCGTTGGGGAAGAAGGGTTCTCGAGTGGCAGCCTCGTACCGGTAGGCGAAGTGTAGGGCGACCCCCCACTAGATGGAGTGAAGACCTGGTAAGACATGCAGGAAGTCGATGCATGATGGACCGTGCTTTGTGGCACACCTTGGGGGAGGCCTATGTTCAGCAGTGGACTTGTGAAGGGCTGTAAAGATGATGATGATGATGAACGAAGACAGCTCTTGTTATGACTGCGACCGGATTATATATGCGTCTCTGTCTTTTACCTAACCAATAGTTCTTAACTGTCCTTTACTTAACCAACAGTTTTTAACTAGTTCGTCTTCCTTCGGGAACAGTTGCATTCTGATCTCTCGCCTAGGATGTGCAAAGGAACTTCTATCAGCCATCTCTCCCATCTCTGTACAGGGAGGACGACTCACTGGCCCATGCCGCAAAGGACAAAACCGAACTGCTGGGCTCTCTCTTTGCGTCCAACTCGACTCTTGACGACGGGAGGAACACACCGCCGACTATCCCGCGGAGTGAGTGCTTCATGCAGGATGTTCCGTTTACCCAACGCTCGGTGCGCAGAGCACTCCTCTCCCTGGACGTCAACAAGTCGAGTGGGCCGGATGGCGTCCCTACTATAGTGCTGAAGTCGTATGCTCCGGAGTTGGCACCGGTTTTAAAGCGTCTTTTCCGGTACTCCCACTCCTTCGGCGTAGTCCCGAAATCATGGAATACAGCCCTCGTGCACCCGATCCCTAAAAAAGGTAACCGCTCTGATCCGTCCAAATATAGGCCTATCGCATTTACCTCCTTGTTCTATAAAATAATGGAATCAATTATTATTAACAGCCAGCTCATGTACCGGTTTAAATTGTATCAAGTATATTTGTAGTAATTTGCGACTAGTCAGGAAAGTTACTATACTCTTTGGACTACCTAGTCTTATTGAAGCCTTGGCTTAGTACAAAAAAGGAGCTACTCTTACAAACTCAGTTTAAACAGTGTTCTATTCAACACTGATTCGGACGCTCAACATTTTTTTATTGGAGTGTGACAAACCCGCAACGGAAGTCTTGCATGACTGAGAAGATACCTGCGGAATTTCTACTAATTCCAAAATTCAACGTCAGAGGAACCTCATTTGGAAATGCTACTAGACTACAATATTTAACTGCGTTTTTTAACCGTTAAAGCATCGGACAAATTAAGGTATTTCATTTCAGCAACTTCTTGATTTCTTTTTTTAATTTTTCAATGTGGTAATCAACTCAATAAGATTTCTTATATTTACGCGAACACTACACATTGATTAAAACTACTTTTACGGATTTTATCGCGTTTATTTATGTTATTTTTAATACCCGATGTTTCGGGTGCTTTCCAGCACCCATGGTCACGGGGGACTGAGATGACTGACGTCCCGATGGCATTGTTAAACCCGGAGTACCTTCAGCTTTTTTAATTAATTATTGTTTATGGTCCGATCTACGCAAAATGAACTGACTGTGTCTTGAAGTCTTGCAGTGGTATGCTTGGGCTTAGTCTTAATTTTATTGATTATAGGGTCCCAAGCAGGTGGTAGTACCTAGCCTCCCTCTCTATTGAAATTAGGATGTTTTTTAATTTCAATAGCCTCACGTATCATCCTTGGTAGGAATCGGTGTTCACTACACATGAACATATAACTGATGTGAAGCATCAACGTTCCGGGAAGTCTGCAGTTTGTGATCATATCCTAGACGGCCCCAACCATCACATCAGATTTGATAGACCACAAATCCTCTGATGATACGTGAGGCTACTGAAATTAAAAAACATCCTAATTTTAATAGAGAAGGAGGCTAGGTACTACCACCTGCTTGGGACTCTATAATCAATAAAATTAAAACTAAACCCAAGCATACCACTGCAAGACTTCAAGACACAGTTCATTTTGCATAGGTTGGACCATAAACAATAATTGATTAAAAAAGCTGAAGGTACTCCAGGTTTAAAAATGACATCGGGACGTCAGTCATCTCAGTCCCCCGTGACCATGGGTGATGGAAAGCACCCGAAACGTCGGGTATTAAAAATAACATAAATAAACGCGATAAAATCCGTAAAAGTAGTTTTAATCAACTCACAGAAGACTTATGTTCTTCCATTGTATATTTTAAGCAAAAACTGATAGGATATTGAAAAGCAAGTAATTCGTTTTTGTTAATCATCCATTTACTAAGCTTTTTTAACATTAAAAATGCACAAGTAACATTCATATGGGTGAACCATTTTATTTATTTTAAATTTACAAGTAGGCCAAAGAAACCTAATAGTAATATAATAAAGTAAATTATGGAATTACAGTAACAAAACAAACTATGCTCTTTAAAAAAAGGCTCAGTGGCGAATTTCGGATACAGGCCTACGTGATTTAAGCACATAACGTTAATTTGTTACTTGTATATAGCGCATGTTAAGGTTAATATTCACGCAGGTTAAGTTAACACAAATGATTTGCTTGCCAAGTAAATTTTACAATACAAATTTGTAACTGTATGGGAAGTTGTGTATAATATCAGCTTGATTAAAAACTAACAATCTCAAACTAATATTTTGCGTACAAGCAAATTCAGATTCGATAGGTTATTATTGATTTCATTCAAATAGCACATGGTGAAAAATCAAAAAATCAGCAATCGATAAATTGCAACGCCAATAATAACATCACTTAGATCATCTGCGAATCAATTGCATCTATCGCATATTATGCCATACTATGTTTAGGAATGCCGTGTTATCTCTTAATTATCCTATGATTAAGCATTTGAACTAACGGTTGATATCGAAACTAAACCGAGACACACACCACAGAAACATTCAACGATACAGTTTTATAGTGCATAAGAAATTTCGTTAAACTTTTAAACCACTCCTTAAACCATCAAATATATTACATATTTTATTTTATTTCTTCCTACATGCATGTTGCATAACACAACAAAATTTTCATAGACTGCATCAAACTATTAATTAACTTAATCAGAGAATTATATATTCTATATGATGATTATTTTCAATGTTCTTGGAACTAATAATTAACTAATACTCAATTAGAATTAAACTAAAATATGTAGCGTCAGTCTAAAATGCGCAAAATATAATCAATTAAAAGAAAATAAAAAATCTACTTTTAGCTTTTTGTAATTATAGAAATTGTACAATGTACACGTGTAATATAATAATATTATCCTTCCAATAAATTACATTTTAATATAAGTACAGCAAACAGATTACCACATGAGATGTAACAAACTAGCTGTCAATACATCATTGTAAACTGTTTGTTAATGTATATTGTAATTGTAATGTAATTATTTAAGATGTGGTCCAGTATCCTGTGCAATTGATACATAAGACTAAATAATTATTACTTTTAACAAAAAGTAAAAACCGACTTCTAATTGCTAAAAAAGAAGTTATTTATTTGCTACTCTTAAGAGCGGAATTTTCACTCAAAAATTTGGAACCATCCTTGAAGTACTATACCTAATTAATAAAAAAATCATCAAAATTGATTCGCAATCTACGAAGATATCAAGTCAAATACATACAAAACAAATACACTCGAATTGAGAACCTCCTCTTTTTTGAAGTCTGTTAATAATAAGCTTTAATTAATATTTTTGAATTGCTGTATTCGTTTTAAGTATGGTAATCATTATAATTAAGATATTATTTGTCATGTGAAAGTTATGGTAAACTATAGAACAAGATTTTTATTCCAAAAATGTTATTTTACAATGTTTGCTCTTCTGCATCAGATAATTAGTATTAATAAAAGCGACAATCTCATATTGTGTGCAGCGATAAAAATGTATGCAAGCGAGAGATTATTTTCTTATTGGGATGTAAATAATATTTATTATGCTTTAAATTTTAATTTGCCTGTAGGTATAAAATAAGCAATTAGTATATAGAATATATGATTATCTAATATCTTCTCTGCTATAAAATAAATAAAAATAAAAAATCGTTTGAAAAATCTATTTTGAAACCAAGAATGGATTACTTACTAAATAAAATAGCTAGAACTTTTTTATAGCTATTGACTGGTCTTAGTTTACAAAAAAATGTTACGACTTGTATCAAGCAGAGACATAAAAATTTTATTGAGCTAAAATTTTTAAAAACTCGAAACAATAATTGAATAGTTTCTGTTTACGTTTTTTCTTATTAACATTATTCAAAGATTTGTTCTAAAACAATATATTATTTTTTAAAACACGAGTTAATTATTTAGTCTTATGTATACGAGTTAGATTAGGTGAGGCATGAAAGTTGAGTCAATAAGGCGGAATTTATTCGACGTCCATTTGTTCCTGGGATTGCTGCTGAGCCTGCGACTGCGTATCTTGGTTGGCAGCCGGCTGGGCATCTCCAGCTGTATTATTTGCTGGAGGAGGAGTTTTCTCCTTAGGCTTCGGCTTCGGCTTGTTCAGAACCGGGTTTACAATGCTCTCAAAGTTCTGCAATATAAATGTAGATGATTTTTTAAATAACGCATTTTTATCGAAACGCATTTTAATAAAAAACATCTATATCATCTCCATAATAAAAAAGCAGATATCTATTTGACTAAAAAAACAGTTTACATAATAAATACATATGAATATGTGTTTAAGATGTAATAATTCGATGGGGCATGTTACATTGTCAATAGTATCGCAATATCGCAAGTATTGAAATTGGGCTATTACATTATAATTCATGGATATCGCACGCGAGAAAAACTGGATTTTAAAACGAAGTCAATATACTCATTTGAACATTATGTAAGAAATGCTCTTCGGCGACGATTTGGACGATTACTACAATTATTTTAGATTTGCAAATAAAAGAATAAACTTTTTTTTCTTTTATTTGAAATTTAGTTTTAAATGAGGTAATAGCAGCTGATGCATTGTATTCGTAGTGTGTACAGCCACTACTTATATACAGGGTGTCCCAAAAATATCACGTCAGAGTGACATGGAAGATAGGTTAGCCTTAGATCTTGCAGATAAAAAAATGACCTTAGTAAAAGTATTTTAGTTTTTGAGATATCGTCAATTGTTTTATTTTCTCAAAAATCTCTACTTTAAGTTAGTGTTCCTACCGTTGTTGTTAGAAATACCTCGAAAGTTGTTGGTTTTTATATTTTTTTTTATTTTTCGAACAGTTGTTCCATGCGGTGAAAATAAATTTGTCCCAAAATCTAATGTATTTTTTAATAAAAAAAATGATTTGTATTACTTTTTTACCTTTGAAAAAATTGAATTCCAACTTTAATGACACACCGTGAAAAAAAAATTTACTGACGTAAACTGGCAAATAATTTGCAAAACTGCTCCAATTACTGCGGATTCAGGAAAGGTATAACACTTACATCAATTGTTTAAAAAAATGTTGGAATTACCATTTTTGTCATTAAGGGTAGCACTAAAGCCGAACTTATTGGCTTATCTATGGGATATTGCCAAAAAAAATGGATTTTTTCATTAAAGTAATTATTAAAGCAGATGCTCGAATTGTTTCCCTCTAGTTCTAATACATAATCTACATCTTCTGATAAAATTATTTTTTAAACTTCTTAAACCTATTTGCGATATCTCTTGAGCCGCTATGTTTATTCGGTTACGGAGTTCCCTTTCGTTGTGAATTGGTTTTAGGTACACTTTATCTTTGAGACAACCCCAATAAAAAAAAACAAGGGATTTAAGTCAGGGGATCTCGGGAGCCATAAGATTGGCCCCAATCGCCCAATCCACCTTCTTGGGAACCTGTTGTCAAGATAGGCTCGAACGTCTCGAGTGTAATGTGCTGGGCAACCGTCATTTTGGTACCACATTGTTGCCCGTGTTTGTAGTGGCACATCCTCTAGGAGCGTTGGCAATTGTTGTTGAAGAAATGCCAAATAGTTTCACCATTTAATGTAGGAGGTAGCTCTACTGGTCCTAATATTGAACCATTGAAGATTCCTGTCCATAAATTGATTTTAAACATGTATTGTGAACGGTCTTCTCTGCATTTCATGCGGGTTTTCTAACTGCCAACTATGAATATTGTGCAGGTTAAGATATCCGTCCCTTCTGCACTGAGACTCATCAGTCCACAAAACTTTATGAAAAAAGTCGGGATCTTGCCTATTTAGTTCCAGCATTCGTCGGCAAAACAGAACTCGTTTTACATAATCACCCTCAAGGAGAGTTTGCACTCTTTGAATGTGGTATGGGTGAAATTGATACCTTTTTTTTAAAATACGATGAACCGATGATTTCGGTATTCCAGTGCGGCTTTGTATCATACGAACCGAAGTCGAGGGATCCTCTTCGCGTTCCTGCAGCACGACGTCATCCTCGATTGTTCGCTGTCTCCTAGATTGAGAACCTCGAGTTCCAGGTATTCTGCCCTCCCTATAGGCAGAATCCAATCGTTCAATCACCTCATACGTCGGATGTCTACGGTCTGGATACCGTTCCGCGCACAATCTTGCAGCCAACCTTGCGTTTACTACTACGACTACGACTATGTCTCGAGTAGAAACTTTCCTGGTTTCGCCGTAAATCAAGTACATGTCAGCGTACTCACGATGTGTAAAGCGACTAACAGCGCCTCTTCGTGGATTTTCCATTATTAGTACTTTCACAACAAAATCAATCAGTTCAACAACAGTCCGAGTAGTAAGCAAATCAAAGTCCAATTAATAAACGCCGAGTAGTCAAAAATATTAAAAATAACGAAAGGAGCACAAAACCGCACGAGTATCACAAAAAACTGAAAATATCGTACCAAAAACAAAATCAACCACCGAAGTCCGAAGCTACCTGTGCGAGATTGAGATAGCACTGTTCTCCCTCTATTCACAGCTATCTCGCTCAGTTTATGACCGGAGAACTGGTTGATGGGATGCTAAACACAATAACTAAACAACATTCCTTTTCATTGCTTTTGAAAAAAGAATTCGTTTTTTCAATAACAAAGTACAGCTTCCCTTAATAATAAAAATAGTAATTTTTACATTTTTTTTAAATAGTTGATATAAGTGTTATACCTTTTTTGAATTTGCAGTAATTGGAGCAGTTTTTTAAATTATTTGCCAGTTTACGTCAGTACATTTTTTTTTTCACGGTAGGTCATCAAAGTTGGAGTTCAATTTTGTCAAAGGTTAAAAAGTAACACAAATCATTTTATTTTATTAAAAACTACACTAGATTTTGGGAGAAATTTACTTTCAACGCATGGAACAACTGTTCGAAAAATAAAAAAATATAAAAACCAACAATTTTCAAGGTATTTCTAACGACAACGGTAGAAACACTAACTTAAAGTAGAGATTTTTGAGAAAAGAAAACAATTGACGATATCTCAAAAACTGAAATACTTTTACTAAGGTCATTTTTTTTATCTGCAAGACCTAAGGCTAACCTATCTTCCATGTCACTCTGACGTGATATTTTTGGGACACCCAGTATGTGTTGTTAAAAAATTATAAGTAATAAATGAAGGAAAAAAAGGTAGCGAATGTGGGGTTTTTGTTCAGTCAGCAGTCCTAATCGAATTATACTTAAAGAGGATATAATATGGTGTCCTAGCGATTTTTATAAATTAAAAATGCAAACCAATTAAAATAAAAACAATAGAACTAAATAAACGCTACCCAGCCAATGTCACACAAAAACCTTGCCTCAATGTTTCCAGCACAAATGAATAGACGACGACAAAATGGATGCTCGCACAAACAACCACACGCATTTTTAATGAGCTCCCGATTACTTTTTGAATGTCGCCCGCTAACAAAGTAAATTAAAAAAGAAATTCGGCCCCCAGTCCTCGGCGGCCCCGCTATTCCTGGCTACGGTGGCGACCATGGTAACGGCGGGGCAGGGGTGCTAACAATCTCCGGTGGAGGTTCGGTTGCCACCTACGACGACTCGACCTGGAAACGTATAACGCACGCACCCTGAGGACTGACGAGAAGATACTGGAGCTAGAAGAAGAGGTAGACAAGTTGCGCTGGCATATTATTGGATTATCCGAGGTCCGAAGAGAGGGGGAGGACACGGCAATCCTCGAGTCCGGCAACTTGTTCTACCACCGGGAGGGCGACCATTTGCCCCAAGGAGGTGTCGGATTTATCGTCCACAAGTCTCTCGTCAACAACGTTGTAAAGATTGGGAGTGTGTCGACGAGGGTCGCGTACCTGATACTCAGAATCACCAAACGGTATTCGCTGAAGGTCATACAGGTTTACGCACCAACGTCGGCACATCCCGATGAGGAGGTGGAGGAAATGTATGAGGATATTTCCAGAGCCATACATTCCTCCAAAATCCACTACACGGTGTTGATGGGAGACTTCAACGCAAAACCAGGCACAAGAGAAATTGGTGAACTGAAGGTAGGGAATGAGTAGGGCAACGGTACAGAAGGGGCCAGCAGCTGGCCGACTTTATGGACAAAGAGGGACTCTTTATGATGAACTCTATCTTCCAGAAGCGGCCCCACAGGAAGTGGACCTGGTCGAGCCCCGACGGTTCGACAAAAAATGAGATTGACTTCATTATGACGACCAGACGCCAACTGTTCAGTGATGTCTCAGTGATCGCAAGGGTGAAAACTGGCAGCGATCACCGAATGGTTAGAGGCACACTGAACCTAAACGTTAAGTTGGAGAGGTCTCGTCTAATGAAGTCAACGCTCCGTCCCCCTCATGCTCTAATCCAGAATCCCGAAACCTTTCAGCTCGAGTTACACAACCGCCTTCAGTGCCTACAGGATCGCATTGCAATGGACGATATGAATGACAAGCTCGTGGAAACTGTCCATGCGGTCAGAGCTAAGTTCTGCAAGACCCGCCGCAAAAGAACACAAAAACTCTCCGATCACACTCTTAATCTCATGGCTGTTAGACGGGAGATGAGGCTGCAATCATTAACAGATTTGACAGCATACAGATTGTCTGCCATAAAGAGCCAACTGTCAAAGCTGAAGACTGAGTGTGGCAACATCGTTTCCGGGACACCTGAGATTCTGAGTGAGATTGAGAGGTTCTATGGGTAGCTGTACACATAATCGTTGGAGCCACACGCAAGTGTGAGTAACGATCCAGAGCAAGTCTTATCCGACACTATTCCGATGATATCCCGGACGTCAGTCTGAGCGAGATTAGAATGGCTCTCCACCACCTCAAAAACGGCAAGGCCCCGGGCGAGGATGGAATTGCAGCGGAGCTTCTGAAAGCGGGTGGAAAACCGGTACTTGAAGTCCTTCAGAGGCTCTTTTCCGTTCAGTGGCACTACTCCGAAGACGTGGAGCAGAAGCGCGGTGGTCTTGTTCTTTAAGAACGAAAAAAATGCCGTTATCCTTTAAATTATTGAACAATGTTATAGTAATACTATTGGTTTGTCATATTAGTGGTAGTATAATTGTATTAAGCTAGTTCTTTTTTTTTTTCTTTTTTTGCATGTTAGAAAGTATGAGAGCATTTTTCTGCCAACAAACTGCTGAGCAGTTTGGCAGACTGTAAAAATAACTAATTATGTTTTTTTTTTGTTTAAAAAAAAAAAAAAAAAAAAAAAAAAAAAAAAAAAGAAAGGCGACAACGCTCTCTTGAAGAACTAGACCTATTTCCCTTCTGAGCCGCGTCTACGTCCTTTTCGAGTCATTACGAATCGTCTCGCACGCAGACTCTACGACTTCCAGCCTCCCGAACAAGCCGGTTTCCGAAAAGGCTTCAGTACCATAGACCACATACTTACCCTGCGGCAGCTAGTACAGAAGACCGAAGAGTACAATCTGCCACTTTGCCTGGCATATGTGGACTATGAGAAAGCCTTTGATTCCGTCGAAATTTGGGCGGCTCTACAGTCCCTTCAGCGGTGCCAAGTTGACTGTCGGTATATCGAAGTGCTGAAATGTTTGTACAGTAGGGCTACGATGGCTATCCGAGTACAGAACCGGAGTTCGAAACCTATCCAACTGCAGAGAGGTGTAAGACAGGGTGATGTTATATCCCCGAAACTCTTCACCGCTGCGTTGGAAGACGTTTTCAAGCTACTGGACTGGAAAGGATACGGTATTAACGTCAATGGCGAGTACATCACTCACCTTCGATTTGCCGACGATATAGTCCTTATGGCAGAATCGCTGGAGGACTTTAGCACTATGCTCAATGACCTCAATGGTGTCTCTTAACGGGTAGGTCTTAAGATGAACATGGACAAAATGTTTTTGGCATGCTCTGATCACGAATCTGCGGTCCATTTTCGCGTAGGATGCACGGTTCCGGAGATGTGCAGATCAATTAACTCTTATCTAATTGATATCCGTTGCGGGCCTCCACCGTCATTAGCGCCCCCATTATTCTTATCTACTTATCTATTGTTCATTGAATACCGTCATTATCTATTCTTCCTCAGCGTGGTGCTATTGTATTATACTCCTTTGTTCCTATCTACACTAATCTGACTCATCAATAAAACACATTACCTAATTTTGTTAAAATTTTTATTTACAAAATACAAAATCTTATTACTTATTTTCTATAAAATAGGAGCGAAACATCTCATCCACTAAAATATCGTTGTACAATGTGTTCCCTGTAAATATACTCGTAAAACTATGCATTGAACATCCCTGAAACTTATATAGCAAATACATTAAGCAATATTCGCCACAAACTGAAGTCCACTCATTCTGAATCCTATCAACATTCCAGTTCCATCTTTTACAATTTCTTTTTAAAAACTCTAGATGATATCGTACAGGTGCCCGTCCGAATGAATCAAAATATTGACCGACGTCATTCGTATCGATATATAAAGCTACCCAATGTGAACCTGGTTTATCATCTGTATCCAAATTGCATATTATATACGTTGGTACGTGGGTGTACATGGGCAGTTTATTGGCAGCATAAACATTATTTTCTAGAGTGGGGTGAATCTTTTTCAAATGTTGTTGTACATCTAGTGTATCCATGATATTACTGCTATTAGTAGATTATTACAGTACCAATCTACTCAATGACTAACATAGGAATGATCAATTATAGTGATTTCTAAATATTAAATTGCATTCTTTGTGTTATACAAAACGCATTTGAGTCATCAATACACTGAACAAGACACGACACGAAGGAAGAAGGAATGTTGAGATAAGCAACAGAATGTGAGATAAGCTTGTTGACGCATAAAGTTTTATCAATTCCACTGCAGAAATTCTTTAGATTAGAATTATCACTTACTGGTACTATATAATACCAAGCAACTGCAGTCATTGAGTTAGTGTATGGTCGTTTGACCGCAGTGGATCTATCAATACTACATTTGTGTTACTTCAACGCATCAAAGGCCATGGATGTAAGTGTTTATTCTATTGACAAACTTACTTTTCTTTCTGTTATTTTCTTACGTGTGTATGATTTAGTGTTAACAAATTATATTTAAATATTGTGTGTGTATATGATTAAGCCGTGGTAGCTCAAATGGTTAGCGCAAAATGTAAATTTCACAGTACGCAACCCGGGTTCGATCCCCGCTGGCACCAATTAAATTGTTAATTGCAATTTTAAGTGTTGATTTACCACGTGCTCAGCGGTGAAGGAAAACATCGTGAGGAAACCTGCATGTCTGAGAAAATTTCGAAGGCATGTGAAGTTTGCCAACACGCATTGAGGCAGCGCAGCGAACATTTCCTAGCCCTAAAACCCTCTCAGAAATGAGAGGAGGCCTATGTTCAGCAGTGAACTTTAATAGGCTGTAACTTTAACTTTTTTAACTTTTATGATTAAGTGTTAACAAATTGATATTAACATGATAACTGTGTTGTTGCAGAAATCATTGAGCTTCGATGAAAATACCTATAAACAGTATTACTACTCGCTACTCTCCCCTCAAGAAGAGAGTGATGACATCGTCATTAATAATAACACATGCGATGGTGGAAAAAGAAAATCGCAATCGATTGATTATTTTTTTGAAGCTGAATCAAAAATAAAAAAGAGGAAGCTGTTATCATCTACCGTAGCATGAGCCGCTAGAGATGGTGTATCATATATTTCTACTAATTCTGACGACGGAGACCAAGCGACGCATCTCATCAAAATTGAAATGTACGATATGAAGAAGCTATCCAAGATTCCAACTACTGATCATTGGAAACATGCTTCCACGAGGATTAAATATTACGTAAAGACTAATAAGGATAGCATCTACGAAAACACAAACGCCCTCGTATACAATATTACAAAGACAATAGCAGAAAGTGAAAAAGTTAAAAAATACTTTTTTAACAATGACAGTCATTAGCTGATCATTAGTGAATGTGATTCTGTTTACTTAAATTACTTCTGTGTACTCATTATATTCTATTTCTAATCCTTTGCTAGACTATAAATATCGGACATTATTTGAAATTTGGGTATCAGTTGGTCTACCAACAGTGAAGTGTGCACCAGTGCTTTCTTCTCCACAACCATGGAAGAGAATACGGAACTATTCAACAGCGAATTAAATCAGGAGTTGTTTAAAAGTTTGTGATGAAATGGAGAAGGATCAACTGTTCGATTCATCGTATGATGATGAGTTGTATAATCACTGTGCGATGGTTGAAGCACAGTTTAAGTAAGTAAAATAAACATTCATTTCGATCATAATTTACACATTGTCTTATACAGTTTTTAATAAATTTAAACATTTTAGTAGTCAACCACTACAACTTGGAAGAGGAACGAAGCGAACGAGCAGCAAAGAACCCAAGATCATCAAAAAACCAACAACGGGAGCAGAAGCGCCTACCTCTGCAGGGAACAGTATCAGTAACGATGATCAAGTAGAATGTCTAACATATATTTATCAAGAAACGGTATTTAGCTAATCATTTTAAAAGTAATGTTCACAAAAATAATGTTTTAAATTCACATAATTCTTTATCAAACGTTAGTGTTATTGAATCTGCTTTCGGAAATAGGATTTTAACTTATAAAATCAAGAGTAGAGTAGATAGTTCGACATTGGTAAATTTTGAAACTCTCTGAACTATTTTTAAATTCTATTAAAGATGATATTTTATTTTTAATACAAGAGTGTATTCATCAACACATAATTTTTAAAGTTTTTTTAAAAAACTTCATATTGCATGCTGATTTTGTTCAACAAACTAAAGATATTCATAATACGTTCGATTTTCAAACGCTTAACTATATTATTTGTCAAGGAGATGACTTAAATATTTTTTTTCATCTTTAAATGATACAATTACTACTAAAATTAGTGCATTTGAAAAAAAAAGATAGTGGATGGAGTCTCAAAGACTAAAATCTATAGACATGAACGTTAATAAATTTAACCCCCTACGCGGTACTTCATACGTAGATCTTCCTCGTGACATAAAATTAAAAAAGGCTGTTATAAATGTAAAAAGCAAGGATTATTTTTGTTTTAAATGGGCGTTACTCTCGGCGTTATATCCCGCAAACAAAAACGCGGATCGGGTATCATCGTACGTTATACATGCAAATAAACTTAAATTTGATGGTATTTCCTTTCCAGTTAAAATTTCTGACATAGCTAAAGTAGAGAAATTAAATGATATTTAGTATTAATGTTTTTGGGTTAGAATATAATAAAGAAAAACGATGTAATTCTATAGTAGGTCCATTATTTTTAACAAAGTGTCGTAAAGATAGACATATCAATTTATTATTTTTTTCCAAGGATACAAAAAATCATTATTGTTACATAAAAAATTTATCGCGGTTAGTTAGTAAACAAATTTCAAAAGACGGTCACATCATGTACATTTGCGAAGCATGTCTACTTCATTTTCCATCTCAGGAGAGGTTAAATAACCATGAACAATACGATTGTACCCACATTTGTACAGAATTACCAAACAGTGAAACTTTAAAAAAAAAAGAATTGGTTTGGTCAACCTATTTCAAATGATAAAATTAAATTTGATAGTTATGAAAAAAAGTTAAAGATACCATTCGTAGTTTATGCTGATTTTGAAGCATTTTTAAAACCGATAGAATCATGTTCTAACGATCCTTCCAAACCTTTCACACACAATATTCAGAAACATGAAGTACATAGTTTTGGTTATTATATAAAATGTTCATATGATGATAAATTATCAAAATATGTAACATATTGCGGACCCAACTGTGCACAAGTGTTTATGGAAAGTTTATCTAACAATATAAAAGAAATAAATAGACTTCAAAAATATCCTCCACTTCCACTAACAAATGAGGACAAAAACCAAATTTCAAATGCAACCATTTGTCATATTTGTGAAACAGAGTTAGCAGAACATTTTTATGATTTTGATTGGTACACCGGTAGTTTTATAGGTGTTGCTCATGAATCATGTAGCTCGAAGTTCAGAACACCTCGTTATATACCAATATTTTTACACAACCTTAGTCACTATGATGCTCATTTTATTGTTCACGCGTTAAACTTTTGTGATGGTGAAGTCGAAGTTATCCCTCAAAATAAAGAAAAATAAATATTCTTTTCCAAAAAATTAAAAATGAATAACCACGAAATTATATTGAGATTCATCGATTCATTTAAGTTTTTATCATGTAAATTAGAAGAATTAGCGAAAAATCTCAGTAATGATCAATTTCTAGAATTACGTAGTAATTATCCTAATGATGAAGATTTCTTTCGTTTAAAACGGAAAGGCGTTTATCCATATGAACTTATGACTAATTATGATAGTTTAAGCCTAACATCGCTCCCTGAACAAAAAAAATTTTATAGCTCGCTCACAGATTCCCATATTTCAAATGATGATTACAATCATGCTATAGATGTTTGGGAACACTTTGGGTGTTGTAATATGCTAGATTATTCAAACCTGTATTTAAAAACAGACGTTTTACTTTTATCCGATGTATTTGAAAACTTTAGAAAGTTATGTATTAATACTTATGATTTAGACCCTGCCCATTATTACACAGCACCCGGTTTAAGTTGGGATGCAATGTTAAAATATACAAAAATAGAATTAGAACTTTTAACAGATTATGAGAAAATTGCATTTATTAGATCAGGTATCAGGGGTGGTGTATCTCAATGTAGTAATCGTTATGCTAGAACTAATAACAAATACATGGGGGATTATGATGCAGGGAAACCAAATTCATATTCCACATATTTTGATGCCAACAATTTATATGGTTGGGCTATGTCTCAATGTCTACCTACTGGTGGATTCGAATGGGTAAATCCGAATACAGAATTTAATATGTCTGAGACATCGGACTTCGGTTTTATTTTAGAAGTTGATTTGGAATACCCAGATGAACTTCATGATTTACATTCGGACTTTCCTTTATGTCCAGAAAACATTTGTGCAGGCAATATTAATGAGAATAAACTAGTCCCAAATTTAAATAATAAAGATAAATATGTAATTCATTACAGAAATTTAAAGCAGTGCATAGAAATGGGGGTTGAATTAACTAAAATTCATAGAGTTTTAAAATTTAAACCGTCTCCCTGGTTGAAAATGTACATAGATCTAAACACAAAATTAAGAACGTTAGCAAAATCAGATTTCGAAAATGATTTTTATAAATTAATGAATAATTCAGTCTTCGGTAAGACTATGGAGAATATTGAAAAAAGAGTTAACATAAAATTACACGGGGTAACAAAAGGGTTAACATAAAGTTACACACTGGGATAACCAGGGCAAAGCTTTAGGTGCTCAAGATCTAATCGCTAAACCACAATTTCATAGTCTTTCAGTATTTTCGGAAAACCTAGTTGCGGTTCAGTTGCGAAAAACAAAGTTAATATATAACAAAAATTTATTTAGGGTTTTGCATTTTAGATATTTCAAAAACATTAATGTATGATTTTCATTATAACTATATGGTTAAAAAGTTTAGTAAAATCAAATTATTGTATACAGATACGGATAGTTTAATATATCATATATTTACAGATGATTTTTACACTGATATAAAACCTGACCTTTCATCATACTTTGATACCTCAGCTTATGATACAAATAATATTTTTGAATATCCAAAATTAAATAAAAAGAAATTAGGTTTTTTTTTTAAAGATGAAAATGATGGTAAAATCATGAAAGAATTTGTGGGTTTACGATCCAAAACGTACGCTTTTAACTTAGAGAATAAGACTATAGCCAAGGCAAAAGGGGTAAATAAATGTATCACTAAAAAGATGACCATGGATAGTTATAAGTCTTCTCTATTTAATAAAAATGTGCAATATTATAGTATGCTTAGATTTAAATCAATTAAACACACAATTTTTACACACAAAATTAAATAAGATTGGTTTTTAAGAGGCATATTTTAGATAATAATATTGAAACATTAGCTTGGGGTCATTATAAACTGCGCTAAGTGTTATAGTTTTTACTTTTATGTCTACATGTAAATAAAATTTGTATTGATTGTAAAATAATGATAATAGTATAATATGACGTAGAGTTTATTACATATTTAATCATTGTTTTATTGTATATAATTTAAGTTAATTGTTGTTTATATTTCGTGTATGTTATATAATTAACCAAATGTTAACTATCATCAAGGAATTCCAAATCTTAATATGTTTGATGGTGAAAACCCACATCTCGTTATTATTGATGATCTAATGAGAGAGTCCGATGGAAGAATTGTGGATATATTTACAAAAGGTAGTCATCACAGGAATCTTAGTGCATTTTATTTAACACAAAATTTATTTCATCAGGGTAAAGGGCAAAGAGACATATCTTTAAATTCAAGTTATATAATATATTTTAAAAACCCTCGAGATAAAACTCAAATAAGATATTTAGCGCGACAAGTGTCACCAGATAACCCAAAATTCATTGAAGATGCCTACAGGGATGCAACTCTAGAGGCGCATGGATATTTAATGGTAGATTTAAAACAGAATACCAATGATTTTTGTCGCATCAAGACAAATATCTTCCCATTTAATGGTTTCTGTACAGTCTACGTCCCCACAAAAGAGTTTAAATACACCAAGAATCAAACAATTCAAATCATTGCTAAATGATGCATCGTCGACTCACAACGCATAAACATTTGCTAAAAGCTTTGCATACGCTTAAACCAAAATATCAAAGAGCATTACTTAAAACGTGTGATGAAGAAGAAATTAACTGTATTTGTGAGTGTATTCATATTTTTTTTTTATAGGATAGGGTGACAAACGAGCACACAGTCCACCTGATGGTAAGTGGTTGCTGTGGCCCATAGACATCTACATCTATCCTCGATTACGAATCAAAATGCAGATGCGTTGTCACCCGTGAGGACTAAGATGGAATGCCTCGTTTCCAGTAAAAAGGGTCTCCGGTTCTCTACACTCACCATAAGAAATACAGCAGCATTAAGCTGCTATTTCACGCTGGTATTCTGTGAGAGCGTGGTCCTTCCCGGTCGAGCCGACCCATTCGTGCTACAACTATACTACTAATATAGCTGCAGCATGGCTCTACCACGTGTAGACATGTCATAACGTTTTACAAGGAAAAGTACCTCTTAAAGATCAAGATAAACAAAAATTGAATAAACACAAAAATATACTCCGTCAACTAGTGCGTAACTGTAAACATAAACTAAGAAAAAATATAATTATACAAAAAGGAGGGGCTTTCTTACCAATAATATTAGGTGCAATATTGAGTGGATTAGTGAGTGGACTAGCCAGTTAACATGGAAAATGCAAAGAAAATGATACTTATCGAACCTGGATTGATTGAAAAATTAAAACAAGAAAATAAGGTTAATAGTAATTTATCTCGATTGGATATTGAAATGCAAAAGATTATGAATAGTAAGACAGAAGACCGAAAGAAATGGATGTTATATTTACAAACACTGCAAAGATACCTTCATTTTACCGAAGAGGATCGTCAACCACTCATTACCAATTTATTCTGATACATCTAATGAAGATTCAAATGAGTCTAAAATTGGTTTTAAAAATAAAGATAGAGATCTAAAAACTTCAGTTGATGCTGAATCTTTGTTGGAGGAGAATCGATCGTCCAACAAAGAATCGTAAAGAAAATGATGAAATTTCACTTTACACACCAGCTCAAATACTCAGTTTAATACCAAAAACTTATAATAAAAAAGGACAGTTATTATTAAACTTAGTTGAAACAAGTAAAAGTAAAATACATTGGGATAATGAAGGTACAGTCATAATTGATAATGAAAAAATTCCTGGAAGTAATATTGTTGATTTAATAAATGATTCACTAAGACCCTTAAAAAGAAGTGATCCAGTAGGGTGGGATAGATTTGCTGAAGCATTAAAAGATATTAAAGTACCACTTACTTATATTGGAAATCCAAAGAGATGTGAGTTTATTAACCAACTTCAAGCAAAAGATTTGAACAAACCCTCTGAGATTGAAGTTCAAGAGTTACTAGAGTCTACACCGAGCAGTAGAGATAAAAAGTCTGCAACTAAAATACGTAAAAGGTTTGAGTGGGAAAAATGGACCCCGTACTAGAAGAAATTAACAGGATTTATTATGATCCATCTAATCCCGCTTGTTTTGGTAGTATTGATAAATTATCAAAAGCCATGAAGGGTAAAATTAATAAAAAGCAAGTAAAGGAATGGTTAAAATCACAAGAAACATACACATTACATAAACCCATTCGAAAAAAATTCCCGCGTAATAGGTACATTCTATCAAATATTAATGAACTGTGGCAAGCTGATTTAAGTGATATGCGAACTTATTCTCAATATAATGATGGTTTCTAATATATACTTTGTGTTATTGATGTATTTAGTAAATATGCTTTTGCAAGATGAATGCAATGAAAAAGAAAAACTCAGAAACAACTAAAGAATGTTTTGAAAGTATATTTACTGAAAGTAATTTAACACCTACTCACATACAATCTGATAAAGGTACAGAATTTGTTTCAAAAGATGTACAAAAATACTTTAAATCCAAAAAAGATTAATTACTATACCACTAACAATCCTGACATTAAGGCCAGTATTGTTGAACGATTTCAAAGAACACTAAAAATGAAAATGTGCCGTTATTTCACTCATAATAATACTTATAGATATATAGATGTTTTACAAGATTTAATATACTCTTATAATCACAGCTTTCACTCTAGTATTAAGATGTGCACATGTGATGTAAATTCCGACAATATTATGGCAGTTTGGACTAATCTTTATGATAGACGGTCAAAAAAACTTTCTTTAGAAAATCCTAAACCAAATTTCAATGTGGGTGATTATGTTCGAATAACTAAATATAAACATGTTTTCCAAAAAGGATATGAATCAAATTGGAGTGATGAAATATTTATTATATCTTCAATAATTGATAGATCTCCATGGGTTGTTTATACAATAACAGATTTACAAAATGAACCAATAGTTGGTACTTTTTATGAAAGGGAATTACAGAAAATCACTTACAACCCCACCTCACAATATAAAATAGATAAAATAATTGACACTCGTTACTCAGGTAACAGAAAAGAAGTATTAGTGAAGTGGAAAGGTTATCCAGATAAATTTAACAGTTGGATTTTAGCTTCTAGTTTAAAATAAATATGAATAAAGAAAGTTTTTATTTAACTTTGCTCAGCAATAGTTTAATGGAATACTTTCCTGATAACAAGACCACAAATTTTTCAACGAAATTACCAATAGCTTTTAAATTAGAAGGTGAATGGTCGGTTGGAGTTGTCGAGTTTCAATATCCATGTACCATGTTTACTGTTCAAGATCATGAAAATGTTATATACATTACAAAATCTATGTTAATGCCTAATGAAGATAAAAATCCACAGTGTACTACAAAAAACATATTCCGGCTACCAACTATGATAATGTTGAGCATATTTTAAGAGTGTTAAATGGTATCGAAGAGAACTTGAAATTTCGCTATGATGAAATAACAAAATATGTGTCTATTTCTGTTTTGGATAAAAATATAACATCCGTAACATTATCACCCAAATTAAGTTTACAACTAGGTTATGAACCAAATAAAAATCTCCTAGAGAGAAATTTTGGAAAGTGTCCTGCTAATTTACACTTAGGGTTACCATCTCAACTCTTTCTATATTGCGACATTATCGATCCTCAGATTCTGGGTGATGTTATGACTCCTTTACTAAGAGTCATTTCATTAGATCCTACAAAATACATTTATGGTGCAAATAAAATGCACGTTTTCTCTCAACCTCACTACTTACCTGTTATACGAAGAGTGTTCGATACGCTGGAAATAGTTATAAGATCAAGCACAGGACAAAAAATACCATTCCAGTTTGGAACCGTGTGTATTAAACTACATTCCGAAAATTATAATAATGAATTCTCTTCGTGATCATCATAAATGTCCATATGAAAATTATTATACACATCAAGCTGGGTCAGGAGTTGGAGTAATTTATAAGGGTTCACCATACCAACGCGGTCATGGTATTGGCAGCTTCTTAGGGGGGGTTATTTAGATCAGTTTTACCTTTACTTTCCAGTGGTGCTCGAGTGATTGGTAAGGAGGCATTAGGCGCTGGAGTAGGACTTTTATCGGATATGGTTCAAGCGCGTCCTATGGAAGCCTCAATAAAAGATCGTCTAAAGTAAGTTAGTACGAATTTAAAACGAAAGGCTGATGAGAAAATTGATCAATTTAACATGACAGGATCTGGGTATAAAACTAAAAGAAAACGATTGACCTCCTTCATTCCACCATTAACTGCTAAAGTGAAAGCTGCGAAAAAACTTGGTCTAAAACCAAAAAATATCAAAGATATATTTTCAAATTAAATATGTCTTTCCTTCATAATCATTCTTGTGAGTGCGTTAAGTCAGAATTGGATTTGTTTGCACTACCGTCTACACAAACTAGCATTGAATATGGATTGTGGATTCATTATAAATCAATTTCATCTCTTGGTGATGATGGACCTATCGAGTTTCAAGTTCCTGGGACAGGCGATGACTACATAGATTTGTCTCATACATTACTCCACATAAAGGCAAAAGTATTGAATCAAGATTCAACTAACTTGATATCAACTACAATAGTAGCACCTGTAAATAATTGGCTGCATTCACTTTTTAGTCAACTTGATGTTTATTTAAACCAGAAACTTGTATCACCAATATACCTATGCATATCGAGCATACATGGAAACCCTTTTAAACTATGCTCCTGCTGCTAAACAATCTCATCTTGTAGTCTTTGGTATGATGATACAGCAGGAAAAATGGATTCTACGGATGGTAAAAACATAGGATTTGTTAAAAGACAGGAATTAATTAGTGAAAGTAAGGAAATAGAAAAAGATGATTGGTCATCTTCACGGTGACATTTTCAACCAAAATAAATTTTTAATTAATGGTGTTGAAATGAGTGTTAAATTGGTTCGATCAAGAGAGAGTTTTAATTTAATTGCTGGGTCAAACGATGTAAAGTTTAAAGTTTGCATTACGGATGCAACTCTTATTGTTCGACGAGCACGTATTAATCCAAGTGTATTATTACTCGCACATCAAAAAGTTTTAGCTTCTACCACTGCTAAATATCCTATTACTCGAGCTGAAGTAAAAGTTTTAACAATTCCAACGGGTGTTCAAGGAAAAACTCTTGATAATATATTTTTAGGGCAGGTACCCAAAAGATGTATAATTGGATTTGTGAACAATTCTGCATTTAATGGTTCCCTTACTAAAAATCCATTTAACTTTGAAAACTATGGTATTAATTCTTTCAGCTTATATATTGATGGTCAACAAATACCTTCAAAAGCTTTGCAACCATCTTTTAATAATGGTATATTTACATCAGCATATCATACTCTATTCTCGGGAACTGGTATTCACTTTCTTAACGAAGGAAATGGAATCTCTTGTGAACAGTATGCCAAAGGTTACTGTCTATTAGCATTTGACTTAACTCCTGATTTATCAGCCAACTCATCAGCTCATTGGAATCTCATAAAGCATGGTAGTGTAAGATTAGAAGTACGATTTGAATCCTCACTAATACAAACAATTAACTGTATAGTTTATGCTGTGTTTGATAATATTATTGAGATAGATAAGAACAGAAATGTTACTGTAGACTATAGTAGTTAAGGTCATAATATGCGTTGTGTGTTAGATTTTATGAGTTATGTGTAATGCATTTTGTGTATATATATAACTATGTGAAACATTATAAAATTAAATAAAACAAATTGTATGCAATATATTATTTTTTATTTCTTTATAAATATTCTATTTAATCTAATACAAAACTCTGTTCTAGTTTAAATTTTACATAAGCACACTGACTAAACCACTGAACATGCTGCTGCCAAGGATCATCATCATCTTCCCAATCTTTTAAACCACCACCACAATGGAAACACTTGTTCCTGTCTGCATGGCCAGTATAAAAGAAACCGGCTTCTGCAAGATCTTCCGGTTTCTGTCGCATAACGAGAGGCCAGTTTTCGAAACTGAGCAACCGGCTAGATTTTGAACTGAAGAATGAATATTCAGCTCTTGAGTACTGCATATTCTTCTCGTTTTCTTCTCCACTCACTGTTGTAGTTTTGTTATTCAATGATGTGTTCTGTACACGTATGCCACACTCATCTCTTCCTTCTGCTCTTGTCATCCTGTAATTTAAGTAAACAGAATCACATTCACTAATGATCAGCTAATGACCGTCATTGTTAAAAAAGTATTTTTTAACTTTTTCACTTTCTGCTATTGTCTTTGTAATATTGTATACGAGGGCGTTTGTGTTGTCGTAGATGCTATCCTTATTAGTCTTTACGTAATATTTAATCCTCGTGGAAGCATGTTTCCAATGATCAGTAGTTGGAATCTTGAATAGCTTCTTCATATCGTACATTTCAATTTTGATGAGATGCGTCGCTTGGTCTCCGTCGTCAGAATTAGTAGAAATGTATGATACACCATCTCTAGCGGCTCGTGCTACGGTAGATGATAACAGCTTCCTCTTTTTTATTTTTGATTCAGCTTCAAAAAAATGATCAATTGATTGCGATTTTCTTTTTCCACCATCGCATGTGTTATTATTAATGACGATGTCATCACTCTCTTCTTGAGGGGAGAGTGGCTAGTAGTAATACTGTTTATAGGTATTTTCATCGAAGCTCAATGATTTCTGCAACAACACAGTTATCATGTTAATATCAATTTGTTAACACTTAATCATAAAAGTTAAAAAAGTTAAAGTTACAGCCTATTAAAGTCCACTGCTGAACATAGGCCTCCTCTCATTTCTGAGAGGGTTTTAGGGCTAGGAAATGTTCGCTGCGCTGCCTCAATGCATGTTGGCAAACTTCACATGCCTTCGAAATTTTCTCAGACATGCAGGTTTCCTCACGATGTTTTCCTTCACCGCTGAGCACGTGGTAAATCAACACTTAAAATTGCAATTAACAATTTAATTGGTGCCAGCGGGGATCGAACCCGGGTTGCGTACTGTGAAATTTACATTTTGCGCTAACCATTTGAGCTACCACGGCTTAATCATATACACACACAATATTTAAATATAATTTGTTAACACTAAATCATACACACGTAAGAAAATAACAAAAAGAAAAGTAAGTTTGTCAATAGAATAAACACTTACATCCATGGCCTTTGATGCGTTGAAGTAACACAAATGTAGTATTGACACTGGGGTCAAACGACCATACACTAACTCAATGACTGCAGTTGCTTGGTCTTATATAGTACCAGTAAGTGATAATTCTAATCTAAAGAATATCTGCAGTGGAATTGATAATAACTTTATGCGTCAACAAGCTTATCTCACATTCTGTTGTTTATCTCAACATTCCTTCGTCCTTCGTGTCGTGTCTTGTTCAGTGTATTGATGACTCAAATACGTTTTGTATAACACAAAGAATGCAATTTAATATTTAGAAATCACTATAATTGATCATTCCTGTTAGTCATTGAGTAGATTGGTACTGTAATAATCTACTAATAGCAGTAATATCATGGATACACTAGATGTACAACAACATCTGAAAAAGATTTACCCCACTCTAAAAAATAATGTTTATGCTGCCAATAAACTGCCCGTGTACACCCACGTACCAACGTATATAATATGCAATTTGGATACAGATGATAAACCAGGGTCACATTGGGTAGCTTTATATATCGATACGAATGACGTCGGTCAATATTTTGATTCATTCGGACGGGCACCTGTACGATATCATCTAGAGTTTTTAAAAAGAAATTGTAAAAGATGGAACTGGAGTGTTGATAGGATTCAGAATGAGTGGACTTCAGTTTGTGGCGAATATTGCTTAATGTATTTGCTATATAAGTTTCAGGGATGTTCAATGCATAGTTTTACGAGTATATTTACAGGGAACATATTGTACAACGATATTTTAGTGGATGAGATGTTTCGCTCCTATTTTATAGATAATAAGTAATAAGATTTTGTATTTTGTAAATATAAATTTTAACAAAATTAGGTAATGTGTTTTATTGATGAGTCAGATTAGTGTAGATACGAGGGTGGATTGAAAAGTACTCGGCCTAACCAAGAAAATAAACACATACTAAATCAGTTATATTTTTATTTTTCTACATAATCACCATCAAGTTCAATACACTTTTGCCACCTCCCCTTCCAAGCATTTAGACCGTTGAAAAAAATTATTCTTCCTTAGAGTCAAAATATGCGTCTACAGCTGCTTTGACCTCGTCGTTTGTCGAAAATCTTTGATCTCCCAAGTGCTTTTTTAGGTTAGGGAACAGAAAGAAGTCTGATGGTGCCAGATCAGGTGAATACGGCGAATGCGGTAACAGTTCAAAGCCACAGTTGTGAATTTCAGCCATTGACTGTACTGACGTGTGAACACGGGCGTTATCTTGATGAAACAGGACTTTTCTTCTGAGCATTCCTCGACGTTTTTCTTTTATTTCCTCTCGTAAGCGACGTAGTAAGGTGCAGTAGTAATCAGAGTTTATAGTCTGACCCCTTTCAAGATAATCAATCATAATCACACCTTTCGAGTCCCAGAATACTGAAGCCATCACCTTATTTGCCGACAAAATCGACTTAGCCTTTTTAGGGGGTGGTGAACCAGGTCTTCTCCACTGTTTTGATTGTTGTTTTGTTTCCGGTGTACAGTAATGAACCCATGTTTCGTCCATAGTAACAAAACGATTCAAAAAATCATCTGCATCGGCTTCAAATAACTCCAAACAGTCGCGTGAAATAGTCAATCGCGTCCTTTTTTGTTCAACTGAAAGCAGTCGCGGAACCCACCTCGCAGACACCTTGTGGAAACCCAACTCGTTGACAATGATGTTTTGAGTTCGTTCATAAGAGATGCCTATAATCTCGGATATCTCTCTAATTTTTAATCTGCGGTCTCCCATTATTAAATCAAGTACTTTTTTTAATATTTTCGTCAGTAGTTGACGTCGAAGGCCTTCCAGAGCGGGGTTCATCTTTCACACTCTCTCTACCACGCTTAAATTCTGCTATCCATTTTTTGACGGATGAATATGACAGAGCACAATCGCCTAATGTACTGACCATGTCATCATGGATGGTTTTTGATGATAGCCCCTTCTTATGGAGGTACTTAATGACGGCACGCTGCTCGATTTGCTCCATTCGCGGAAATTATGTCCGATTACTTTGTTAATAAATTTATAAAATCACAACTAATTATCGCACACGTTTCGAACTTCACACAATAAACTAGTCTGAACTGAACTAAATAATGTGGGTAGATTTGATTTTCAGAATTGAATGGATCTGTGTTAGGCCGAGTACTTTTCAATCCACCCTCGTAGGAACAAAGGAGTATAATACAATAGCACCACGCTGAGGAAGAATAGATAATGACGGTATTCAATGAACAATAGATAAGTAGATAAGAATAATGGGGCGCTAATGACGGTGGAGGCCCGCACCGGATATCAATTAGATAAGAGTTAATTGATCTGCACATCTCCGGAACCGTGCATCCTACGCAAAAATGGACCGCCGATTCGTGATCAGAGCATGCCAAAACTTTTTTTTTTTTTAGAATCGTGAGTCGACGAACGTCGTACTTGTACCACTTCTGACTCAGTGAGCCAGAACTGGTACAACGTAACTACTAAGTCCAACTTCGAGCGAGAGGTCAATCGACGGATTCAACTCGGCTGGGCAGCGTTCGGGAAATTACGACACATCTTCTCGTCAGGTATACCTCAATCTCTGAAAACTAAAGTGTATAACCAGTGCGTGTTGCCAGTGATGACTTACGGATCTGAGACGTGGTCCTTCACTGCTGGCCGTATGAGGACGCACAAGGTCGCTCAGCGAGCTATGGAGAGGCCTATGCTCGGAGTTTCTCTCAAAGAACCAATAACTGATGGGGAAGAAAGGTTCTCGAGTGGCAGCCTCGTACCGGTAGGCGTAGTGTAGGGCGACCCCCCACTAGATGGAGTGACGACCTGGTATGACATGCAGGAAGTCGATGGATGCAGGTAGCTCAGGACCGTGCTTTGTGGCATTACTTGGCGGAGGCCTATGTTCAGCAGTAGACTTGTGGGGCTGTAATGATGATGATGATGATGAACAAAGTAAACATGGGTGAATATACATTATACACACATATACTGCTATCTATGTGCTGACAGTTGTCGAATATGCACGATAGTGCAGAGGGATCTTAATATGTACGAGTATAATGTGTGTATGCACAGGGTTATTTTAACTACGCCCCTCTTTCCCTAAGGGGGGTCGCTTCCGATACTACTGAATGACCTTACCAGGTCAAATCGAGTCTCAAGTGGTGTTTAGTGGGTAGGCTGAGGTTTCTCAGTGAGTCCACATAACCACGCAGCCGACTGCGTTTTATGCTTAGAGCATTCACCACCTCCCTCCGACTATTCCCAAAGGGTAGCCCTTACTTGCTTCTGGGTGCAAAAATGGGTTATTTTTCAAAAGAGTATCTAAATTCAATTCGAGACGGTTCGACGAAAAATGAGATTGACTTCATTATTTTGTTGACAACTAGATGCCAAATGTTCAGTGATGTCTCAGTGAACACAAGGGTGAAAACTGGGGCAGGGGGCCCCAGGCGAGGATGGAATTACAGCGGAGCTTCTGAAAGCGGGTGGAACACCGGTACTTAGTCCTTCAGAAGCTCTTCAATTCCATCCTCCATTGTGGCACTACTCCGGAGGCGTGGAGCAGAAGTGCTGTGGTCTTTTTCTTTAAGAAAGGCGACAACGCTCTTAAAGAACTACATACCGATTTCCCTTCTGAGCCGCGTCTACGTGCTGTTTTCGAGAGTCATTACCAATCATCCCGCACGTAGACTCGATGACTTCCAGCCTCCCGAACAAGCCGGTTTCCGAAAAGGCTTCAGTACCATAGACCACATACATACCCTGCGGCAGATTATACAGAAGACCGAAGAGTACAATCTACCACTTTGCCTGGCGTATGTGGACTATGAGAAAGCCTTTGATTTCGTCAAAATTTGGGCGGTGCTACAGTCCCTTCAGCGGTGTCAAGTTGACTGTCGGTATATCTAAGTGCTAAAGTGTTTGTACAGTAGGGCTACGATGGCTATCCGAGTACAGAACCACAGTTCGAAACCTATCCAACTGCAGAGAGGTGTAAGACGTGACGTTATATCCCCGAAACTCTTCACCGCTGCATTGGAAGACGTTTTCAAGTTACTGGACTGGAAAGGATACAGTATTAACATCAATGGCGAGTACATCACTCACCTTCGATTTGCCGACGATATAGTCCTTATGGCAGAATCGTTGGAGGACCTAAGCACTATGCTCCATGACCTCAATGGTGTCTCCCAACGTGTGTGTTGCTAGTGATGACCTATGGAACTGAGACTGGTCCTTCACTGCTGGCCGTATGAGGACGCTCAAATCGCTCAGCGAGTTATGGAGAGGGCTATGCTCAGGGTTCCTCTGCGTGATAAAACTTCGAAATTGGGATATTCGCAGGAGAACCAGAGTGACCGACATAGCCCAACGGATTAGTAAGCTAAGGTGGCAATGGGCCAGCCATATAGCTCGAAGAACCGACAACCGTTGGTGAAAAAAGGTTCTCGAGTGGCAGGCTCGTACCAGTAGGCGAAGTGTAGGGCAACCCCCCACTAGATGCAGTGACGATCCGGTAAGACATGCAGGAAGTCGATGGATGCAGGTGGCTGAGGACCGTGCTTTGTGGCATACCTTGGAGGAGGCCTATGTTCAGCAGTGGACTTGTGAAGAGCTGTAATGATGATATAAATAATGATATATTGTTGTTGCAATTTTTGAAAATGCGATATAATAAGGCTTCTACTTTTATTTGAAATTATCTCAAATTAAATGCGATTTATGAGGCAACGACTACGCGTATGCGCGCTTTTCTATGTGAGATTCAACTCTGTATTTTTTAAGATAATATAATAGTATTATAATAGATCATTGGTAAGCAAACCTGTCTCTCCTGCCGTATTTGGTGTGTTGTGTGTGGAGGCTGTTGATACCGAGGGGTATGTGCAAGAGCTTGGCGAGCATTTTCTAGCCAATTCAATGCATTCTTAGATGCATCTACTACTTTTTGTATATCAGCTTCTGCTAAATGAGAATACTTTTCGTCGCCAGACCTGCAATAAAATTAAAAGAATATTAATTATAAAATTAAATAAAACTATTTTACGGATTTTATCGTGTTTAATTAACTTATTTTTAATTTCCGACGTTTCTGGTGCTATTAAGCGCCCATGGTCACAGTGGACTTAAAAATAATCGAATTAAAAATAAGTTAATTAAACGTGATAAAATCCATATTATAAATAGTTGGTAATTTTATACTATCGCGGTCACCTCGTTTTTTGGCTCTAGAAAATCGAAAACTCATCCAATTTTAATGATTTTTTTTTTTCAAAATCTCCGTCTTTACGGCGGATTTATGGCAAAAAATATGGAAAATATCTCACCTCAAGATTTCATATATTTTTATGACTTCAAATGTGATCATAAATGCACTTCTACGAATATAATCGTTCAAAACTTTTTGCAAAGCGCTAAACGAAGTTTGTATATTTTTATTGTTAATCTACACAAAAAACAAACATCAATTTTTTTGGATCTGGATTTTTAACGACAAAAAAAAATACACGTGTTTCAGTATTTTTCATTTATTATAATAGTTTAGAAGTTATTTAAAAATAGGGGAGTGTTGCTTTAAAACAACACTGAACCATAAGACTAAAAATGTATGTTCGTCGACTATGAATTACTTTAGAAACCTTTTTCAGAAAAAAATATGATAGGTGAAAATTTCTGAAACAATTCTTAGTTTTGGTATAACACAGTGCTACCCCACATTTCTCACACATGTTATACGTAAATCCAACGCACTTTGGAAGCTTGCATCTCATTTTTTTTTCATACCATTGCGGCCAGTGGCCTATCTGGTCTTGGCGTACTGCCATTGGCGGTACGTATTGTGCAGGTCCTTTGCGCTTTTTGGCTTGAATCTCGGTCTCCAGTGAACGCCGGCCAGACATACCAGACTTTGTACCCATTTTACATAGGGTCACTGCAACCTCCTGACGAAAATCTGCTGATGATAAAATGCTTGATGCTGAAAGATTTTTGTATTTTGAGACTCTTAAGTAACCATGCATTAGCCATCGTGAGGTCGAGATAATGGTAGAACAAGCGCACCTGCCATCGTTTACTACGTAGCCGTATCTTATAGATTCCCATGATGCTGTCAATGAGGTCGACTCCACCCATGTGGCGATTGTACTCTCCAACTACATAGGGTCGCTTTATAGTCACATACTTTGACTTTTGCTTGTCCCATCTACGAACATCAGCTTCTGGTTTTTGACCAGCAAAAGTTGAAGCAAGGACGACTATTTTGTTGTCCTTCCAAGCAACAGTCGACACATCAATTCCGTTCACGTCAGCTACGTATTCTTCAGAATAACCACGTTCTTTTTTCATGATTTCCTTTTCTTGTTGCAATTTACAATCTGGTATTCTATTTCTTCTCACTGTACCAAGACTGTAGATACCTTCTTTAGCCAAATACTCCAACAAACGAAGAGAGGTAAAATAATTATCAAAATAGAGCTGGAAATTCTGGTGTCTTGGAATAATGCGCGCTAGTCTTGTGACGACGTTGGATGATGCACCTAAATCAGGCTCTTCTTGTAGGACAACATTCTCCTTACCAGTTTCAATTTCAGTTTTATAGGCGAATCCAGAAACGCCACTCAACACGAAGATTTTGTAACCCCATTTGTGTGGTTTGTTGGGATTGTATCACTTCAACGTATTTCATGCTTTAGTGGAGCACATTTGTTCGTCAACGCAAAGGTGCTCTTCCAATGGAACTTTGCTGTAGACCTCATTCAAAGAGTCCACCACCGGTCTTATTTTGAAAATTCGGTCATGTTCAGGCTTGTTTCTGGGAAGGTCCTTGCTGTTGTCATTGAAATGTAAAGTCTTTTTTTTTTTTTTTTTATAGGATAGGGTGACAAACGAGCACACAGTCCACCTGACGGCAAGTGGCCGCTGTGGCCCATAGACATCTACATCTATCCTCGATTACGAATCAAAATGCAGATGCGTTGTCACCCGTGAGGACTAAGATGGAATGCCTCGCTTCCAGTAAAAAGGGTCTCCGGTTCTCTGCACTCACCACACGAAATACAGCAGCATTAAGCCACCATTTCACGCTGGTACTCTATGAGAGCGCGGTCCTTCCCCGGTCGAGCCGACCCATTCGTGCTACAACTATACTACTAATATAACTGCAGCATGGCTCTACCACGTATAAGTCTGACGAATTTTCGCAAATTTATTCAATGGCATAGTTTCTTGAATTAATGTTGTACCTAGTATTGGGCTCCAATGATTGGTAACTCTAGGTAACTGGATAAGAGACATTACATATACCACACCTATGAATTGCCTGACATCCATTTCTGTCATACGCGAAGTGCTATTGGGATCCTTTTGAACTCGGTAAAGGTTTGTCTCTTCTGCAATCTTTTGTATGAGTTCTTGAGGAAACAGGTATAAAAAGAACTGTATAGGAGTATCAAGTTCTAGAAGATCAGGACCCAAGGTCTTGTTTCCCTTGAACATGAGCTGCTCGGCATTCAACTCAAGATTTTTCTTCTTCCAGCGTAATATCAACTTGGCGGGCTTTTTCTTACCTTGGGATTGTTCGTTGCTCATTTGTTGGTTGTCTTGAGCTGGAGAAAGCTGGGGAACACTTACGTTTGATGGGGAAATTTCTGCGCTAGTCGATGGGTTTTCGTGGTCATCTTCTAAAGTTTCGATAAGAGAATCCATGTCAATGTCCAACGCCACATTGTCATTTTCGAATGTTTCCAATTCGGGTACAAAATCAGGGTCCGCAAGGCTGTCATCGTCAAAATCTAGCCCATCCTCACTATCCGCACCATCTTCCAGCGCTGCAGCAATGTACTCGTCCGCAAGGGATTGCTTCCGAGCCCTTCTAGAACATAAAAAACTCCTATAAACACTTTTGCTCTCATACAGAACTACTTATAATAAATTCTCCTTTTCTATCAATGTTGCCTACGAGCAACAAACAAGAATTTAAAAAAATAAACAAAACAAGACAATATTTTCGTAAAGATAACTTTAGATATTAAAATTCAGACACTTACCTATCCATGTTTCCAAAATAACACCAAAACACTTCCAAAAACGAATTATTTACTATTTTTCAAATCTAAGCACGCACGCACTTGTTCAAATTATCAACAATTGACAAATGAAGTTTGATTTGCGACACGTAACGCCATCTAGTAAAATTTATTAGTACTACTTCTTTACTTCGGTTCCCAGACCACGGACTACAGTGCAATATGACGACAAAAAATGAACCATTTTAATTTTATGGGAGGTCAAACGGTATGTTGCTTACAGTCTACAACATGCTACAGAGGGTTAACTATATATTATATTCAAAAATAAACCAATAACTTATATTATCCTCGAAAAATCTTGTAACAAAATAAAAAATTATGCAATCTTTGACAGTGATTGCTATATCTTAATCTAAATAATGTACATTTAAATAAAAATTGAAAAATATTTTTTTTAAAAACACATAATAAGGTTTATTTATTAATTTATTAGCGAAGCGAGCTCGGGACTTAACGCATCCCCACTCGGACAGGTTAGGTTAGAAGGAGATGGCAGGGTCGAGTGAGCGAGCGAAACGAGCGACAGCTCACTCGAGCCTGCCATCTCCTAACCTAACCTGTCCGAGTCAGGATGCCCTAAGTCCCGAGCAGGCATCGCTCGATCTTACACTCAATAAAAACCAAAATTAAAAAATTAATGAAAAAACATTTCTAAATTTTCTTTTATTTAAAATGTTTGATTTTTGTGTAGGTGATTAAAACTACTTTTACGGATTTTATCGCGTTTATTTTTACTTTTTATTTTTAATTCCCGACGTTTCGGGCGCTTTCCAGCACCCATGGTCACGGGGGACTGAGATGACTGACGTCCCGATGTCATTGTTAAACCCGGAGTACCTTCAGCTTTTTTAATTATTGTTTATGGTCCGATCTATGCAAAATGAACTGACTATGTCCTGAGGTCTTGCAGTGGTATGCTTGGGTTTAGTTTTAATTTTATTGATTATAGGATCCGGTGGTAGTACCCAGCCTCCTTCTCTATTGAAATTAGGATGTTTTTTAATTTCAATAGCCTCACGTATCATCCTTGGTAGGAATCGGTGTTCTTTCGCGAGGATTTGTGGTCTATCAAATCTGATGTAATGGTTGGGGCCGTCTAGGATATGATCACAAACTGCAGACTTCCCGGAACGTTGATGCTTCACATCAGCTATATGTTCTTTTACGCGGGTCCTAATTGATCTTTTGGTTTGTCCTATATAAGAGAGACCACATTCACAATCAAGCTTGTACACTCCTGCATCTTGTAGAGGAATATGACACTTGACGGATGGTAGGAACTGACTAATCTTCTTCGGCGGCTTGTAGAGTGTTCTAATAGAAGCTCGCTTCAAGATATAGCCAATCTTGTCTGTGACACCTCTGACATATGGTAGTACAGCAGGCACACGCTCGACTGTGGCCGGCTTCACTCGGTCACTGTGACGTAGGCGCGGGACCCGAAGCTTGTTGTCGTGCAGAACTTGCTTGACGTGCTGAAGCTCGGCGGCCAGGTGTTTGCTGTCACAGATCCCTCGTGCTCTCTGTAACAAAGATTTGCCCACGGTAGCGAACTGTGAAGGATGGTGGTGAGATTCACCGTTTAAATATCGGTTTGTATGGGTCTTTTTCCTATACACAGTGTGACCAATGGTGTTATTAGGATTTCGGATGACTAACACATCTAGGAAAGGTAAGGAATTATTTGCCTCTAACTCCATAGTAAATTGAATTTTAGCGTTTATGGAATTAAGATGTTCTAAAAATGCAGTTACTTTGTCTGATGGTAAATACCATAAATTAACAACTAAATAAAATGTCCAACATACGAAATCGTTGACCACAGACACGAATCATAAACAACGCGCTGTCTACAACTTATCAAAACAAACACTGGACGACGCCACAATAAAAGTTTTAGAAAAAGGTATTAATTTCGCAATAACACCGCGAAAAATACCGTATGAGGACATTATCTGTAGTGTTGAGGACTGTCTGTATAAAAATAATATTGGTAATGAAGATTTAGAGGCCACACGTCAAGACATTTCGTCTATGTTACGTCGAAAATCAGCGCCGAAATTAAATCTCCCCAAAAATGAATTTAACGCGTTGAAAAACTTACGCAACAGACCAGAGCTTACGATTCTCCGCGCAGATAAAGGTAATTCTACGGTTATAATGGATACGTCAGATTACAATTTTAAAATACAACAACTTTTGTCGGATGAAACTACTTATCGAAAGGTCAAAACAGACCCTACAACTAATACGCTTAAAACAACTAGCGATCTAATTAAGAAATACTCCGAAAAATTGAATCTGGACGTTAATTCGATAATACCTTCCTGTGCCAAACCACCGAAGTTGTATGGGTTACCAAAGATACACAAACCGAATGCTCCATTACGTCCAATAGTGAGTCAGATTGATTCGCCAACTTACAGATTGGCTCAATACTTAGCTAAAATATTATCACCACTCAGAGGACACACAAGAGCACACACTAAGGATTCATACCATTTTGTCAGTGAGATAAAAGACCTACATCTTACTGACAATGAAACCATGGTCAGCTTTGATGTTCAGTCTCTATTTACATGCCTACCTGTTGAAGACTGCATCTCAATTATAACTAGGAAACTAGAGGAAAATAACATGCCAGCAGAATATGCAGTATTACTAAGACATTGCCTTACATCTGGCTATCTATTGTGGAAGGAAGAGTTTTACAAGCAAGTAGATGGTGTGGCGATGGGCTCACCTGTATCTCCCATTGTCGCCGATATATTCATGGAAGACTTTGAGGAGAAAGCCCTCCTTACTGCACCTGTTACACCAAGGATCTACAAGCGGTACGTAGACGATACTTTCACAATTTTACCATCAGACAAAGTAACTGCCTTTTTGAGAACATCTTAATTCCATAAACGCTAAAATTCAATTTACTATGGAGTTAGAGGCAAATAATTCCTTACCTTTCCTAGATGTGTTAGTCATTCGAAATCCTAATAACTGTGTATAGGAAAAAGACCCATACAAACCGATATTTAAACGGTGAATCTCACCACCATCCTTCACAGTTAGCTACCGTGGGCAAATCTTTGTTACAGAGAGCACGAGGGATCTGTGACAGCAAACACCTGGCCGCCGAGCTTCAGCACGTCAAGCAAGTTCTGCACGACAACAAGCTTCGGGTCCCGCGCCTACGTCACAGTGACCGAGTGAAGCCGGCCACAGTCGAGCGTGTGCCTGCTGTACTACCATATGTCAGAGGTGTCACAGACAAGATTGGCTATATCTTGAAGCGAGCTTCTATTAGAACATTCTACAAGCCGCCGAAGAAGATTAGTCAGTTCCTACCATCCGTCAAGTGTCATATTCCTCTACAAGATGCAGGAGTGTACAAGCTTGATTGTGAATGTGGTCTCTCTTATATAGGACAAACCAAAAGATCAATTAGGACCCGCGTAAAAGAACATATAGCTGATGTGAAGCATCAACGTTCCGGGAAGTCTGCAGTTTGCGATCATATCCTAGACGGCCCCAACCATTACATCAGATTTGATAGACCACAAATCCTCGCGAAAGAACACCGATTCCTACCAAGGATGATACGTGAGGCTATTGAAATTAAAAAACATCCTAATTTCAATAGAGAAGGAGGCTGGGTACTACCACCTGCTTGGGATCCTATAATCAATAAAATTAAAACTAAACCCAAGCATACCACTGCAAGACCTCAGGACATAGTCAGTTCATTTTGCATAGATCGGACCATAAACAATAATTAAAAAAGCTGAAGGTACTCCGGGTTTAACAATGACATCGGGACGTCAGTCATCTCAGTCCCCCGTGACCATGGGTGCTGGAAAGCGCCCGAAACGTCGGGAATTAAAAATAAAAAGTAAAAATAAACGCGATAAAATCCGTAAAAGTAGTTTTAATCATCTACACAAAAATCAAACATTTTAAATAAAAGAAAATTTAGAAATGTTTGTTCATTAATTTTTTAATTTTGGTTTTTATTGAGTGTAAGATTGAGCGATGTCTGCTCGGGACTTAGGGAATTAAAAATAAAAGTAAAAATAAACGCGATAAAATCCGTAAAAGTAGTTTTAATCATGTGCAATGTTCGCGTAAATATAAGAAATCATTTTGTGTAGATTATGAAAAAAAATATAACATATATATATATATATATATATATATATATATATATATATATACAGTATAATCTCACTAATCCGGCACTTCGATAGATCGGCACGTCCAATAATCCGGCACCCTCCGCCCACGCCTCCCTCGCCCCTCTATACCTGTGCGCTTCGGTCGCTGCGTCATCGACGAGCAGTCTAACCTCAAAACTTATCACGTGCACGTGCTTACGTATTTGTTTTTTTTTTCCAAGTGAGAATAGTTTATAGTTAAAAATGTCAAATAAACGCAAACACAAGACACTAGATTTGAATAATAAAATGGAGATTTTAAAGAAGTTAGATAGTGGAGAAAACATGTGCAAATTGGCAAAAGAATATGGTGTTGGGCGTGCTACTATACACGATCTTAAGAAAAAAAGGCAAAAGATAGTAGACCACGTCAAGACAATGGAATCGGGGCCAGGAAAGCGTAAAACACTAAAAGTTGGCGATTGTCCAAAGATGGAAAACGCTCTTTACATGTGGTTCTTGCAACGGCGTTCTAAACACACTCCTATATCTGGAGAAATTCTGAAAACCAAAGCAATCGAATTTTATAAAAAAATTACCCACAAAGATGATTTTCGTGCCAGCGATGGATGGCTGAATAAATTTAAAAAGCGATTTGGTATCCGTCTCTTAACAGTATCGGGTGAGAAATTATCAAGCGACGAATCTGCAGTACAGCCATTTATCCAGCATTTCAAAAACAAAGTAGAAGAACTGGGTCTTCTTCCTGATCAAATCTATAACGCAGATGAGAGTGGTCTGTTCTGGAGACTGTTGCCCAATAAAACATTCGTGTCTTCTACAGAAGCAAGTGCACCAGGTCGTAAAGTGAGTAAAGACAGAATCACATTCATGCCGTGTTCAAATGCTACTGGAACGCACAAATTGGATTTATTAGTGATTGGCAAAGCAAAAAATCCCAGAGCTTTCAAGAACATTTGTCTGCCAGTCTGTTACAAGAACCAAAGTAGAAGTTGGGTCACGAGAGAGGTATTTAGCGAATGGTTTCATAAAGACTTTGTCCCAGAAGTAAGAAAATTTATGAAAAGATCTAACTTGCCCATAAAAGCTTTACTCGTACTTGACAATGCTCCAGGCCACCCAAACGAACAAGAACTTAAATCAAGTGATGGGAATATCCAAACCATCTTCTTACCACCAAACTGCACACCTTTACTGCAGCCGATGGATCAAAACGTTATCCAAAAAATAAAGTCTTTGTATAAAAATAAATTGCTGATCCATATTATATCTCAGGATGGTGATATAACGCAGAGCCTTAAAGGAATGAATTTGAAGGATGTTGTATTCTCTCTCGCTCATGCTTGGAAGTCTGTTTCATCTAACTTAATCCAATCTTCATGGAAAAAGTTATGGCCCACAATGAATGATGTATCAGAAACAGAAGAAACAGATGAATGGGACCCTGAAGATAATATGCCTATTGTCGATTGGTTAAAAAATCTATCAGAAAAAGGATTGGAGACAAGTGAGGAAAATTTAAATTCTTGGTTTGAAGGAATCGAAGAAACAGAGCAAATTATGACAGATGAAGAAATAATATCTGAAGCAGTACAAGAAGAAAGCTTTGTAGAAATATTAGAGCCACCAACTACTACAACTGCTATAAGAGTTAAACCAGATAATGCATTGATGTGTTTCAATACGTGCATAACATGGGCAGAAGAAAACGGCATGTCTGCCAAAGATATTATAATTCTTCGCAACATGCGAGAAAAGGTTTTTAAGCAAGGACTACAAGTTGCACAAAAGCAGACCTCAATTAAGGATTATTTTAAAACTACATAGTTAATCACATATGTACCTACATGTTAATCGAATACATTACATACATTGACTCCCTCTATGAAATATGTACATACTTTATTTTATTCTTTACCTATGACTTTTTCACTATAATCCAATAATCCGAACATTCCAATAATCCGGCACCCTCCGGTTTTTAATAGTGCCGGATTAGTGAGATTATACTGTATATATATATATATATATATATATATATATATATATATATATTTATATATTATATTTTCTTTAATGAGTGCATTTTCATGAACATTTAAAGCCATGAAAACCAATATAAATTTTCATTTTTTTAATTCTTATAATTTTTTCATAAATCCGCCGTAATAATGAATATTAAAAAAGAATTTCATCGAAATCGGATGATTTTTCGATTTTCTGGAGCCAAAAAACGAGTGGACCGCGATAGTATAAAATTACCAAATAGTTTTATTCAATGTTTAGTATTCAAGTAAATAACAGAAAGCATTAATTATAAAATTGTTACAATTAAAAAATATTATATCTATAACTTTTTCGAATTCAGATGTCATGTCAGTGAATAGCAATTTTGTGAAATGTTCGGGATACATCTACTATGTATTAAATACCTATGTATACATACTGTTACGCGCTCCAGTCAACGATACACTAGCGCCATCTAGTGTCAGGAACGAGAGCGAGGGGAGCATTGAGAAAATGACATCACAAATTACTCAACCGACAGCGCCTAGTCGAAACTCGAACGCTCGGTACCTTGCGCGTGTTTACTTGAACATTCTGGATATTTCTTTGCTAATTTAAATATATAGGCGCTGCAAGATGCGATCGAGGTAGTATTGAATTGGCGATACGAGCGAAGCTTCGGAGCGAAATTAAGTGAATTAGTGTGTTTAATTATTAGTGTTTTAAGATTTAATTTGTTTAAAGTAAATTAAAGTGTTAATTTAGGTAATTTTATCGGCAATTTTTATTGTCACGAACCTCAAGCTCGTAACAATTGGTGTCAGAAGTGGGATAAAATCATGCCGATTTTACCTAAGGAGGAAACGGAGGGTGTCCGTACCCGAAGTCAACGCCAGCAGGAGACGGACCAACGAAGATTTGGTAGTGCAACGCCGCAGACGTCGGAGGGCCAGCCACTGGCTGCAGGCCCGTCGGTAGCTCCTACATCTGCAGCACCTGACTTAGGTGCTCTGATGGTGATGCTGCAGGAGCAGGCTCGCCGACAGGAGGAGCAGGCTCGCCGACAGGAGGAGCAGGGGGCTCCGTCAGTTGAAAGAGCAGCTGCAGAGCGGACAAGAGGAACAGGCCCGCCGACAGGAGGAACAGGCCCGTCGGTTGGAAGATCAGCAGGCGGAACAGGCTCGTCGGTCGGAAGAGCAGATGCTCCTCATGAAGGACCTTCACGCTACCTTTGGGAAAGAGATAAGGGACGTGAAGGATAGGGTTGCTCAACACGACAACCGCCTGTCGGAAGCTGAAACCCGAATCGAAGAACATGAAACCCGAATCAACCATGTGAACAATCGGGTTGACAACGTGATGGCTGACGTGAAGAAAACGCTAAACGACCTCAAACTTGGGGATGGAACTACAGCTCCCGTAGTAGCTGCAGCACCTTCGCTACGTGGATTCAAAGTGCCGCCGTTCGACGGGACCTCTTCCTGGTCGGCCTACAAAATCCAGTTCGAGGCCGTCATGGAGGCGAACGGCTGGAATAAAAGCCAAGCCATGACTGCACTCACCCTAGGCCTGCGCGACCAAGCCTTAACTGTGTTGGAAGCTCTCGGTAAGAAAGTGACCTATGAGCAGCTTCTTGAGGCCTTGGAAGCGAGATATGGCGACGCTCATCTGGAACACGTCTTTCGCGCGCAGCTTAAAGATCGCGTGCAGCGCAGCAACGAGAACCTGCAGCAGTGGGCCCTTGAGGTGGAGAAGATGGTTCGAAAAGCATACCAGTCTGTACCTGCGCTCATTGAAGGGAACCTGGTTCAGACATTCATCGACGGCATCCGCGACCTTGAAGTCAGAGCTGCTGTGAGGCTCGGGCACCACGAGACGCTTAAGAACGCCTTGGCCCATGCACTGGAAGTGGAAGCCGTGCGGCAGGATCATCGTTCCCATCGCGTCAGGGAGGTTGCGGCAGCTACAGTTCGCGACCGCAACAAAGGATACAGCCCTAGGTGCTATGGCTGTGGGGGAAAAAGGCCATCTTCGAATCAGCTGCCCTAAGCGAACCGTGGAAAGGAGAGTTGATCGATCTCGAGAGGGTAGTGCAGCTAACGACACTGCCTGGCGGCGACAGGATCATCGTTCACCTCACGCTAGGGAGGTTACAGCAGTTACGGTTCGCGACCACAATAAAAGATACAGCCCTAGGTGCTATGGCTGTGGGGAAAGGGGCCATCTTCGGTCCAGCTACCCTGAGCACACCCTACGAAGGGAAGGTGAACGGTCTCAGAAAGGAAGTGCGGCTAACAGCACCGCCCAGCAGCAGCAGGAATACGACTTTACTATCAGACACTGCAGCGGGAAATCTCACGGCAACGCAGATGCATTGTCAAGAAGACCTTGTCCTGAAGATTGCAACCATTGTAGTAGGCAAGAGAGTAAGGAGGTGGTATCCGTGAGGATGCTCAGGACAGACCACCTCAGCAACGGGTGGAAGGACAACCTACGACATGCACAGCAGGAAGATCCGGACATCAAGCAGATTCTGGGATGGATGAAGGCCCCTGCTACCAAGCCTAAGTGGAGGGACGTCTCAGCGATGAGTTCAACCACGAAAAGCTATTGGGCCCAATGGGACAGCTTGCTGATTCAGGATGTAGTCCTGTGCCGTAAATGGGACAATGGTCGAAGAGACAGCTGTCGTTTGCAAATGGTTGTCCCTAAAACTAAAGTGCCGAATGTTCTACAGTTGTGCCATAATGGTCGTTCAAGAGTCCATCTGGGAGTTAAACGAACTCTACTGAAGGTCCGAGAACAGTTTTACTGGGTCCATTATCGTGACGATGTCGAGGATTGGTGTCGTACATGTACAAGTTGTGCGGCCGAGCGGGGACCTCGGACACGTAGTAGAGGAGCACCGAAATTGTACAATGTTGGTGCACCACGGGATAGGACAGCCCTTGACATTGCGGAGCCGTTACAGAAAGGCGCAAGAGGGACTCCTAAGATCGTCCATGTGAATCGCTTGGCGCGTTATTATGGGGCCGATAATGCTCGGGACGAGCATGTCTTAGGAGGGGGCAGTGTTACGCGCTCCAGTCAACGATACACTAGCGCCATCTAGTGTCAGGAACGAGAGCGAGGGGAGCATTGAGAAAATGACATCACAAATTACTCAACCGACAGCGCCTAGTCGAAACTCGAACGCTCGGTACCTTGGGCGTGTTTACTTGAACATTCTGGATATTTCTTTGCTAATTTAAATATATAGGCGCTGCAAGATGCGATCGAGGTAGTATTGAATTGGCGATACGAGCGAAGCTTCGGAGCGAAATTAAGTGAATTAGTGTGTTTAATTATTAGTGTTTTAAGATTTAATTTGTTTAAAGTAAATTAAAGTGTTAATTTAGGTAATTTTATCGGCAATTTTTATTGTCACGAACCTCAAGCTCGTAACAATACATACCATAGCAACTCCATTACCTACATGTATATATACCATAGAAACTTCATTGTATGTTCCATAACAACAATTTATTTATTTATTGCATTTACATGTGGTTAATATGAAGTGAAGTGAATATAAATGAAGTGGCTATGAAGGAAAATATATGAATAAAGTAATTTATATCCCAACAAGAAAAACAAAAACCTGCGCTATAGATGTTGCGCCATGAAATGTTTCATGTAACTAAATTGCACAGAACTAATTTCAGTTACATGCAAGATTTTCTGTTGTTAGTATAATAATACCAGATTAAAATTAAATAAAAACTATGTTCAACATTCTCAACTATTTGATGTTGAAAATATCTGGAGGATTGTATTTATAGACCATTCAATAGCATTGTGACCACTGTTATTGACATTATAGAAAAATCCTATACCTTTAAACGAGCAATTCTTGTATATATATAATCGGAATCTCTGAAACGGCTCCAACGATTTTCATAAAATTTAGTGTCCAGGGAGTTTCGGGGGTAATAAATCGATCTAGATAGGATTTATTTTTAGAAAATGTATTTTTGTCCGTGTTTTCAGGCAATGAAAAACTGCTAAAATATAAGAAGGCAAATTTTGACACTGTGTTAATGATCGTAATAGCTCAAGTGGATTACGAGCGGTCGCAAAATCATAATGCCTTGGTTCGCATCATGTCTTCGGTCCAACTTTTTTCCTTTTTTTTAAGTTCCCTTTTTTTGTGAGAAAATCTATTATTTCGAGCCCTTTTTTTTAGTATGATTCTTTGTCTGACTCATGATTTTTTATTCAAATAACCAGTTCAGTTTTTTCTATTGTGTCAATAAGATCAAAAAATATTATTCATAATTCATCAGTATGTAATTTGTATCTAAATATAATTTCAAAAAAATCATCCAGGTACTGAATGTTTTGCAAGCTTTGATAAAAATTGGCTATTATATGAAATTGCCGTGGCTATTAATATGTTGTTAAAATTAACATTTAAAAAAGAATTTTAATATATACATTTGACATAACATTGATTTAACATGGTATTTTTTTTTAAAAAACACAGTTTCCTTAGTCAGTTTTGGTCTTGTTTTTGCAAACTAGTGTAGATTTTGATGTTTATAAGAGCCTTGTACAAGGCCTATATGAAGATAGTTACTGACTTCACTAATATTCATTCAATAGTAAAAATAATCTGCAGGGCAACCCCCACCAAAAGTATTTAGGTTTCAAGTTACATGCATAATATTATAGTAAAATTGCTCTGTATATAAAGATAAGCGTTACCTGTATTGGTCGACAGCCTTATTAGTTAATTGAATAGATAAAGCGTAATCGTCCAACGCGCCGGGGCGCAGTTCGAACTCCAGGCGTCGCTGCTTTATGGGTTCGCCTTCCGTTCGTAATTCTGATAATTTGTCACTATACACCTTTAAAACAAAATAATTTTTTCATGGTAAATTTGTTAAGTAATGTCTTCTTTCTATATTTTGTATCTTTTATATAAACTTCATCTTCATTCATCTGTGAAAACTTCTAATAGGCTTACTTTGTAAATTACATTATATACCATTTAGTATTAATTAAAAGCTGTAAGTTTTCCTGTTATAAATAAATAAATATAAAAAAGCTCTAAAGCATTTTTTTTTTTGTAAATATTGAGCAAAATTATGTTGACAGAATTACAACACAATTACAATATAAAGTGTTAAAATTTTTAACATCATTCATGTGTCCCCAAATCTCAGTAGAGTTAGCAATGTTGTCATTTTATAAAATAATAATAATATACTTATATCCACATATAAAAGAGAATGTCCTGAGTGACTAACAACGTACAGCTCAAACCACTAGACATAGTAACCTGAAATTTGTTCAGTCTCAGAGAGAGCCTTTAATGATGAAGGCATTTCACTAAGAATATATTTTTGAATAGGGTGTTACAGTTTTTACGGGGCGGGGTTTATTTGGCTTGAAATTTACTGAAAGTTATCTGTAATTAAAATAAATGATTGCGTGTTTTGCCATTTTTCGAAACAACCTCATGCGCGGCTTTCATGTCATGTAAGTCATAACTGTGTGGATGTTACAACTTGGGCTCGAGTGACACCGCGGGGCGAAAATTTAGTATTACACAAATGCATTTAATAGAAAAAATTGTCATAGGTGATAGCTATTTGAAAGAGCAATAGAAGCCTATTTTGCATGTTACCCAACACACACTTGGGCAATTTTTAATACTTTCTTAACATTGTTGTTGTATTGTAAATCTGTCAACATCATTTACATCTTGTTTACATTACCTACTATAAATTATGATATTTCAAAAGTATGCTTGATTGCAAAATGTGGTGTATGGAAACTAATAAGCATTTTTCATACATCAATAGATGTGCATAATAGAAGATAGATATGCATAATTCTATATCTAAATCAAAACTAATGGCTAGGTGATGCTGCAAGACATTAGGGCACACAGATTTAAAAAAATAGATTTTTTTTGTGATATTGATAACCAAGAAAAGGAATAAATTTTGGAAATACAATATTATTTACCTGTCTATTCTGGTCCTCACCCTCATCATAGAGCCATTGCTCAAGCCCATCAAGTTGGTTTACAAGTCGGTGACGCTGTTCGTCCGCAACAAAGTCATGTAAAGTCTCTCCTTCAGAGAGCTTTCCACGAAGCTCATACACATATTCTTCAAGTGCGTTACGAGCGTCTGCGCGTTCTTTCTCCTGTCTATCCTGTGCTTGCATTTTTCCCTGTACAATGAATATTAAAATCCTTTACCTTAAGCTTTTTAGCTAATAATATTCAAAACAAAATTTAATCCTGATAATATGGAGCCATGGTAGCTAGGATGCTTAACACTTGCTGTAAATATAACAGAACGCGAGTAACCCGGGTTTGATCACCGCCGGCACCAATGAAATTGTTAATTTCAATTTTAAGTGCTGATTTGCCACGTGCTCGGCGGTGAAGGAAAACACATGACGCGTGACACATAAGGAAACCTGCATTTCTGAGGAATAAAAAAAAAAATATTTCGAAGACATGTGAAGTTCGCCAACACGCGTTGGGACAGCGCGGCGGACACTTTCTTGCCCTAAAACCCTCTCAGAAATGAGGGGAGGCCTGTGCCCAGCAGTGGGACGTATATAGGCTGTAACTTTACTTTTACTTTAATATGGAGAATTTAAAATATCATGTTAATCATATAGACGGTAAAAATAAAAGGTTGTGGGTTCAGATCTGCCATTCAACTAACATAGCAAACTACTCCTAGCACAAGAATTTACAATTTTGTCGCTTTGCAAAGGTTTCTTTCTTGTTTGAAGAAATCCGTAGTTTCCATAATCCATAAACACTCACGCCTGTCACCCAGAGGGGTAGGCAGAGACTACAGATTTCCATTTGGCACGATCCTGACACACCTCTCTCGCCTCCTTCACATCCATACACCTACGCATACATGCTCGTCGGTTAAGGATACTCCTAATTTGGCCCGTTTCCAATAAGTCACCAATTTGGTCGATAAATTTTCGCTTAGGACGTCCCTTTCCGACTCTGCCATTCACTTCTGCAACATAAATTTTCTTTGTCACTCTTTCCTCATTCATTGTTTCCACATGACCAAACCACCGAAGCATTCCTTTCTTAATCCTGGTCACAACATCATCTTGCAAACCACACTCTTCTCTTATTACACAATTGTGTGTGTGTGTATCCGTAGTTTCCTGGACTTAAAATAGGGAAACCGAATATAACTATCGTAATTACCTCTTGCTCCATGTAGGTGTTGACATCTTGCTGTGAAAATCCATGGGTTCGAGAATCGATGGGCAGCTCTACTGTTTTCACAAGCACTTTTTTTGACTTCTCCTTAGATTTATCCTTTTTATCATCATTACTTTCCTGTAAGCAAAGAGTACTGGTTCATAACTTTAAAAATTAAGCATTCCCCACCACCGCTTCAGCTTGGAATAATTGCATTAATATAAATAATACAAGATCTAAAATTTATTCAGCAAGTATTCATATCCAAGCGATGCGATGACCCATTTGCACCTAAATTAAAACCACCATAAGCAATAACAACCAATAATATCATAGAACTTACATGTTCCAATATTTCTGTTAGAATAGAATCAGGAAAAATAAACCAATAATTGCGGGAGTAACAAAAACATGCGTGGACACAGAGTAATGTTGCTGTAAACTTCATTAAAACAAAACATGTATCTTCAAAAGGAATTAAAAGCCTTATGAGAATACCGTGCAAATGGGGCCTCATAATGAGGGTGGGGATGATGCATAACTGTGATGTATGCTGCCTTTCTCAATGTTGTAAAAAATGGACCATCCTCAAATACATCATGATTTAATGTTAGTACTACCATTGAACACTTATGCACAAACTTTTTAAATATTTCCAGGAATGACACAGTATAAAACAAATTAATTCAATGAATCATTCAAACATAATTTGGTATATTATAGCCTAGGAATTAAAACAGAATTGGGAAGACATTTTAGACATACAATACTTCTATTCTGTTTTGTAATAATATGGTAGTATAACTGGCAACAAACATCACAATCACTCCACAAACACTACCGAAACATACCCCGCTGAACCACTGTCCTACTCTCTGTGTCCACGATTGTTTTTGTTGCGGCTCCCCCTTCATTTCATCTTCTCTCACCTCTTGGTTATCTGGTCCATTTTGTTGTTGCTCTTGAGCACCACCATTAGTATCCATTGGAGCCTCTTGGCTGTTCTGATTATTCTCATTAACATTCTCCATATCTACATTTTCGCTTTGGGAAGAATCCTGTTTCTTCTCCACAAGCGATGCAGAGGCAACTGTTATGATGCCATGGATGTTTACTCTAACTTTAAGTTTTACTTTCTGTGATTCTCCTTCTGGAGTTGGTTGGACATCTCGGATGTGCCACTGACCTAGTTTGACAAGTAATCATTATTCACATATATTATATCTATTTGATGAACAAACATCTTACACCCTTATCAAAAATTTTACACTTTTAACTTACCAATAAAGGTGTCTGGATAGGGTACTTGGCCAGAGTAATAAGCACTAACTGAAAATGGTTCTTTTCTGTAGAAACTCAACATCTTTGAAAATGGAGCAGCATGGAAAGGTGGGAAAATCTGTAATATCAAAATAACTAATATAAGAGAGATTGTTAAAGTACATTGGATATTTCACTTTTATAACATGAAGTTATTTGGTTTAAGTACATATTTATATATTACATTTCAAAATTAAGTCTTTATAATTAAATAATTTTATACCAGGTCAATGAGAAAAAGGAATAGTGATCAAAAAAAATCGATGGAAGTAACTTCTAAATAAAATGTGCTATAAAACTGTAAAAAATTACAAGTAATATAAAACAATTTGATTGGATTGGTTTTGATTAAGCAGACAAAACAAAAAATTTTAAATAGATTACAGATTGTACCTCCATATCACCGTCTTCACCACGAGCAGCATCCCATGCAAGACGCACAGCGTAAGGTTGCACATCAGTAATGCTGAATTCACGCACACGAACAGCAGGGCTCAACATAGCACACTGGAGAGCTGCACCTCGTGCTACAGACTCATCCTGAAATAAAAACAAAAACTTTTGGTAAATTGCAATAATTGATATTTCATGCCACAAACCCTTTCAATATACCTTTCTCATAACTTTCTAAATCATATTTAAATTGTTCATTACATGTCATGCTACATACGGTATATATGTGACGACTAACATTGTTACATAATCGGCACAATATTTGACTTTATTATTATGTGTTAGCCTGACTGACTGTCTTCAAATGTTTCAGTTTTATTTCCATTTTCTTTTATTTCTATTTCCATCGTTTTTATCTTATCATTGTGCGTTTGAAGCTTTGTATTTAACGGATGATTAACTAAAATCCAACTCTGTTTTAGACATACCGGGGCCCTTGGGCACACAAGAATTTGGGGCCCAGTTGGAAAGTAAAAACAAGTGAATGACAAAGACATTTTTCTGCTACATTAATGAGGACATCCACGATTTTTTCTGCCACCAGGGCGGTGTCACTTTAAAACGAGGTAAAATATTTAACAGATTTCCTAGCGGGGACGATAATTTCTTAGGAAAGTATAAACTTTAATGATTCAAGAAAAGAAAATATTGTATATCAACATCAATATGTGTATTCTTTTTATTTATTACATTAAAATTTAGGCTTCACTTGTCTAAAAATAAGACTCGTAACAATTATTTGCTATAAAATCTAATATTTGTGGTTGAAAATTATCATATATTAAATAAATTTTCTGTGGTTAAATCTTTTGTAGTGTTATTTTTATTAAACAGTACGAAATTATATTTTATTTAATAGATTATAAATACATCGATTGCCGAAAATTAAAAAAAAGCCAGGCTATATAAGTAAGGCGACTGTACAGCCCGACAAAACGTTTAGAAGGCGGCGAAACGCGGTATTACATATTTTCTACCTAGGAAATCTGTCAATGCCACTTCTTTCGGTTAGCTCAGTAACATGTAGCTTGTCACTGCCCAGGGTTGCCAGAAAGTCACTACCAACGCCCTCATTTACTCTATAACATTTTTTGTCAGGTTATATTTTCCTAAAATAGAAAAAAGATTGTATAGCGTAAGCGAATTAGCCCCCATGTACTCCTTTGGTAAAGATGGTACTGCTAAAATCCTGTAGTTCTTGATGGGTGACTACCTGTTCTTATCAAGTGCCTTCTTGTTCTCAATGGGTGGCTTTCAACTCTTTATGAGCTTCTTGCCAAGTGACTTGTTTCTCGCTGAGCGGCTTTCTGATTGATTGACCTAATGGCAGCCAATAATGCAGCCAGTTTCCATCCATTGCTGACCCTGAAGGTGTTATTACTTCAGGCGTCGGGTCCTGAGTCAGTAGTATGGCCCTTGGACTCCTCCGGTTTCTGTGGCCGTGATACATCATCTCCATTTGCCTCCTCATGCACGCGTATACTTTTCTTCTTAAAATGCTTGCTTCGGCAGTCCACTTTAATTTAAATTGCTGTATTATGTGGGTACCAGTATACGGAGGGTGAGTAAAAATTCTGATAATCTTCCACACACTCATCACCAACTCTTCACAATAAAAATGTAGATATAGGTGGGGGTGATGTGAGGCAGCAGAATATTGATGTCATGCTGCTAAGCAGTGCTTTTCTTCCTCACATTTTAATTCACAGGGGAAACTTGTTCATACTCATAGTTGTATACTCATACTATTTTCATAATAGCTTTTATGTACACATTCTTCTCTTTATTGCTTTTTATATTTCTGTTAATAATTTGAAATATGAAATTTGTCACATATATTTCCTTTAATTATCACGTAAATAAGAAAAGCATTATAAAATTTTTGAAAAATCACGAGGGAAGCTGTCCTCTCGAAATTTTCCTTAACAGCCAAATATGTGGCAAAATGTGCACTTAAAATTGCTTAGCTTGTGTTTTGTGAAATTTACAGCAAGCACTTAGCTTTTGAGCTAAAACTTTTTTTGTTAACATTTATGTTATAACTACCAATAAAATTAGCACAAACAAATTTAGTGTCATACCTGATTCAAAGTAGTAGAAGCGTGCTTTCCAAATACTTGTTCAATTAAACTCTTAACTGCAGGGATTCTGGTAGAGCCACCCACAATTTCAACTGCATAGATATCCTCTGGTCGTAGTTCTTAAAAAAGAAAAGATGTTAATATACCCTGTCACATAATGTGATATGCTACAAATGATATTGGTATTGAACAATTTAAAACTTGACAATGTTTAACTTTGCCTAAAACTATAAGTTTAGTGAGTTTATTTAAATTGAAGTGATATGAAATTGACTACTCACTAGCATTATGTAAAATAGCTCTTAAAGTTCTTTCAACCCTTGTAAATGTTTCACTACAGAGCTGTTCCATTTGTGATCTCTGCATATCACTGGACACATCACGCTCCTCCATGAAGCATTCTATGTTAAGCGGCAAACGGGTGCTGTTTGCTGACATTTGCTTCTTCAATTTCTCAACTTCTTGCAACAGGCGTAAAAAGGCCCTGTAATACATATGTATATAGGTATATACATTGTACATATAATAATGAACAAAGAATAACAATAAACAAGATTACTAATATACCTCTGATTTTTCTTAGGATCCAATTTAAACCGTGTTACAAAGTCTTGACAGAAATATTCAGCCAAAGCCATATCAATGTCTCTTCCACCACAGTACGGATCAGTGGCAGTAGCTAGAACTCGAAGTTTACCTTTATTAAAAGCACAAGCTGCTACCTGTCCAAAATATAAACAAACAATTAGGCCAATTAGAAATAATTGATAAAACTCTTATATGTAACTGTAAAATACACACCTGAAGTGATGTGTAACCAAAATCAACAAAAACAACATTTCGAGCCTTCTCTTCTGGAGCTGGCAGATCTTGCTTGTAAATACCATATGTAAGAGCAGTAGCAGTAGTTTCATTCATAAGGCGCAAAACATTAAGCCCTGTAATGCAATATACTCCAATATACAGTTGTTAAGGACTGAGTAAACTAATTTATTCATTAATGTTGAGAAGGGAGGTATAGTGGGGTGGCGGTTAGGGTGGGAAGGGTGCGGTCCCCAGTAACCTAAACTTTTGCTCATCATCTATTAGTTTACCTAGTAAAGGTATACAAAAACATCTTATTAAAAAATAATCATTCACCCATTCATTTCTCATTTCTTATAAAAAGTCCCATAGATTGCACCATAGAGGGGATATGTTTGGCTATCAACATAATTGTGCTGCGGAACACTAAAGAATGCCCATAAAAATTCCTAATCTACAATGTGTTCATTTCATGAATGCAATAGCTCTCACGGCACTTCCTCATACCGCAACTCAAGCATCAACTAATCAACTACCACCAGAGATTTTTCCAGACCAATATGATTTAGGGACCTTCAAGAAAAGAGCCTATTCCTTTTTAAAAGGCTGGCAATGCATCTGCAATCTCCCTGGTGTTGCAGCTGTTCATGGGCGGTGGTAATCACTTACCATCAGGTGAGCCGTATGCTCGTTTGCCCCCTCTCCTATATAAAAAAATCCTCCTTTTAGTACTGAAAGCTACTCTGAAGCATATCTATGTCTGTTATTTGTGCTTCCGTATGATATCTAGTTTGTTACTGTTTTTGATATCATAGATTTTTTGTTTCTGTTGACTTTTTACATGCGTTAATATGTGATAAACAGAATATGGAGTGATACAAAAACAAACAATTTCGATGAGAAATAACTGGTAATGTAGTTATGGATGTGTAAATATCTACCTACCAGTTTTTGTCGCTTCTTCATAAATCATTCATTTAAAACATTTAATAAAACTATTACAAAAATATTTTATTTTATTAGACACATTCCTTTAGTGATGCAACGGAAGTGCCATATCGGAAGCAGAAACGGAAATAATACTTATTAAAAAATTACAAATAAAACTTTTAATTAACATTCAAAATAAGTAGCGGTAAGTTATATTTTATGAAAAGTAGTTCGGCCACTTTTACACCTAACAATCTGTTGCAGTGTTCTTCACTGGCGATTCTAATTGGTCACTGGCGATGCTGCGTACCACCTATACACCAAAGCTAAATAGGCACTGAAATTTGGGCAAACCCTTTAAAGAGCCACATTTAGGTTTAGCGAGTAGGTAATTTAGTACAGCCCTATTACAAAAGCACAACGTAAATAAACTTTGAATCCAAAATACTCACTAAAGTTTCTTTAAAAATAATTAATATAAACTTCAAGTAAAAAATAAATAATATAAACTTCACGCAAACATAACTGCTACCTAATTAATTTGCAAATGTAAGTTGTAACAAAGGCATTTATTAAAAACTATTTTTAACTGGAGAAAACCACGACTTTAATTACTAATTAACTAAAAATACAATAAATCTATTTATATGGATGCGTCGCTGAGTTCCGTTCAAAATTCCGTTATAAAACTTGCGGAAACAGAAGCAGAAACGGATGTTAAAAAACATGCAGAACTTCCGCAGTTGCAGAAACAGAAACAGAGACATGTTGCATCACTACATTCCTTATTCACTGATATTATTTTACTTTACTAACTAAATAAGTCATTTAATAATATGCATTTTATCTACTTGCTTGCCCTCCATTTCTCTGTGCAGGGCAACAAACTTAAAATCGAACTCCTTACACAACTAAAACACTTGTAATAACAGTTTTGTTTATGGTTTCATCAGCTGTAACATCATAACGGTCAAGGATGGCACACTCAAAATGAATGCATAAATTATTATTATTGTGTTATTAATCTTAAAATGACAATACCTAATTATTTTTTAATAAATATGTATCTCTAAAATAAACAGCCATCTGTTTTTACATTATCAAAACACTTTTGCAATCAATCACGCAATTAAGGTGTAAAATGCTAACATAAATGAAATAGTAGAGTATATACTATATACAAAAATTGTAAGATAGTTTAGTTTTAGTTTTTAAATAGTAAAATATTTAAAGTTTTACTTTATATCACGTATGAAGATCTTAAAACCATATGATGCTGACACAATAATAATATTTTAATACGAAAATAAACCTAGGAAATTCAATTTCTTGTTAATTCCAAAAAAGTTTAACATATTTTATTTAACAAATTAAAACTGTTACAACTGCAAATTTAACAATTTAAAGTTTTTTGTAACATCATTAGGAAAAATAAATGGGTAGGGTTTACAATTCGGTCGCCCGAATTTGAAGATTCTGTCACTGTGGGGGGGTCAAGGGTGTTTATCTGAAGCACCCCCACTCGATTTTTGCTGCCGGAGCAGCGTCAAAGTATTTTTAAAATTTTTTAAAAATATTGGTAAATGACTAATTAATTACGTTTTTGACATTTCATATGTCAATGTCATATCGATATATAGTACTGAAACGATCTAGTGAATCGATGTTTCACCCTAGAGAATCGAGATTGAATCTTTTTCTGTTTTATTAAGATTTGTAAAATTATTTAAAATTAGTTGAATGTACCCAAACTCGTAAAGAATGACAGTTTTTAATTCAACCATTCAACGTTATCTGTACTTTGTTATATCTTTTGATATTGTAAATATAAACTTTTAACACAAATCAAAAAAAGATCGATTTTTGCGAAATCGAATGTTTGTGAATTGATTCATCCAATTTCGATTTGAATCTATTTTAAAATGTGTAAAATTAATCGCTAGGCCGGCCATTTTGTTGACAGCTTTTCGTCGTGCCATTGCTTCAGTTTCATAATTTTGGTAAATAGTGGAATATTTGTGGTGGCAGAATACTGCTAAATATAGCAAAGATCCTTACTTACATATAGTGGCAGCCATAAATTATGTTTATAAATTAAAGTAGTAATAAAAGTTAATATTTTGGTGTTATATTAAGTACAATAGCGAGCGAAGTGAGCCTAGGACGTGGGGCACCCCGACTCTGACAGGTTAGGTTAGAAGGCTCCGTCGACTGGGCTTCCCTCTACTGCACCATGTTAAGTGGCGTGGGGCTTCCATCCCCCAACTCTCTCTCCCCATAAATCAGGTTAAAATTGTCATAAAAATTACGAAACATAACCTCAAAATAAGATTTTAAAAATTTATAAAAAAAACTAAGCATGTCCGGCAGGAAGGGAATGTAGGGGTGACTCTACAACTCTTCCCCCTCCCCCACCACACCACCCCCACCCCCTAATTCAGGCAACCGAATTGTAAACCTTACCCAAATAAATATACAGGACTTACCAGCAATTGCAGCAGCATCCAAAAGAGCATTCCTTTCAGCATTTGTAAAGTAACTTGGCACCGAAATCACACAATCATTAATCTGTGTTTGTAATGCAGTAGCTGCAATGTCTTTCAACTTTGTGAACAACATTGCAGTGATCTAAGGAAAAATAACTTTATGCAATAAATCTATATTATTAAGTTGATACATAAAATTCCAATTACTTGTGTTGAACTTAGAAACAATAAAAAATTGCTCTTAGCAACTAAAAAATTTCAAGGTCTTAAATGTCAACTGCACAGCCGCATTTATAACCTAATTTGAATTAAAATCTTGTTCAAATGGGTATTTAAAGTAAGTCATGATTATATAACTAAAATGAAATTATTTTGCAACTTAAACAAAATATAGTACCTGTTCAGGACTAAATGCATTGTCTTCACCTAGATAACTGACCCTGATACCAATTCCGCCATCTCCCCTCTGTTCAACCCTGAATGGAAAATGTTTTAACTCTTTTTGAACATGTGGATCTGAAAATTTCCGTCCCAAAAGCCTCTTGAATCCAAAAACAGTATTCTTCATATTTGTTACCATTTGATTTTTTGCGGCCACTCCTATAATTCGATTCTTTGGTGAAAATGCCACACATGATCTAAAATTGTAAAAGTAAACCTTTATCAAATATACATAATATTAACGTGAAAAGAAATCTTCTAGAAATTTTAACTGAAAACGATAAAAGGCTTAGTCATTGTTAGTTTGAGGTGAAGATGTAAAGTTCAATTACAAGTACAATGGTTAATATTTAAAGACTGTAGTAACAAAATACAATTAAATAAATGTGGCATTATCGTATATTTCACGATATAGAAATGTAATTACGAGTATGGTTATTAACGGTCTCTTACATAGGACAAATTAAAAATACTCAGTTATGTCAAAATAACCAAAAAAGTAAAGAAATAAGGCGTAATGTAACTTTTATATCACAACTCCATCAGAAGTAAAAAGATTACAGAATATTACTTACGGAGTACCCCGAAGACTGTAATCGTTGGCTATTGTCTCAATGCCACCTGCTTTTGCTACAGCAATATAACACGATTCGTTACCAAAATCAATACCAATAACGGACATCGCTGCCATTTTCAGCACTAATCTCAGCTAAATCTCCGGCAAATTTTCGTTTAATTAATCACTTTCAACTAGCACGTTGTGTTAGAATAGAATGACAATCAAATCAGTCAATCAATCGCAAAAGAACGCCGGTAATCGCCAGAGCCAGACACAGTAGTACAGTAGTACAGGGCAGAGCGCTACAGATACAGACACAACAAGGGCATATACACTTATACTCTACTCTCTGACGAGGAGACACAGACGTTAGTTAGAGGAGGCACCCCGAATTTTCTAGAAGCACAGATAATTTGAATTGAATATACTGGGTAAATATTAGTTACCTGTTCCACCTGTTTCTGTTACTTTCTTATAACAGTTTTAGTAGCCTGTTCCAAAATAACCGTAGACAGAGATCTACGAAAATAACAGTCTATTATGCTCCTATTACACTACCATGAACCCTGAATCAGGGCCGTGAATGAAGAGTGGGCGTGGCCCCCAATTAGGGTCGTCAGTTACAGTTGACTCTCGTTAATTCAAACCTGCGATAATTCGAACCTCTCTATAATGCAAAGTTATCACGAGTTCCCTACAAAATCTCTTTATATTTAGAACTATAGTTTGTGCCAAATCGATTGAGAAAAACGAACAATGACTGTATGATGTAGTTATTTTCACGGTACCAGGTATCCTCGAATCAAATAAATTTGTTAAATCGGGAGCTGAAGAATCTTTCGTGTCCAGACAAGAGCAGCTCTACGGGTAGATGTGGGAGCAAGCGGACTATAAGTAAACCTTTTTACTCTCGTCGTGTAGTTATTTCCTGTGGTTGTTTCTTTATGGGCCTATGTCGTAACTTTTAAACTAAAATCGTTGAATGTTATTTGACTTCTACACAAAACTTGGCAGATATTTATTAAGTGAATATTATTACAGAGAAAAATATGGACTTAGAATGATATAAAGTACCTTATTAGGACCTTTCTTTTCGGGCCGTATATATTGTGAAGTAAACCTTCTAGTTCTATGATCAAATATCAAACAGTATAAGGATTTTGGCGGGAACTTGCCTATAGGCGGATTATTGCTCCTGTTTTATCGTTTAAATAATGGTTTGAAGTTGATTTTGATACGTAAAAATGATGTGATTTCGTGTAATAAGTGTCAGCGCATGTCAACTATTAAAGAAAACGATGAAACAAGTGCTTTGATGTTGATATATTCCACAAGTTATTTTGATCGCTTAGGCGCCTTATGAACTTGATTCACTATCATCATCGACTGTTCGCTTCGCTTCCGCTGAGTTGAGCTGTCGTAAAATCTTTCAAAGACTTCGCAATGTGAAGCATCAGCATATTGTGAAGAAAAACTATAAAAACGTAGATCCTGAATCACAGAACACAATTACTCTCTACTGACAGAAAAACGCCAACTTCATACTAAAAAACGGAAACACGTGTTTATGTGTACATACAAGCGCTACGGTGGGGACCTATATAAAACTTTTTTAGCGGGATTTTCAAATCTTTGCATTCTATTACAATATTCTTTAAGCTTTTTGTCCTCACACTTTAACCTCACAAACCAATTGGATTGATACCCATATATTTGATAGGTTTACATCAAAATTACTCAAATCTACCGTCGATTTATGGATAAGGAGTAAAATAAAACATAGTTTTAGTAATAGTTAAATTTTGTAATTTATGTTTCACTAAATTTTCAATTTTTCCTTTCAAAAACTTTTTAGGCATATATAACAGATTTTTTACAAATTGAACGTTGAATTCATAATGTTCTCTACATTTTAATAAAAGCTGAAATCAACTACAGTACCTATTGTGATTAGAAATTGTTTCTTCATGAGAATGAATAAATAGTATTTTATTTATTATATTTACACACATTTCCACGAATTCTATTAATTTTTTGTTGGCATAATTTAATCTATTGCTTTGTAGACAATATTCTCTGAACTGAGTGAAAATGTGTGGAGGAGTAATTTGTTTCCTAATCATAAACCTACACATATATGCACATGCTTGTTTCTCGGAAGTAGCAATGTTCTATATTTTCTATAGCATCAGTAATAATACTCTTCACTTCGTTTATACTGCAGTATTTCATGTGAGAACAGCTAGTAACTTTGTCACCAGATATCAAAAGTGATTGTAAATTATTAGTGTGTATCGTCTTCACAATTCCGATGGCGACCATTGTACTTTAAAGTTATAATTACAGTTTTTATTCAAGCTACAAATTGAGACACAGTGAGATAATAATTAAACCCACAACTATACCTAATGCAACTAAAACTATTTTCTATTACGTAGTGATTGAGACTCCTAGTTGGTAGACTTTGTATGCCAAGGCGATTTAAAGTATGACATATTTTTCAACTACGTTCATTGTGCGTCCTTCCTCCCTGAGACGGCGGATTGTTATTACATCCACAAAATTAAATATCTCTTAAAATTACTTCATGTCTTTGAAGTATTCTAAATGTGGACTTTTCAAAGTCATATTTGTGGAATGCTTCTTGTCCCGCCGTAAATCTCTCGAGTCGGCATTTAACGAATCAAACAACTGATCAATTTGATTAATAAAATTTCAGTAGCTACAGCTTCCGCAGGAAGTTCATCTGCAATTATAATAAGAATTACGTTCATCTTACAGTCCCAAGCACGAGTATAACATAATTAACAAATTATTAAACAGTTTGAAAAGGAAAGTAAATAAAGGTGCTGACTTAAAGAAATTTTTGCTAGTATACCAGCAGCCACAGAATGTCTGAATATTGGCGCAGCAAGTTTCACACGCATTTTCTGTTTGTTGTTTGGCGAAATATGGATATCAATGCAGGAGCATAAACAAAGTAAATCGTAGAAATTTTAAGTGTGGCTCCATTTAGCTTTACCTGAAAAACTCATTATGTTTACTATATATATTGTTTACCACTATTGAAAGCGGATCGTAAAAGTTCACTGCTAAACATGAGCTACTCCCTTTGTAGAGAGGATTTCACAAAAATTCGTTACGCTTGGCAGATGGATTAAGAATTGTAATACTATGCGTTTTTCAAGAGCCCTGAACTAGACACCGTTATCTTAAAAAGCACATGTCCATCCATGGGATTAAGCAATTTAAGGATGTGCCGGTTCTGTTATTTATACGTTATTTTATAGATTTTCCACTTATAGATTTTCCACTTGAATTAGATTTGCTGGGCACATTACATAATGCTTCATAAAACGATTTTTGAAGCATTTCAAGCTGGGGTGGGTCTAATATGTATAAATGTTGTATGAATAACTATTGTATTCATAACATGGGTTGTCAGTTACGGAACCAAGTACATCCAACGCTCTTATATTTTTCGTCTAGAACGTAGAATAAAATATGTACATATTTACGATTGAGATTTTGCATTTGCATAGGAATGTATATTAATACATTTTAAGGGAAAATATTTTAAAAGTACCTCTTTAATCAAAGTGGCTTTTCTCTCAGCAGTTGTGTAATTTCCTGACAAATAATATGCTATTGCCCCATTGCCTAATTCCATTTTACCCCTATTATACTACCCCGAATCAGGGTCCCTACGCACTGATTCAGGGTGGTGTAATAAGAGAAAGGGAGTAAGGGTCGTGGATATCCTGCCGGGAAGGTAAAGGTTATTTTGTAATGGAAATTATTTTATCGGCTTACGGTACCTACTTCTCATTTCGTTACAATCATTTTTCTGAAATATTGATTTTTATGGATGAACGGTTATTCACCTGTTTGTATTTCGGTATAGTTTCGTAGATGTATTCAGAAAATGCGATAATACTGAAGGTAACATATGGAACTACCATAAAAAATTAACGCACCACATCATAAGAAATAAACCTAAAGCAGAGGACGAGTTTCATATTTTACATGTGAGATGGCATTAAAGGGTTATTTCCCGGACTTCATAGCCTAGATAAGATCCATTTGCCCATCGTGGCAACTTTGGTATCCCGTGCATAAAACATGTCGCAAACTGACTGTTTCATACCAGCCTCATCGATATCGATGTTCTGTGACATACCAAAGTATCGGTATGTTTCAGCCTCGGAAAGGATCCTTAAGTTGACGGGCATAGATAAGTCTATGCCCTCAGAGTTAGCAACCCTTCCCCTTTCAACATGGAGGACCGCACACTTATCCGTCCCCAGCTCCATTCCAATAGAATTGCTAAATTCACAAGTGATGTTTAGCAATTCCATAAGGTAGGAGCGACTGGAGGTGAATAACTTGAGGTCATCCATATAGAAAAGGTGGGTCACTTTTGTCCCTCCCTTCCGTAGCTGAAATCCCCTCCCGGAGCCCTCCATTAAGGTACTGAGAGGGTTCAGAGAGAGGCAAAACCAGATTGTACTCAGACAATCGCCCTGGAAGATACCCCTTCTTGTCCTTATGTGGTTCTCCGCAGCCATCATCCACTCGCCCCGATAACAAAGGATCGTACTACACTGCCCCATACACTGCCCGAGAAAGTCTCTTACTGTACAGTCAATCTTGTACAGTTCGAGGACCCTCTTTAGCCATGTATGGAGCACCGAGTCGAATGCCTTTTTGTAGTCTATCCAGGCGGCGGAGAAGTTCCGACGGTTGCGTTTCACCACTTTGCCAATGACCGCGTCAATGAGGAGTGGTTCCTTAGTTCCACGACCACCACCCCGACGTCCATTTTGACCGCGTGACATCACCTGATTTAGCTCTAGGTGACGAGTGATTCTCAGGCTCAAAATGGATGTCAGTGTCTTACATATGGTGGGTAGACACGTGATGGGGCGGTATTTGCTCGGATCTGTGGTATCCTGATCTTTGGGAACCAAGTGAGTGATCCCAGTATTGAAGAGACTCGGGAGCGACTCCTGATCGAGAGCCTCTTGAAACTGTCCGGCGAGCACAGCGTGACACACTACGAACCCCTTCAGTCAGTAATGATGCAGCCCGTCGAGCCCCGGACTTTTCCAAGTCGAAGCCCTATGGACCACCTCAGCCACGTCTTCCGGTTATTGTAGGCGTAACACCCGCACTCTGGCTCGCCACAACTTCCATCCAAGGGCCCTTGCTGTTTACGGGCTCTGAACACAGGCCACGCCAAAATGCGCCAGTGTCAACCTGATCCGGTCCTGGGCCCGCTCCACATACCTCTGGTCGTTCCAATGATTTATAGAGCCTCTTCTGATCACTCCGCTCCGTTAGTTTCTGCGTGATATCCGACTGGGACAAACTAATATTTGTCCCAGCAAACGCCATTCTAACGGTGCGCACAACTCTCGGTCTACTATTACCCGACCTGAAGCTTGTCAGTCTGCCGATAAGGGCCCTTGCCTTTGCGATACGGTCCTCGATTCTTTTTCTCCAGGCTGAGATGGCGCTACTTTGTCAAGTAGCACGTCCAGCCATGGGAAGTTTGGAAGTTTGGCAATAATACGGAATACTGCCAGTGCGGCGCCAAAAAAAATTGAATCCGTCTCGCACAGGTCCCGGCTGGCTTCAAAATAGGTCACCAGCATTGGGTTAAGAGCCCGCAAGACAGCCCGATTTCGCTTGCTAAGGGGTATGCGGGGAAGTCGCAGTCGATTTTCGAGAAGCATGCTGTGCGTTTCCAGCATCGACTCTTCCAATATGCTCCTCCTTTTCTCTAGTTCGTGGGAGACTATTCCATCATCGACTGAATCAACCACAAATGGAATATTGACGGCAGCATCCACATGTGCAGTTTGCTGCGCAACTAGTGGCGCCGCATTCCCAGCCGTAGCATTTCCAATCGACGAGGGAACAGCCTCAAGTCGTGGTCATTTGAGTTCAGCGTCACCAAATATGTTGGAGCGCAGGATGTACCGAACTCGGTCTGCCAGGTTTTACTCAGTGGCGGATAGAGATGGCTCCAGCTCTGCAAAAAAGCGATGCATCCGAGCCCGATACGCCAAACATTCAGTTTCTTCCCCTTTTGCCCTAAAGTACGCCAGCAGTGCGTTTGCGTTCATTATTTGTGACCAACGCATGCAACGTTCTCCACCGGCGGCGGGTGCCGATTGCTGCGTCCGAGAAGACCCAGCCGACACCAAGCCTTCTGGTAGGGATGATGGATGCGAGGGACTGCTAGGTGATCTTGCAGCACCCCGCGCTCGGCTGGCGGCCCACATGCTCTCACGTCCAGCACCAGTTCCAGACGCGCCCTGGCGACCTCCAGGCAGCGGCGCTTTACGCACTATCTTTTTGTCCATAATCCATGATTGGGGACGCCCATATCCGGCACCGTATCGTGTGTGGCCATAAGCACAAACGGGTCTTTGCACCCTAAATTCTGCCAAGGCACGGCGCTCACACCTCTCGCAAGGCGCTGACTGACTGCGTTGACGTAGCAGTTTTGTCACTTAACTGTTACGTCAGCGGGCGATGGGTCGTCAATTCCTTACGCCATTTTATTTATTTATTATTATTATTATATATGTCAATGACCTCTATATATACAAGTACGCTGGAGTAGCTATACCATACAAAATGTCTATGCCAATTCGTTTTATTAATAATGAGAGTGCGCGTAATATGTAAATGTCGTAACCGAAACGAAAGTCGTATAACATTCCACAAGTACATAAGTGAATTTACACTAATATTAAACAAATTAAAACCACTTTTGATAATATAGGTACTTAAAAATTTGATACTAATCCTAATATCGTAATTAACAACATGTTTGGCTAAATATAACTGAGTTTTGATCATCATTCATCATCATCATCATTAACATAGGCCTCCCCCAAGGTATGCCACAAAGCACGGTCCTGAGCCAGCTGCATCCATCGACTTCCTGCTTGTCTTACCGGGTCATCACTCCATCTAGTGGGGGTCGCCCTACACTTCGCCTACTGGTACGAGGCTGCCACTTGAGAACATTTTTTCCCCAACGGTTATCGGTTCTTCGAGCTATATGGCCGGCCCATTGCCACTTCAGTTTACTAATGCGTTGAGCTATGTCGGTCACTCTGGTTCTAATGCGGATATCCTCATTTTTAAGTTTATCACTCAGAGAAACCCTGAGCATAGCCCTCTCCATAGCACGCTGTTGACTTTGAGCGTACTCATACGGCCAGCAGTGAAGGACCACGTCTCGGTTCCGTAGGTCATCACTGGCAATACGCACTGGTTGTATAACTTAGTTTTCAGGTTTTAAGGTATACCTGACGAGAAGATGTGTCGTAATTTCCCGAACGCTGTCCAGCCGAGTTAAATCCGTCGATTGACCTCTAGGTCGAAGTTGGACTTACCTAGTCGGACTATTTGTCCCAGGTAAAAGTACTCGTCAACAACTTCGAGCTTAGTGCTCCCAACAACTACCGGCATAGGTGTGACATGGACATTAAACATGATCTTTGTTTTGTCCATGTTCATCTTAAGACCTATCCGTTGGGAGGCACTATTGAGGTCATTGAGCATAGTGCTTAAGTCCTTCAGCGATTCTGCCATAAGGACTACATCGTCAGCAAATCGAAGGTGAGTGATGTACTCGCCATTGATGTTAATACCGTATCTTTTCCAGCCCAGTAGCTTGAAAACGTCTTCCAATGCAGCGGTGAAGAGTTTCGGGGAAATAACGTCACCCTGTCTTACACCTCTCTGCAGTTGGCTAGGTTTGGTACTCTGGTTCTGTACTCGGATAGCTATCGTAGTCATACTGTACAAACACTTTGATATACCGACAGTTAACTTGGCACCACTGAAGAGACTGTAGCACCGCCCAAATTTCGACGAAATTGAAGGATTTCTCATAGTCCACATACGACAGGCAAAGTGGCAGATTGTACTTTTCGGACTTCTGTATAATTTGCCGAAGGGTATGTATTAGGTCTATGTTACTAAAGCCTTTTCGGAAAATGGCTTGTTCGGGAGGCTGGAAGTCGTCGAGTATGCGTGCGAGACGATTCGTAATGACTCTCGAAAACAGCACATAGACGTGGCTCAGAAGGGATATCGGTCTGCAGTTCTTCAAGAGAGCATTGTCACCTTTCTTGAAGATTAAGACCACCGCACTTCTGCTCCACGCCTTGGGAGTAGTGCCTGCATGAAGGACGGAATTAAATAGCTTCTGAAGGATTTCAAGTACCGGTTTTCCACCCACTTTCAAAAGCTCCGCTGTAATTCCATCCTCGCCCGGGGACTTGCTGTTTTTAAGGTGCTGGAGAGCCATTCTAATCTCGCTCAGACTGACGTCCAAGATATCATCAGAATAGCCGTGTAGTGGCGTTTGGGAATATCCACTACCCCATATATTCCCGTGGGTGTCGTAAGAGGCAACAGAGGGAGACAGGTAATGGGCAGTGGCATCTTCCTAATAACAACAATAATATAGTAAAAAACTGCGGTTGCCAACCCGCTTGCCAAGCGTGCCAACTATGGCAAATATCCCTCCATGAGTAACGACGCAAACAAACGGCCTCTAGTCCCCGGCGGCCCCGCTATTCCTGGCTACGGTGGTGACCATGGTAACGGCGGGTCGGGGGGTGCTAAGAATCTCCGGTGGAGGTTCGGTTGCCACCTACGACAGAGTTTTAAATAAACAATAAAATTCTATAGGGTTGTCGAATTCCTTGTATATAATATTTATCGATGTTCTTTCCTACCCATATCTGTTAATAACGAAAGTCGCCGACAACAGATCAGACGTTTATCACTTAAAAAGTTTCCAACTGAATCTAGACTAAAAAAAGCGGTCTAGGTACGACCCGAAAGCTCCACACGAATAACTTCCCAGTGGAAAGGATAAAAAAAATATCATATGTTTTAATATTTTATACAATTTTTATTCGGCACAAAAAACGACTTGACCGATTTTGCTCAAAATTTAATGAGGTCTAAATTACATATAATTATGCATTAAATGAAACTGGTCCCATGTCCATATCACTCTTTAGACTCTCAGATACACGAGGCGAAATTTGGATCCGAACATACATACATACATACATACATACATACGTACATGTACGGACATCACACGGACATCCTCTTAAAAACCATATTATCGACTCTAAAGACCTTGAAACGTGGAGATATGTTAAAATTTCTAATTTGCAAAATCGGACTCATTACAATAACTTCCCACTGGGAAGTTAATTACGGTCTAAAAGCTATAATATATATATATATATATATATATATATATATATATATATATATATATATATATATATATATATATATTATAGCTAAACTATAAAATATAAATATAATATAATAAATAAACTATCTTGAATTGGCGTCCGAAACAAAATTGTCATCCTTTTTCTAAATATTTCACAGACGACTGTTTATTAGACATGAAAAATGCACCACTTTGAAAAAGTTTACCGACAATGTTTTCTGGTAGTACCAGTACCAGTAAGTATAAAAGAATTAGATTATTATTACGAATGTTTTTTTATTTCTTCTCTTCTCATTTTTTCTCAAACTCAAAGGCCATAGCCAAGTGCAGAAAGGTCGCCTAATGATGGCTTTGTGTTTATAGGACGTTAAATCTGTTTAAATATGACCAATTTATTATATCAAGGAAATAAATTTATATTGGGACTGCAAAATTATTAATGTCCTTAGTGAGTCTGTACGAGTTTAGGTGAGAAATAGCTCCTCCTTGGACGGGTTCCCGCCTTGTTATGGTGGGGAGGGGAGAGGATTAGTAGCCGTGGCTTGGTGGTCCATTCTAAAAGTAGAGGACTCACATGGCTGGCCCTAACCAGAGTGACTGATATCACCCGACGGATTAGTAAGCAGAAGTGGCAATAGGCCAACCATATAGCTCGAAGATCCGATAACCGATGGGGAAGAAAGGTTCTCGATTACCAGCATTGTACCGATAGGTGAAGTGTAGGACGTCCCCCATTAGATGGAGTGACAAACTGGTAAGACATGCAGGAAGTTGATGGATGCAGATGGCTCAGGACCGTGCTTTGTGGCATTCCTTGGTGGAGCCCTATGTTCAACAGTAGACTTGTGAAGGGATGTAATGATAATGAATGATGGTGGCATTATATTAATATGGTACATAAATGGAATGGACGTTACGGGTAGGATTTATGTATAGGTAGGGTATAGATTTTTTATCGATGTATTTTGTCACATTGTGACAGTATTAGTTCCGTGAATGTTCAATTCTGCTGTCAGCAGTGTATGCCACGGTGTATAGCCAGTCCATATACAATGTGTTCAGTCATCGGTGTCGGAGACTTTGGGGTAATACTACTATTTTTTTAACGTTTATACAGAATGTGTGCTTTAAAATAGATCGTAGTTTATTGACTTTTACAATTTCAACATGGAGAGAGAAAAAAATGGGGATATGTGGGGGGTTGAAATACGGTAAATTTTATGATTTGTCGATAAAATTTACCGTATTTCAACCCCCCACAGTCTCCGACACCGATGACTGGACACATTGTATATAAAGGTCAGTGATATTATTATATTCAACCACAAACTAATAAGAGTATTAACGTATATTCAACTATAAGTATATTTTTTTAAATGGCAAACTAGAACAACATGAAGGAAAGAAACAGCGATATTTTTTTCAGGTCCATGAAGTTGGCACCCGGAAATAATTATTAAATATGCTACTATGAATTATAACTATAACTTTTTATGGAAACTAAAAACTATAGTCATAAATAATATAGGTTTTTGGCAAAGCTCTTCAGGAAGCTATTGCTGCCAAATAAAGAAAAAAGCCCTTTAAGCGCCAGCGTATTAGGGATGTTGCTCTCTCGAGCTCGGTCGCTGCGGCTGAGGTTACGGGATTATTTAATTATTTATTTACGATGTAAAGAAATAACTTATGGATAAACTGATATCGGGTGCTGATTGCGCATGTGAAAATCTACAAATTTACATTGTTTAATTGTTCTTTTACCATCATTTTTAAGCAAAAAATAAAAATTTATTATTTCACAGCACCCACCTTAGTTTTTTAAATATCTAAACAAATATTTGACGCGCAAACAAATAATTAGTACTGAAAAACATCATTTTTTACGCGCAATCGATTTATACTAGTCGCATTTTTAATAATTATTTCCGCATACCAACTTCATAAACCTATTTTTTTCTACCTTTATTTTGACAAGCCTGTGTTGGGCTTGATAAAATCAATTCGAACCAATGTATATATTAAGATATTTTACGTTTTCGTTTCGAGAAGATATTAGATATTCTGTGATTCAGGCACCGCTGGCTGTATTGCCGCGGCAACGATATCGTAATATCTAATAAATAGTTGGTTTTTCGCCCAATATATAGATGTTGAATATTGTACTGATATATAGATATTGTATCTATATAGGATTTGTATCGCCCAATCCTAAAAATCATGCTTGTTTGCAAATTTCTCAGCTTTCATGCAAAGTTGCATCACTTGTCCTGAATAAAATAAAAACATGGCTTAAAGAACAAGCATCCATGTTAAAAACTTTATTAAAAAAGTCGAAGAGTATTTACATCATATTTTACATTCTAATGATAAAATAATAGTGATTTGTAATATCTTAGCTGGGGTCACCTTCAAGACCTTCTTGACTTGAAGCTACTTGAAGCATAAAAACTCATACAGTAGTGGTTAAGTTATACTCTGTTAGTGTTGAGTTAGTACTCGTTCCTCTACTCCTGAATCTCAATCAACTCTTACTTCCGTTGTAATTTATCACGCCCTACTTATTTGTAATAATTGCAATAATAATTCTAGAGTCAGTAATCAGTATGAGTGGCGAACCGGTAGCTAAACGTACTAAAATGAATGCTCTAGAGCAGCTGAAACAATATTCCACGGTCGTGGCCGATACCGGCGATTTTGAAGGTTAGTGTAATCAAGCGTTGCCTTTTACAGCTTTTTTTAGAATCTTGTGCTACATTTAAAAAAAAAAAAAGAAAAATTTGTTGATGTCCTTGCTATAGAAGTCTGCACTGCACAAGAATTGAAAAACTTTTTTAAGGGCATTCCTTGCTACTCCTTTGAAATTGAAATTTTTGCCTATCGAAAAGTTTACTAAACTTACCTACTTATTTTGAAAACTAGAAACATGGGTAAAGAAATTGAAAGCTAAGGAGTGTTCAAAAATTTTAACTACTTTGGTAGGGTTGACACAGGAGGATACTGTACCCATTCATGCTACAAATGTACTACTAATGTAACTGTAGCATGGCTCTACCATGTACGCTTGTGCAGTTTTATTCAGTACAGCAGCAGAAAGAGGCAAAGCATAATTTTCTTTTATATATGTTAATGTGTAATATGTTGAGATACATTAACTGGACAAACTTGTTTGTTTGCAAAGTTTCATTCAAAGGAAACTTTTCGGTGGACAGCTGAACGTTTTATCTTCCATCCAGGCTTGGTAGCTGCCAGGATTCAGAATCCCGTATCATGTGAAGCCTGTAGATGTAATCTCGCTCCTATAACCCTGCATGATTTTCTGAACCCGGAAAATTATGCAAAGTTGTGCCAAGTTTAGTACATCTTTAATTCATGAGCGATTAAAAGATTTAGATTATTATTTACATGCTTCTTTCTCTTTCAATTTGTATTTTATTTTATACTAGCGACCCAACGTGATTTATAGATCTCGACATCAGCGCCACTTATGGGGTCCAATTGTGAATCTAAACCATTTTTGAATCAAACACACAAAATTTCATAAAAATCGGTCGGGGCGTTGAGGAGTTTAGTCACATAAGAGTGTATGACAAGACAAGAATTAAAGCTTTTTTATAGAAATCAACTGATGTCATTTAGTCTCGCTAAAACCAGGCCTTTGTCATCTTGCTAGCTGCATGAAATAGTTACCTACAATCACGAGGCTACCCGGGTTACATACTCAGTCGGGGCTAGCGCATTCTAGGCAAGTGAATAACACTGTTTACTTAAATAGTATTTTTGTAAATACTTGTTGAAATAGTTTTTGTTTGGCATATTTAATTTTAGAATAATTTTTTTTAATAGGTAGATACTTATAGCGAAAATAGAATTAAGTAATAATTTAACTACAGAAGTAATACCTAAGTAATTTATAACAATCAATGGCTGCGTTTGGCAGAAAAAAGCACTAGCAAGCGCTTGTAAGCAAAATAGCGATCGTAAGCGGTAGGCACTGTCAAATCGTAAGTAGCTATTTTCCTCTAGGACATGAAGTTAGTTTTAACTGGGGAACCGTACCTAATTTAAATATATGTTTGTAAAGTATTCATATTAAAAACTTACCAATCATAAATTTTTAATAACATATATAATATGTTTATTCATGTCATTATATTACTTAAAACAAATATTGCTCAAAACAACTTATAAACTCTACTTCAAAACAAACAAATTAAATAAGCAAAATGGCGGATTGTGTCAGCGCTACTGAAGTTAGCAAACATGTCCTGGCCGAAAACTTTTTAGTTTCGCCATTTTGCTTACAAGCGCTTGCTAGCGCTTTTTTCTGCCAAATGCAGCCATTGGTAATAATTTACTTCACTATCAAAGTACCTACTTGTACTTGTCTTTTGTAATTTAAATATTTTAAGTTATAATAAAACAAAATAGTTAAGTGTAAACTTTGTTTACAAGATTTTGAACTAAGTAGAATAGGTCAAATTTTATTTACGGGTCGTATTTCGGGTTTATTTGTTGTTTACACTACCTACCTATTTCTTTCGAGCGGAGCATCGTGATTTGCGACGATTGGCCTTGCAAGTTGCATGCGCTAGCAACATATGGTCGTAACTTACAGAGGAAATATGGTCAGTCAATCATATTCTTAACCTTAGTAACTTACCATTTCGCAAAGTTTTACTCTTTTCAAATTTTTTACTCTTTATTGACAGTCCTTAGTAATAATGGAAAGTCCGCTGTGATGTTTGAGGGGAATAAGATGTAAAGTAATGCGGACACTAGCACACAGTGATAAAGTTTTATTTCGTTTGTGTGCATGACTTATCTAATTAATAATAATTATGTAGGCTATTAAAACTTTGGCAAGCAGTCAACATCAAAGGAGTGCAACTTCTGTACTTTGTACTATTATTTATTCTATGTTAAAATTCGAAAAAGGTGAAATTTTTTGTGTGTGTTTGAGTGATAGTGTAGTGGTAGAGTAGATCCGGTAGGTGGCTTTAGCTCTTTTGTCGAGATCTAGAAATCAACCGTGCGAATCCGAGGTGGATCACTTGTAATATATGAAGATTATAATTTATAACTTGACAATAAATACTATTTACTCATCTTAAATATTAAATAACAATCCTAGCAAAAATTAGTAATGTAGCACCCACATTACTAATTTTTGCTAGGATTGTTTTTGCTAGGAGTGTTGAGTGACAAGCTTAGGGGAGATTAGATGTTTGTGATAAAAATTTTAAATCAATTTCCATTTTATATACAGCAATGAAAGCTTACAAGCCAACCGATGCCACTACAAACCCAAGTTTAATCTTATCTGCTGCTGGGATGGAGCAGTATCAGCATTTGCTGGATAAAGCCATTAAATATGGAAAAGACTGTGGAGGGTAAGTATTGCTAAATCTCTGTGCACATTTTATTGTACTAACAACTAAAAATTCATTTCCATTTATTTATAATTTGTTTTTAATGCAGGGGCCTATCTCCATCACATCTTTTTCTCCAAAATAATGGAATCCATTATAAACTGCCAGCTCATGTGATACCTAGAGGATCACCTGCTGATTAGTGACCGCCAATACGGTTTTCGTCGGGGTTGATCAGCTGATGATCTTCTGGTCTACCTGACTCATTGATGGGCGGAGGCAGTAGTCCAAGGGGGAGGCATTGACCGTTAGTTTGGACATTGCGAAGGCCTTCGATCGGGATTGGCGCAAAGCGCTTCTTTCGAAGCTCCCTTCCTATGGACTTCCCGAGAAATTGCGCAAGTGGATCATCAGCTTTCTTGCAGATCGGAGCATCAAGGTCGTTATAGGCGGTGCATGCTCCGATTACAAGCCTATTAATGCTGGTGTTCCACAAGACTGCGTGATATCGCCAACGCTGTTTTTACTGCATATCAATAATATGTTGCAAACCCTTAACATTCATTGCTATGCAGATGACAGCACTGGTGATGCTCTGTACACCGGCCGTGCCTATATTTCTCGGGAAAACGTCTCCGAGTACCGGGACAAACTTGTGTCTGAAGTCGAGTCTTTGCTGAACAGAGTCTCGGATTGGGGGCGACTAAATCTAGTCCAGTTTAACCCTCAGAAGACACAAGTTTGCGCGTTAACCGCTAAAAAGAATCCCTTTGTCGTATCTCCTCAGTTTTAAGGCACTTCCCTTGTTGCCTCAACCAGTATCGGAATGCTCGGCGTCGACATATCGAGTGACGTGCAGTTTCGTGGTCACTTGGAAGAGAAGGCCAAATTGGCCTCTAAAATGCTTGGCGTGCTCAGCAGAGCGGGACAGTATTTCATGCCGGCACAACGCCTGCAACTTTACAAGGCGCAGGTTCAGCCACACATGGAATACTGTTCCTATCTCTGGGCTGGAGCTCCCCAGTACCAGCTCCTTCTTTCTACTTGACCGCATCCAGCGCAGAGCGGCTCGAATCGTCAACGACCGAGTGCTTTCCGATCGGCTCGATTCACTGGCGCTGCGAAGAGATGTTGCGTCTCTGTATTTTATTACGCATATACCATGGGGAGTGTTTTGAGGAAGAGTTCAGATTAATCCCAGCCGCCAAATTTCATGAACGCACTACGCGGCAAACCTTCCGATACCATCCAGATCATCTGGATGCTTGGAGGTCCACCACTGTATGTTTCACTAGGAGTTTTCTTCCGCGTACGACCTCTCTGTGGAATAGTTTACCACCGGTGATTTTTCCGGACCGATACGACTTAGGGACGTTCAAGAAAAGAGCTTACTCCTTTCTAAAAGGCCGGCAACGCACCTGCAATTCCCCTGGTGTTGCAGTTGTTCATGGGCGGCGTTAGTTACTTAACATCAGGTGAACCGTATACTCGTTTGCCCCCCTCTCATAAAAAAAAGAGAACTATAAGTATATATAAGTACGTAGGCGGTCCCATAATGAATTGGCCTAACTATGAACCAATGAAGGAAATGAAACGAAACCAATTTTATTTTTCAATATAATCACCATGAATACTAACACACTTCTGACATCTGTGAATCAACATCTCTAAACCTTTATAAAAATAATCACATTTTTTATCCTCAAAATGACTGAAGACGGCCGCCTGCAACTCTTCATCGCTTGAAAATTTTCTTCCTCTTAAGTCCTGCTTTAAATTTGGAAATAAATAATAGTCGGACGGGGCCATGTCTGCACTGTAAGGTGGATGTTGAACTTCTGTGAACCCGCATTGACGAACTGCATCCTTCGAAACACCAGCGGTTAGAACAGGGGCGTTGTCATGGAGCAACAGGACACCTTTAGACAGCTTGCCTCTTCGTTTTTCCTTTATCTTGTCTCGTAATTTATATATTAAAGAAGCATAATATTCGCCGTTCACGACTGTATTACGTTCTTTAAAATCCACCATCAAAATGCCTTGAAAATCCCAAAATATTGTGCACATCAGTTTTTTAGTCGATTGTTGCACCTTTGCCTTTCTAGGGGTCTTTTCACCCTTATAACGCCATTCCATTGACTCGCGCTTGCTTTGTGGATCATAATACAAGATCATAGTTTCATCACCAGTCACTAGCCGCTCGATCACAGTCTTTGGATTTTCGCCACAAAGATCCAAAAACTCCGAAGCGCAGCGCACTCTTTCCTGTCTCTGTACCGCTGAAAGGAGTTTCGGTAACCATCTTGCACTCACTTTTTTCATGTGAAGATGTTCATGGATCGCGCGATGAATGGTACTCTTAAAGAGCCCAAGCCTTGTTGCAATTTCTCTAATCTTCAAACGGCGGTCACTCAGAACCTCCTCTTCGATAAGAGCAATCGTTTCGGGAGTGAGCACTTCCACAGGTCGACCGACGTGGCCAAAGTCTTCGACGGTTTCTCTCCCAAGGCGAAACTCTTTCACCCAATTTTTCACTGTGCTATAGGAGGGGGCAGACTCCTTATACACGCCATCCAATCGTTCTTTTATTTGGACAGGGGATAAACCTTCTTTAAACAGAAACTTTATGACATTTCGATACTCAGTTTTCGACATTTTGAAAAAATACGCGACTCTCGTTATTCAAATGCCTGTTAAACTAAGACTAAGCATTTCATGTCGATGCATGTTTCTTATATTAAGTGCACGATAAACGTACTATTTAATGCAACACAACATATAGCGACATGTCGCGTTGAACTATATCAGGCCAGTTCATTATGGGACCGCCTGGTATATAGTACATGATGCATATTATCTGTTTGTCTATTTAATGTGATAATGGTAATTAAACTAAACTGAAATTGTCGATAGATGAAAATAAATACAATTATATTTTGGTCCAGGAACATACAGAGAAAGATATTTTTTTTAATATAGAATAAGGGTGACAAACGAGCCTACACTCCACCTGATGGTCAGTTGATACTTTGGGCCATAGCCATGCCATGAAAATCAAAATGTAGATGCGTTGTCACCTCTGAGAACTAAAATGGAATGCCTTGTTTCTAGTAAAAAAAGGGTCTCTGGTTCTCTACACATCGCATATGAAACACAGGCAGCCTTAAGCTGCTATTTTACGCTGGTATCCTGTGAGAGCGTGATCCTACCCTGGTCGTACCGATCTACCGACCTATTCGTATTACAACTAATAAATCTGTAGGCATGGCTCTACCACACATAACTCTTTTTCAACTGTTATATCTATATAAGCTAATAATGCTAAATATATAGAGCAGTAACATATGGAATGCTGTATAGTCTGTGAAAAAAAACGGTTTTATACTTTTTTTTTACGGTAGGTTTGTCAAAAGAGTGTGAATTCCACCTAATGGCGAGTGAATATTGCGTCCCATAGACACATAAATTTATCCTCCTTTAAATTATCCAAATGCAATGTGTATTGACCATCCATGAGGACTAAGATGGAATAACTTGTTACTAGTAAACCAGTAATTAAAGGGCTTAAGTATTTCAGAAATAATTTAAAATATATGTTCTACAAATTTGTTACAGAACCATTGAAGAGCAGATTACTGAAATTTTAGATATGCTGAGTGTATTGTTTGGATGTGAAATTCTTAAAATTATTCCAGGCCGAGTTTCAGTAGAAATCGACGCTAGGTAAAATAAAATTCTTTATATTTAATAATTTTATTAGTAAAATATCAAATATTAGGGATGGATCTACTGAGGCTCAAACAATCGTTGATGGTGCGAAGACTATACAATATAAGCACGCTGAACCCCTATTTTACAGACTTGTGATTGGTATCAGCATTATTACCTACTAGGGCGAGGGTATATCTGCACTTAACTTGCTTTTTCAAGCGTGGTGAGGAGAGACGTATCTTTCAAGTTGTACGGTCCAAAAATCATATATTTTGGTTTCTGCTGACCCAGTTTGAAGTGCCAAGCCGCAAATTACTAATAATGTAACTATATTCAAATTAAACTCAGCGTTTGTAATACACTCTTAAGGTAATAACACGTGTGCTTACTTTATTACGCCTCTCATACTTTTACGTACTATCGTCTTAAACTATCTCTTATAACTTCATAGCTATAAATAAATAGACTTCATTATGAAACCACGTTATCGGCAGTGAAGAAAAACATCGTGAGGACATGTGCATATCGTGTCAAAAATAAGACACGTAAGTTCATCAACACGCGACGGACATTTTCTTGCCCTAAAATCCCCTCAGAAATGAGAGAAGGCCTGTGCCCAGCAGTGAGACGTATATTTCTTAACAGCTTTGACGAGTCGCAAACTGTAGTCCATACATTTTTTTCGTTTTACGTACCGTAATAGTAAATTGGTGCGGTTGACCTCCTACAAGCGAGTGTCACTAATCGCATTGAGAAGGCGCACTTATCCCGTTGTGAATAGTTAAAATACTTAAAGGACCTACTTATTGTGAAACACTTAAAAATATCTGGAAGACGTAAACAACAAAATAATAGCGCCGAAAAATTAAATAAACACCTTATCGAGCGAGGCAGTGACCTCACCCGCGTCTTCAGAAACCACGTTTGGGTGTTATGTTTGTTACAAAACGATACTACTCACCAAGAAACAATGCGTTGTATCTAGTTTGACGTTGAATCAAATCAGTGACGCAACCGATCCCGTCATTAAGTGCATTAAAAAAGAATATTTTATTTAGAGATCGGGAGACGAGGAGGAGCGCAACTAATATTAAAAGTTTAAACTTAATAACCTTTTTAGGTAAAAAAGGGTATTCTGATGTTCCCCGGGTACTCTTAGAACTCTTTTGTCTTCTTGAAGACACAAAACATCCGGCGATCTTACCTAGACAAGACTCGTAATTGAAAACGCACTTAAGCAGTTGCGTGGTGGAGCTAGTCTTATGCTGGCCCGAACGCGGCAACGCTTTTGAATTATTGGCAGGAACAATGCTGTGTCGCCATTAAAGCCCTCTAAAAGTGAACAGATCATGGGGACAGCTTTTTTGTTTGCAAGTAGCTATGCATGCCTAGAAAGATCAGTATTACTGCGACCTAAAAGATCTATTGTGATCACTGCTATGGCTATATAGTTTACTGTTAACCCCTATGTCTTCAATTAATAGAAGGAGTTACTTAGCTGTGAGCGATTTCATTTCTTCTGGGCGAAGAACATAGTTTCACAGATGACTGTTACGTTTGCACATAAGGGTCCACATTCAGTTAGGAGGAACAGAACCGGCACATCCTTGAGTTGCTTAGTCCAAGGATGGACATATGCTTTTTAAGACAAGAATCCAGAATATAGAATCTAGAATACGCTGTTTATTCTTACTTAATTCCAGGGCTTCTGAAGCGAATTTATTATCATAAGCTCGCATTAAGATTTAATAATGTTTTAAGCCTGATGTATCAGACCAAATCTTAAGTGATTTATTGTGATGAAGAGTTTCAAGGGTCAATCAAAATGATCTTTTGAGATTCCATAAATAGGCTCGGATACAAATTGTGTACTCTTTTAGGGGAAGGCCGTGCGAGCTTGTCGGCAAGTTTAATGCCTACAATACCTGCGTGACCCGGAACCTATCTTAAAACGACCCTGTTGTTACATCCCAGGGCGTTTAGACGCTTTACGCGGTATCCAACTAGCTTCGAGTTGACTTAGTTTGATATCAGCGCTAGCAGTGCTGCTTGAAAATCAAAGTTATATATAATTATAGATAATATGGTTGACTTAATGTTTATGCAGGTTGATTTCCTCACATTGAAGTGTGAAAAGAATTTTTGCCTAAAAGATAGAGGTATCCAAATTCATACAAAGTTGGAATTTGGGGTGATCCCCATAAATTCCAAAACGAATAAGTTAATTAATCATTAGGGTTTGTCTGCCGAACCGGTTTTTAGTTTTTGTTTAGATTTTATAATAAAGTATGACAAAAGCAGTAAATGTTTCTATTATTGGTTTGATTTTACATATTTCCAAGAGATCCTCTTAGGCGACAGACTTGGATTGCAGGTTGCAGCTTGTAGAAATTATGAATCTTGGATACTTAAACGGACTAGCACCATATGCTCTGAACATTTTGATAAATCATATTTCATACTCCAAGCTATCAATAAAAGAAGGTTAGCCGATAATGCTGTACCAACCTTGAACTTGTTATGTTTGGGAGATAATGTGTAGCAGTAATTATATCAATCTATAAAATATTTTATTATTACCCTTGACACCAACATTATTCTTCTTGAAAATATTTTAGAATTACTATAAGTTTACAATAATGACTTCTTATATTTATGCGAGCACTACACATTAAATGAAACTAATTTTACGGATTTTAACGCGTTTAATGTTGACTTTTTGAATACCGACCTTTCGGGTGCTTTATAGCACGACAAAATGCTAAATTTGCAGTATACTAGATTCGCTGACAGAGAGATCTTTGATAAATAAAGAAACATAATATGGGTCCTAGAGAAGATACGAATTGAAGAAAGGGAACTTTTAAGAAACAATTTATAAAAGTATGACTGGAAAACTGTCCAGCTCTAAATATTCCCTGAGTTAAGTTTAATGTTTCACCCTAATACTTAATTATTAACCAAAAGCCCATCGATATGTACGTAAATCTTTTAGAACATGTTTGCCTGAACCACGGACATTGACAAAGTGGTACCATCGAAGGTCAACCAGGGTTTTCTCAAGAAGCGCTTACGGCATTAAAATTGAGAGCGGAGAGTAACCCTAATAATAACATGATTGTACCTTGGTCATGGATGAAATGAAAATTAAGCAATTGACGAAATACCATGCTAGCAGCCAAAGGCATTACGGCTATGTCGACTATGGGTTTGATTTTATGTCCGATAATTCCGTGACGATTGTCCATCGTTTTGTAATATATCCCCATGCAAAACTTGCTTCTGAACTTTTTCACCAGGTAAGGAATAAAGGATATCGATAACCCTCTGTAGTTGGATCGGAATTATTCCATCCACCCCGCTTGTTTTATATTATGGTTAAGGAGTCAACAGCCCACTGCAACAGATTTAGTCTTATTATCTTTGCAACCCTACACCAGTCCTCATCACAAGGCCTTCATAGGGCACTGGAAGAGTTAGAGGCAAAAGTCTTCTGTAACCCTGGAAAATAGGTTGAAGCTAGTAACTGCAATGTTTCTGTTTCACTAGTAGTGAAGTTACCATCAGGCTTTATAGGAAGCCCGATTTGATTAGGCTTAGCTTTTTGTGTGGTCTTGCACTGTGAGGGAAAGGCTCAAGTTCTTCGCATAGCTTCCACGATGCTCTCTTAGCTTTCCTAATTTCTTTATTATATTCGATTAGGGCTGCAATATAGATAGCTTTTTCGTTTTTTTGGCCCTATTGAATAGTTTCCTGGTCTTTTCCCTAAGCAACTGTAGCTTAGTGTTCCATCAAGGAATTTTCATGTTGCGGTCTTGGTTGTGACGGGACAACTGCCCTCGAAGGCTTCATGGATACCCATGGTTACAGACTCCGTCTCTAACTTCAGACTTTCAATCGTTTTGATGCTTTTAGGAAACATTTCCAAATCCCTCATTAGACTGTCTCTATAGTCATACCAGGAGGTCGCTTTTGGATCCCCAAATTTCTAATCTCAATGTTAATGTATTTATATGATCAGGCGTAGAGTTTTCACTACTAACATGACAGTCGGTTATTCGCCTGGATATGTTATTAGTAGCAAAGGTAAAAAAGGCACACACTAAGTTTAGGCTTACCAGGCGATTGAAGATAAGAAAGTCATAAATTTACTCACCTCTTTCATTGATGTTAGTGCTTTTCCAGGTTGTGTGGTAGCATTACCATCACAACCCACTACAAGTTCGGCGTTGTGTTTTCGGGCGAACTCCACCATTCGCTCTTAACTCGATGGGAGGATCTGAGTTCTCTTCGGGAAGATAGATTGTGCAGTGATTAATATAGATATTAAAATTACAGAGATTTCAATTTGGAACATTTATCACATATCATTAGAGTTCTAAAGTGTATATTTGAATTAATTTTAATACTAAAAGCTTTTTTTTGCGATTACTTATTAAATATAGCTATAATATATTATCATTTTTTTTACTACTAGCAATCCGTCCCGGCAACGATTTTTGGATCTCGACAACTGCACCACCTAACGAGTCCAAATGTGAATCTGAACCATTTAGAGACCCATTCAAATACACGCAAAGAAAATTATTCAAAATAGGTCGAGCCGTTTTTGAGTTTTAGAGAGACTAACGGACAGTAATTCTTTTTATATATTGAGATACTCAAAACCTTTTGTGATTTTCTAGCCTTGTCAAATGTACCATTCAGATCCATGCACACTGTAACAAACATGCCAAGTTATGATATGAGGTACGTGAGGGTAATATGGTCACTTTAAGCTTTGCATCCCTATAAAACCAAAACTAGGAAGTGGACAGAGACAAAAACTCAAAATCGTGTACTATAAATAATATACTATGAAAAAGATACCAAACAAGCTCTAGCAATAATTAGGAACACTTCGAAAAATCAACTTAAAAAAATTAACTACACTACACAATACTAAAATCGACTAAAATATTTACTAAAATACCAATTGTCAAAATGGCGTCGATAAAGCAGCGTCCTTTTGACCCTTTATTATTTGATTTATGATAAAGTCCTATCGTATCACAGAGCCGTATATGCAAACAAGTCTGTAGTTTTTGAATTACAAGAAAGTGAACCATATTATCCTTACGTACTATATTAAAAGTTTATTGATTTTGCCGTATGCTAAATGGACTTGATGCTAAATCAGCGTAGCTTAAATAGCACTACAAAATGTATGGCGTAAAAGAAAGAAAATAGGGTATGATTATAGCCGGAAGATACCTATAATAAAACAATACTCAGTTTCATTTAACGTAAATATTTATATTTCAGATTATCGTTTGATAAGGATGCAAGTATGGCCAAGGCAATTAAATTAATAAGTATGTTTGCTGAACAAGGAATCAAGAAGGAAAGGATTTTAATCAAATTAGCTTCTACATGGGAAGGCATTCAAGCTGCGAAGTATGATATTTCTTGCTATTTATTTTTATGTCACTAGATTTGGTATCTGATATTGTATGTATTTATCTTATATGAAACGTTTTTATCGTATTCTTAATTGTTACTGGAGCGAAAATGCTTAAAGATAACATACTTAACAAAAGGGAAAAATTGGAAAGAAAACATAATGATTTAGATAATATAGTAAATTTTTTAATAAATCAATTTTTGAGCAACGTGTTCGCTCAGGAGTCAGGAGTTTAGCGCTCGTCATAAATATCGCAGTACGCGCAACCCATGCTCGATCCACGCTGGCACTAATGAATTTGTGATTGCAATTTTAAGTGCTGCCACCTGCTCAGTGGTGAAAGAAATACAGCCATTAACCTACATGTCTGTGAAATAAAAAGAAACAATTTCGAAGACATGTGATGTGACCTACACGCATTGGGGTAGCGTGGTGAACATTCCTTTGCCTCAGAAACGAAAGGAGGCCTGATGGAGTACCAGCTTTAAAAAGCAGCTTAGCAAGTTTCATCCAAAAAGAATATATTTTCTATTTTCTTGTTTATATTGGAGAATTTTTTCGCAAATATATTGACCGAGCTGGCCTTTCCACTAAAATACGACGTTTATAATGGTACTTCAGCCACTTTTATCCCATTTTTAAATAATTTTTTTAAACTGGTCACTACCCATGGAAATTAAATTTTTCTCTAATAGCTGCTAGAAGTTTAGGACAAGTAGGAACAATTTTTTGTTATATAAAATTCTTCTATAGTTCTTTGTATTAAACTTCTATCAAAATAGTCACGTCCATATTTTTGTTTTTCTTACACGGTCCTTTTTTTTTAAAGCTTCTTTTTGAATTACAGCCAATTTCCGTTTGGAAAGTTCGATATTACGACTCGATGGACCAAAAGATTCATTTAATAGCAAGGTCAAAAACTTTTTTGTTTTTCTTTAACACACATATCCAGTGCTTTCTTCGAAACTTCCTGTGCTTGGCGATGAATAAAAACACGTTTTTTTTTGTAATTTCTTTGAGCTGCTGAGCTTGAAGACTCCGGTTCAGTGATATTTAAACACAATACTACTAAGCTAGATCAAGCAGATAGTCTCACTCGCGTGTGCAACGTTGTGAGCGGATGTGTTACGCAAATTTGAATAAGTAGCACGCTGTTCATCGCGCGCGACCTTGTTTAGTATTAGACGTTGGTTAGTTAGTGTATACTGTATAATATAAATAATAGGTAAGAAAACTATTTGACAAGAAACTAAGTACCCATGATGAGATGTGAGAGATCGATGCACTTTTAAATACGCATTTGATTGATAATTTACATTAATGTTAAAATAACGTTTACATTAATTAAAGACAGTCCTAAGCCTGAAAAATATAAGGGAGGAGAGTTTATTCGTTTTTCTTTACTGATTTACTTTATTTTAGACTAAAATGCGACGAATAAATAAATAATATTCTTGTAAAGCACGCGGTCTGTCTAACAAACTACAAGTAATGTAAAGTGCTACGAGATTTAGGATGCTGTAAGACTTAACGCGCCTACCGGTCGCCCACACGCTTTCTTGTAAATAGCTATAGCACAGCGTATTTAATTATGGCCGTATGATTGAACGACTCTAATTATAATATTTATTGCAGGGAACTAGAAAAGAAACATGGCATTCACTGTAACCTGACCCTTCTTTTCTCACTATACCAAGCCATTGCATGTGCCGAAGCAAACGTTACTTTGATATCACCCTTCGTTGGGCGTATTTTAGATTGGTGAGTATATTTGATTACTATTATTTGTCCAATGTGAAGGTGACGATAGACATGGAAATTATAACTACTTTAAAATAATGATAACGTCCTGAAGTTATATTTTTATCACTATTACGCCACAGGTGATATGTCACGACATTTTCGCTCCATTTGATTATTTGTATTATATTTTTTTAAATGCATACCCAGCGGATCTAAGTCATTTTGACATGGCCTCTATATGAGATTCCCCATTTCGGGCGAAAGTCAATTTAAATACCAGAAAAGACCGTTGAATCTACTAACTCGAGTATTTGATTGTTCAATTTAATTTGAATATTAACCCGTCTACCGTATGGCAAAGAAAATTTAATGCATTTCGTTTTATTAGCATTTAAAAGCAAGTTGTTAGTAGTAAACTATTGTATTAATTGAGAAACGGATACGATTAGCCGGCACTCTCTTCCTACGCTTAACAATAACAGTTGGGTGGGGCTATTATTATACATATTATACACACACATACACACATACACACACACACACACACACACACACACACACACACGCATGCACGCACGCACGCACGCACGCACGCACGCACGCACGCACGCACGCACGCACGCACGCACGCACGCACGCACGCACGCACGCACGCACGCACGCACGCACGCACTCACGCACGCACGCACGCACGCACGCACGCACGCACGCACGCACGCACACACACACACACACACACACACACACACACACACATACCTACATACATACATACATCCACACACATGCACGCACGCACGTACGCACCCACGTATTCACTCACGCACGCATGCACGCACGCATGCACGCACGCATGCACGTACGCATGCACACACGCATGTACGCATGCACGCATATGCACACGCACACGAGACATAAGACTACTATTGCAAAAAAAATCTAATTATAAAGATGAAATAAAATATATGCAGATAATGTTGATTGGCAATATCTTTTATTTTTATATTTCTCAAATATTCAGGTTTTCTTTCACCTCACCTATCACCTCACCTATGCATCACTTGTTATAACATTATTTTTTCTGTCAGACATATGGGTTTTTCCAAATTTTCTCCTGACGTTTTCTTCCACTATTTCTAAAAACTCTTTTGTTAGTAAATTGTAATTTGAACTAACTATTTGTGAATGATGATCAGGCATGTAGAGCATACCAAGAAAACGTACGAAGCTAAGGAAGACCCGGGCGTGTTGTCAGTGACTCGCGTGTACAACTATTACAAGAAATTCGGGTACAACACTCAGGTGATGGGCGCATCGTTCCGAAATACAGGCGAGATAATAGAGTTGGCAGGATGTGATCTGCTCACTATTAGCCCAAAACTGCTTCAGGAGCTATCTAGCAGTGAGCAACCTATGAAAAGGGTATGTGCTTGTTAAGTCTGCTTTTTTGACTTTTAGCTTAAGCTGACCTTAGGCTCCAAGGGGGAAAATGCGGAATTCTTTCAGAAGTTCAAATGTGGCTTAGCTTTTCTTTCTTAATTATAAGCCTGTTACAGTCTATATACTTGCCACTGCTGAGCACTTGCCTCAACTCACTTCGGAGGTTTTAGGAAAGTATCCGTCGCGCTGCGCCCAAATGCGTGTGTGTCGGTCATGTCTTCGAAATATATAATTTTTTTATATCCCAGCAGGTTTCCTTATGATGTTTTCATTCGCCGAGCATATGGTAAATCAGTGCATAATATTGCGTTTGCATAAGCTATAATATAGAAAAAAAACCTTGTACATTTAGCAACTATACTGTATCCAAACCGATGATGGCGACAAACCCAGCCTCTAAAGTCCTATCAGTGAAAACATCACTTCAGCCGTATCCTCGTTTGCCTCCTCTCCTATGATTTTTTTTATAAGAGGGGGCAAACGAGCATGCGGCTCACCTGATGGTGATAATTACAGCCGCCCATGAACAACCGCAACACCAGGGGAATTGCAGATGCGTTGCCGGCCTTTTAGAAAGGAGTAAGTTCTTTTCTTGAGGGTCCCTAAGTCGTATCGGTCCGGAAAAGTCGCCGGTGGTAAACAATTCCACAGAGAAGTTGTACGAGGTAGAAAACTCATAGTAAAACATACAGTAGTGGACCGCCAAGTATCCAGATGGTGAGGATGGTGTCGGAAATTTTGACGCGATGTGCGTTCGTGAAATTTGGCGACTGGAGCTAATCCTAACAATTCCTCGGAACACTCCATGGTAGATACGATAGAAAACGCAAAGGGATGCATCATCCCTACACAGCGCCAGTGAATCGAGCCGATTAGAAAGAACTCGGTCGTCGACGATTCGAATCGCTCTGAGCTGTATGCGGTCAAGTGGAATGAGCTAGCACTGGGGTGCCCGGCCCAGAGATGAGAACAGTATTCCATGTGAGGCCGAACTTGCGCTTTGTAAAGTTGCAAGCGATGTGCCGACATGAAATACTGTTTCGCTCTGCTGAGCACGCCAAGATTTTTAGAGGCCAATTTAGCCTTCCCCTCCAAGTGACCACGAAACCGCACACTATTCGATATGTCGACGCCAAGTATTCTGATGCTAGCTGAGGCAGCAAGGGGAGTGCCTTCAAACTGAGGAGATGTGACAAAGGGGTTCTTTTTAGCGGTTAACGCGCAAACCTGTGTCTGATGATTTAGTAAAGATGCGGTAGTATGGTCATCAATTAACCAAGCCAGTTATGGATTCCGTTAAACCGCATCATAATGAGGTCATCCACGACTTTTTCTGTCACCAGGGCGGCGCCACTCACGCGCCACTCGCGTGTAATATGTGATAGATTTTATAGTGGGGAAGTTAATTTGTTCGAAAAATGTAAAGGTTAATGTTTCTTTTTGTACTATTATTTATATTTTGCATTAATTAGATTAGAAATAAGAAAACCAAATCACATATTTAAATAATACTAGTTTTTACGGATTTCATCGCGTATATTTAACTTTTTAAATACCCGACGTTTCGAGCACTTTACAGCACCCATGGTCACGGGGGGGACTGAGATGTACAACGTCCAGATGTCATAGTTAACCGCGGTTACCATAGATTAAAATTTAACTATTGTTCCGATTTACACTAATCTAAGTTAACTTTTAATCTATGGTAACCGCGGTTAACTATGACATCTGGACGTTGAGCATCTCAGTCCCCGCCCCTCCCCCCCGTGACCGTGGGTGCTGTAAAGTGCTCGAAACGTCGGGTATTTAAAAAGTTAAATATACGCGATAAAATCCGTAAAAACTAGTATTATTTATATGTGTAGTGTTCGCGTAAATATAAGAAATCATTATGCAAACCACATACAATATGTAACGTAATTAACGCACACCCTTAGACACCCCAATTAGTATATTATGTTATAATCATAATACATGCACTGAATTTTTAGTTAAACATTTTTATGCACTGATTATTTATTAAATTAGTTATACTAATTCCGGAAGAATGTTGTAGTCACAGTACAAATCCACGAACGCAAAGACTTTAACGTGCTTGAAATAAAGTTCATTTTTCTTTATTTTTATTGAATGACAGAATTAGTAATAATACAAATAAAACTGCATTCTTAAAAGTCTTATTGCCTTATGTTACGGTCCAATTTTGTTTTGACTGTACAGATTTAGTGTGACTGTAATTTACGTAGTTTTAATTATTTTTGGGATAAAAAATTACTTATATTAAAAATGATTAGAATCGATCCAGTAAACGATTTTGAACAAATTACTTTCTCAAAGTGCGTTAATTATGTTACGTGTTGTATATTCATAAAAGAAGAAAAAATAAAAAAAAGATAAAATTATGCGAAAAATAAAAGATCAAGGCATTGTTTTGTGTATTATACCATACTAACCATACTCTTGACACTGATAAACTTTTATTTAAAACTAACTTCTCAATTAAATGACATTGTGTAACAAAAAACTCCACCAGTGTCATCTAGCGACATCTGGTGAGCGGAAGATTATTAGCCCCTCATTGAGAGGGGTCTGTGTTTAACATGTCTGCGTGTGTGTGCCGTATACACCGGCGGAAATCACAATCAAATGATGTTGTTGATAAAGTATGGGTGGTTAACATTACATAAGTTGCAGGCGCTGGATCCAGAGACCGCAGCTAAAAGTGACATTGAGAAAATTTCCTTGACGGAAGCACAGTTCCGTTGGCAATTGAACGAAGATCAAATGGCTACCGACAAGCTTTCCGAAGGCATTCGGAAATTCGCTGCCGACACCAGAAAGTTGGAGTCCCTGATCAAGTCACTGTTAGCCAAAAAGTAGACAATACTGTTAAAAAAATCTTTTATGCGGTGCTTAAAATATTTTAAATAGGTGGAAGTGGTTTTTTTATGTTTTGTTGTTTTATATCACTTACAGTTGTTTATGTAACATAAATGTATCTATACAGTTAAGCTTTATAATGATATTTTACAATTCATTCCGGGATTTTTGTGATGTATATGTATGTTAATATGTATAATGTAAGAGTAGAATGAATAGTAAGTGTTCTTTGAATTATACAAATTTTATGGTGTCTTCCTTTTTTATACATTACTCTACTTGATATATTTTACATGAAATTTTGTAATATATTGCATTTTAAAACGATTAAAATTAATTTTAAATAAAATTTGTGGTTTCATTTTTATACTCTATTTAAACTATGAATATTTGTTAGTAAACAAAAAACTAGCATCGGCCTGTGACTGCCTGTCTAGTCGTAAGAAAATTTATTTTATGTTTTTTTTGCATACCTTAGAAATGTGTTTTAATACAAGTTCAAATCTTTTAAAGCGTAATTGGGCGACAAACATCCAAGCAGACAAAGTTTGACATTTATAATTAATTACAACGATTAGTCGTTGATACAACTAATTAAAATTCTTCATTTTGCATTTCAGTGTGCATTTCGAAATCTCCAAATTTATTGCGTTTATTGAAATTTTAAAAAGCTGAAACCGGCTTTACATTTTTAATTAGACTAAAGATATTTCCGGATCAATCATCGAATGCCCGAAACAAAAGTTTTACTTAACGTTCATTAACATACATCGCGTAAGAGACGCCTTCTGGCGCTCAAATAATTGCTAATAAACTATTATATAGTCTATTTTTAGTGACGAGTTTTTTTAGAATCCAGATCTACACGGCATACGGTAATGTATCGTAACCGTATGCCATGTAGATCCTCTTATCCACCACTTGATCAATGAGAATCAAAGAGAAGGTACTAAGGGAAATGTCATCAAGTCGATCGAGGGTAACTTTAATGCAAATGCATTGCAATTCAATGACTTATTTTTTATCTGTATATGTGCCGTTTTGTTCGATAACTTGTCATCTTGTAGGTAGTGACATAATCCTGTTACTGTAGAAATCTTGTGATTTGTGATCAAAGAAATGCGAAAAGTAGTTTGACAGTCCTCTCTTGATGTTAACCTTATACTACCCAAAGAATTCTGAAGAGACCGAAACATGTGAAAATCTGAGGGTGCAAGGTCAGGACTATGTGGTCGATGCCTTAACACTTCCCCACCAAGCTCTCTCAATTTTTTCTGAGTGTCCAAAGATGTGTGTGGTCTGGCGTTATTATGATGAAAGACCACTCTGGATCAATTCCGGCCGTTTTTTCTCAATTTCTTGCTTGAGTCTCATTAGTTTTTGGCAGTAGAGATCCTAATCGATGATTTTGCCCGGTAGTAAAAACTCATAATAAACGACGGTCTTCTAGCCCCAACATACACACAGTATCACCTTATTGCGTGTTAATTCGTGTTTCGCTACAGTCTGTGGAGCTTGACTGCTCTTTGACCATGATCTTTTTCACTTGTTCTTGTGATCCAAATTACGTTGTAATAGAGAATCGCAAATGAGTACACAATTCGTTAGGTTTCTTTCAGTGAGCTCGTGTGGTACCCAAATATCGAGCATTTTTGTATAGACATACTTTTTGAAATGGATCAAAACCGTTTTGTGGTCAATTATTAACTCATCGGCTATGTCGTAACTACTAATATTCCGGTGGTTTTCGTGCTACTTTTTGGTTGTGGCGCTCTCTCACGTATCTTGCTCCACTTTTGCGACCAGAGATTGCTGAATCTTTGACATCAAAATTCCCGGACTGAAAACGCTTGACTCAACTTTGTGCTACTCTTACACCCACAGAAAAAAGTACCTGACACTGCATTAGATCCACAAACGTCACAACTTTTCACGGCATGAGTCGCATTTTTCCTTTTTCTGTAATAAAACCAGAATGTATCGAATTTATTCGTTAGATTGACTTATTTTAGTGGACGGAAAAACTATTGCGTGCGTTTGACAGAAAAAAGCGCTAGCAAGCGCTTGTAAGCAAAATGGCGAAACTAAACAGTTTTCAGCCAGGACATGTTTGCTAACTTCAGTAGCGCTGACACAATCCGCCATTTTGCTTATTTAATTTGTTTGTTTTGAAGTAGAGTTTATAAGTTGTTTCGTGCAATATTAGTTTTAAGTAATATAATGACATGAATAAACGTAAGTTTTTAAGATGAATACTTTACAAACATATATTTAAATTAGGTTAGGTTCGCCGGTTAAAACTAACTTCGTGTCCTAGAGGAAAATAGCTACTTACGATTTGACAGCGCTTACCGCTTACGATCGCCATTTAGCTTAGCTTACAAGCGCTTGCTAGCGTTTTTTTCTGCCAAACGCAGCCAATGACGAGAAAGTGCTTTTTACTTTTTTTTATGTTCTATATGTATTAATATTAAAACCAACCAGATACAAACAGTACACGCAAAGAGATTTTGCTTCAATTTTATACACACAAAATACGAAGAAATTTTCTCCGATCTATTATTAAAAATAGATTTAAATTAAGGCTACTTTCTTGTGAAATGTTTTCTTAAAGGTATTTTTTTAAACTTATTCTGAATCATGAATAACGCATCCCGCGCAAGGCTTAGTAATCAATACGTTGCTCCACTTTCAGCGACCGCCACTAAGCGATTGCCCGCTTTCTAATATCCGTTCTGATGTTAATTTTGCCGACATAAGCATTTCTTACAAAGGATATTAGTACTTCATTCCCCGCAATTAATTGTCAAGCGAATTAGCACTAAAGCGAGAAGAATTTTAGATCAAACAACGTACGTCCGGCCTCGAAGATGTTTCGGCGGACACCAAAGAGTATAGGATGAAGACGGATCATCCTAATATCCATTCAGATTAATTTTGCTATAAGAAACTACAAAAAAGCAATATATTACAGTGTGCGGAAGTTCATTCTTTTTACAGATTGAAAGTATTTTTGATGCATAAATAATTATGATAAACTATTCTTATGTACTTTTTATGTGGTAAAGCCATGCTGCAGAATTAATTGTATAGTTGTGTAGTACGAATGGGTCGGCTTGACCGGGGAAGGACCACGCTCTCACAGAACACCTGCGTAAAATAGCCGCTTAATGCTGCTTTGGTTTGTATAGTGAATGTAGAGAACCGGAGACGTTTTTTACTGGAAAAAAGTCATTCCATCTTAGTCCTCACTGTTAACAACACATCTGCATTTTGATTCGCAAACGAGGATAAATGTAGATGTATATGGGCCACAGCAACCACTTATCATCAGGTGGACTGTGTGCTCGCTTGTCATTCTCATCCTCTAAAAAATGTAGATTAGGGTAGCAATAGACAAATTTTACCTACAAAAGGCAAATCAATACTAAAGTATTATAATACAATCTGAGTTATTTACCGTGTAGTGGCGGTGTAAGAATATCCACTAGCCCATATCATCCCGTGGGTGTCGTAAGAGGCGACAGAGGGACAACAAATTAGAACATGGGCAGCAACATCTTCCTAATAACGACTAAGAATAGAAAACTGCGGTCGCCAACCCGCTTGCCACTATGGCAAATATCCCCAGGCATGCAATCTAGGGGGAGGCCTATGTTCAGCAGTGAACTCTAATAGGCTGCAATGGTAACGGTTAGTTAATTAAACAACGAACCGCAAATGCTGTTTAAGTCAGGTTTTAATGATGAGAAATATTTTCCAGTACATTACGGTACACATTTCATTAATATAATTGCACGTTTATGTACGCGTCATAGCTATCTTCCTTGAAGTATATCTATCTACTGTTGTAGTATAGTCGATCTATAGCGAGGCTCGATCAGGACATTTCCATGTGATTTTCGCCAGGAAGATGTCGTGTGGGTGCGACAGGCGCACTGGAGGCGGAGGCTTGATATTGACCTAGATGTTCATTCAGAGTTCGGTCGATGCGAAACTTAACATCTGCGCGGTGTTGCGTTCGCCGCTTTTCGATCTAATGTATATTTAACCTGATCTTTTTATTATTATTGTTTATTTCCAAATATTAAAAAGCATTAAATATGTGTATTAGAGGCGGTAGCGTACCGACTGAGTAACGTGGAGTGCGATGTGCATAAAAGTGCTCAGTGATTTCAGTGCGTCCAGCGATCTAGTATTTTTTTTATAATGCCCCGACTGCACATTATTTTCCTATATCTTTAAAATCTATAAAAAATGGAGAAATCGGCCAAAACTCATATACCAGCGGTTGCCAAAGATATTCCTGCATTTGATCTGGAATATACAGATGTGAGTATAATAAGCGAGATGAATTATATAAATTGATATTTAGCTATTTCCTGCTATTATTATCTACAATTATTAAAAGTAAGGTTTACTCTTATGTATTAAAACGTGTGTTAAGACATAACATTTTACTTAATAAATGTCCAATTAGAATTAAGAATACGTTATGTGCTTCATGTTAGTGACGGCTTAATTTTTAAATTTGGGCGTAATTCACAGCCAGCTGTGAGTTAAACATTTACATTAGCATTACCTATTGCAATAATACAGTTTACCGAGCGGGACAGCTATTATTTTTGATTTACATTTATTAGAAAAAAAAATTTAATGTGATATTATATTAGGTCTACGAAAACAAAATTTTATGTGCAAACATAAATAATAAACACATTGTTTTAGCAATGCAAGGAAAATACATCAACAGAGCACACCGCAGAAGAAACAGAGCCAGAGCGCGGGAACTGGACTGGCAGATTCGACTTTCTTTTATCTTTGTTGGGCTACAGCGTGGGCCTGGGCAACGTATGGCGGTTCCCTTATCTCTGCTACAATAACGGAGGAGGTATTATATTATTTATTTAATTGATAATTTATGTCTCAATAACAATTCGCGCCTGATGTTTTATAGTACTCTTTTTTAACGGACGTTTCTTGAAAGCGGACAGGGAGTGCAAGTGGACTGTATAAAAGTATAAAATAACTAAACAAGACTATGTAGGTATGTGTGACTGTGAACACCTAACTTTGAGCTTTACTTTATGACTTTACTCAGAAGAGTGACAAACTAAATAATTTATATCTACAATTTGGCAATCAATTACTATATCAATTAACTAATTTGAGCACAGAGGGATTTTTCTTCTCTTCTTCTTATATTGCTGTTAGTTGGAACAGGTGTAAGACACTATTAATTAAAAAAAGTTGTTTCAACATATAGCATTCAATAATTATAAATTTATAATTATATAAATACAGTAGCAATATAAAATTACGTTAATTGTCTTTAAGTTTTGACAATTTTTTGTCAATATTGCTGATTTCTGATTTTACCACAGAACAGATATATAGAAAATACTACGTAATTTACATTTATTTTTCTAGGACCATTTAGAGTTACTACTATAATGCCTACGTAAAATTCAAAAATATTGATTTTAATACGTTACTGCCAGTTTTTTAATTAATAGTAGGTAACTGAATAAATGAGTAGTAAAAGAAACTAAAACTATATCGAAGAACCAAATTTTGTATTGTTTTAAACTCAAAAATTGAATTAACTAATTGGGTAAAATACAGTGATGCTTAGTTCTCTGGATATATCATTCACTCTTTCCTATGACTACCATAACTCACGTTTCTGTAACTTCTTTGTCTTTTGCCTACATGCCAATCGAATAAGTGATCGAATCAGCAATCAAAAGCAAAATATCGTAACATGCTACAGTATAACGAGGACCTATTTCCTTCTTGTCTGTTGTCTTATCTGCTCTGCTGAAGGTTTTTTTTACATGATGATCATCAAAATTTGGCTTTATTTGGCTTCAGCTGTTATTATAAGGATTAATAAATATTATTAAAGTCTGTATAAAATAGTTTGGTATATATTGCTCATAATATTTCAATCAGTTTTTAAAAATTTTTCAAGCCTCGTTAAAGTCTTAGCTCCAATTATGTATTCCCGGCTGCCTTTATCTTGTGTGTAGTAAATTTTTACTCTTGGTATTGCATCAATGAAGTTACTCACATAACGTACTTCTATTTCAATTCTAATGGATTAATGTGCTTGCGAAGTAAGCACACTAATCCATTAGAATTGGAATTGTATTTAAGAGTTAATCAAATTTTTTTCATTAACGTCCAAAGTAAACTTAAAAATTGATTACTAACTCTAATGCATGTTTGTCAACCTCAAAGTGAAAAGCACATTAAATCACGAATTCTTTTATTGGAATAATGATTCCCACAACAATATTTGTACTTAAGTTTAATTTGATTACTGTGGTTCTTTATAACGTCACGTTGTTTGTTTATTAATAATCTTCATGATCTCTGTTATGGTTTACTTTTTCTTTTATATTTTACAATTTTTTTACATTGCTTGTAACTTCTTTATACATTTTTTATTCTTAGAAAAAGGGCTTTGTCGCTGATGCGATTACAAATAAACTTATTAATTACTTAATCTCTTATTTACTAACACATTAAGTTTTTTGACATTTCTTTATTCATTGGAATACGCTGAAATGACGATTTTGTAGAGAATGATTGGTGTCTGGAGCAATCGTTGTTCTTACAAAATTTATTCAAGTGAAAATCGCTGAGCTCACGTATTTCAAACTGAACTTAGGGGTTACAATGCATCTGCATTTTGATTGATAATCGAGGATAGATGTAAATTCTATGCGCTACCGTGCCTACTTACCATCACTTGGGTATGTTTGTTTGTCGACTTTATTCTATAAAAAAAACTTTCCCATTGTCTTTTTAATCAAGCAATGTTAAATATAATCTTAATGTTGTATCAACATTAGAATCAGTCGAAGTTTTATCTGTGGGCATCAAATTATGAAGCACTGTCGAGGTATGATCAAATGGCTGTTCATGTAGTTGTTTTGCAAAGTATGGTTGCTCTAACTTTTCCTATGAAATTCGGTGCTTTTGAATCTGAAGTTATCAAAGTGATCCCCATAAGGAAAACTGATCCACTAACTACATTCTGTAAAGCCACCAGAGTACATCAGAGAAACTCACACGTTTGGCGATGGTTTGATTCTCTGGTCCGTAGTTATGAAATGAAAATGAGGCGGAGAAATTTATCCGCCACAAAGTATACTATGATGTAGTGTCAAGTCAGCGTTAATTTCGTTAGGAGTTTTATAAAATTAAGGGTCACAAACGAAGATACAGGATAACTGATGGTAATTGGATGCTGCGTTGCTGGGATACAACTACACCTATATTTATCTCCGAATAAGAATCAAAATGTCAAAACTTTGTCGCTCCTGAAGGCTAAAACTCGTAACCAGTAAATGGGATCTCCGGTTCTCTTCACGCACCACACCAAACATCGGTATTATATGCGAGTGCGTTTATCGGTAGAGTCGACCTATTCGTGGTATGCCATAATACGTTGCAGCCTCCATAAACAATGTGCAAAAAAGGTTGAATGGATTTTTAGGTCGTCTCTTTTTAGGTCGATCGTCTTTGTTCTTAATGGTACTTTCGTTGTACTTTGCTGTGATCAACATCCTCAATGCCCTTCTGTTGCGCATCATAATTGCAAAGATGAAACTAGAACATGCGTAAAATACAAAATATTTTGAAAGCCCTATAGTGTAATTTTGAGATAAATTTTATCAATCGGCAATTTTGAACCTCTAATATTATAATCCATACTAATATAAAAAAATGCGAAAGTGTGTTTGTTTGTTTGTTTTTCCTTCTTTCACGCCGCAATAGAGCGTCGGCATGGCATGATTTTTTGTATAGGATAGTTCGGTGGCTGTAGAGTGACATAGGTTACTTTTTTCCGCGGAAAAACATCTCATTCCCGTGGGAAAATAGAATATGTTGCAAAAGTTTGTCCTTCTTTCACGTCGCAACAGAGCGCGTTGATTCAATTTTTTTTGGCTATCGTTTTCGGATTCGTGTTGTGTCTTGAATTGGTTTTGTTGTTTTGTTTTTAAAAAAATATTTAAAAGGAATATTTATTCCTTTTAGATATTTTGGATTTGCTTTTAAAAAAATATTTTAAAGGAAATTTAATTCCTTTTAGGTATTTTAACTTTTGTTATATGGCAGCGAAACCTGGGTATGCCAGAAGAAGCATAAAAGCAAGTTGAATGCAGTGGAGATGCGATCTCTTCGTAAAATGTGTGGCGTTACCATAGCCGATCGAAAGCGAAACGAAGAGATTCGCAATATGGCAGGATTGAAAGATGACCTTATCACAAAAATTGATAGGGGCGTACTCCAATGGTTTGGGCACGTTGAGCGAATGAGTGAAGACCGAATGGTGAAGAAAATATATAGAGCGAAAGTAAATATTAAAAGGTGTCGAGGTAGACCGAGACTAACTTTCGATGACCATGTGAGGAAATTGCTCGAAGAGGGGAAGGTCAAGAGTACTCGGATACCTAGACGTGCATGTATGAAGAAGTTAATGAACCTGAAAGAAGCGAAAGAGGTATGTAAGGATCGTGACACTTGGCGATCTGTTCTCTCTGGCTTCCCCGGTAGGGATTGTGCGTGAAGATAAGTAAGTAAGTAAGTATTTTAACTTTTTTTTTTATAAATAGGTTTTTTGTTACTTCATAATGCCTCGCAAACGTAAGTCCAGCCTTTCAAGAGTATCTTCTCAAAGACAAGCGAAAAAATTAGCTCGATCGCTTAAATCTTTAGAAGATGCTGAACTGAGAAGGCAAGAACAAGCAGAGCGTCAGGCTACTTTTAGAGCATCTGACATACCTTCTCAACGTCAGCAAAGGCGTCTTGAACAGACAGAGCGTCAGGCTGCTTTATGAGCTTCCGAAACACCTTCTCAAAAGTCAGGAAAGGCGTCTTGAACAGGCAGAGCGTCAAGCTACTTTAAGAGCTACTGAAACACCTGATCAAAGTCAGCAAAGGGGTCTTGAACAGGCAGAACGTCAATCTACTTTAAGAGCTTCTGAAACATCTGCTCAAACTCAGCAAAGGCTATTAGAACAAGCGGAACGTCAGGCCGCCTTAAGAGATGTGAAGGTAGAAAGTGAACGTCGCCGTTATACATCTTTAAATCAAAAAAATGCTGCGCGTTGAGAATTATATACATTTACAAGATGCAGTTTCTAGCGACGCCAATGTAAACCCCAGAGATTTAGGTAAAATGGTAATTCTGCCTTCATCATTCGTTAACAGTCTCCTCTACGTACATAAGTACACACAAGACCCATTCGCCTATGTACGAACTTACGGAAGACCTGATCTTTTTGTTACTTTTACTTGCAATCCCACATGGAAAGAAATAACCGAGGAACTAATGCCGGGCCAAAAAGTACTGACGGACACGATTTAGTTGCTAGAGTATTTAGATTAAAAGAACAAAAATTAATGTATGTAATTAGCAAAGGGAAAATTTTCGGAGAGGTGCAGTGCTTCATGTATTCAATTGAATGGCAAAAAAGAGGATTACCGCATGCCCACATTCTAATATGGCTTAAAGGGAAGTTGCGGCCCATCCAAATAGACGACATAATAAGCGCCGAGATTCCGGATCCTAAGAAAGATAAAGAATTGTATGATACCATCGTCCGAAATATGATTCACGCTCCACATGAGCACGAAATTCAATATCGCCATGTATGAAAGAAGGAAAATGTACAAAGAAATTCCCTAAACAGCTATTAAAAGAAACAGTGCACGATGACAATGGCTACCCTTTATACAGACGCAGAGCTCCCGAAGATGGTGGCGGGAAAGTTACAATCAAATCTCGCTCTGGAGCGTTCGAAACCTTAGATAACAGCTGGATTGTCCCGTATTCGCCCATTCTATGTAAAATGTTTAATGCCCACATTAATGTAGAAGCATGTAGCTCTACATTAATGTGGTGTGTGTCTACTCTGTCCGCGCAATCAAGTATATCTGTAAGTACATAAATAAAGGAAGCGACCAAGCAATATTTAATCTCAGGAGTGAAGGTGAGGCAAATCCCGTTAATGAAGTACAGACCTTTCAAGCAGGGCGTTATGTCAGCAGTAACGAGGCAGCGTGACGTCTCCTTAGCTTCCCTTTACACGAAAGGCACCCAACAGTTACTCACTTGCTGTGCACTTAGAAAATGGAGAGCGTGTATATTTCACCGAAAGAAATTTCCAAGAAAGAATTAACTAACACACTAACAGCCTTCTTTCAACTTGTCAAACCGACCCCTTTGCAAAAACGTTGTTATATTCTGAAGTCCCCCGCTATTATACTTGGAACACATCTAGGAAGGAGTGGAAACGCCGTATTCAAGGCGCGCCTTTTGCAAATTGGCCCGGTGTAAAGTCATCAGATGCCCTTGGTCGTGTGTATACCGTCCATGTAACTAATTTTGAATGTTTCTGTTTACGATTGCTGCTGCACCATGTTGGGGGTCCTACAGGATATAAAGACTTTAAAACTGTCAACGGTCAGGAATGCGTAACTTATAGAGAAGCATGTGAAGCTCTACATCTTTTAGAAAACGATAATCACTGGGATGAAACCATGGAGGAAGCTGTGCAGTGCCAGTCACCAGCCAAAATTAGGGATCTTTATGCAACTCTCATATCATCTTGCGGGCTATCTAATGCACATGAATTGTGGGACAAATATAAAGAGTACATGGCGGAAGATATTTTGCGAAGGTTACAGCAGACACACGCGAACATGACGTACAATGAACACATTTATAATGAAGCACTTGGAAAAATTGAAGATAAAGCGACTTTGGAATGATAAGCCCTCAGCGAACAACCGAAAATGAACTAAGTGATGAAATTATACGTGAAACAAACTACGATAAACCAGCTTTCCAGCAAAAAGTAGCCGAATTTGTACCCCGCTTGCTTCCCGAACAAAAACGAGTTTTTGACAAAGTATTAGGATAAATTGAATCTGGAAATGGTGCACTTTTCTTTTTAGATGCCCCTGGAGGATCTGGGAAGACATTTTTGTTAAATTTATTATTAGCGCAAGTACGGAAAGATAAAAACATTGCTGTGGCCGTAGCTTCCCCCCGGTATAGCCGCCACGCTGCTAAGCGGGGGCCGCACTGCACATTCTGTTTTAAAACTCCCTCTAAATCTAGCCCAGGAAGAATCGCCGATCTGCAACCTTAGCAAAAATAGTGCACGAGGTATAATGCTACAACAATGCAAACTTTTAATGTGGGACGAAAGTACAATGTCGCATAAAAAAGCTGTAGAAGTACTAAATCTAACGATCCAGGATTTGCGCAGCAATACCGATGTAATGGGAGGAATGGTGGTTTTACTGGCTGGTGACTTTCGCCAAACTTTACCTGTCATTCAAAAGGACATATCTGCAGATGAAATTAAAGCATGCCTCATGTCGTCTATTTTATGGAACAAGGTGACAAAATTCAGTTTAACTACGAATATGAGAGTGCATTTGTATAATGATATCAATGCTGGAAACTATGCTGACACACTATTAAAAATTGGCGATGGGCGGTTGGAAACGGATGCTGAGGGTTGCGTTAAATTGACGAGAGATTTTTGTAATTTAGTACAGAGTCATTCCGAATTAATTGCGAACGTTTATTCAGATTTAACGAACAACATACATGAAGACAAATGGTTATGTGAAAGGGCGATTCTTGCACCAAAAAATGAGAGCGTTAACAAAATAAATTCAGATATATTAAGCGAAGTAGCAGGAGAAATAACAGAGTATTTGTCAGTAGACACAGTTATGGACATAGAACAGAGCACTTCATATCCCGCAGAGTTTATAAATTCTCTAGAGTTGTCAGGTCAGGTGCCCTCACATAAGCTTCAATTAAAATTAGGTGTCCCAGTCATGCTAATGCGAAATTTAGATGCTCCTCGGTTATGTTACGGGACAAGGATGCGTGTGACACATATTGGACGGAACATAATCGGTGCTACAATTTTGACACGCGTAGGAAAAGGTGAAAATGTTATTATACCACGGATCCCCATAATTTCCATAGATCTTCCTTTTCAATTCAAAAGGTTGCAGTTCCCTATTAAGCTCAGTTTTGCAATGACAATTAATAAAGCGCAAGGGCAAACGTTATAGGTAGCGGGGGTCAACTTAGAAAAACAGTGCTTCTCTCATGGTCAGCTGTATGTAGCATATTCGCGTGTGTCAAATGCCCAGAATCTCCACATTCTTTCCCCGAATGGAAAAACATATAACATTGTGTACAGTAGCGTCTTAAAATAGTGTTCAGTTAGTTTTTTTTTCCAAAATTCCCACAATCAATTAATCAGAATTCCCACAGATCTTCCCTTTCAATTCAAAATTTCCTATTTAGCTCAGTTTCTTTTCAATTCCAAATGCTGCACCTCTGACGGACCTATTAAGCTCAGTTTCCTTTCAACTCAAAAGGCTGCATCTCTGACGGATCTTTTATTTGGCTCAGTTTCCTTTAAATTCAGAAAACTGCATCTCTGACGAATCAATTTAGCTCAGTTTCTTTTCAAAAGTCTGCATCCCTGACGGATAATTATGCTCAGTTTCCTATAATTAAAAAATATCCCATTTCCATTTGGAATAAACAGACTATTTTCATGCTTTCGTATACGCTGCGTTTCAAAACATTTAAATAGGCTGACGAATCAATTTTGCTCAGTTTCCTTTTAATGGCTGCATCTCTGACAAATCTATAAAACTCAGTTTTCTTTCAATTCAAAAAGCATGGATAGTTCATTTCCCAGTGACCATGCGGGCGAAGCCGCGGGTAACAGCTAGTCTCTAACCGTAGACTCGATTAGCATACACATGTGTACCAAACATAAACATCGTACGCTCGCTCGATCAAGATACACATGTGTACCACAAGTACTACCCTTTGAAAAATAATTTTTTTAATTAAAACAAAACCAAAGACACTATGCAATAGATAATAGTATCAAAGACAAAGATATGCTCTTTTATTTTAAACCATAACCTGGCAATGTTTCTTAGAAAAAAAAAAAAGAAATCACTCTGAACTTCCGGCGTTCCACGTGTCACTTTGTTGAAGGGGCTCCATCTTTTTTTATAGAATTTTATATTTGTGTCTGGACTAAAAACGAAAGTATTATACTTTTTTATATTCCTTGTAATATAGTAAACACGTAGATATGTAATTTGTGGTATAAAAAGTGAAAAGTAAATTGCCAAAAGTACTTCAAATTCCGGAAAGCCCGTTTTGGCAGGTGAGTTATAAATGTGTTATTTTTCAAATTCTCATTTATTTTTAGTGTAAAATGTAAGTAAAAATAGTTTTCGTATATATTTCAAATAACATGACGTTGTATTTATTTCAAATTCACACAAACATATTTTAGAAATATTGTTCGAAATGTCATACAGATAAAATATTTTTTTTTTTTTTTTTAATTTTTATAATATTTTAATATTTTGGTATGAGTAACGAATGGAAACACATAAAACATAAAAATATACATGTTTCCAAACATTTTCATATAAATTTCTCCAAAAACAAAAGTGTAGAATTCAAATTAGTAGTAATTTTGGCACTAAAAGTGAAGTATATACTACTACTTATGCTATAAAGGGTAATTTATGAATTTTATTATAATTTCTAACAACCAAAATAATTTTATTCAATAGTTTATACATTCAACAAGAATTCCTGTAAGTTTTATCCATAAATATTGTCTCAAAGTGAAAATATAGCAAAATTTGCAATATAGCAAAAAATTTGCTAATTTGCAAATTTTCCCGCCAAAAAGGTCGCGAGCGAACGGGAGTGTCATATTACGCGTGACCTCGCGAGCTAACAGGATAACAACAGAAAGTACTATTAGGTATATTACCTACCTTAATTTATTTTCGTCTATAACAATGATAGCTAAAAACACGAATATGAATAGTTCAGGCCAGGCTATCTATATAATAATATACTCGTACTATATTACTCTCAAGAGTATTTAAAATATACTTGACACTGATTCACTGCATATTAAAACGCGCATATTAATATTGTCTTTTTATATTATGTAAGAGTGAAATTTTTAAAGAAACAATATTTCTATATTATTAATATTTAATTTATAAGAGCTGACGAATGATGTCAAAAAATAACGTAAAGGAGACAATCTTTTTAGACCCAAAAAAAGAATTGTTTTAATATTCGTATTTGGTGTAATGTACTATGAAAAAAAAATGTGTGTAACGGAATATTTTTGTAGTTTGTATAATAAAAACATAAATATTTTGAAAACGATAACTTATTATATACATATATTATGTGTTTGTGTATTATATATTTATTACTAAAAAGAGATACCACTAAACCTTGTTTTTAATTCTATTTCTAAAAGCGGATATCATATAATGTGGTTCAAAGTGACCGTGAAGAAAAAATGTATTAATACCCTTCTTTTGTCGTTGACTTCCGGGTACGGGTATTACCCGTACCCGGAAGTCCCGGAAGTATACTTATACGGCATTGGCGATCGTCACGTATAGGATTTCTTATATAAACGTCGGGAATTAAAAATAAAAATAATTAAAATCAAAATTAAACGCGATAAAATCCGTAAAAGTAGTTTTATTCGATCGTCACGTTGTTACTTTTTTGTATTTATTTGCTTATCATCTTCATCATATAGCGTGTATGGGTAATATTTTAAATGGACGTATTATTCCTTAGTCATCGTGGCTTTAATCATATTTATTTAATTACTGTGATGGTGTTTGGGATTAACATTCACTAATCAATCAATACATATAAAAAATAGTTTCCACACCACGTTTTTTTGTCTGTGCGCTATGTTTTGCCGGAACTACTAAAAGGATTTTCCATTCAATCTTAAACTTTGTTTTATTCTATTATTTATTCTATTAATAATTAACATTATTATATAAATATTATTTATTCTATTAATATGTTTTATTCTATTCATTATTGAATAGTGCACTATTTAAATTTATATAATACCGGTGTAAACTACTATAGACAATCGCTTTTAGTTTGTTTTTAGGTTACTGTGATATTCAAACATATGTTAATTGTTAATTTCTCAGTATTCCCGTTAGATACGGTAAAACTAAAATTGTAATTTATAGTTTATGAAATAAATCGACATGTATTTAAATAAGTTACCCCACAATTCGTGTTGGGTCCATTCGCCATACAAAAAGAAATTGTCTCCTTTTTGAGGTTTAGAAAATATTGCTTTCAATCTGTAAGATAACGGTCAATATGTATAAGGTAACACTACCCATTGAATTAAATGAAACGTCGTTACAAAGGTTAAGTGTAACTTTTTGTAACATTGTTAATCTCGTAGATATTTATCCAATATTATGTGGTTTTTTTAATTATCTTGCATGTAAAAAACTCTTATTAATGCTTTTTACCTGAGTAGTAGATATACAATTTAAATTTGTATCGTTAATATATTGCTTTTATAGTTAGGTGCTTACTTCCTATTTACATCATTAATAATCGCAGTAGTTTTAGTACCTAATTCGGCCCGAATTTGTGGCTTTTTCTATATGGAACCATCCATTCATCCATCAACCATTACAGCTCTCCACAAGTCCAAAGCTGAACGTAGGTCTCTCCGGGAAGCACAAAACACGGTCCTGAGCCACCTGCATCCATCGACTTCCTGTATGTCTTACCAGGTTGTTACTCCACTTAGTGTCGGGTCACTCTACACTTCGCCTTCCGGTACGAGGTTGCCACTCCAAAACCTTTTTTCCCCATCAGTTGTCGGTTATTCGAGATATATGGCCGTCCCATTGCCACTTCAGCTTACTAATCCGAGAGGAGAGGGATAGACACGGGGTTTCTCTTAATGATAAACTTAGAAATGAGGATATGCGCAGTAAATGTTTCGACGTAGTAAAGCCATGCTGCAGGAATATTAGTAGTATAGTTGTAGTACGAATGGGTTGGCTCGACCGGGCAAGGACCAACCTTTCACATATACAATACCAGCGTGAAATAGCAGCTTAACGCTGCTGTGTTTCGTATGGTGACTCACCACACCGTATGAAGAGATATATATAGAGAACCAGAGACCCTTTTTACTGGAAACGAGGCATTCCATTTTCTGTATATATTACTCTACTCTATGCATTCCATCTTAGTCCTCACGGGTGACAACGCGTCTGCATTTTTAACCGTAATCGAAGATAGATGTAGATGTCTATGGGCCGCTGCAACCACTTACCATCAGGTGGACTGTGTGCTCGTTTGTAACCCTTATCCTATGAAGAAAAACAAAGAACCAGAGTAATCGACATAGCTCAACAGATTACCACGAAACAGAATTTTTATAATCATGTGTTCATCAAATTATGTGGGTAGGAAGGTAAGGACGAGCCTTTTCTATGACACACAGAAGTGGTGAGAAAGTTGCAAAGACACTGCATTCTTTTCGTGTGTTTGGTGGAGAGAAACATCACGACTTATCCCGTGTTTCGCCCCATAGCATCGCTTCCAGATTTACGAGTATGTGACACATTCGCAATATTAGTATTCTGTTAGGAGTGGGAGTCGCGATGCATAACATATTAAAGTAGATCGGGAATGGCACGTGTTGCCAATTTAGGTGTTTTTAGCATACTAACACATTAAAACAAAATAAAAATATCCCATTTTGTATTCCTGGCTCTAATAAAGTTTGAAACAGAAATAATATTCCTTACCATGCCTAATGTAGATACTTTTGTTTATAATTTCGTCCATTTTGTATTACCATCATTATTACAGCCCTTCACAAGCGCACTGCTGAACATAGACCTCTCCAAAGTAATACCACAGTGAACAGTCCTGAACCACCTGCATCTATCGACTTCTTGAATGTCTTATCAGGTCGTCACTCCATCTAGGGGGTTTTTATTAGTAAACTTTCAAAAAAAAAATTAAAAACATGTAGCTTCTCTATTCTAACCTTTCCAAGTAACTATATTATTAAGCTATAACTATATTAGTAAGCTACGTATTACGTGGAAGCTTTAGTACGAGTTGCCGTTAATCACAATAATAATTTAAAAAAAATACTAGCAATGCTATAAACATTACTAATATTCACTTAACCATTCCTAGTATAAGCTTGAAATACTTGTGTTAGGAGTGGTTCACGTCAGTAGTCGAATTGCGGATTCGACTCCCCGACCGACGTTTTGAGTTCGCGGTCCACACCGTGCCATTAGGCTATTGTCGATGAAATTTGAGCGACGTCAATGTCCATGATTATTTAATAACTATGGACATTTACTTCCATTCTAGTTTCTCTTAGTTGTTTTTTTATTGTGCAGCCTTTTGTGACTCCGTTTGCCGTTTGTCACAGTTCGCAAAAAAGCGGATCTCTCTCGAGAAAATTCTTTATGCAAAAACTACGCTAAGCGGTATTTTCATCTCAAGTATACGAAACACGAACAGTATTATTCGAATTTTGCCTTATATAAAAAGATGGAAAATATACATAAGTACCTGTATATTCTTAGATACAATTTATATAATAAGCTTTTTAGAGTTTGCGCTTCCTTCCATATACGAATATGTTGGTATCATGTATTTTAAGTCGTACAGTCACGGGAGGTATCATAGAATACTATAATACATACACAAGGAGGTACCATGACCTCACAGAATATTCGGGTAAAGGCAGGAGCCCTCTCATTCACATTATAGCGGAATTAAATAAGACACTATTACACGTCTTTTCTGGCACTCCTACTCCCTAGGCGTAGTTCCGAAATCATGGAAGACGGCTTAAGTCCACCGGGTCCCTAAAAAGGGCGACCGCTCAGATCCGTCTAATAACAGGCCTATCGCCACCACCTCCTTGTTCTCCAAAATAACGGAATCCATAAAAAATGCCAGCTTATGCTGTACCTTGAGCATCACCAGTTGATTAGTAATCGTCAATACAGTTTTCGTCGGGGTCGATCAGCAGGTGATCTTCTGGTCTACCTGACAAATAGACCGATATTTTCGACATTGCTTAGACCTACGGTCGGGTTTGGCACAAAGTTCCCTTCCTATGGGCTTCACGAGAAATTGTTCAATTGTATCATCAGATTTCTTGCAGATCAGATCATCAAGGGCGTAGTAGACGTTGCATGCTCCGATCACAATCCTATTAATGCTCGTATTCCACAAGACTATCACCAACGCTGTTTCTTCTGCATATCAATTATACATTTCAAACTGGTAACGTTCATTGCTATGCGGATGACAGCACTGGTGATGCTCTACACCGGCCGTGCGAATATTTCTCGGCAAAACGTCACCGAGTATCGGAACAAACTTGTGTCTGAAGTACGAGTCTTTGCTGAACGAAGGCTCGGCTTGGGAGCGACTAAATCTAGTCCATTTTAATCCTCAGACGACACAAGTTAGCACGTTTACCACTAAAAAGAACAAAGGGGTTCTTTTTGGTATTGTTTTTATCTTCGTATCGTATCTCTTTATCTTTATCGTAGGCACTTCCCTTGTTACCTTAGCCAGTATCGGAATCGCGTTGACATATCGAGTAACGTGCAGTTTCGTGGTGGCTTGGAAGAGAAGGCCAAATGCCTTAAAGCTTGGCGTGCTCTGCAGAGCGGGACAGTATTTCATGCCAGCACACCGCCTGCAACTTTACAAGGCGAAGGTTCGGCCTCACATGGAATACTGTTCCCATCTCCGGGCTGGAGTTCCTCATTGCCAGCTCCTTTCAGTTGACCGCATCCAGCGCAGAGTGGCTCGAATCGTCGACGATTGAGTCTTTTCCGATCGGCTCGATTCACTGGCGCTGCGAATAGATGATGCATCCCTTTGCATTTTCTTTCGCATCTACCACGGGGAGTGCTCTGAGAAATTGTTCGGATTAATCCCAGCAGCCAAATTTTATGAACGCATATCGTTGCAAAACTCTCGATATAATCCACACCATCTGGTTGCTTGGTAGTCCACCACTATACGTTTCACTAGGAGTTTCCTTCCGCGTACAACCTCTTCGTGAATAGTTTACCACCGGTGAATTTTCCGGACCGATACGACATAGGGACCTTCAAAAAAAGAGCTTGCTCTTTTCTGAAAGGCCGGCAACGTACCTGCAATTCCCCTGGATTCGTAGTTGTTCATGGGCGACGGTCGACACTTTCGATCAGTGAGCCACATTTTCGTTTGCCTCTTCCACTATTAAAAAAATCATAATAAGTCTCAATTTGCAAGGCTGTCTGCGTATTGTGTATAATGCAATCCGTTTGCATTCCGGTTGCAAATATTTTATTTAGAAATAATTTTTGAAATACGTCGTGTCCTGCAAGCGATCTCATACATGTTTATAGGTTTTTGTAAATATTTTTACTACCACATTACCGGTGCATCGCCTTTTTTTCGAACTTTGCTGACATACAGCCATGTGTCTTGATGTGACCATTTCTTACAAAATATACAAATTGCGTTTAGGTAGCTTAATATTGTATAGTAATATATTATAAAATTACATATTAAGTGGTTTAATGTTACTTATAATATGAAGTCACATTGCGCAAGGAAAAAAATTAAAGAAATTGACTTCATAATCATTATTATATACGCCTTCCCCAAGGAATGCCACAAGCACGGTCCTGAGCCACCTGTATCCATAGACTTCCTGCATGTCCTACCAGGCCGTCACTCCAACCATTGGGGCGTTACCTTACACTTCGGCTACCGGTACGAGGCTGCCACTCGAGAACCTTTTTCCCCATCGCTTGTCGGTTCTTCGAGCTATATGGCCGGCGCATTGCCACTTCAGCTTACTAATCGGTTGGGCTACGTCGGTCACTCTGGTTCTACTGCGGATATCCTCATTTCTAAGTTTATCACGCAGAGAAACCTCGAACATAACTTCTCCTTTGCTCTCTGACCTATCTTAAATTTAAATAAGTACCAAATTTATATTTACATATTAAAAGAAAATTTTTAATGGTGATGTGCTCCATATAGGACTGCCACTGGGAACATGCCAGCATGTGACATCCTTGCCTTGATTTTCAGTGGCAATATATCTATATAAAACACAAAAAGTTTTTCTACCTATGTCCGTTATAGACGTTGAAACCATCCAAACGATTTTGGTGAAATTTTTGTGTGTGTTTGAATAGGTAAATGATTACGACATCGATTGATGATTACGACATTTAAATGATTACGACATTGATGAATACGACCCTAAATGATTACGACATTTATTTGTGGTGATGGCATTTGAACTCAGTAGGTGGCGCTGTTGTCGAGATCCAGAAATAATCCGCGTGAAGCCGGGGCGGATAGCTAGTGTTGGATATATAATACATCAATTAATTCTTTGATTGCTTATTACATATTTTATAGGGTTCTAGAGACTTGTTTCTGCTTTAAATAAGGTGGGTGGACCATGGAAGGCCAAGCTCTTTCGAAGGCCAATTATTAAAATGTCGTAGTTATTGCTATATGATGATAAATTTCCTCTACTTACACAAACACCCATCGAACTGAAAATCACAGACGCAGCGGCGAATCGCTCGCGCTACTATTTTGGCAGTACGTTCCCTCGCTTCATTGATTTCGGGAATCGACGACGTTAAAATAAGGTGGGTGTATTATTGAAGGTCACTCTAACAAATAATCATATATAAATAAAATCGTTTATTTACTGGATAAATACATATAAACAAATATTTAAGTAATACTTTGTTTTATTACGTAACATTTAAACCACTTCTTTTAATTGTGGATTGATTTATTATAATGGCTTTCTAAGAAGCCTTGTTCCTAGCAAGGCCATTTCGAAGAGTTCAATGAAACTTCAGTTCAATCAATATTGATTAAATGTGCAATTTAAAAAAGTGGTTTATATGTTATGTAATAAAACAAAGTATCACTTAAATATTTCTTAATTTCATTTATCCAGTAAATAAACGAATAATAACTGTTTATTTGTTTAGAGTGGCCTTCCATGATACACCCACCTTAGTTCAATAAATCCTAATGGTAACTCATTTTTATACTCCATTACAAAGGTAAATCAACGACTAACATAATATACTAATGTATTAGTTTATGCTGTATACCATGTGTATTCGAATTTATAATAAAATACCACATGACATAAAATCGCATAATAGTAATTTATTTCGACAAATTGTTGGCTTATCTCAATTAAAATCAATTTTATGACAATCAGGGATCTTTTTAGTAAATGTTATTGGAACGAAGTTCCTTATTAATACTTTTCAATAAACTATCCTTATGATATATCCTCATGATTTTATTTGGTTAGTCTTATTGTATTATATTGGATTAGATTAAAATTTAATTTGTATGTGTTAAATATATATTTATATATATATTAACTAGCTTGCCAGAAAGACGTTGTTCTGCCCTTTTCGACGACCGTTTGTCTGTCCTATTAAAAATCCTTAAATTCGCATAAAACAAATTGTGGGCAAAAAACTATTCTATCTCTCATGTTGGATCAAAGTGCACACGATGTGCAAATTTGATTAAAATCGGTTAAGTAGTTCAGGAGTCCATTGCGGACAATATTATTATTGGCAAGCCAGTACATAACATAACATAAACACTCACGCCTGTCACCTAGAGGGGTAGGCAGAGACTACAGACTTCCATTTGGCACGATTCTGACACACCTCTCTCGCCTCCTTGACATCCATACATCTACTCATGCATGCTCGTCGGTTAAGGGTACTCCTAATTTGGCCCGTTTTCAATAAATCGCCAATTTGGTCGATAAATTTTCGCCTAGGACGTCCCTTTCCGACTCTGCCATTCACTTTTGCAACATAAATTTTCTTTGTCACTCTTTCCTCAACCATTCTTTCCACATGACCAAACCACCGAAGCATTCCTTTCTTAATCCTGGTCACAACATCATCTTGCAAACCACACTCTTCTCTTATCACACAATTCTTCACCCTGTCATTCAGATTCAGCCCTAACATACTCCTTAACGACCGCATTTCTACTGCATTTATTCTACTCTCGTGCTTCTTCTGCCACACCCAACTTTCACTACCATACGTTAAAGTAGGGACTAACACAGCATTGTGAATTGTCATACGTGCCTTTTTTGACACATTTTGACTCTTCACAATAGAGTGCAGGGCCCCATTTACTCTGTTTCCTGCGTTCACTCGTCGTTCTATATCCTTATCATATCTCCCATCCCTGCTAAATACGCAACCCAAATATACAAACTCATCTACTTGCTCGATCAACTCCCCATCTATTCTTATTTCACATATCGTTTTACTTTCATCTCTTTCAAAAACCATAATTTTCGTCTTACTTGCGTTCACTTTCATACCCCTTTCTTTTAATGATCTGTTCATTAATGTAACCATCATTTGCAACTCAGCCGCCGACGACGCAAGAATAACTTGATCATCGGCGTATAAAAGGCATTTGATGGTTAACTCACCCATTCTTAATCCGCATTCTTCAACTTTCAAATTTTGCAATCCAGTACATTTATATAAGTATACGGGCTTGCCAGGCAGACCGTTGTTCTGCCCTTTTCGACGACCCTTTGTCATGTCCTATTAAAAATCCTGAAATTCGCAAAAAAAATCGTAGGTCACTCTTGGGCAAAAAAACTATCCTATCTCTCAAGTTGGATCAAAATGCACACATTGTGCAAATTTGATTAAAATCGGTTTAATAGCTTAGGAGTCCATCGCGGACAAACAAAGTGACACGCAATTTATATATATATTAAGATTAAGATTTGCAAGCTATTTACAATCACATCGCAAAACATGTTGTCCGTACTTTAAGAATTGTACTATCTATCTGTCCATGTTTTAAGCAAATTAATCTAGTTTTCTATATAAAAACCAATTGCTGTCCGTCTGTCTCGCAAAAACTCGAAAATGGCTGAACCGGTTTTGATGAAATTTTTTGGGTGTATTTGAATAGGTTCCAGTATGGTTTAGATTCACAATTTGTTCACGATTCGTATGTAATCAGATCAATATAAAGTGTTTAATTAAATTTAATTTTATTTGTGAACAATAGATGTCGCTAGTATTACCACGCGATATGGTTCGATGTATATTAATTGCTTAAGGTGTTTTGTGTGCTTTATAAAAAAGTGATCGATATTGGAAGAAAGTAATATATATACCTAATCAAGATATCTGTTGGTTTTATTTAAAAGTATCAACTACCAATAGTTATTTAGCCCGCTATGTAAACGACCGTTTTCACAATTGGACCTGGTAGGTGCCGCTGTTGTCGAGATCCAGAAATCATCCGTGCTAAGCCGGGGCGTATCGCTGAACTAAATAAATAAGTAAATAAACGATCTCATGTCAGTACAGGAAACTTTAAAATTTTCCGGGTATTGTCAAAAAATCATACAGACTGTTGCAGAAAAGTATAATTACCTACATCATTACGTAATGAATCATCAGCGCTAATGAAAATTAACATTTCATTCGCATTAACAGCTTTAGGCTTATTCATGGTCCATTAACTAATAACTATATTTAACTGTTACAATAAAGCAAATCAAATGCATTGCAATCAAAGGATATTGGTATACAAAAATAAAAGTAGTTTTGCAAAAATAAGTGATATTAATTCTGTAAATACTAGGAACAGACACAAGCTAGTAGTACCAGTTACTCGACTCCACTGAGTCAGTAATTCATTCTTGGGGCGATGTATACGCTTTTACAACAAAATCCCAGAAAATATACAAAATTTGACATACACAAGGTTCGAAACCTTTAAACTAAGTTTGTATAAAAAGGTTAGTATAGTATTAAGGAATTTATGGATGATCATAACCCCGGGGAAGAGTGATCGCCACCAAGCTATTTCTAATTTGTTTTTTTTTTGAATAAAACTAAATTTACGGATTCTATCGCGTTTATTCAACTGATTTTACTTATTTTTAATTCCCGACGTTTCGGGTGCTTTACAGCAACCATGGTCACGGGGGGGGGGGGATTGAGATGTTTGACGTCCCAATGTCATTGTTAGCCCGGCTACCTTCAGTTTTTGAATATTAATTTTTGGTCCGATTTACGCAAAACGAACTTACAGTATCTTGAAGTCTTGCAGTGGTATGCTTGGTTTTGGGTTTAATTTTGTTAATTATAGGATTCCAAGTAGATGGCAGCACCCAACCATCTTCTCTATTGAATTTAGGATGTCTTTTAATTTCAATAGCCTCGCGTATCATCCTTGGTAGGAATCGGTGTTCTTTTGCGAGGATTTGTGGTTTATCAAATCTGATGTAATGGTGGGGACGATCTTGAACATGTTCACAGACTGCAGACTTCCCGGAGTGTCGGTGCTTCACGTCAGCTATATGTTCTTTCACGCGGGTTTTCATGGATCTTTTAGTTTGACCTATGTAAGAGAGACCACATTCACAATCTAACTTGTACACTCCTGCATCTTGTAGGATCATATTACACTTGACGGATGGTAAAAATTGACTAATCTTCTTCGGCGGCTTGTAGCATGTTTTAATGGAAGCTCGCTTCAAGATGTAGCCAACCTTGTCTGTGACTCCTCTGACATATGGTAGTACAGCAGGTACACGCTCGACTGTGGCCGGGTTCACTCGGTCACTGTAACGTAGGCGAGGGTTCCGAAGCTTGTTGTCTTGCAACACTTGCTTGACATGCTGCAGCTCGGCGGCCAGATGTTTTCTGTCACAGATCCCTCGTGCTCTCTGAAACAAAGATTTACCCAGTAATTTTATTACCCGTAATATCATGTTAAAGTCCCAATGTTGCCAACTTAGTGTCAGCTCTCGACTTAAAAATTCAATAAAAAATGAGTTCTTAATTTTATTTTATAGAATAAGGGTGACGAACGAGCACACAGCTTTCCTGTTGTAAGTGGATGCTGCGACTCATAGACATTTACATCTATCCTCGAATAAGAATCAAATTGCAAATGCGTTGTCACCTCTAAGGGCTAAGATGAAATGCGTCGTATCCAGTAAGAAGGGTCTCCAGTTCTCTACACTCACCTCAAGAAACACAGCAGTATTTAGTATTGCAGTATTTTACGCTGGTATAATTATTGGTACGACATGAATAACATTAAACTTTTATATAGTTAAATACAAAATAAGCCTCACAATAATCGTATTTTGGAGCATCATTTTACACATTATGTACCTATTTTGATTGATTACAGGCGCATTTCTGATTCCTTTTACCATAATGCTGATAATAGCTGGTTTGCCGTTGATGTTCATGGAGCTTTCATTTGGTCAATACGCCGCACTCGGACCTGTTGCAGTCTACAACCGATTTTGTCCTTTGTTCCGTGGACTCGGATACGGCATGGTTATCGTCTCAAGCATAGTCATGCTATACTACAATCTGATTATAGCGTGGACTATCTATTACATGACTGTATCGTTCGCGAGTATCTTCTATCAATTGCCTTGGCAGAATTGCGACGCTGATTGGAGCACTAAATGTAAGTGACAATTTTATATTTTTTTATGAAACATTCCAAATTTTAAATCAGTTTGTAATCATACAGTCAGTTATATAATTACAACGAACCTTACAAATTTCTGTAGAAGTGTTGTGTGAAGTTTTCTCGTCGTTATTATCTTTTGATGAAAAATAGATTATAATTATTGCATCCATCGACATGCAAGAAGCATGTCTCACCAAGTCGTCACTTCATCTAGTGGGAGGTGCATCTAGGATCCAGGAGTCTCAGGACCGTGTTTTGTGGCGTTTTTGGGGGAGGCCTATGTTCAGCAGTGGACTTGTGAAGGGCTGTAATGATGATGATGATGATGAATTATTGCATCCGTGCTCTTTTTTAATTTAATCCTACAATCCACAACCAATACAATAAACTAAGTAATTAAAAAGTGATTTTATTTTGAGTTGGCTTAGTCACATGTTGTAGAGCCACGCTGCAGCGTATGATGCTTGGAGCATATTATGGTTTCAGCACGAACGAATGGGTCGGCTCGGCCGGATAAGAACTACGCTTGCGCTAAACCACCAGCATGAAATCAGAGCATGTTGTTGCTGTGTTTCTTAAGGTGAGTGACGAGACTTGGAGTCTTTTTTCAAACGACTTCCAAAAAAAAAGGAAGAGGAGAACAGAGAATTGAGAAAATTTAGGTAATACCTCAGAACTTTTTTCTAGGTGAACCGATTGCGATGAATCTTTTTTGAAAGCTGGTGATTCTCATGTGATTCCCATATAAATTTCATCAAGTTTTGGCCAGTAGTTTTTAGTTATCCTTAATAATGCGTATTTAATTGACTTTTACAAATGTTTTAATTTTTCCACTTGTTACTGTTAACTACTGCCAAAATTTGTACTCTGAGTTAACAATGCAACTGTATTTTAGTTCTTAATCAAGGATAGACGAAGGTGTTTATGGGCTGGACTAACACCCGCTTACCATCAAGTGGGTTGTGTGATAGCTTGTCACCCTGAGTTCTATAGAAAAATCTTTATATCAACTTAAAATATTGTTCTAGTTTGTTATTCATACGAAGAAGCCGATAAATGTGAAGCAATAAACGGAACTTATTATTTAAGACAATGTATCAATCAAACTTATGCAGCCCGGGAAAATATATCTGCTCTCGCCGCTGATGCATTAAGAAAACCTCCCGCTGAAGAATATTTTACGTAAGTGAAAAATTTGCAATTATATTTGTTTACTAGTTTTATTTTTTTACTATTCGTAAAATTTGTAATCTATTTTAAAATACTGAACATTGAACCTTATAATATACTCTTTTGCTGTATACGAATTATAAAAAGTGAAGCAAATCGTTTGGTTCAGAGCGTGGTATATCGACAACAAAGAGAAACTGGTCAAGCGTCTGGTTGTCTGATGATGGAAGACAGAGGAAGGAATTGAAATCATTCATTTCAACTCATTGAAAGCATTTGACTGAGTAGATCCCCCGGGTGTTTATCTCACATACTTATTGACTTTTAATATTGTGTTGTTAGGGCCGTGTTTTTTCTATCTGCCCTGAAACAAGTAACCCTGCAGACCACCTCTATAAAGAATGTGGCGAGGAAACTTAGTTTCGTAAATAAATAAAAAAACTAAGTATGTTATCCGAGACATCTTTGCATAAATAACAATGACATTTAATCAAACAAACACTTTAAAATTATTTAATTGCGAATTTTAACATACTCCAAGTTAGTTAACAAAATGCATAAGTTATCTCTTCGAAATTTCTGTCGGTATTCCCCCAACCCCCAATGTATACACAAAGTAATTTTTAGAGTTTTGGACGGATAGAGGTCGAAGAGACCATAAAACAAGGTTTGTGAAGTCAATAACTGAATTTCGTTGTTACGTAATTTTGTAGGAAATGTTAGGTTATCTTTTGAAAACGCAATTGACTTCAGGTGCTATGGTGGTGGTGTAATGAAACCTTGTGATATAAACAGAATTGTGTTAAAAACTTCTTTTCCAGATGTTCAGTTTTTATTTAAATTTATTTTTACATTTGTAAAAATAAAAAATATTTTTCGAAATATAATTTCAATTACCTACATTGTTTGCTTGAATACTAATTAGGTAATTTTAACTGTTTGTTAGTTAATTCGATAGTTTTTTCGTTTTAGCACTCTGACGAGTAAGTTAAAAACATGATGAGTTGTTATATTTACCCGAATACTTCACATTAAATGAAACTAATTGTCACAAATATCATTGCGTGTCCGACGTTATTAAAATGTTAAAATTAAACGTGATAAAATTAGTTTCATTTAATAGGTTTAGGACACCCTAGCTCAAGGTTTTGTTTTATTCGGAATTAATCGACTCGGGTAATTCCGAATTATGCATGGGCCATACGAAATTGCCCGAAATTGATTTTACAAAGAAATGGTCAATAGTTCCCAATTTTCAAGTTCTTATTTCTTAGAAGGATTGGCAAAACAGTTGTTAAAGAATAGTTATTTAAAGTGAGATAAGTAAACTTTTTAATTGAATCTTACACTTCTCTTTTCTATTTAAAATGAAATTCCGTATTCTTCTAGCCAAAAACTTAATTTTGCTATGAATATTTTATTAGGCTATCTCGTTCCTTTGTACATTTTGTCTGGTGCTGCAAAATGCTAACAGGCGGCTTTTGGTATAAATGAAATGCGCTATAAAAGGCTTATAAAACAAAATAAAATAAAATAAACATGTTTTATTTTTCAGTCATTATAGGCCCATAGCATGTTAGTGATAGAAATAAAATTTAAAAACGAATGTTAGTGAATAAAACATATAATTAAAACACGATAGAAGTACACAAAAATTGGGGGATTTATCAAGCTCCATTTTATAAAGGTAGCTTGACAAACCTACCCAGTGTCGGGCCATCTAGCCGCTCCGTAAATACCTCCAAGGTACTATTCGAGCTTTCTCTCACTCTGCGCATCAATAATCTCACTTTATTACACATGATTGCAAATTAGTCGGCAGTATGCACATCGGTGAACATGCCCGACGAACTACAGTAAGGTGGAAGTCCCAACAATAACCTGAAGGCATTGTTATATTGGATACGCAGAGTATTTCCTGCCCTTTGGGTAAGATTGGCCCAAAGGTTACTGGTGAAAAATGATTGACAGTAAGCTCTGAACAGTGCAATTTTAACTGGTACAGAGCAGGCAGCAAACCTTCGAGCCACCATATTACCTTTCACATCTAGCGCCCTGCGTTCGCTTTCGACATTTAGGTCATCCTTTAAACCTTCTGTACTTCTACAATGTGACCCAGATATTTAAAATGAAATTCTCTCTGTAAAAGTGAACCGTTAAGCTTTTTTGGAGGGGACTTTAATTTGTGTCGTATTTTATGTCGTCTGCGTAGCTCAAGTTGTTTAGACATACTCCATCTATATGGCAACCAACATGTGCGCTGCTAAGCTCGTCTATTAGCGTCGTATTAGCTTATTTATTCTGAATGATCTTTTTTACCATTTGAAAAAAATAGGGTGTAACAGGTGACTAGAATAAAAGCATATGGCACTGATATTTTACAATTTTTTTTTTGCTTTTACATTAACATATTGTGAAATTGAACTATCAATAAATACCATTAATTTGAAATAAACTTTTGGTAATAAAAAAACAAAACTTTTGAACGAAATAAATAAATCTATTAAAAACTATCGAAATTAAAAAAATACGTACCCAATTTTATTTATTCAGAGATCAATTTCATAATATGTTAATGTTAAAAAGTTGTAAAATATCAGTGTTATATTCTCCTACTACATTCACTTGTTACACTTTTTCCAGATGGTAAAAAAATTACACAGTATAGATATTTGGGGAGCTTTGGGGAGGTAAGACCGCCCTGTGCCTCATACCGCACTTCAGTTTATAGGGGTCGGACAATGCATTGGACCACCTTACAAAATTTCTTTGCTTGTCACTAGACTATAGAAACTAATGAAGCTGGAACTCTCGCCTTCCGAAGCTTTCCACACAGAACATTGTAGGAAACCAGGTCAAAGGCTTTCGAAAGTTCCAGGAAACAAACAAAACAAAAAGTTATTTGTCAGTTTTTATTGGTGACCCGAATCGGGATAACGCCACCAGTCTTGAACACAGACGAATTGTAACCAGTCTTTTGGTGCTTTACAGTAGAACCTTATTGGTTCAAAAAATCAAAAAAATCTTTATTTCTATAACAATGACAGTTGTTTTATTACACTCAAAGGTTGGGGCCAAATCTTTTAAGTATTAATTATAATAATAATAATGTCCTCCAGACCGTATTTCGGTCACGGCGGCCAGCCGCAACGGAGACTAGCCATCGGCGCAGGACAGGATTATAGTGCCCAAATGTCCCTCACTCTCATAATCCGATGGGACGGTAATCCGACACGACCGGAGAGAGAGATCAGGCGCAGGACCAACGGCTTTACGTGCTTTCCGAGGCACGGGGGTAAGACACCGCCAACTTCCTGACTCCGGGCAGCTACTGAGAATTTCTTGACGGAAAAACGACCCGGGATTCGAACCCAGGACCTCATGATCAGCAGTCGTACTAATACAACCACTAGACCAACGAGGCAGTCATTATCTATACACAAGTATACACAATACACAAGTAGGTACAAGCCAAGAAGCCACACTCTTCCATATCTAAATTTAATCTTCTTAAAATTTATTGATTTCGTTGCCTACCTTACTTTAATTAAACTTGATTACTTAAGTTTAATTGTTATTTTTATTTGAAACGTCTTTATACTTGTAAATGTGATGTAACATACATAATTCCGAAATAAAAATATCACTTATATACATTTAAGCTACTGAAAGATCAAAATCGACAAATATTTCTTTTTGAAGGTAAATCTGAACCAAAAATTAATATGTTCCGTATGCTCAAACTAAATAAAACCCACTTTTAACTGGCATTTAGAACGACCTGAACATACTTCGAAATTGCACTTGCAGAAAATAAAAATAATTAAGTTTTGAAACACTTGTCTATTTATACCGAGGATATTTATAAAAGTCTGTAGGATAGAGTCCAATAGATAGAGAGATCTTTTAGAGCTGTTTATTAAATTAAATTAAGTGATGTAAATTACTTCGTTTTCTTATTTTAAAAGAAAAATGGCTCTTTAATTAAACCGATGATGACGTAAATTAGTAGCATTAGTTCCATCAATTCTAAGTGGCCAATTAAAATAGAAATTATAAACATACAAAACTCTTCAAAAATCCATTCGTAAATACCCAAATCCATCTTATTATATGTAATAATTATAATCAACGTTTGTTATACTTTTACACTGTGATAAAAAACATGAAAGAAAAAAATCTTGCCTTACAAATTATTTTTCTGGCGTTTCACCGACTGCTGCCGCGATAAGTTCGCATCGCTCGTTCGACTCTCGCATTGTAGTCACTAGTAACCTTAAGTTACTCCTTGTCACGATCGCCGTCGTATCTATCTAATATTTCCTTATATATTATTATCTAACATTAAGAACAGTTCTATTATCGTTTTTGGCAAGTTTCTCAATTTACAGTGTAAAATCCATTTAACACTACTTGATTTAACGACAAACTCCCTAAAACGCCAAAATTACTTGACTCTGGTTCGCTTGTTCGTTTACCTTGTTGTCCATGTAATGATACACTCTACATAACACTCTAAATAACAACTACAATACGTCATTATTCAGCAATAAACAGTAACTTCCATGTTGCCAAATTTAATAAGAACAGCACCTGTATACGTTCTTTTGTTTGACGAAAAAGTTAGAACCCGCACTGAATTTAGTAGCTTTACTGTGTATACAATATGGAAAAACAAAGTGAAAATTATAAAAAAATAGAGAAGGATGGGAAATCTTCTAAGAAATTAAAGAAATCTAAATACGAAGATTTAGACCAAACTATGCTGTTATGGTTTGACGTATTACTGTGCTTGAAGCTGGTTATATTAACGGCACAAAAAAAGAAGCTAGTGGTAATAGGCAAATCAAAATAACCGCTTTTTTTGTTCATTAAACTATTGCCAGTCACCTATATAGCCTGTATGACAAGTCAACTTTTTGAAGAAGAATTGTGAAGATAGGATGCAGAATTAAAGGCACGAAAAATCTTGCTTCTTGTAGATAAATGCCCTGCTCACCCTCTTATATGTAACCTTCAAAACATAGATTTGGAATTTTTTCCACCAACATGCTATTGTCTTGTGTGCGTCTACAACCAATGGATCAAAGCGTGATTGAAAGTCTCAAAGGTCACTACAGAAGGAAACTATTTAGGCATGTCATCGAATTTGAGCGTATAAATTCCATACTACTGCATGCAGTCAATTTATAATCGATAGCCTGGGAAGAAGAAGCAGCGACAACTATACAGCACTCTTTTCGTCATGCTAGACTTTGTATCAGTTCTACGAGTGATGGAGTAGTTACGGGACCAGAGTTTGAAGGTATTGATGACCTTCCATTAACTGAGTAGGTTTCAACAGTTGAACATGCCTCAAAATTACACTGAAAATCTACTAACCTACATAGAAGTAGACGACAGTCTGGCTACAACAGTTTTATTAACAGATGAAGAAATTTTGAATTCCGTGAGAAAGACTGAGGATAACAACAAGCGGATAATTAAGATGAGACTGATGATCTGGAGCCTCAACCAAACAAGCACTCGACGCAGCGAAATAATTAGAAAAATGTTTTTTGTTTAACCGAGTTGATCCCGCAGTATCCCATTAATGCGGTCACGAGACAACGTTTTGTTATCTTTTAATTAATGTTTGTGTGATTAGAGATAGTAAAATAGTACTGATTTTTATTGTCTACATTTAACGACAACTCTTAATATCGCCATAAAATTCCTAGCACTTTTAGTGTCGCCATATGAAAATTTAAAAATACTGCGTAAACTCTTTACAGAGTATTTTTAAAATTTAAAAAACTGATACGAACAGCAACCCTCTCGAGGTACCTAGCACGTTAATAAACCCACGCCTAGTTCGGGATTGTCGTAGCTGCAAGCAATAATAACTTTATCCGGCCGCTATTATTCTACTATAATACAATAATAATTAAAAATTTTATGGTATTCTTATTTTTTCTATTTAATTTATTTCTTTTCTTAATTAGAAGTTTTAGAAGGGATTTCCTGTGTTGCACCAATTTACTTGATATATTAAATTGAAGTAATATGTACTTACTTGGCACACCGCCTGCGACTTTACAAGGCGCAGGTTCGGCCGCACATGGAATACTGTTCCCATCTCTGGGCTGGGGCTCCCCAGTACCAGCTCCTTCCACTTGACCGCATCCAGCGCAGAGCGGCTCGAATCGTAGACGACCGAGTGCTTTCCGATCGCCTCGATTCACTGGCACGTCGAAGAGATGTTGCATTTTATTTCGCATATACTATGGAGAGTGCTCTGAGGAATTGTTCGGATTAATCCCAGCCGCCAAATTTCGTGAACGCACTACGCAGCAAACGTCCCGATACCATCCACACCATCTGGATGCTTGGCGGTAAACCACAGTACGTTTCAAAAGGAGATTTCTTCCGCGTACAACCTCTCTGTGGAATAGTTTACCACCGGCGATTTTTCCGGACCGATACGACCTGGGGACTTTCAAGAAAAGAGCTTACTCCTTTCTAAAGGGCCGGCAACGCACCTGCAATTCCCCTGGTGTTGCGGTTGATCATGGTAGTCACTTAACATCAGGTGCGCCGCATGCTCGTTTGCCCCCTCTTCTATAAAAAAACGTACTAGAACAGCTATCTCAAACAAAAAATGTGCGCTACTCTGTGTTCGCGCGGTTGGTTTTTTATCATAGAATAAACACAGGTAGAATGACCCGTAGGTAATAGTAGATTGTATTGTTAAATAGGTAAATTATATCGAGAACAATATTTAAATTTTGTCATTTATTTTGTATATTTTATTTGCTTATTTAATATAATATTACATAATATTATATCACAATTACATTTTAATGACATTTTTATCTGAATATTTTAAAAGGTATCTATGTCAAATATAAAAAAAAACATACTGAATGTATGTTTAACAAAACTTATTAACATAATATTTAAATTACAAATATATGCTGGTTCATAAATGCTGGGCACACGAGAGTTAAAAATGGACAAATTTATTCCACTTTGATTTAGACGTGGAAACCTAAAAATAAAATAAAAGATTAATAAGCAGATTTAAACGTGAAAAATTTTGCCTAATTATAATAACTTATATATGTTTCTACAAAAAAAAATGTGTATAAGAATATATTGGTCCTATACTTAATTACCCACAGAAATGTCGCATCTGAACATATTTTCATAATCTATATTCCATGACACGAGATGGCGTCTTCGGAATTATTTGTTTTATTATTAATCTATAATACTTTTTTTATTGATTAAGTATCTTATTAACCGATGAAAAGTAATTCCTTGGTTTTTACTGACATTTCTTGAATTATTTGTACAGTATCTAAGTTCACACGACGGCATATTTTTATCAAGGGATTTTTTTAAATCAACAAAACACGTGACAACTACAAGCGCCTAGCGAGTGACTGATTACAGTGCGGTGTATGCACCGCAGTTGAGTGGAACAGAGTAGCTGAATGCAGTGTCACATTTAGTACGTAGTACATAATAGCTCAACGATATATTATAATATTAATAGTAGTATTATTTCATTTTCAGAAACCAAGTTCTAGGACTATCTTCGGGGATTGAGGAAACTGGCCAAATACGGTTAGGCATGGCTTTGTGTTTGCTCGTCGCCTGGTTTATCGTATTTCTCTGCCTGTGTAAAGGAGTTCAATCATCAGGAAAGGTATTATTCATCATTTTATAAAAACACATGTAAATTTTATTTTATATATTGTGAGTATTTTATTTGGATATATTCATATAGTATATATACATATATTTATATAGTGCATTCGGAGCACCCATATAATGTTATAAAATCATTACACGCGGTATACATAACTCATGTCTTTAATTGTGAGTACGTCTTTGGATATCGTAAGTAGTTTATGAGAATAATTATTAAATTACATCTAACCTATTCTCTCTTATTAAAAAATAAATAATTCTGTCGGGCGTAAGAAATTAAGGAAATTTACGGAGGTATATCTCTTATATTATCTATATCCTATGTTTACTATTTTTATTATCCATATATTATGGCCAACCCCTAAGAACTGTGTTTTATGTAAAAAAAAAATCTACCGCATACACTATGGGGAAAATTTTCTGTTTATTAACTCTTATCTTATTATAATCTTACAAAGATATTACAAAGACGGGCCTCGACCGAGCAAAAATATTGTTATAACTAGACTACAATCATGTTGAAGTTGCCAATTCCAGATTGTCAAGATCTGGAATTAGCTACTATTGTGATCGCTCTGGACTATGAAGAATCTGATAAATCTTCAACTACAAGCCGGGAGCGAGTTGTTACCAAGCGTTGTCCGTTGCTTGGCCGTCAGTCGGTTCCCGGTCGGTATAGCGTGAGTGTGTCCATACAAAATTATGTAATATTAATTGATCGTGCTACGGCCGGCGTGGACCCGACACGGTCTAGCGTGAGTCTACCTTAAATTGAGCTCTATAAAGCTCGGCCTGCATTCTAGAGCGGGAGAGTATTTCATGCCGGTGCACCGCTTGCAACTACATAGAGCGCAAGTGCTGCCTCACATGGAATACTATTACGATATTACGTCACCCTGTCTTACACTTCTCTGCATTTGTATGGTTTCGTGTGGATCAGTACTCGTATATAGGCGTCCGCCGCCGTACCTCCAATGGACTTGACACCGCTGAAGGGACTGTAGCTCTGCCCAAATACCGATGGAATCGTAGTTCATATACGTAAGCAAAGTGGCAGTACTGCTTGATATTTTTACAATTTTCCGAAGGGTATGTATTTGGTCTATGATAATTAAGCCTTTGTACGGCTTGTTTAAAAGACTGTAAGTTATCAAGTATGCGCGTGAGCGTGCTAGTGACTTTCTAAAATAGCACGTAGATGTGGCTCAGAACGGATCGGCCTGTAGTTGTTTGATAGAGTGTTATCGCTTTTCTTAATGAACAAGACCACTGCGCTTCTGCTCTACGCCTTTGGAGTAGAGTCTCCATGCAGGACGGTATTGAAGAGCTCTTGAAGGATTTTAAGCTTCGATTTTCTATCCGATTTGCTATGATTCTAACCTCGCCCAGGACCTTGTTGTTTTTAATATGCTGAAAGCCATTCTAATCTCACTTAAATTGACGTTCGGGATACATTGGAATAGTGTCGGATGAGACTTGATTTTGGATCGTTAATTAAAACTACTTTTACGGATTTTATCGCGTTTAATTTTACTTTTAATTATTTTTAATTCTCGACGTTTCGGGTGCTTTCCAGCACCCATGGTCACGGGGGACTGAGGTGACTGACGTCCCGATGTCATTGTTTAAGTACCTTCAGCTTTTTTAATTATTGTTTATGGTCCGATCTATGCAAAATGAACTAATTATGTCCTGAGGTCTTGCTTGGGTTTAGTTTTAATTTTATTGATTATAGGATCCTAAGCAGGTGGTAGTACCCAGCCTCCTTCTCTATTGAAATTAGGATGCTTTTTTAATTTCAATAGCCTTACGTATCATCCTTGGTAGGAATCGGTGTTCTTTCGCGAGGATTTGTGGTCTATCAAATCTGATGTAATGGTTGGGGCCGTCTAGGATATGATCACAAACTGGAGACTTTTTAAACGCGATAAAATCCGTCAAAGTAGTTTTAATCAATGTGTAGTGTTCGTGTAAATATAAGAAATCATTTGGATTGTTACTCATATTTGCGTATAGTTCCAAGGATGAAGTGTAGAGCACAACAAAAATCAAAGTAGAACCTCTCAATCTTACTCATATTCTAAGGTCTCGGAGATGATGCTACCACAGTCGGCCTTCAACTTCGGCAGTTGGCTCTTTATCAGAAAGACGTTGCTTCACATCTGCAGGCTTATTTCCCTCTGTTACCTCTTCCGATACCCTCGGGACGATATGTCATCAAGTCTGCGCGCGAGAGTTCTAGTGACTCTCCAAAATAGCACGTATATGCGGCTGACAAGGGAAAACGTTCTGTAGTTCTTTAATAGAATATTGCCGTCTTTCTTGATGAACAACTATACATAGTAGATTCATGTTGCAGCTATATTAGTTTTATGGCTGTAGCACGAATGGGCGGCTCGACCAGGGAAGGACCATGCTATCACAGTATACAAGTGTAAAGTAACAGCTTAACGCTGCTGTGTTTCGTATGGTGAGTGTAGAGAATCGGAGACCCCTTTCACTTTTTTTATAGGCAGGGTGACCAACGAGCACACAGTCTACCCGATGTTAAGTGGTTGCTGTGGCCCATAGATATCTACATTTATTCTCGATTACGAATCAAAATGCAAATGCGTTGTCACCCGTGAGGACTAAGATGGAATGCCTCGTTTCCAGCAAAAAGAGTCTCCGGGTCTCTACACTCACCATACGAAACACTGCAGCATTAAGCCATTATTTTACGCTGGTATTCTGTGAGAGCGTGGTCCTTCCCCGGTTGAGCCGACCTATTTGCGCTACAACTATACTACTAGTATAACGGCAGCATCGCTCTACCACGTATTACTGGTAGAGCCATGCTGCAGTTATATATTATATATTGCTGACGAGCATTCCAGCTTAGTCGTCACGGGTGACAACGCGTCTGCGTTTTGATTCGAAATCAAGGATATACGAGTAGTACTCGTATGTAGATGTATATGGACAATAGCAACCACTTACCATCAGGTGGACTGTGTGCTCGTTTGTCACCCTATCCTATAAAAAAAGTAATATTACACCGCCACTACACGCTTGATTAGTATGTTTGTTTAGAACAAATAGTCCGAATAGGTAAATTTAACCCGATGACACATGGATCATTAATACTTTAAATGAGAACAAAACAATAATTACCTAGTAGGAAAAGTATTTTAAAAGACCAACTTTCGAATAACATAATATTTTTTTTAATTTCAGGTAGTTTATTTCACTGCGCTGTTTCCATATGTGGTGCTCGTTATTCTATTCTTTCGTGGCGTGACTTTACCGGGAGCTTCTACTGGAATCTTGTATTATCTTACCCCCGATTTTAGCCAATTGGCTAATGCGCAGGTAACGAAACTATATGCTTCCAACGCTTTGACAAATATATCTTTATTCGCAGATCTTGCTTACGTTGAAGTTATTTATTAAATAATACTTTTTAGTAGGTACGGATAAAATGAAAAATATTGTTGAGATGAATACTAACATAGCTTAATATTTTAAGGTATGGGGAGATGCAGCAGTTCAGATATTCTTCGCGCTCAGTCCTGCTTGGGGAGGTCTCATAACACTTTCATCATACAATAAATTCTCCAATAACTGTTACATGTAAGTAAGAGGAATTTTAATTTGCGAACATAAAATTTACAAATATGTCTCCTTATCAAACATTTTATAAACCTGTATATGTTTATGTGTAGTTGTTCATCTTGTATAAGTCTTATACAAGTGACGAAGATTTGACGTAATAGGTTGTTGGCCAGGAGGTGATGAATTCAAGCTTCATGCTTGGCAGTTGATCATAAAGTTGCCTTATTTATGAAAGTTTCAAAGCATTGAGTTGAGTTTGTTAATCCACATGCACAATTTGTATTTTATGATATCAATCATGATAAAATAAATAAATAGAAAGCTCCATGGAATTCATATTTTACATATCTTTTTTACTGTTTTCTTTTTCAACCGATCACAATATTTCGAATATATTTCTAAACCGCGAAACGTTTTATTTAATGTTAAAAATATATTTTCCATTAGGTCCGTTTCGATATTAATAAGCGCCTCAAAAAAAAAAAACTTATTCTTTCAGAGACTCGCTAATAGTGGCAGTATCGAATATAGCCACTTCGTTCTTTGCGGGGCTCGTCATATTTTCTGTGATCGGTTTTTTGGCGCACGAATTGAACGTTGGCGTGGATCGCGTCGTAGATCAGGGAGCTGGGCTCGCATTCATCGTGTACCCGGAGGTTGTCACCAGGCTTCCAGTGGCGCCCCTCTGGTCTATATTGTTTTTTGTGATGTTACTGACACTTGGTCTCGATTCACAGGTACGTTGTAGACTCATGTATCCTTTTTATGTTGACTTTTTTATGTTTGACATATGTTATGTATTTATAATTTTTTTAAAATTTGCATATAATGTCTTTGATGAGCATAATTATTAATTATGGATTTTGTAATATGTAAGATACTTACAATAGTGTCTACACTATTTAGATGTATTTTAACGGGGGAAGTCCTTGTACCAAAATGCCCTCAAAAATGAGGGGAGGCTAGTCTCCAGGACTGTAACCTAGGTGTAGCATGTATAGTCATTACCTAATTACTATTATTTTTCAATGTTATGGACTATTTACTTCTACAGGTTAAAGAAGTGCCAAAATTAGCAAATTCGATCACTTTTAGAGACGCGTCTGTGTCTCTATGTTAATCACAGGAATTTTCTCAGAGACAACTTGACGTTGATGATCGAAATTTGGTAGGGATATATTTCATTAATTAATTAAAAGCTTATAACAGACAATTGCCTCATAAGAGGAATTTCGCTATAGTATTGACGAACACTGTTTTCTTTTAATAATTTTGCTTTGTTATCAGGAAAATGAAAAACCCGCCCGTTACAAAAAGCGCGATACAAAAAAGTTGTAATATGCTTTTTATATCGGGCATGTTCCTTCTTACTGTAACGCTCCCTCCCCTCTCTTAATTATTTATAGAAATATATAAATGTAGCCGTCTATAAAAATATATAATATTTACGTAACCAGGATAAACAAATATATAATGATCTTTCCAAAGGTTTACTTATAGGCCGTTTAATAAATTTATAGCGTGGTCGTCACAATTAGGACCCTTATTTACGTTGTGTTTGTATAGTGACTAAGTTCTTTTAGGTGTTTCTTGGAAAAATGTATATTGACCAGAGCAGTCGAAAGCTGTTGATAGTGCCTTATAATTATTTTAAACTAAAGAACCCCGTTCACGAAGAAAGGGTTCAAAAAGGTTAAGAACATTAAATCGTTCCTATTCCACTTGTATCAGTTTGACATCAATCAATTCCTTATTAATTAATTAATTATTCCCTTTCCGCTTAGAAAAGAATTTTAATTTATAAAAATACGCGGCACTAAGGATTCCTCTCCCACATTTAAAAAAAATGTGGGGTAGGCACACGGCTCCACATACGCCGTGTGCGGTGAGCGCCAACCAACCAACGCGCTCCCAACGAAGAGGGATGTTAAGTTGGGAACTGGACCGTAGTCCACAGCAAAATAAACGAACCAGTAAAAGAGGGCTTGGCCCCTTGGTAGTGCGTAGGCACAAACCGACCGAAGTAGTACATGTCACTGCATGTGAATGCCATACAGAATACGTTCAAATCCAGCTACGGTGAATGTAAGTCATATGGTTTAGGCAACACATCGAATAATAGGCCCACTGGCCATAAAGAGCTCTCCGTGAGCACCACCACCTGTCAGAGCGCCGCTCCTGCAGACGTGATGTAAGTGTAAGGCATCACCACCAAACGCATGATCAGCATGGCTTCTAGCCGCAGAGCCGCAGAGTGTCATAAGTCTACCGCTCACCTTAAGGGAATGGGGTCACCTCCACCAATCAATATGATGGCAGATATAGCTAAAAGACAGTTATAAGATAATAGTAATAATTCGCTATCAGAAAGGGTTTGTGTCACTGACGTTGACTATGGATTTTTCGATCATGTTTGTCTCATCCCACCAACAAGTTTTTTAGGGAAATTTACAGAGATATAATATTATGATGCTGTTATATGTATAAAACATCATTAAGGTCAGACAGTCTACAGCCCCATAGTCAAGGGACCCGACTTGGGCAAAGCTACTTTGGTGTGAGTCAAACCAAGAGGCAGAGAGCGCCATTGGGAATAGCGTCCCACCAAATAACCATCGCAGAGACGAAATGCTGCAGAACACAACAAGCAACATTATGACTATCGTCGGAATTACACCATCCCAAGGTCCCACATACGATCCCACCAGACATCACCACCCATATACCCCTATCGACCAGAACTACGAGATGCATCGAATCAGGCGCAGCACACCCGCGGATCCATCACATAATCATCATCAATACTGCAACGAGCAGTAAGCATCAATTTAACTATCTCTCACAATACAACTACATGATTCCTATCGATTTGGCAACAAAATTGGTACTGTCGTTAAGTAAAAGTGCTACCAACGTTATAGTAGCACGCTACTAAGACGCCAGTAGCCAAAAGTTCTCGTGTCACAGCGCTATTGCACTAAGACATTGAGTTGAGTATGCTTGTTACAGTTAAAAGTGTGCTATCTCCTTACATCTCCCTAATTCGACAGATAGCCGACGCATCATAACGCTATGCGCTAAGACGCCGCCAACAGTCGGTAGGAATGTGCTATACCCACGGGCAGTGTTGCCGTTTTAGCGACTTTCTCGCTAGATCTAGCGGATTTTAACAATGTTTAGCGGATATAAAAATCGTTTTAGCGAGAAATAAATATTTAGCGACTTCTAGCGACGTTTGGACTTTTGAGATGGCGACTTTTTTTATAAAGTAATTCATTTCAAATATGTCTTTTATCATATGTTCAATTTTGTAATCTACCGTTAGTAACGCTATATATAATATAATTTCACGGGAATTCTCGAACATAAACTAACAATTCAACGTCGTTATTCACTTCCATCTGTTTCGACCTTAGACCATGGTCTAAGGTTTCAACATACAAAAAATGCAGCAGGATTAAAAATATTCGAAGATTTATGTAATTTTGCAATAGTAATATTATCACTACCGCACTCCAATGCAGAATTTGAACGCGTATTTGATGTAGTTAAAAGCAAAAACTTTAAATAATGTAATTGTTTTTTTTTTTGGTGATTCCATTCTTCTGATTAGAAATCAGTTAAGGATTAAAAAAAGAATTGCGTAACGTATGATATTCCCGAAGATGTTGTTAACCAAGTCGGTAAAGGCAAACCAAAGATGGAACTGGAGACATTGGCCAAGCTTCAACTTTCGCTGAAGTTCTTTTTTGAAGATCTGGACCCATACTTTAACGTACTGAGCTAATTGTTTTATTTTTAATAAGATGACTAATGTTTAAACGTGGTTTAAAGAGGTTTATTTTTTACAATATTTTTTTTATTTTGTACATGAATAATTTTTGTTTTCGTTGTCATGTCATTAACCTACACTATACAATATGTAACAAAAAACCCTGTGGTGCCCGTTAAGTGTGTTATCAGAATCAGTATCCAAGCGTATAGAAATACTTTTTTCATGAAAACACACTTAAAAAAATTTAATGAAAAAAATTATTTTGCCAATTGTATGAGGTTTTATATCCTCTAACTCACACGAGTATCGGTAATGCGGGGTCTTTGACAATCCTCTTACTCCTAAAACCACAACCAATGCAGAGATAATAAAACCACATAAAATTTGCAAATTATTATTTTTTTCACAAAATTTTTTTTAAATGGGTTTTTTTGAGAAAAAAGATTTCAATATGTTTGGATATTTTAAGTGCTGATTTACCACGTGCTCGGCGGTGAAGGAAAACATCGTGAGGAAACCTGCATGTCTGAGGAATAAGAAAAAAAATATTTCGAAGACATGTGAAGTTCGCCAACACGCATTGGGGCAGCGCGGCGGACACTTCCCTGCCCTAAAACCCTCTCAGAAATGAGGGGAGGCCTGTGCCCAGCAGTGGGACGTATATAGTCTGTAACTTTACTTTTACTTTACTTTTATGCTTGGATACTGATTCTGATCACGCAGTTAACGAGAACCATAGGGTTTTTGTTACATGTGGTATATAACTGATTTATACGAAATAGAGTACGCTCTTTTTAAGGTTTTTCTGAATTTATAGATTTAGATTTTTGGTATTCATTGTATACCATTTGGCAAGATTTTTCAGTCAGCCCAATGGTACCACGAAAATGTACCTAGGGACATCTAGCGGATTTTAAGATAAAGAAAAATCCTGTTTCTGGCGGATTTTTTCTGTTAGTTTAGGGACTTTAAAATTTGTAGAACAGCAACCCTGCCCACGGGCTAGTCGTGTTGCTCCAACAAACCCGCTTACCACCGGCACTAAGACGATATGCCTACAACATATCGGTTAGCAAGTCCAAGCTTACCCCGGTCTCGAGCACTGTGATACAGTCTACACGCCACTATATATATTATAATACAATCGACTTGTATTTCTGTTATTTAATACAGTTTGAATATTTTAAGCAGATGTTTAATAAATTTTATGATTTTTAAAGACAATATTGAGCCCTTATTTACTCAATGTTCAAAATGAATGTATTTTAACTTTATGCTTATTAAAGCATTTTAATTGTGCAAAATATTACTTTTAAGATATTTTTAGACGGCGGAGAAAAATTATTAATAATAATAGTTCGCCGTCGCATTACGTTAACCGAACAACATTTATGAAATTTTGAAGTCAGGTGCCAATCAACATTCAATAAGGCCAATTTTATGAATCAAATAATGTCAATAATCATTTTTTGTCTTGTAATACTAAATTAAATAATTTTTTTTATTAAATGTAAAGAATAAAAATTAAATTAATAATTTATTTATATAGACATATTTATCTATATATAGGTACAAGTTTTTTGTGCGTTCATGGACTTTGAAAAGGCTTATGACAGAGTGGACAGGAATGTGTTATGGAAACACTGAACTCATTGGATTGAGCGCTGGTTTGATACAGGCATTAAGGTCTCTTTATAGGGACTCTAGTGCTTGTGTCAGGATCAATGGGGTCTACTCGGACTGGTTTGGCATCCAAAAAGGTGTCAGACAGGGCTTTGTAGCTTCCCCTTGGCTGTTCAACCTATTTATGGGCAGGTGTTTGCAAATTTTGAAAGGTGAAGAATGTGTGTTAAGAATGGGCGAGTTAACCGTCAAATGCGTTTTGTATGCCGATGATCATGTCATATTTGCGTCATCGGCGGCTGAGTTGCAAATGATGGTTACATTAATGAACTGGGCATTAAAAGAAAGGGGAATGAAAGTGAACGCAAGTAAGAATAATAAGCAATTAATAAATATGCTCAATTTTTACGAAATCAAAATACTACAAAAAAAATTTGTGATAATTTTAGAAATCCAATAAAACTTTGACAATTAATAAATAATTTAACTGGTAAAATAATACGTTGTATTGATGATATATTACAAAAACATTTAATATTGATCCTAAAACATTAGAAAATAAATTTGGCTTAGAATATGATAAAAATGTTAAAAAAATATGCTTAAACTGTACTAAGCCACTCTTAGAACCCCGTTCCTATGAAATTAATCCAGATAGAATCGTAAAAATAAAAAAAGATACGGATGCTGATGTTACCAAAATTATTAAAACAATGAATGATAAGAAAAGCCCCGGGTTTGATGGTATTCGCGTTTGTGATATAAAATACATTTCGAAATCAATGGTGCCTCTTATTACATACTTAATTAATCAATGTCTAAAAACGTCTATTTATCCGGACTTACTAAAAATAGGTGTAATCCGACCAATCTACAAAAAAGGCAAACATAAGGACTTTAGCAATTATCGTCCTATAACTATTCTCTCCTGCCTAAATAAAATATAATTAAACGTTATTTGAGCAATGAATTAAACAATTACCTTATTAAATCCAATATAATAAATTCAAAACAGTTCGGTTTTCAAAAAAATAAAAGCACAACGCAACTATTACGGCAATTTACTGATTAAATAAATAATTATTTAGATAATAAAATGCATATTTTAGTATTATTTATTGATTTTAGTAAAGCGTTCGATTTATTAATTTTAACACATTAGGTATATATAATAAGCTATCACGCTGCGGTATTCAAGGACCGTTCTTAGAAATTCTTAAGAGTTATCATCAAAATCGTTATACCACTGTCAAAATATATAACCAGACAGGTGATATGTTTGCGACTGAACGCGGCACAGCACAAGGTTCGATACTGGGTCCGACTGAGTACTTGCTATTTGTTAACGATATGGTAAACGCAATAACTAAGGGCTCCACATATCAATTTGCCGACGACACTTGTATCGTCATTGCCGATCGTAGTATGGATGTAGCACAAACTGAAATGCAGGAAAGTTACGACATGCTATGTAAGTGGGCACATGATGTCGGCCTAGTGGTTAACGCTCAAAAAAAACTTGTTCACATACACTCATCTCATAACAAAGTTGCCACCGCACCGATTATCATTTCCCACAGCCATGAATGTCTCCATGGAATACTTCAATACTGTAATTTTCAACCCATTGAAAATGTCAAAAATCACATGTACCTTGGCCTGATTATTGATGAACGATTCTGCTGGAGAGCGCATAAAGATCACGTGTGTTATCCGCAAAACTACGCTCTGTATTGAGTAAACTTTATGTTTTAAAATTTAAGCTACCATACAAAATACTTAGATTACTTTGTATGGTTCTAGCAGATTCCGTTATTAGTTATGGACTTAGCAGTTATGGTAGAACTTATGTAACGTACATACAGGAAACTTACACATTACAACGCAAGATGCTTCGATGGATAGTGCCTAATCACATTAAAAATAAGTACATAGATAATGACCAGGTCCTTTTTAAATATTGCAAAGTCATAAATGTTTTCGATAAAGTAAAATTTTATATACTGACGGAAGTTAATAATTCAGAATATCTACTTCTTAAAAAACGACCTGTAAATCTACGAAATATAGCTTATAAATCCAACATGTATGTACTTCCGAAAACTAAAAATTTCTATCCAGCAAGAAAGTCCGCCCATCTTGTACCTACTTTTATTAATGAATTGCCAATAGAATTACAAGAAACTTACGGTAAATCCAAACTGTTTAAAAGTAAACTCAAATCATATTTGTTAAATCAACCATACTTATTGTAGTAGGTACTTCTGTTAGTATAATGTGATTTAATATTAATACATCTTTGTTTATATAAGACGACTCTCTAGCGTAGATAAACCCCTAGAGGTTTATATGCTAGTATTGCACTGGATAATGTAACAAAATTATGCATAATAAAATCTCTTTGCGTATTTTATCGCATTAACCACGGGGAGTGCTCTGATGAATTGTTCGGATTAATACCAGCCGCAAAATTTTACTATCAAACATCGCGATAAAACTCAGGATACCATCAATACCATTTAGATGACTTGAGGTCCACTACTGTGCAATTTAAAAGAAATTTTCTTCCTTGCACAACGTCCTGTGGAATCGACTACCACCAGAGATTTTTCCGGACCGATAAGACATAGGGACCTTCAAAAAAAAAGAGCCTAATCATTTTTAAAAGGCCGACAACGCATCTGCAATTCCCCTGGTGTTACAGTTGTTCATGGGCGAGGGTAATGACTTATCATCAGTTGAGCCGTAGGCTCGTTTGCCCCCTCTCCTAAAAAAAAAACTACCGCTCGGGCGATTTTTTGCGTACACAACTTTGATTAATACATAATTCACTGTTCATTTAAAATTTCTAGTTCGCGCTTATGGAAACCGTGACAACTGCAATTCTGGATAGATTCCCTAATTTCCGGCAGAACAAAGTGTGGGTTGTTCTGGTTGTCGCAGTATTTGGATATATCGGCGGGCTTATATTTACCACCAATGTAAGTGACCTTAATCTCTTTTTGTTTTTAAATAGATATTATAAGATTATAACTTCTTATATGCATTTTAATACACCAACAACAATAATAAAATACAATTAAAATATTCAGTTTTTGTAAATTAAGTATAAACTTTTAAACGTTTTTGTAAATTGTTAAAGACAAAAAATCGAATAAATTATGTATTTCAGCGTTGCTTGATTTTTTTTTCGGGATTTTGAGTGAAAAAGCGAGATTCTTTTGTCGGAAGCGGGACAGTAAAAAAAAACAATCAGTTTTTTTATAGTTTACTACTTAACCTTGTATTTGAATATGAATTTTACGAAAATACGTTACTTTACCACTGCACCGTCAAGAAGTTCTCAAAAAGCAGGACAGAATCTCTCCCGCGCGAGATATTTAATTTCTGCCTAAAATTAGGTACCTCTCGCCAAAATCGGGACGTCTGGCATCACTGTAAACTTCTTCTTTCTGTCTTATATCAAATTAAAACCTTAACATTACTTTTATCTTTAAATTTTAAGGCGGCGCGGTGTAGTTGAAATGATGTTTTCAGAGTGGAATGTACTGGCTGCAGCTGATGGACAAATACGCGGCTAACTGGTCGGTGCTAATAATTGCGATCGGCGAGTGCATACTGATAGCTTGGATTTACGGCGCGGAAAAATTTTGTGGAGATATACAACGCATGATTGGCCGCCAGTCCAAGCTCTGGGTATTCTTTTGGAGCACAATGTGGCGTATTATTACACCCGCTGCTCTAGTGGTAATGATATAGATTTTCAAATTGATTAATTTAAATGTAATTGTTTGAAATCGGTGTAGGTAAAATATGAAAATTGTATACAATGTGTACTGCTATTTGCCGTGGTATTTCAGGTGCTCAGCGGTCGCTGTAAATTTCACAGTACGCGAGCAACCCTGGTTCGATCCCCTCCAACACCAATGAAATTGTTAATCGCAATTTTAAATGCTGATTTACCAAGTGCTTGGCGATGAAGGAAAACATCGTGTGGATATCTAAGTACGCCAACACTCATTGGGGCGGCGCGGTGGACATTCCTTACCCTGAAACCCTCTCAGAAATGAGAGGAGGTCTGTGGACAGCGGTGGAATGTATATAGGCTGTAACTTTAGAACAACATTATAAGTATGCAGAGGCAGTGCTAACTGATAGTAATGTTGTAAAATGAATTTATTTAAAATTTATTCATAATTGAAATTTTTATAAATATCAAACAAACTAAAATACCAAGTTGTAAAACAAACTGTAAATTATAGAGAAGTGTTCAATCATATTCATAACGCTCAGTAAAAGTGTCAACGTAGCGCGGTTCCATTCGACGCGGGTGCGTGGTGACGAGATCTTCGAGTGTTACATTGTGTTATGTTACATGGTGGTTTGTTCACAATACATTAATGAAACACAAACACACGCACGCACTCACGCACGCACGCACACACGCACGCAATCACGCACGCACACACTTACGCACGCACCCACGCACGCACGCACTCTCTCTCTCTCTCTCCCTCTCTCTCTCTCACACACACACAAACACACACACACACACACACACGCGCGCGCGCGCGCCAACACTACATGTACCTATGCTCAAATATCAAAACATCGCAAAAGTTCGTCCTCCCTCCTCACTGAGCGGTTCAGTTCTAGGATCACCAACAAAATAATATCCTCCTACCTGTTTTCTCCAATGTGCTGGAGTGCACCTACAGTTGTTCAAAGGCTAAAAGGACATGTTTACTGCCACTCGAGCGTCATTATTTCCCACCGATTGTCAGTTCTTAAAGTTATATAGTCGTTTCAAATAACATCTATTGACCTTTGTGCTTAAATAATATAAAAACTAATAGTTGTCAAATCTTTTTTTTTTTCAGTTTATCCTAGTGTTCAACTGGATCGAATATAAGCCGGCGACATACGGTCATTACGTGTATCCTATGTGGGCGGACGCGGTTGGTTGGACGTTGGGGGTTCTACCAGTTGTCGTTGTGGTGCTTATGGCGGTTGATAAGATCTGTAGCGGACCTGATGACCTTACAATAATGGAGGTATGTTGATTCAGCAATGCGGTTCAAAACTAGCAGTGATCACCGAATGGTGAGATGCACACTGAACCTAAAAGTTTACTTGGAGAGGTCGTTTAAGTCAACGCTCCATCCCCTTCGTGCTCTAATCCAAAGCCCCAAAACCTTTCAGCTCGAGTTACAAAATCATTTTCATTGCCTAAAAGACTGCAATACAGTGGACGACATGAATGACAAGCTCGTGGAAACCGTTCATACGGTCGAAGCTAAGTTCTGCAAGACCCGTCGCAGAAAAACCCAAAAACTCTCCAATCACACTTTTAAGATTTTGAGTGCGATTAAGAGGATCTACGGGCTGTTGTATACGTCATCGTTCGAGCTACACGTAAGTGTGAGTAACGAACAATCCAAGAGCAAGTCTTATTTGACATTATTCCGATGACATCCTGGACGCCAGTCTAAGCGAGATTAGAGTGGCTCTCTATCGACTTAAAAATGGCAAGGGCTCGGGCGATGATTGAATTAAGCGGAGCTTCTGAAAGCGGGTGGAAAACCAGTACTTCAAGTTTTTCAGAAGCTCTTTAATTCTGTCCTCCGTGGTGGAATTACTGTGAAGGCGTGGGAGAGGGTGATCTTGTTCTCTACAAAACACTTTCTTGAAGAACTACAGACCGGTTTCTCTTTTGAGCCGCGTCCACGTCCTATTTTCGAGAGTCATTACGAATCGTCTCGCACGCAGACTCGACGACTTCCAACCTTCCGAACAAGCCGGTTTCCGAAAAGGCTTTAGTATATACTACGTATATACATAAACGACTTCGTACATACCCTTCGGCAAAATGTAGAGAACACCGAACAGTACGATCTGCAATTTTGTCTTTCGTACGTGAATTATGAGAAAGCCTTTGAAATTTGGGCAGTGCTACAGTTCCTTCAGTGGTGCCAAGTTGACTGTCAGTATATCAAAGTGCTAAAGTGTTTGTACAGTAGGGCTACGATGGCTATCCTAGTACAGAACTACGTGACTATCCTAGTACGAATCTATACGTGGTCGAGCCATGATGCAGTTACTACTAATAAGTAGTATAGCACGAATGGGTCGCCTCGACCAGGAAAGGACCACGCTCTCACGGAATATCAACGTAAAATAGTAGCTTAATGCTGCTGTGTTTCGTATGGTGAGTGTAGAGAACCGGACACCCTTTTTACTAGAAACGAGGCATTCCATCTTAGTCTTCACGTTAGACAACGTATCTGTATTTTGATTCGTAATCGAGGATAGACGTAGATGTCTATGGGCCACAGCAATCACTTACCATCAAGTAGACTGTGTGCTCGTTTGTCACCCTATCCTATATAAAAAAGAACCAGAGTACGAATTCTATCCAGCAGCAGAGTGGTGTAAGAGTGTAAGACAGGGTGACGTAATATTCCCGCAACTCTTCACCGCTGCACTGGAAGACGTTTTCGAACTAACGAACTGGAAAGTTTACGGTATTAACTTCAGTGGCGTGTAAATCACTCACCTTTGATTTGCCGGCGATATAGTCTTTGTAGTAGAATTGCTGGAGGACCTACTAAGAGCTATGCTCAATGACGTCATTGAGCAATACGTCTCCCTACGGATAGGTCTTAAGATGAACGCGGACAAAACAAAGATCATGTGTAACGTCCATGTCACACCTATGCTGGCAGTTGTTAGGAGAACTAAGTTCGAAGTTGTTAGACCCCCTAGGTAAGTCCAACTTCGACCAAGATGTCAATCCACGGATTTAACTCTGCTGGGCAGCGTTCGGAAGATTACGAGACATCTTCTCGTTAGGCATACCTCAAAAGTTCAAATCAAGATAGTACAACCAGTGCGTATGCGTGCCAGTGATGACCTACGGATCCGAGATGGTATTTCACTACTAGTCGAATAACGAAGCTCAAAGTCTCTTAGCGAGCTATGGAGAGGGTTATTCTGAGGGTAGAAAAGTTTTCGAGTGGCAGCCTCGTACTTGGCAGGCGAAGTGTAAGGCTTTCCCCCACTAGATGGAGTGACGACCTGCTTAGACATGCAGCAAGTCGATGGATGCAGTTGACTCAGGACCGTGCTTGTGGCATTCCTTGGGGAAGGCCTATATTCAGTAGTGGACTTGTGAAGGGCTGTAATGATGATGATTCTCTAAACGTTGTAATAGGATTATAATATGATCTTTCATTACGAGTACAGTAAATCTTGTGTGATAGGCACGTATTAGTCTTGTTGTTGACGATAAAAGACGCGCAAGGGAAGGGCTTGCAGTTGTTGAGGTTGGGATTGAGGATGTAGTGAGCGTGTGGTTGCAGAAGGCGCGCGTGCTGTCGCGGCCCACGGAGGAGTGGGGCCCGGCGGGTGCGTCGGTGCTTGTGCGCGAGCCGCAGCTATCGCCGCCCGTACTGCTGTTGCACGGCCGCCCCGTGCTGCGCGAGCGTGGCGTCTGACCCCACGCGCATCCGCTCCTCGCCATGCGGAAGGTACACCGGCCTCAGGCCCTCTTTGTGCTACATCTACATAATGTTCGAGCTCATTTCCGAAAACCGTTTAATAACTGCTAAACTATGTCATCTTTGAGCTACCTTTGAGCTGTTACAACTCTTATATCTTTAATATTGACTTACTACCAAATAAACTTAAAAATTATTTGCTAAATAATATTATTACTAAGTACCATTCATGGTGCTGGGTCGCGTTTGCCAAAGTAAGGGATGTTTTGAAAAATCCCAAGTTGATCAACCCGTAATATAAAAAGGTTTATACAAGCTGTAATGCCCTCTTCCACTCTCTCACGGTTTGAATTTTTCAAAGCTCTTTCTTATTGGATGCCTACATATCTACATAATAAAGGGAACTTATTGTTCGAATTTCAAACTTTCACGTCCAACGCTTTGGGTTATGCGTCTTTTACAATATTTTTCATAAAAACTTTCCACCCACGTTTAACAATCTTAATTTATGCAAAATTTTAAAATGGATATTTTATAAATAATATATATAGATACTAATAGTTTTACTTATATTTTTTATTTCATCATGGCTATACTCAACTATCGTTTTTCTGATTTATCTCTTCGTACGTGGCGATTTCGCTCAAGAGTATATTTAAAATTTTATTTTTTGCAGGCATCTCATGATGGTGCTGATTCTAATTCAATAACAAGTACAATTGATAATGAAGTCAAGAAAGCGGCGACTGGGCTTAAAACAAAACGTAGTTCTATAAAAAGGAAAATACCAAATTTCAGTCACGAGTCCGACGATACCGTTATTGAACCACTGTTGAGTTCTGAAAAGGACAAAGTTGATAATGCTTCTCAAAGTGCCAAATTTGTAATGTCTAAATCTAAGACTGATTTAACAACCGAAAAAGTTGATCGTAAACTTCTTAAAAGCAAAGTAGAGAAAATTTCACCTACATATTCTACTAGTTTATCAGAGAATATTGTATTTACAAGTACGAAAGACTTGTGTCCGAACATGTGTGTAACAACGCCAATATATAATCATATGAATACGAACGTCTTTGGAGACCTCGATGCTACAAAAATTATACCATCTAAAAGTACAGTTATAGTCGAAATTAATAAAAGCAAATCATCTAGTTATAGCTCTAGTCCATTGATTTTTACTACTGCTAAAATTCATACCGACAATAAAACTAATCATATGGAACCAGTTCAAGTAACACCGATGCCCATTTTATCAACTATAGAAGGAAATATTATAAAACCTCTTCCAAGTAACATTGATAGGAGCGAAAAAAAATTTGAATTAGCTAATCCTAAAACTGAAAATCCGAAAATAGTTATTCGAGAAAGTGCACAAAAAACACTTAAGACTACAATAGACATTAAAGAGAGTACAAATGCAGCAACATTAAGTATAGAAAAACCGGCGGATACGAAAATAGCATCTTCTTATTGCAAAAATAATTCATCAACTATAATAACAAAGTCAACAGATGTTACTAAATCACCAATTTCTCTTGACAAACTTTCTGTAGTTCAAATTCCTATTATAACAAATGAAGATATCAATATAACGTCTGAAAATAAAGTCACAACCATAAATAACCCTAAAAATATGCAAGACTGTGAATCATGTAGCGCTAATAATAATAAAACGAAAAAAGATACTAAAGACAAACCGTTACATGATTTTTCAAAATCTGAATCAAAAATACCCGTTTGGAGTAATGAAAATAAAAAAAATTATAAAAAGCAATCTGTTAATACTCCACCTTCCGAAAAGCAATTTTCACATTCAAGCAAAGATGTTATAGCAACTACCACAATGACAAGTAACACGAGTGTAAAATATCAGGAAAAGCCATCAAAACCTTCAAGTAGCGTTCCCGGTTATAAGCAATTACAGCGACAAAAAAAAGCAACTGTAGAAGATAATCCTGACCTAGACAGTACGATAAAACAAATTGATTGTAATTATTCCGATTCTAGCAATATTTCTACACAGTTCAGCAGTGCTAATATATCCGTTACAAGTGCTGCAAGCGTTTCCGAAAACAAATCTAAAGCTGAAAAATGCGACATTGTTAATACCTTTCCTATGAAACCTAGTACTACAGTATCATATACTAGCATTATACAAGAAATATCAAATCCACTTAATTCTGTGCCAAAATCAAAAAATATTATTAGTAGTGCCAAAACAACATTATCAGGACCAAAAAGTTTGGTTACCACTAACAACTATCCTCAACCTCTAGATAATATTACCAGATCAGATATTTCAAAATCTACTAGTGCAATAAAGCCTACGCTGAAGGAAACTTTTTTGGATGCAGAAAAACCTACAGAACCTCAAATAATAGTAACTTCAGTAAATTCAAAACTTTCATCTAACACAGGATTATCAAAAATATCATCACCAGTAAATTCTGAATTACAAGTCATATCAGGCATATGTAAAAGTAATAATACTACACTGCCTTCTGTAACGGCTCACATTTCTTCCAAAACATGCAATACTACAGGAGTTACCAACGATTTAGCAAATCAAGCGGGCACTCCACCATCGAGTTCGAAGACTTTAAGCACAAATTGCACCCGTTCCGTTGATTTGAAATCGTCAGCGACATCTGCAAAATCGCTTATATCAAATGATAAGAAAATTGAACCATTATTAAACGAACATAAAAAAGATAGTAGAGCTTAACATTTAGAGGTTAGAAAATGTAGGTAAGTAGATAAATAATGTATTCGATATTTTTTTTAAATGAACTTGTCAAAGTTCATTGAATTTAGTGGACAATACAGCACGTTTTAATTATATTTAAGAATCAAACGATGTTGAAATTAATTGAGTGTATAAGCACACATTATTTTCCAAATAGAAATGAAGACGTTTTAGATTATCCTAATATTTAGAAATTAAAAGTAGTTGTATTGAAAAATATAAGTAGCTATGCTCATGTGCTCACATATATTATTGATATACGAATTAAAACATCAGCATATTATGTTGAATAATTATGTGGTTTGCCCAGGGAAATAAATATAAGAAATTGATAGCACAATTTTTATGGGCTATTTTTATTCCAATAAGTTCATTACCACCGGCTTGATCCACTGGCTTTGCGAAGAAACGTTGTGCCTCAGTGCATTTTCTATCGCATATACCACAGGAAGTGCTCAGAGGAATTGTTTGGATTAATTTCAGTTGTTGAATTCCACTATCGTACACTACGACAAAACTCGAAATTCCATCCTCATCACCCGATGGTTAGCGGTCCACTACCTACCGTGTAATTTACTGCCTCGCTTTACCATACTGTATGAAACCATGCGATAATAGTGGAATTTACTGTCGCCAGCGGTTTATCCGAACCGATATGATTTAGGGACTTTCAGAAAAGAGCCTACTTTTTTCTAAAAGGCTGGAACGCAGCTGCATTTTCCCTGTTGTTGCAGATGTTCATGGGCGACGGTGACCACTTACCATCAGGTGAGCCGTACGCTGGTTTGCCTCCTCTTCCATAATAAAAAAAATTGAAAATATAAATTGATTGAAATTTGTAAATGGGTGAAATACTTAAATACCCTTTAAACTTATCATATAATAACAGGAAAGAATGCTAAAATCTTAGAGGAGGCAAGTGGTGCTAAGAAATGTTAATATATTTTTCATAGAAAATTTTATATTTTCAACTTTTCGATACCATTATAGAAAATATTATATTTTCAATTTTTCGATACCATTTAGAGATGACATAGTCCATCTCACACATTGTCAATTTATATTGTTATTTATAGTTTAACAAACGTATTAAATCTCTACCTATTCTGTTTTACTAATGTAATTCTGTTTAAATAATGAGAGAATATAATTAGATAACATGAATTAATATCAATATGATTGATAGCTCTAACTTTCAAATTCTTAAGTGTTGTCTATTTTTAATATGTAGTTTTGTATTTTGATTATTAATATTATCTTCAGGCGTCTTTAAAGTTTACTCCAAAATTTGTTACTGAGATGCGTATTACACTTTCACATACACACTCACACAAACAACTAATTTGTGACACGCAACACATTTGCGGGCTATCATCTAAGGTGTACCTCGCTCGGAGCCGGCTTGTCATCAGAGTCAGCCTTACGGAGTAAATGGCGCAAATTTGAGTCTCTGAAAGTTGACTATCTATTTGTGCGATTTTCTCTAGATGCTATCGGTCCGTTGTCAATCAAATCATCAATCAAAAAAAAAAAACAAGCAATCTTTCCCTATAAGGCAAGCTATCGGGGAAGCCTACGAGTATGTTCACTAGCAGACTTTCGATACGTTATATTGAGTGAATAAAACTTGAATGTACTAGTTTCATTCAATTCATTATTATATTTAAGTGTTTGGTGTTCTTATTTTCCCTTTAAAGAACATACTCTATGGTTCTTATAAATATCGTAAAGGCTTATGAAAACACTACAGTCATTTAAACTATCAGTAGTTATAAAAAAGGTTTGTTGTAAAAATAATAAAAACATATTTTTTCGAATAAGCAATTATGGTGGGTAATTGCTCATCATCCCTAAATATAAAGTAGGGCAAAGCTCAATCGTTTACATTAGATGTAATGTTACGTGTACGTCCATTCTATTAATCCGTCTGTTTTTTATTTTACAAACATTAACTTTCCCTATATAGCTACTGAAACATCGTTTACTGCTTAAACATTCATTCTAATTCCTCAACATTGTTATTATTATTTTTAAGTGGTATAGCCACACTGCACCTATACATAGCTGTAGAACGAATGAATCGGATCGATCAGGGTAGGACGACGCTCTCACTGAATATCAGCGAGAAATATTACAATAATGCCGCTGTATTTCGCATATTGGGTGTAGATAATCGGAGACCCTTTTTACCGGTAACTAAGCATTCCATCTTAGTCCTCAAGGGTAACAAAGCATTTGGATTTTGAAACTTATTCGATGATAGATGTAGATGTCTATGAGCCAAAGCATCCACTTACCATAAGGTGGACTATATGCTCGTTTGTCACCCTCATTAAAAAAAGCAAACAATGACTTTATTTACATAATTTTAAAATTTGAACTTCATTGCCGTTTCTTTCCTAACTAAATAAGTCATGTGATTCAATCCTTTAGAGTATTATGTAATTTAAAAGGAAATTAAAAAGTAAATGACTGATTTTTATCCTTAATTCTGAAAATGGTTGTTAAAACAACGTTTAAAAATACAGTTTCGTACAGTATTAACTTCTTAGTTTTATATCATTATAACTCCAATGATTTTTTAATAATCCGACCATGGAAAGCTAAGAATATCGTCATCGGACGGTTGTGATAGGTCGGTTGTGGTGGTTTGGAACGTTTGTTTTTACATTTCTTTCGCACCGACCGATTGGATATGATTAGTACAACAACTTATGTGCAAGACTAATGAAGAAGCAATTCTTAGATCCTACAAATATTTAGAGACACCGCAAACTGCAGACTTCCCATCGGGCGAGAGTTTAGTCGGTTTCAGTATTAAGATGTATACAAGTGCGCAAATTATAACGATTAGTTATCGGCCGATAAATCAGTTTGATGGGCTACACGATTCCCTTCCAACTAAGCTGTTGGTCAACTATCGGCCAACGGCAAAATCAGCATGGCGCTTTTCGACGTGTACATACACGCAGATTGTTTAGTCGGCCGATTTTCTCTTCTCGATCCGTCTCCGTCGTTGTATAATAGCAATAATAATAACATTTCTGGACAATATTTTAAGTCTCATTACGCGACTACTTTCTTCAAGAGCTGCTTTACTAACTACAATTTTTTCGCAAACGATCAGGCGACTATTGGCTAGTGTGCGCACTAGCAGCGCAACCCGACTTGACTCTCACTCTGTGTGTGGTGTCTCTCTTATGTATAAATTTACTTCCATCTAAAAAAATCTGAATCGATCTCGATAGCCTCCATCTCCTTGTAGTACTACTTTTAACATAAGGATATCATTAGGACAATTTTTATAACCTTTTGATAACAAATTTATCTCTTTATATGTTATGTGTTTTAGATTTTGAAATCTTTTTGATGATGTGTTTTAAAATTCGTACTTATTCTTTATTTTGGGGAAATGTCAAAAATAAATTATAGCGTACACGCTTCCTTTAAATTAAATCTAAAATATTGGCTGCGTTTGACAGAAAAAAGCGCTAGCAAGCGCTTGTAAGCAAAATGGCGATCGTAAGCGGTAAGCGCTGTCAAATCGTAAGTAGCTATTTTCCTCTAGGACACGAAGTTAGTTTTAACCGGGGAACCTAACCTAGTTTAAATATATGTTTGTAAAATATTCATATTAAAAACTTACCAATCATGAATTTTTAATAACATGTTTATGTCTATTCATGTCATTATATTACTTAAAACTAATATTGCACAAAACAACTTATAATTTCTACTTCAAAGCAAACAAATTAAATAAGCAAAATGGCGGATTGTGTCAGCGCTATTGAAGTAGCAATCGTGTCCTGGCCGAAAACTATTTTAGCGCTTGTAAGCGCTTGCTAGCGCTTTTTTCTGCCAAACGCACCCGATGACTTTCATATTTATATAAATGCATATTAATTTTCAAGTATAAATCCAATATCAAACTTCTTTTGATATGATAATAATAAAATTATAAAAAAATGTATAAACTAGCAATTACTTAGTCTGTTAAGGTTTATTTGGCGGTTATTGTCAATTATTTGTTATATTTGAATTTTATTGGCTAATAGCCAAATCCAATAAATACGCAAATTTCGTATATAAATAGATATTATTTTTTACTGTAGTGCAAATGATGTTGATTTATATAAAGCTGAATAAATTATCGATATATTACTCATAATGTGCTAAATGGTAAGATAAGGCATTTCATCTCATTCTTCAGGGATGGCACCACAAAGTAGTGTGTTTGTGTAGCTAGCTCTGTTGGGAATAGTGTTGGGCTTCGTTTTGATGTTTGATGACCTTTGGTTTCTATGTTTTGTCTAATTAAAGCAGTACCGATTATAAACCACTTGACTTTTTATACTAATATTTTGGTTTAGTTTTCCAAGTGTTAATAAAACGAAATAACTTAGGACACAGTTGTTGAGAGATTTCCACCGGTACGTTCCACGTTATTTGATTGCAGGTTTAAGAAAAAATGGCCAAAACATTTTTTCTCAAGTGGATTATGAGTGTTATCGTAATGTTTGATTATACTAATTATTAGAGATTTACAGATATATTAATTTAATAACGTTCCAGACTCTCATTTTTGTTTCTATAAACGAAATATAAATGGTGTATAATGATTTTTGTATTTGCAAAACAAAAATTAACTATTATCCAAAATCGTATTTGATAATACATAAAAACCTAACCTTTTGTATTTTTGTATAAAAAGTTGTTTGTACAGTTATTTTTTATTACAGTTTTTTATTAAAGTAAGTATACGGACTTTATTCATGATTTTGAATAGGTGGAGATAAATTGAAAAAATCTTTCTATTTACTTATTTTCCGATAGTATGTAATCTAAATATATTTTAACTGTTTGCTTCAGTAGGACTTGTATCAAATATATTTTAGGTATCTTTGTTCTAGATCTGAACATATCTGCAACCAAATGGTTAAATAAAAAGAAATTTGCATAGTCATAAAATTCAGACACAAACTATTGTAAGAATTATAAATGTAACTTAATTAGAACTATTGAAGAATGAACAATTAGCAACGGATATAAGGGTAAGAATTATCACTTACCCACCTGTTTAATTTGATTGGAACGCATTATCTAAAATTCTACTGCAATTAGTTAATAGGATTGTCTTAAAGATATTTTGAGACCTTAATAGAATATAAATGAAATATGATTCAAACTAAGTTTCATTGTTTTAGATGAATTTATTTTGATAAATATCAAATTTTAACATTTTACAATAACAGTAGTTCTCCCCGTTGTTTCAAAACAGATATCAATACCGATTTGTCGATATTACTTACAAATATTATGCATTGATTGCGTGTGCAGATAATAGACAAAAACTCATCTTGTCCACTAAAGTAGGTGTTTCGATGAGCTATAGAGCAATTAGTGCCATTTAAATAGTCATTAGTGGAAGTAAAGATGCGCCAATACTGGGCAATATTGGTGTTGTCTAATCACTCCTTGAAATACGTATTCTTAGTACGTATACTTTAAAATATTCAGATGCCTAATAACTAGCTAAATTGTTGTTAACTGGATGTATTTTAGAGAATTATTGATAAAATCGATGTTACATAGATGTTTATTGTAAATATAGATAAAAACAGAAATGAAAAGGGTATGAGATGGTTTGGGTGTTATAGAAGGCTGTATTTTTGGGTGATATTTAAGAAACGGAAGGTATAATATCTTTGATAACGTTATTTATGGGACGGTGGATGTTGGGTAAAGATGGTGTTGAAAATGTAATGATGTGATAAATTGTAAGTATTTTAGTTTTAGTGTTGTTGTGCTATTAATAAAATATGTTCAAATGTGTTATTCATTGTTTCAATTCATAAGTTACTTTACCAGCTAAAATGTTCACAATATGCTTAGTCTGCATATTCGTATTTAAAAACATGTTGATACATGATAGCAAAAGCAACTTTAGCAATAACCTCGCTGTCATTATCAGCTCGTATTAATCTTCCACTAATAGAGCACTAAACTTTATATTTGAAGATTTGTTAGCCATAATAACAACTACCTATCACCTGGGCGTGCAAACGTATTGAATTTGATCATAGCTAGATCTACTCGCTAAACGCTTCGAAACATACACGGATCCAGTCACTGGTTAAAACATTTTAGTCTATAAATTTTGAAGCTTCATTTCTTGATAATTTTAATTACAGCTATGAAGACGAACGTTGTGAAGTGATCAGTATCGGAGGTACCTAGGTACGTGAGATAGCAAGAAATTGCTGTAATTGATTATTTGTAGATCCGTCCCAGCCTACATAAATCCTGGTTACTCCGCCATGTTTCTCTTTTCCTTTACTGATAAATTTTGTATGGCTGTTACTTTATCAATGATCGTTTCAAGATCTCTAGCACCTGCTTCAAACGCATAATTTAAATTCATTAAATGAATATTAAACCACATGACCGTCACTGAAAAACTTTTAAAGTTTTTCAAAAAACTTTAAAAGCGACAGTAGCTTAATGGCAGGGCTCAGACCGCGAACTCAAAAGGTCGTGGGTTCGAATCCCGCCATTCGACTACTGTCGTGAACCACTCCTAACACAAGCGTTTTAAGCTTAACAGGAGTGGTTAAAGGGAATATTAGTAATGTTAATTAATAGGATTACTAATATTAAAAAAAGCTTTTCAGTTGCATTCAGGTAGTAATTCCGGTTTCGTCGTTTTTTTTAATCAGTTTTATTACTTTTATCGATGTAATATCCGGTCTAGTGGCGTCATCTGGTGATCGGGGTCGTTATTTTTAGTTCATAAAATGTGTAGCACCGATTTTTAACTCACTCATTGGCCGTTTCACTCTCCATCGAAGCGACTTGTGCGCAAAGCGGCTATGTCCTTGCAACGATCTTTTAATAATTCAATAATAAAACGTTTTCTAAGTCAAATATATTTAAATTGTTTGTGTTTATAGTTAAAAGTGTTGAATCCCAGGAAATTATGAAATTGTGAATACGAATAATTTAACCACCGCTAAGCAGTGGCAGAGATCTGTTAGCAAGGGCCCTGGGACACAGATGAAATTGGGACCCTTTTTAAAATAAACTAAATACTTTAGGTGCAAAACTATTTGATAAAGCAAAGCTACTTATTACTAAGTATAATGTGTAAAACATAAACAATGATGAAGTAAATAACAGTTAAGGGGATATAGTAAGTCAGCTCAAATTCTAATTTCGCTCCCACTTCCCCGCGCGTCGTATGCTATGTACCGACATGTTTGTAATCACTAATACTGTAAGTAGATAGGTCGTTAGATACTTATTTCATTAGGTTTATCATATTTATGCCTGTTTCTTTACGCCAACCCAGTTGCTTCTTATTTTTATCACGGTTATTTCTCATTTTAATTTTACGTCGTCCTGTTGCGTAATGTGTATTCTGATTGTTAGCGACACAACTTCTCCCTTCAAAAGCCTAAGCGATACTAACGGGGCGACAGGAATCAAGCTTCAAGACGCCGATAGTTTAGGTAATTTCTTTTTACAGTGAAAATAATGGTATTTTAAAAAAAGTATATAACATAAGCACTGCTTTATAGTTAGTTCAGTTAGTATGCAAAGTTTCATGGTCTTATTTAAAGTATTTTATTAATAACAGCGGTTTATTGCTTAGTTTGGAGGTAAATTTGGATTTTTTTTCTATCGACAAAATTTTATGGAATCGTGTTTTCGTCTAACATAGTCCTTAACATTAATCCTCAACTTTACTATATATTTATTTCAAAATTAATGCTGCAATACTTTCGGCGTAATGAAGGATCTTGCTAAGTCGTTTGAGGTTATATTTCCCCTTAATAATGTTGGCAGACAACATAAATAAACATAAACAACAAAAACAATTTCCACTAGAAAAGCCACGTGGCAACTTTCGCTGTTGCACGTGTGGGCCAGACTAGATAAAGTGATGAATAGAATATAATATAATGTTTTTTTATTCAATATTGATTACATGTAATTCTTATAGAAAGTAATTTTTTACTTTACCACTGGTTCGGAAAAAAACTCTGTCCTGGGAAGATCCAGCAAGGCACAAAGCACTTCTTTCGAAGCTCTCTTCCTATGGGCTTCCCGAGAATTTATGCAATTGGATCACCAGTCTTCTTACAGATTGGAGCAACAAGTCGTAGCAGTAGGTGCATGCTCCATTTACAAGCCTATTTATGCTGGTGTTCCACAAGACTACGTGCTATACCCAGTTTTTTCTGCTTATCAATAATATGTTGCGAATCCGTGACATTCATTAATATACGGACGACAGCACTGGTGATGCTTTATACATAGGCCGAGCCTATATTTCTCGGGAAAACGTCCCCGAGTACCGAAATAAACCTGTATCTGAAGTCGAGTGTTTGCTGCATAAAGTCTCTGATTGAGGGCGACTAGCGCACAAATTTGCGTTGCCACAAAAAAGAACCCCTTTGTTGTAACTCCTCAATATCAGGACACCTCTTGTTACCTTAGCCAGTATCGGAATTCTCGGCGTTAACATATTGAAAGATTTGCAGTTTCGTGGTCACTTGTAAGGAATGCTGAATTGGTCTTTAAAAAGCTTGGCGTACTCAGCAGAGCGGGACATTATTTCATGCCAACACACTGCTTTTAACTTTACAAGGAGAGCTTAACATGGAATACTATTCTCATCCCTGGGCCGGGGATACCTAGTACGAGCTCCTTCCACTTGACCGCATTTAGAGCAGAGCGGCTTAAATCGTCGAAAACCAAGTTCTCTTTAATCGGCTCGATTCACTGGCGCTGTGAAGAGATGTTGCCATCTGAGCTACCACAGCTTCCTATATAATAATTTGAAATGAAAGGTAATTTACCTACTTACCATCTTCTGGTTCACAATTTTTTTGCTATTTATAAACATGCATTATTAATGAAAGAGTGGCCATGAGAACTGCTGTTATTTTAAATATCTTTCTTTTATCGACCAGTATTTTACTAATAACCATCATCATTCTCTAAACCATTTCCCATTATCTGGGGTCGGCGCAGTAAATCTTCTTGTTCCATTCCTCTCTATCAGCCGTCATTTCCATACTTACTCCTTTCATTCTCATATCACTCTTCACACTATCGATCCATCTTTTATTCGGCCTTCCTCTGCCCGTGTGTCCCTCCACATTCATATTCAACACTCGTTTTGTGACATGACTTTCATTCCCTCCGCATCACATGCCCAAACCATGCCAATCTGCTTCCTCTCACCTTTTCTACTACTGGCGCTACTTTCAGGCTTGCTCTTATATACTCATTCCTTATCTTATCCATCCTTGTCACACCACACATCCATCGTAACATTCTCATTTCATTCGCATGCAATCTATTTTCATCCTTCTTCTTGACGGCCCAGCATTCACTTCCATACATGACGACAGGTCGGGTGGTCGATTTGTAAATTTTCCCCTTCAGCCTTATTTGCATTCGGGGATCGCACGTTGTGGCTGTGACCTGTCGCCATTTCATCCACCCTGCGTTAATCCTATGCTGCACAGCTCTATCTATTTTGCCGTCGCCTTGAATGAGGGAGCCGAGGTACTTGAAATCTGAGCAGGTAGGCAGTATAGCGCCATCCAACGACATGGGTACAGGACTGGAAAGACCGCCGAAATCACAGCACAGATATTCGGTTTTGGATCTGCTGATCTTCAAGCCAACACTTTCCAGCCTCTGTTGCCACCCCGTCGGTCTGCTCTGTACCTCGATGCCCTCTTCCCCGACAAGCACGATGTCATCGGCAAAGAGCATGCACCAGGGTGCCTCATCCTGCAGGTCCGACGTCAAAGCGTCTATAATCAGTAGGAAGAGGTAAGGGCTCAATGCCGACCCTTGGTGCAGCCCTACAGCCACACCGATACTGCCCGTAGTTCCCGCGGCAGATCGTACACATGTACGGATGCTCTGTACATAGCACGGACTAACCTAACATACTTCCCAGGCATACCTTTCATCTTTAACGCCCACCACAAAACCTCACGGGGAACCCGATCGTACGCCTTTTCAAGGTCGACAAAAACCATGTGCAGATTTTTATGCACGCGCTTGTACTTTTCGCACAATTGGCGTAATGCGAAAATGGCATCTGTCGTACCTCGACCGGGCATGAATCCGAACTGGTTTTGTGTTATCTCACACTCTTCTCTCATTCTTCTCTCTATTATTCTTTCCCAGACTTTCATCGTGTGTGACATGAGTTTTATTCCCCCGGTAACTGCTGCAGTTTTGAACGTCTCCTTTGTTTTTAAAAATGGAGACCAGTATACTACTGCACCATTCCTCAGGTATTTGTTCTTCCTGCAACAATTTACCGAAAAATAAACTCAACCACTTCCATCCATCCGCACTCAGCAACTTCCACACTTCTACTGGTATTCCATCTGGGGCCGACCGCCTTCCCATTCTTCATATTCCTAACAGCCATTTTTACTTCTTCCACACTAATTTCTCTCACTAAGCCCATATTCACTGGTGGGTTTTCAAGCATACCATTCCATTCATTCTCCTCATTCATCAATTTCTCAAAATACTCCTTCCATCGCTTCTTTATACTTTCATCGTCAGTCAAAATCCTTCCAGAATCATCTTTTATACATTTTACATGTGAAACATCTCTTCCATTCCTTTCTCTCGCTCTTGCAATTTGAAAAAGTCGTTTTTGACCTTCGGGGCTTTCAAGGGACCGATATAATTTATCTTGCGCCTCTGCCCTACAAATAGCAACTTCCTTCTTCGCTCTCTTCTTACATTCTTTGTACGCCCCTCTCTTACTTTCTTTTATGGATTCATTCTGGTCTTCTACGCTCTGCCATTCTTTAAAGGCATTTTTCTTTTCTCTCAAAACTTCTCTAATACTTTCACTCCACCACCACCCATCCTTATCTATCATACGCTTCCCTTTTGTTTCTCCTAACACCTTCCTTGCCACACTTCGGATACAATCAGCCATTTCCTTCCAGCACTCATTCACACTCATTCCTTCCATATCACCCATCTCTATCATCTTGTTTACAACTAGCTCTCTAAATTCACTTGCATACTCCTCCTTATGCAACAAATGCCACTTTATTTTGGGTGGGGGACGATCCTTATGTTTGTTGAGCGAACAGTTAAGCAGATGTCAGCCAGCAGAAATTCGGTGCTGGGATACTAAGTCTTCACCTGGAAGCACTTTGCAGTTTTTTATACTCTGGATTTGGTTCCGTCTTATCAGAAAATAGTCGATCTGTGTCGCGTGGTGGCCACTTTTATAAGTAACAAGATGCTGATCTCGTTTTTGGAACCACGTGTTTACTACAGCCAGGTCGAAAGCACATGCTGCTTGCAGAAGAACTTCCCCCTCCCGGTTCCGCACTCCGTACCCCCATCCACCGTGTACTCTTTCATACCCGTCATTCACTCTCCCTACATGTCCATTAAAATCTCCTCCCATATAAACATCCTCACTCTCAGGTATTCCCATCATCATACAATCAAATTCCTCCCAAAACTTCTCTTTCACACTCTCTTCACAGCCTGTTTGCGGAGCATACACACTTACAACATTCACTACTTTGTTTTCAATCATTAATTTAACAACTTATCATTCTGTCATTTACTCTTTTCACATCTGTCACTCGTTCTTTCATTCCACTATCTAACACAACTCCTACTCCATTTCGCTTCCCATCACTTCCACAATAATAAAACTTGTATACTTCCCCAATCTCTCTTGCTTTATTGCCCTTCCATTTTGTTTCCTGCAAACAGGCAACATTCACTCTTCGTCGTTTCAAAACATCTGCTAACTCTCTTCCTCTTCCAGTCATCGTACCTACATTCCAGCTTGCAAACCTCACTCTGACATTCTTCTCTCTCCGGGCTCGCCTCTTACGTCGCACCCGCTCCGTAAGGTGCGACAACCCTTGCCCACTTCCCACAGGAGCCGGGTGCTGCCCCTGCGCGTCGCCTGCGGGGTACGCCCTAGCCCTGTCATATATCCCACAACTCGTACTATTCATAGGTTTACTGCATGGGATTTGGCAAAAGTTTTACAGTCGGCCGCCTGTCTGACACCAACCCTCTTTGGGTATGCTATTGTTGGTAGAGGAAGCTACCATTTTGGGAAAAGGAAAAAGAAGGTTGGAGGTAGGAGCGTAGGTGTAAGGATACTGTTATCTCGGCAGGAAAGGTATGAGAATAACAGTAGCTTGGGGAGCCGGGGTCGCGTACCCGTATTCCATAACAGGATCACCGGAAAGGTAGACCAGCATGAAAACCCCCTGACGGTATTTTACTAATAAGCAGTATATATATATACTGATCTTGTATTAGTAAGCAGTTACTAGTACTGGGAGGTCTAATTACACTGAACGTTTATGGTCATTGAAATTATACACAAAAAAAAATAGAAAACTGCGAAGCTGTGGTCGGGACCAACTAGGGAATGCAAACCGGTTTTTCGGCATATTTGAATTATTTAAAAACCCCGGTAATTTTTTTCACATTTCCGGTTTTTCGGGTTTTTATTATTTACCTGAACACAAATGTGCATTCATCTGACTTAAATAATAAGCATCACATTAGCTTGGGACTTGCACGATTGGAGGGATCCACCACGTCAAAAAGTGTGCTAATATTTTAGAGAAACGATTGCATGAGTTCGATTTACCTTTCAAAGATGATATCGCAGGCATTTCTACTGACGGGGCTGCCGTAATGGTAAGGATGGGAAAACGTTTACCCATATATCATCAACTATGTTATGCGCATGGCATACAATTGGTAGTATTGAATGTACTCTACAAACATCAAGTAGAAAATGATAATCTATCCAACTCTGCTAGTAATTATGAAGAAGAAGGTGTATCAGTTAAGACAAAAAATAGACAAAGATCCAGTTCCGGTAATTCTTATCAATACTACAAAGACTTGATTCAAAAATTTAGACGGGTTGTAAAAATGTTTAGAAAATCTGCAACTAAAAATGATGACATGCTACAAAAATATGTAAAAGAGAAGTTTGGCTAAGAAATATGTGACAAAAGAGGATGTATGGTTGACAGATTTTTAGTACTCTACGAGTGTATACAGTAAAGCGTTGATGGACTTAAAATTGGATATTCATTTCACAGACGATGAAATTACCTCTCTAGATCGATTAAAAGAAACACTCGAAATAGTAAAAGAAATTGTTGAAGTCTCGTGCTTAGAAGACGCAACTCTTCTTACAGCTGATACTGCGTTAATATACATGTTCAGAAAACTGTGTGCATTTATGACAGTCTGAGTTTTGAACTGCAGATAGCTTCACGAAAGAGAATAGATGAGAGATAACTTTTAATACAAGGTGTTCTGAAATATTTAGACGACACTCAAGTATTTTTCGATGACAGTGACAGTGATTCTATGTTTCAAAAACCACCCGCAAATTTCATAAAATCTATCGTATTGAAAATGGTCACTGACGATGACGACAGTTTTACTTTAGCAAAATATTAGAGGTTTAAACACTGCTTCTTCTGATCCTACTTTCAAAAGTTTCAAAGACGAGCTTTTGCATTCATTGAAACCAAAAAAAAAGGGCTGTACTAAACCATCTTTATCTGCGCTAAATTTTGTAAACCGAGAAAATCGTGTTATGTGATATGGCATTACACGAGAATGGCGGTGGACGCGGAATTTTTTTTAGCAAAGGCATACAAAGCTTTGTATGCCTTTGCTTTTTACGTATAAGTTCCATGACTTATTTAAAATGCACGTTCTGATTCGACACTTGTGGGCTTGATCGTGATGAGAGCTCTCATCACGATCAAGCAAAGGCATACAAAGCTTTGTAAGTTGTCAGAACGTGCATTTTCGACAGCTGATTATTTCTGCAGCAAAATACGGTCTTAAGGGGAAATATAACCTCAAATGGCTTAGCTAGATCCTCCGTTATGCCGAAAATATTGCAGCATTAATTTTGAAATAAATATATGGTAAAGTTGAGGATTAAAGTTAAGGACTATGTTAGACGAAAACACGATTCCGTAAAATTTTCTCATAAAATACTTATTCAAAAAATACTTTAAATAAGATCATACATACATACTAACTGAACTAACTATAAAGCAATTCTTGTGTTATTTACTTTTTTTAATACCATTATTTTCATTTTAAAAAGAAATTACCTAAACTATCGGCGTCTTGTAACTTCTTTCCCGTCGCCCGATCAGTCTCCAATTAGCGGTGGGTAGTAGCGGCTTTTTTGAGTAACGAAACGAAACTATCTATCGAATATCAATAGCGGCTTTTGAAACACTCTATTTTAATAGAGGGTTTTGAAACACTCTATTTTAATAGCGGCTTCAATAGAGTGTTTCACGACGTGTTCAATTGAAAAACGTTGCGACCGTTGTTACCGTTTCGTATAGAAATAGACATAGTGTTAATGGTTAAATTTATTTATTTGTTAAATAGGTTCACACGGTTTGATAAAAATACAATTTGAAAGGTACACTGGCATTACTTTGATACATTTTTGATAACTATCACATAAAGTATTAGTATTATTTTTACACTTAGTTACTTACACTAATTACTGTACAATTATTATTATTAACACTAATAATATATACAATTGTATTTAGTTCTTATTTTACTAAAAATATTATTATTATTGAAAAAAAAAATATTAACAATTTAGGCGCTTTGCCTAAAGCCGTGTCCTTAAACTTAAACACAAGACTAATTTAAACCGGGCCAAGGCCACTTAAATTATGGTATTTGAACTATTTTTTGTTAAAAACATGTACACTTACTTTCTCATTTCTAATATCGCATCTATACGAAGAGAATAGATTCATACATAGGTCAAATGCAAAAGCAACCGTGCTCACTCGACTTTCGACAACCGGCGGTACTTCTACCACAGCGTAAAGAGTCGGTTTCTTTACTCATGTGCTTCTACTTCAACAGCCGAAGCCGTCGCCGATGCGTCGCCAAAATAGCCGAATAAACGTTTTGTTACTGATCGCTCGTTCGTGATTCGTGAAACGTGAATCGTGTTACTGAGTGAAACGTCTACTGTAATAGATAGTTTCGTTGCACTGCAATAACCCGCTACCCGCTATTGTGTGAACAGATAGTTTCAGTAACTAGTTACGTTTTGTAACGACCACTCCGGTCTCCATCAGTCTAGCTTCGGCTTTCGAAGGGAAAAGCTGTGTCGCTTACAATCAGAATACACATTACGCAACAGGACGACGTAAAATTAAAATGGGAAATAACCGTAATAAAAATAATAAGAAGCGACTGGGTTGGCGTAAAGAAACAGGCATAAATATGATAAACCTAATGAAATAAGTATCTAACGACCTATCTACTTACAGTATTAGTGATTACAAACTTGTCGCTTGTTTTGAGTATGCATGCCAGGTTTGGTCATCATTTTTTAAAATTTACATTAACAATATTGAAAGAATTCGTGAATTTGAAGAATTCTGAACTATAAATTTAAACATAAAAGCTCATCATATTTAGATGACTGCCTACACTATAACCCTCTTACGCTTGAAGAAAGATGTAAACTGTTAGATATGGGATTTCTATACGATATTTTACGCGATGGTATTGACTGCCCGGATTTACTGAATACTGACACGTTAAATAAGAAAAAAAACGTACAAGAATCACCAAGAAAACTTTATTTAGTATAACATCGTCATTCCACACTTTATGGTAAAAATAGTATCGCAACACGTTTGCTATCAAATTATAACAAAACATTTATCACCATCGATCCCTTTGTAGGCAGTAAAAGTGATTTTAGAAACAAGTTACGTGCATGAATATTAAACACAGATTCTGTTGTTTAATTTTACCTTTGTTTGTAAACGTAGGACGCCGGTAAGGTACTTTATGAAGAACACTTACTTTAGGTAGCTATGTTTAAATAATAAGCGGGCTATTTATATATTTTAAAATATTTATGTACATATATGGGTGTGTACTTATACTTCTATGTATATATGTAATGATATATAGAATATATATTTTAATTAACTCGAGGAGTAAATCACATATCAATTTGTCAGTAAGACCTAATATCTTAGTGTTAGTAAACCTAAAACTACTTAATTTTATTACTGTTATTTTATTAAGCTGTTTTAAATTGTTTAATTTCCATCGTTTTTATTCATTATAATTGTACCTAACTTACCTTTATATTTAATATGTGGATAACTGTTATTGGCATACATGAGTAAAATTTGAAATTGTATTTAGTGATATACGCTGTTGTTATCCTTATTAAAATAAAATAAAAATAAAATGAGTAATTAAGGCTTAAAAATGCGGGCCAAACTTTTCAAAGATTTGTAGACGAAATAACTCAAGGATTTGATTTTATTTTTGCGTACCTGGATGTTGATATTAACCACATTCGCCAAATCTTTGAAAAATTTCAGGAATTTGGAATGGTGATTAACACGAGTAAATGTGAATTTGGTAAGAAAGAGATCGACTTCCTAGGATATCACTTTACTTATTAATTCATTTACGGGGGAATAAGTTACTCACATCCGTAGGCTTCGACCACCTAATCCTAGGCCCACCCTACACGTGTCCCCTGGGTGGTACTAAATGAGTGACAAGCTCAAAGTACAGACTCGGCTACTCGCCGTGTGGTAGCGGCGTAAAATATATCATCGCTATAGTATCGCACCATGAGGCACCAGAGAAAAAAAATGGCCCTGAGTTTCCAGCGCCCCTTTAACGGGGCAGGGGTACGAAGAATCTCCGGGAGGAAAATCGGCGGCGAGGTTCGCCACCCGTCACGTTCTGTCTCCCGGAGGGGCGAAAAATGGATTTCAGAAGCTCGTCTGACTACGTTGAATGTATGTGGAGCAAGAAATGATAATATTGTTACGAGCTTGAGGTTCGTGACAATAAAAATTGCCGATAAAATTACCTAAATTAACACTTTAATTTACTTTACACAAATTAAAGTTAAAAACACTAATAATTAAACACACTTATTCACTTTATTCCGCTCCGAAGCTTCGCTTGTTTCGCCAAATCAACACTACTCCCATCGCATCTTGCAGCGCCTATATATTTAAATTAGCAAAGAAATATCCAGAATGTTCAAGTAAACACGCGCAAGGTACCGAGCGTTCGAGTTTCGACTAGGCGCTGTCGGTTGAGTGATTTGTGATGTAATTTTCTCAATGCTCCCCTCGCTCTCGTTCCTGACACTAGATGGCGCTAGTTGACTTATTCATGCAACACTGCCCCCTCCTAAGACATGCTCGTCCCGAGCATTATCGGTCCCATAATAACGCGTACGCATATATCCTCCCGGAGATTCTTCGTACCCCTGCCCCGTTAAAGGGGCACTGGAAACTAGGGGCCATTTTTTTTCTCTGTTGCCTCATGGTGCGATACTATGGCGGTGATATATTTTACTCCGCTACCACACGGCGAGTAGCCGAGTCTGTACTTTGAGCTTGTCACTCATTTAGTACCACCCAGGGGACACGTGTAGAGTGGGCCTAGGATTAGGTGGTCGAAGCCTACGGATGCGAGTAACTTATTCCCCCGTAAATGAATTAATAAGTAAAGTGATATCCTAGGAAGTCGATCTCTTTATTACCAAATTCACATTTACTCGTGTTAATCACCATTCCGAATTCTGAAATTTTTCAAAGATTTGGCGAATGTGGTTAATATCATCATCCAGGTACGCAAAAATAAAATCAAATCCTTGAGTTATTTCGTCTACATACCTTTGAAAAGTTTGGCCCGCATTTTTAAGCCTTAATTACTCATTTTATTTTTATTTTATTTTAATAAGGATAACAACAGCGTATATCACTAAATACAATTTCAAATTTTACTCATGTATGCCAATAACAGCCTTTATCCACGTATTCTTTAAAGTGTCACGAACTCCTTCCATTGTCTGACGAAGATGAAGTTAATAAAGTTAACATATTTGTGGACTCCGACGATAGCGTCAAAGACAAAGATTATTTACCTGAATGTTCCATGGATTCCGACTCTGATTATTCAACCTGCAATAAAACTATTTCAACAATTATAACACATATTTAAGAAATTCACAACTATTATAAAACAACATCTAAAGACAATCACCGAGGTCAAAAAATGGATCAGAGGTTTTATATAATTTTGAGAAAATACATCTCAAGGCCAATGGCTTTATATTATCTCCGAATATATACTGCCCGACACTAGCACAGTTGACCTGCAAGATGATTTATCGATAACTGCACCAGCAATTAAAGAAAACACAAAAAATGTGTCAGGGATAGACCAAAAAAGAAATACAAAATACAGAAACTGGATGGAAAGAAGAGGATAGAGTCATCATCAATATTACCTACAAATCAAAAAGGATTTACCAAATCAGGCCTACCAAGGTAAAGACATGCATTCGATATTTCATTGAGAGAACGTACCAAGCAGAAGAAAGAAAGCGTTGAAGCAAATTTAGCATTAAAACCACCATGTGATGATAAATGTAGAAAAAAGTGTATGACAATGTTTACAGAAGAAATTCGAACAGATATCTACAATAGGTATTTAAATATAAGGTGGGAATCAAGAGGGTTGTTTATAAAAGGCATGATATACCGTCGTAAAAAACTGAACAAAAACGGACAGTATAACCACCCAAAAAAGGAAGTTTTCTTATCGCTATCATGTTTGTGTTAACAATAAAAAAATTCAAGTATCTCAGATTTTCTTTGTGACAACACTCGAATATAAGTCAACAAATAATAGATACATTCATCTGGCACTCAGTAGGGAAGTTGATGACCAAAGAGACAATCGAGGAAGCTATGAACATAATTAAAGAACATATTCAAAGTTTCAATCCAACAATATCAAATTATCGCCGCGAGCATATAGTTAATGGTATATAAGTTTTATTTACCCAGTAACTTAAATATTACGATGATGCACCAATATTTTATAGAAAAATATATCAATATGCAGATATCTCTCGAAACATACCTAAGGTTGTAAAAAAATGAACGTTTCCTTTGCTCATCTCGGTCATGAGGAATGCGAGCAGTTTGCTCTATATAATTCGCGTAATGAATTTTTCAAAAAAGTTGTGAACTGTGTATTCAATATGAAAAATATAAGTTGCGCTACACACAAACTAGAGAAGAATACCTAATCGACAAGGAAGTATTTTCTACTGACGAAGATTGTATTTACTTTTCCGTAGATTTACAGAAAGTGATAATGCTTCCAAGAATAGATAGATCAATTTAAATCTGCCATATTTTGCCCGCGTATTATTGCATTTAATGAAAGTTTTGCCCCATTTGTAAGTAGTTCAGATACAAATGTGCCTCGTGCTATACTTTAAAAAGAAACTGCCTCTGGATGAAATGAAGAAGACATTATATCTACATTTCGGTCTTTTTTGGTACAAAAACGTGACGTGAAACACTTTGTGTTGTGGGTCGATAACTGTGTGGGCCAAAACAAAAATTGGGTGTTCATGTGTTTCTTAGTAAACATAGAGAATAGTCAACTGATTGCTGCTGAATCAATAACAGTAAAATATTTCGAATGCAGTCACATATTCTTGTTAGCTGATCATTTTCACCACCAATTTGATTAAAAATTGTAAATGATTGTAAATAATGTGATAAAAGTGATGAAATCTAATGCCAGAAACGATAAGAGATTTTTGGCCACTTATGTTACTTATTCTTCGCGAGTGTCAAATATAGATTAAATTCAGATTGCAATGTTTTTTATGTCGAGATTTAAGTTGCGTTAATTGAATTAAGAATGATTTAAAGATTGATCTCATAATGTGCCTTAGTATATTAAGTTTTTTTTAATTCCGGGAAAAAGATAAAAATGTCTAAAAGATTTGTTGATTTTTTTAAGTTATCTTGTAATTAATATGTGCAATTACAAAGTTTTTAAAGTTGTGACTATATAATTTGAGTGAAAAAAAAAACACAAAGTGATCTGAAGAAATTCAATCTATATTTTTAGTAGGTAAAGTGATATTTTTGTAACATTTTTTACAACAGTTGATTTTATAAATAAATATTTTCATATAAAGTAATTTTTTGAATAATTTTTCATTTAATCTCATAGTATTATTGCAATCAACTACCCCTGCATTGTATCTGATTAAAATATATTACTAATGAAAACCCAATAAGTAAGATATTTATTGCACTTATGGTTGAAAGAAACTACAAGAGATACAATTTATGATAAGTTACGCTCTATCAAAACAATTAACAGTCCTAAAGGTAAATACATTATTGTGTTTTTAATATCTATATAAATGTATGTACAAATTTAATATACTAGATAGAGTCCTGCATCATTTATATGTCGTATACCTACTTAAAGTCAATAGCTATCATAGTTGCGAAGATACACACAAAGCAACAATTAAATATTTAATTTCGATTAGCTCGAAAGTAGCTAAAACCAAGTTACTGCACTCTTTATAAGAACGGCAGCATAGTTCATATTATGTTTAGGAGAATTGGAACAATTTTCGCAGAAAACTCACTTCTCGACCAGACTATAAGTTTTTTTATATATTTGTTGTATAATACAATATTTATGAGGATTAAACTGGATTGAGTTTTGTCACGCTAATATAGTGGGATTTAGGGCTTGATCGTTACTTAACACTGGTTTAGTTTTTATAAGTTATATAAAAATAGAGTCAAAAGTGGGGTTCATTAAGAGCTTCACATAACATACATTATTCATCTATTTTTGCATTATAAGTGTGTATTAAGATTATTTTTAATAATACTGCCTTCTATTTTTGTCAGTTATGCCAGTATTAAAGACATGTTCACTATGTGCGCCAGAAAACTGACGAAAGTTTGACATCCATTTGGTTTAAAACAACAGTTAGCTACACGTCGAGCAAGACTTATTACCTTCAAATTAAATCAGTAAGCAAAGGCGTCGTTGCCGTGGTGTGGTGTAGTGTAGTACCAACTGCGTGACGTCGAACTTTCTTTGGTTACCTCTATTTAATTTTATTTTAGCATTCGCGATGCTCCGATGTCGAGAGCGGACGTTCGTAACGTTCCTCGCGTTCATTTTACCCGCTATAGCCGCTGTAACTCAACCGTGAATTAGTACGGTACCGTAACATTGTCGGTCTCATCGATTTTTTAATATATCCTTTCCTGTGAAATGACTTTGATAATGTTCAGTTACTCAAATTTGGTGAAATATAACTTAATTGTTTCTGAATCGGACTGAAAAGGTTTGTAAATTAGTTGTTTTTTAACTTTCAATTTTTGTGCTTAGAGTGTGTCTTATTTGAGGACTGCAGAAGCCAACGTTTAGAAAAAAGTAAAAATTTTATAGGATCATGTAATTGGCATAAAAATATTTCCTCACTAGTATTGGAAATTGACAGATGAAATATTATAAAATAATTTTTTCTCAATGTCATTTTGATTTTGAAGATAAGTAAAACATACAAAACGACCTTCTTATGAAAATTATTATAAAAATTTCTTATCGAAATCGTTGACAACTTGACACTATCACTCTTCAGTCAATTTCAAATGTAGGTATATAAAAATTTTACAGCAATATATTAACAGTTAATGTTCTTGCTTTTTTATAAGGTTTGTCACCACCCTCCATGTTGCTACTAAGACAGCAAAAACCTATTTTCCATAACATGAAGTATCTCTTTTTTTTTGGAATACAATATTATGCAATGTAATGTGAACTGAAATGCTAATCATACTTATATATTAATTAAGCTGTACATAAATAAATAGTTGTCTATCATTAAAGATGTTTTCGGAAAACAGATCATATAGCTACAGAATCTGTTGACATAATGTAATATTAGACAATTACCCGCTACTACATCTTCCTTTATTGTGGTTATGATGAATTCGCCAGTGACATGTTTATTGGGACACAAACTCTGCGTAAAAAAGCGAAACTGATATCCTCTACTAATAACATCAATAATTTTAATTACGTTTCAAGCCTTTACTATTGTGATATGAATTATTATACACATCTTCTATTTTAGGCTATATTATCCCATAACCCAATCTTTGTGGTTAACATGACGAAGTGTTCTGAATAACCTGCTCAAATCTCTATTTACTCGCTCTGTTGTATTTGGCCGAGGATTTCTTACTGTGGTATATATAGGTTTTATGTTTGTTTATTTCTTTCATTGATTGTTTCCAATGATTACTTATAAACTGCTTTCCATTATCTGTCATTATTGATTTGGGCTTTATAATTTTAACAAAATGCTTTACTTTCGTTACAACAGACTTTGCTGTTGACTGTTTTAAATATGATATAATTTGATAAATTTACTAAATGAATCTTGTATAATAAATATGAAAGTGTACCCAAAGGTACCTGATGCCAATGGTCCATATAAGTCTGCCATGATCATGTCTATCCTATATAATAATACCTACTTTACTATCGACAATTTTCTTTTAATTTTTTCTAAGCTTGTAAACGTGAATAACATGGTCACACGACTGAAATAGAATGGAATAAAATAGTATTAGAATAGAATAATTTTAAACGTTAAAGTTATAGCATATATATATCCCACTACTGGGTACAGGCCTCCGCTCATTTCTGAGACTTCACATAACTTCACATGTCTTCGAAATAATTTTTTTCTTATTTCTCAGACATGCAGGTTTCCTCACGATGTTTTCCTTCACCGCCGCACGTGGTAAATCAGCACTTAAAATTTCAATTAACAATTTCATTGGTGCCGGCGGGGATTGAACTCGGTTTGCTCGTGTACTGTGAAATTTACAACGAGCGCTAACCATCTGAGCTAACACGGCTAAGAATAATTTATTTACTATAAATTAAAAGTAATTCTTATTGTAAGTCGTTATTACTTTTACATTTCGTTCGGAAAAAAAGCCTTTGTCCTGGTATAATTCATGAAGATACCAAGCGATATTTTTCCGAAAGTAACAATCTAATATATAAAAATTTATATTTGTTGGTTCGTATTTTATGCACTGCCATAACGTTCATGAGAAACTTTGTCAAATTATTGCTTGCACTTCCACGAAGGTTATAGGCATAGTTAGGTGCTGCTGTTGTAGAACCCAGATATCACCCGTGCGAAGACGGGGCAGGTCGCTAGTAACAAATAAAAAATAGTTTGTACCTACAATAACCTAAAAAAACTCACATAAGAAACTGCTTGAAAGCGATCACCTCATTCTCAGGGGTTACTTTCAATCATTTTTATATTAACAATTTTTTTAAAAGACTATGTTTAATTATAAATTTGACTTAGTAATATAGAGACCTTGTTAATTTTCCGGGAATTTATTGTAAAAGATATTTCCCTTTGAATGGTTTAGAGACTGTGAAGTCAAGACTGACACGGAGGGTAAAATGTTCACAGGTTTACTTTGCTATCTGATTCAATATTTGTAGCGGCACAGATATTATTAAAAATATTTAATTTTAAAATTTAGCAGGGATGGGAGTTATAATAAGGATACAGAACGACGACTGAACGCAGGAAATAAAGTAAATGGGGCCCTACACTCTATTGTGAATAGTCAAAAAAGGTACGTATGGCAATTCACAATGCTGTGTTGATACTTTAACGTATGGTAGTGTAAGTTGTATGTAGCAGAAGAAACACGAGAGTAGATTAAACGCAGTAGAAATGCGGTCGTTAAGGAGTATGTTAGACCTGAATCTGAGTGACAGGGTGAGAAATTGTGTGATAAGAAAGGAGTGTGGTTTGCAAGATAATGTTGTGACCAGACTTAAGAAATGAATGCTTCGGTGGTTTGGTCGTGTAGAAAGAGTGAATGAGGAAAGATTGTTGCAGAAGTACATGGCAGAGTCGGAAAGGGACGTCCTAGGCAAAATTTTATCGACCAAATTGGTGATATATTGAAAATGGGCCAAATTAGGAGTACCCTTAATCGATGACTATGTATATAGGTGAATATGAATGTGGAGGAGGCGAGAGAGGTAAGGCAGGATCGCGCCAAATGGAAGTCTGTAGTCTCTGCCTACCCCTCTAGGTGACAGGCGTGAGTGTTTATGTACGTATTATGTAATTAATTATAAAAAACGTAGGAAGCGATTCAAATCAAAAACATTTAGTCAATTTTTTTTTAATATTAACCTTTGCAAATGTTTAACATATATAGGTACCGATACTGGTGTATTTTAAAACTTGTATAGCATTGCTATCAATCAAATTGTTTCCTTTAATAGAGAATAAGTTAATAACTAAATTAATAATTAATTTTATAGCGTATTAAAATTTAGGCTGTAGGATTTGGTAATTCGGAAACAAAAAATTACAACGTCCTGCCAAGACCGTTTTAATTTCGTAAGTCGATACTTAGAACTCGTAAACTTAGGTTAGTTAGATGCGCCAATTTTCACGTTACTGTAATCGTTGAAAGATCTAATGTTATGAAATTTAACATTTTACGATGCAACATAGTGCAACATGGGCCACTGGCGGATCGAAGTCGAGTAACCATACGCAGACGTTTCCTTGTGTTAAAGTATATATCCACCATACGCAGACGTTTCCCTCTGTTAAAGTATATATCCACGCATTCCTATGCGTAAAATAAAACTATTTGCACATGCACTGCTCACTAGAATAAATCTAGTTGTACGGCTGAATCGACGTCATACAAAAAAGCCGAATTATTTGCTGCAAAAAACATCCGCTTCGTGAAATATATAAGATGGCGTTACCTTTCATGTACTTGATGACCTTTTTAGCGTCTGGGGAAAAATAGGGTGTAACAGGTGAATGGAGTAGAAGCACTATGCACTAAGCACTATGGCACTGATATTTTACAAATAATAAAAACCAAAAATTTGAATTAAATAAATAAATCAATTAAAATGAATGGAAACTCAAATCCTACCTACCCTAGTTTTAATAGCGGCAATAAAACAATAATTTTTTTCTTAATGTCCTTTCGCAGGGTCACAGGCTCAAGGGCAAAGCCGGCCGCGGCCTCCAAATTCTTCAAAAAAATTATTCATAAATGAATCTTCAAAATGTTTGTTTTTATTTTTTTGTAAAACATCAGTGGCATAGGTTTCTACTCCATACGTCTGTTACACCATATTTTTTCCAGACGGTAAAAAAGGTCTTCCAGTATAAGTAATTTTTAATCAGATTATTGCTATTTACTTATTTTTAAACTTACATTACAATTACAATAATAACGGTCGTGTTGTTTCGGATTTGTTTAAAACCAAAAAAAAAGAGCTTACTCCTTTCTAAAAGGCCGGCAACGCAACTGCAATTCCCCTGGTGTTGCAGTTGTTCGTGGGCGGCGGTAGTCACTTAACATCAGATGACCCGTATGCTCGTTTGCCCCCTATCCTTTAAAAAAAAATTAAAGGCCGCTCGCGCTCATACAATGTGCGTATCGATTTTAGAAAGATATATAAATCTATACAATTTTCTTAAAAATTAAATTCCCCCGCTATGAAATCTATGAAATATTTTCACCTCATTTCCAAGTTGCGTTACGCGTTGCCATGGTGGCAGAAAAAGTCGTGTATTTATTTACAAGTACGAAAATCGAATAAATAGATACGGTACTGAAATATTAAAAGTATAAACTTTATTAAACACTAGCTTCTCAGGCAGACGTTGTTCTGCCCTTTTCGTCCACCCTCTGTCATGTCCCATTAAAAATCCTTAAATTTGCAAAAAAAGTGGTTACTCATGGAAAAAAACTATCCTATCTCTCAAGTTGGACCAAACTGCACACGGTGTGCAAATTTGATTAAAATCGGTTAAGTAGTTTAGGAGTCCATCGCGGACAAACAACGTGACACGTAATTTACCTATATATATTAAAATTAAAAATTTTGTGTTATAAGAGATAGCTATTCACATCAATATAGCCATTGTATATAATGATAGACGTTACTAGACGTTACCAAAACCAATAAAGACACTTGTGAGAAAGTTGTAGCAATAATTGAATATAAACGTCGTGTAGTCTTAAGAAGTTCGAAAGAAATCGCTAGAAAAAGCTGGAGAAGCCATGAATGGATGGAAAGTGAGCTGACAGACGAGATGTGGCAGTTTCTGTTCACACGCTCCTCTATGGAGAGATAACTAACATGATAATTTATTCATTTTGAAATGAATGTTTGGCTACTTTTGATTCTGCAGATACCTTATAGCACCCAATACGTCGAAAAATGGTATACCATTGTAAAATTAAATTAAGTTAAGGTTAGATATACTAATTACATTAACAATGTTATATTTATGATTGAGAGAAAGTTTTGTTTATATTTTGATATACATTCTCAAGAAGGTTTATCGTTTATTCTTTTATTTATCCGCACGTCAAAACGAGTTTCATAATCTTTTCGTTGTTGTTGGTTCCGTTACGCGCATTTGGGTTCTTTTTTTAAACTTACGTAGCACCGGAATGTTTGCAATTAACAGAATTAATTTGATCTTCCGTACTTATGATATATAGTAATGTTATAAATATAATTTAGGATTATTCCAGATGCTACAGCGTTCGGTGTAATCTTCACCGAAAGTACATTTTCTACAAGGGATATTTTTTGGATTTAAATTAAAGCTCAATTGATTGATTTTTACGTGGTAGAGCCATGCTGCAGTTATATTATTAGTATAGTTGTAGCACGAATGGGTCGGCTCGACCGGGGAAGGACCACGCTCTCACAGAATGCCAGCGCAAAATAGTAGCTTAATACTGCTGTGTTTCGTGTGGGGAGTGTAGAGAACCGGAGATCCTTTTAACTGTAAACGAGGCATTCCATCTTAGTCCTCGCGGGTGACAACGCATTTGCATTTTGATTCGTAATCGAAGATAGATGTAGATGTCTATGGTCCACAGCAACCACTTACCATCAGGTGAACTGTATGCTCGTTTGTCACCCTATCCTATAAAGTAAATAAAATAAAAAATAATAACATTAGACTCTTTAATGGCACCATACTTTTAAATATTTTTAACTTGCCATTCCCGCGATTTCGTTTGCATTGAATCTTTATCTTCTATTTAGGAAGTTGAGTAAAATAATATCTTTTTTACTGAAGAAAACTTCAAAGATAAGAAAATAACGATAATATCTATAATAGTTTGATGTTTTTGAATAATAAAATTATGTATTTTGATTCTTGAATCTGCAGTCGGTCAGACGACGAAATTTCATCAAAAGGGTTCTGTCTAAACAGATTGAAGTACGAACTCTAAAATATACGAATGTTGTAGTGTCAAAATACATCTGCATAAACAATGTTTGACGTTTTGTTATTTTGCTATTAAACTCAGTAAATCAGTAACATTACAAATTAAAGCTGACACGGAACAGCACCACGAAGAGTTGACGTAGTGAATAGCCCTGCTCTTTCATTATCATCATCAACATTACAGCCCTTCACAAGTCCACTGCTGAATATAGGCCTCCCCCAAGGTATGCCACAAAGCACGGTCCTGAGCCACCTGCATCCATCGACTTCCTGCATGTCTTACCGGCTGCTCTTAGCTGCTCTTTGGGCCTTGTTAATTGCTTATGTAGAACAAACACTCACCAGCTCCTGAATTCGGATAAATATTCGGAATTAACGGTATTTTGTGGCACAAAAACCCTCTTTATAAATACAGCTTTTAAATTAGATGGATAATGACAGGTTTTTTATAAAAAGCATAGCGTTTACACATCGCTAAAATAGATTAATAATTCGAGAGCAAAAACAAAATTGTTAACGTTACATAGCACTTTACTATGTGCTCAGTGATGAAGGAAATGAAATCAATCGCAACATAAAAATTCTAAAAATGGCGCAAGCAAATTCGTAATATAAACTATTACATATCACAGTAACAGTAAGAACAAATTATTTTTTTTAATTTCTTATATGTCAGTGCTTCACTACAATCCAAGCCTTTCATGGTAAACGGCACTGTTTTGACCGTAACGTAAGCCTATTCATTCTTGCCTTGAAGACACCCGCCTTTTAATTGATTATTATTTACCAAAAAAAATTTATTAATATATTATTAATTACAAAAATATTTTCAGTATTTCAATTTGTTTTGTTTCACATAAGTAAAAAAGTTAATCCGTACGTGTTTCTTTTTCATTCGTTTGGCCTGCGGCAGATGATATTGTTAAAGGACCATGCTGCCACACAACTAGCATTACTGAGCGGATCGAGATAGACAATTCAATAGAGCATTTTCTCATAAGAAATTTATGTGTTAGTAAATAAGAGATTAAGTAATTAATAAGTTTATATAGTTGTTAGTATTTATCCTATTTAAGAATTTTGTTGTACCAGGGCATCATTATCGCTTCAGCGACAAAGCCCTTTTTCTAAGAATAAAAAAAACCAAAATCTTTTTTAAATATTTTGTCAAGTAAATATAGCGATCTATAGTTACATATGTACTGTTAAAATAATATGTAAGAGTTGTGAAATGTGTTGTGTTATGAAAAAGTTTCATAAAAATATTGTGACAAAGCCCTCATACTCATAATATGTTAAATATTTAAAAAATATTAATAAAAACATTATGTAATACGAATATATTATGTAATACAACGTTTTAAATATTTGTGTAGGTATAAGACTTAAAATTTCTTTTTAATTTTGTGGAGTAGTTTGTCTATCGTTGTGACGATGAGATAGAAAGCAAATTCAATACATTATTATCAACAATCTTCTTGATCAGCCCGTATAAATCCACTGCTGGACAAGGGGTTTTCCCACTGTAGATACATTAGTCTTACTCGTCTCGGTTAGCTGGCGGGTTGATTATCGCAGGGTTAACCAGACGTTGCGCGTTGCAATCAGATGCTCGTCGCCGACCTGTTCTTTTACAACTGACGTAAGCGAAATGATTAATATTAAAACGCCACCTATTTTATGCCATTAGATCTTTTTGTTGATTTCTACACATAATTTTTTTCAACTTTACTATTATTATGTTGTTACTCTATATTGGTGGGTTAGTTTTACTTCGAATTCCTTCCGGACTTATTACAGTGTAAACATAAAATTCATACTTAACTAGATCACAGCGCCCCCTATCAGGTTAAGATTTAAAGATTATTTTTGACTCTATTTCTAATGTATCAGTAATTTGTAATTTGTTAACGACTTGAAGATGTGGTGTGACCTCAGTTCAGAAGTTACGCGATCACTAACACACGTTCAGATTATAGAAAAAAAAGGTTTGGTTTGTTTTTATAACCTGAGAACAGACGTACCCTAAAGATAAAGCTAATATTTTTTGTTGATAGTTTATAATATATAAGTATTATAGTATATTTATATCATATTAAAATTATAAGAGTAATATTAGATAAAATTTGCTTTGTCCAAGTGATTCGGGTATTCAGAGGGACACGTACCCTCTTGTATCTATGAATAGCATCAGGCGGGCCTCGGCTCAGAGGTCGAAGGCGGTTAATTGGCGACGAGTCGCTCCAGCCGGTTTCTTCGCCTGTTGTTTTACGGCATTTCTGCCTTAGTCAGACTCACTAAGTTCTATCACATACCTTTACGATCTGTATAATATTTTTGTATGTAAAGCTCATTTTTGCATGACACATCATGACTTTATTTGTTCTCTTTCGAACCTAGTATATTTATATTCTAGGCATCGCGTTATATAAGCGTTTGTCTATGGAAAGCCTTCAACGCTTTTAAACGGAAACTATGAATCCCTTTAACCGCGTCCCCTTTCAAAGAGCGTCCCTAAAAGTTTTCGTTTTGTCAGCAAGCAAATCGATCGTTGTGCATTTCGTGCATGGCTATTACCTACCAATTTAGGGTTAATGCGTTTGTCATGTAAAAGTAGTATAGTTTTAAAATTTCAGTTTTTAATATTTTTCATTTTTAACTTTTACATGGATATAATATGTGTTTTATTTAAATAAAGAGAAAACTGGTTATTTGCAGAAAAATAAGTTGGTGTACTGTATCACTCACTGTCACAAGTGTTAAGGAAATAGTCGAAAATAACTACTTTAGAGGTTGATCAGCGTTGAGGCCATTGCTCTCGGCTAGACTGAGAGAAAAAAAACCGGGGAACAGTTGTTGAACGGGGAGAGAGGGGGATTCACGGTTGAGCGGCCTCGCCACCTGCGAGAGCCCAGAACATTGCAATATTGCACTATACCACAACCACATTTAGGTAGGTACCTGGCTGGCTGTTATGCGTCTAGAGAAACCAACGCTATATTTAGTAAGCCCTGTTCTCATACTTACTTGATGACGAAAAAAGTGATATCAGAACTTTTGATACTATATGATTTGGTTATCTACGATGTCTTACCACAGACTTCAAAAGCTACTATATTACATAATATGTTGAAGTTATTTTATTATCTATAATTTTGACGTTGGATTGTACTTTTTAAAGTTTAATTATTTTGCCCTATTAAGTGGACTAAATAACTAAGAATGTTCTCTATTTTTTCAATAAATTGGAATAAGGTATTATCATATATAGACTTAGATAATTTTTTTTCTAATTGGCTCCACTTTTCTATAAAGTTACAGCCTATATACGTCCCATTGCTGGGCACAGGCCTCCTCTAATAATCTGAGAGGGTTTTTAGGGCAAGGAGGCCCCAATTTTTTGGTTGTTGGCGAACTTCACATGTCTTCGAAATATATTTTTATTATTTATCAGACATGCAGGTTTCCTCACGATGTTTTATAAAATAAAAGACCAATAATCAGAAAAATTCAAATTCAAAATGTTTTAAATATTTTCTAAATTACTTAATAATAAATTATAGAATACATTATAAGCAATTGGATTTGCTGTAAAGTATTTTAATTTTGTGGATATTCTTACAAACTGTAAAAACTTTGTATTAAATATGTTTTTAATTTCTTATTAAATGGAAGCAATTTACTTCATTTGTAATATTCACAGGTAATTTATTAAAAATTTTACCTGTCATATAGTATAATAGGCTGCAATTTATCATTTTAATTCTGGATAATTTTGGAAAGATATTTTGGTTTTTGAATGAAGTGTAGGATAGGATATGTCTTAAATATATGACAGATATTATATTAAGTTAGCAGTATATATTTTACGAAATATCTTTTGCAACTTAAAGTGTCTCACACATTTTTTGAATGATTAATTTATGTTTGTACTGCCCCATAGCATTATCCCGATGAGAAAGCATAATAAGTATATATAGTAGGTACACAGGTAATGATGACTCTGTATTCGTACTGCATTTCAACTCAAAAAAGGGCATAATTAAAACGTAATTTGCGAATTTTTAAAATTTATATTGATGCAATTGATGTATTTCAGTGATTTATTGTAAGATCCGAACATTTTTTTTTGGTTTCATTATATTTAATTTCTTAATTGTGTATTTATAACCAGCCTGTGATATTACTACTATATTTTGGTTTTCATTGGTTTCATTTTTATGATTAAGGGAATATCATCTACAAATAATATTGGAAATATAGTTTCCTTGTCAAAATTTTGTAAGATCGTTGATATACATTAAGAATAAAAACATTATAGAACATTACCTTGTCGAATTGAAGACGTTAAATGCCTTTCTCCGGATCTAATAATATTTATTTTATGTTATTTATGATTGTAATTTTTTATTTCAACAATTTGTTTTCTGTTCTAATTCTAAGCGGTCCCTCGAATGCCAGTGCCATGTAATTTTGACAATAGTATATTATAAGAAACTTTATCACAATCTTTGGTCATAAATAATAGTAGAACTGTTGCATATCCCTTGTCATTAATGTGCTGAAGAGCTTTTTGTGCTTTTGTAAATCCATTTTGGAAATCGTCTTGAATTTTCAATGTTTCAATTTCAAAAAATGTAAAGGCGGTTACACATAGTATTTTCAAATATTTTTGGAAACGTTAATAGTGCTATTAGTCTGTAATTTTTAACATAGTTTTGTAATCTGTTTCACTACTGTAATTATTGTTTATAGATTTGGTAATATTCTTGTCGATTTACAATTTATTTATATTTCAATTATTTTCTTATATATTAATTATTGGAAGTTATAAAGAAAAGAAAAAGATGGTAAACAAATTTGTTGCGTGGACTATGAAGACGGGTGGACTCTGGACACAGATGTGGTGATTGGTGGCCTAAGCAACGTTTGTTTACAGATTCAAGACACCATTTAAATATTGAACAACTATATCTTGGAATTGCTGTTGCATCAAAAATAAACACTTCTGAAATAAAAGCGGGTAAACAACAGCACACATAGTTCCTGCATAGGTGTAAAGATTTTCTGGTTGAAGCTGCCTTGCAAATAAAGAAAAGATGGGATTTCGAGAATGCACGACTGATAAAAATATCCTTGTGGGGTCCGAAGAATGCCATGAGCGAAGAAATAAGAAAGGATAACCCTTCAATCCTACCCATTGCGTTAGCATTTCGTAGGGTCGTCGAAGTAGATGATATACACGTTTTGCAAATTCTGGATGATCAATGGCGCAAGCTACTCTTTGCAAAAATACCAGAAGAAATAAAAACTGAAAAGAAAGTAGATGTATTTTGGGCTAAACTTAGTAAATGGAGTGATCTGACAGAAAACAAGCCTTTCAGCGATATTTCCCAATTCGCGTTGGATTGTCTCGTGCTTCCACACGCAAACGCAGATTGTGAACGAATATTTAGTAAGATCAATCTTACCAAGTCAAGGACTCGGAACAGACTAGTAACAGGAACTGTAGATGCAATCTTACTGTCATGCGATGCAATAAAACGCAACAAAAGTGGCAATTGCACCGATTTTGAACCGACGGAAGAAATGTTACGAAGAGCCAATAATAAAAGTAATGACGGAATGCAGTGTATTGACCAAGTTGCAGAAATTGATATAAATATACCATAATTCCAACTTAAGTGATAATTTAAAGTTGTATGATTGATTATTAAATTGTATACTTTCTTATTTTCTTAATTTATTATTCTTTTCAAGTGTTATAAATCCGATGATATCCCGGACGTCAGTCTGAGCGAGATTAGAATGGCTCTCCAGAACCTTAAAAACGGCAGGGCTCCAGGCGAGGATGGAATTACAGCGGAGCTTCTGAAAGCGGGTGGAACACCGGTACTTGAAGTCCTTCAGAAGCTCTTCAATTCCGTCCTCCATGGTGGCACTACTCCGGAGGCGTGGAGCAGAAGTGCGGTGGTCTTGTTCTTTAAGAAAGGCGACAACGCTCTCGTGAAAAACTACTGACCGATTTCCCTTCGGAGCCGCGTCTACGTGCTGTTTTCGAGAGTCATTACGAATCGTCTCGCACGCAGACTCGACGACTTCCAGCCTCCCGAACAAGCCGGTTTCCGAAAAGGCTTCAGTACCATAGACCACATACATACCCTGCGGCAGATTGTACAGAAGACCGAAGAGTACAATCTGCCCCTTTGCCTGGCGTATGTGGACTATGAGAAAGCCTTTGATTCCGTCGAAATTTGGGCGGTGCTACAGTCCCTTCAGCGGTGTCAAGTTGACTGTCGGTATATCGAAGTGCTGAAGTGTTTGTACAGTAGGGCTACGATGGCTATCCGAATACAGAACCAGAGTTCGAATCCTATCCAACTGCAGAGAGGTGTAAGACAGGGTGACGTTATATCCCCGAAACTCTTCACCGCTGCGTTGGAAGTCGTTTTCAAGCTACTGGACTGGAAAGGATATGGTATTAACATCAATGGCGAGTACATCACTCACTTTCGATTTGCCGATGATATAGTCCTTATGGCAGAATCCCTGGAGGACCTTAGCACTATGCTCAATGACCTCAATGGTGTCTCTCAACGGATTGGTCTTAAGATGAACATGGACAAAACAAAGATCATGTTTAATGTCCATGTCACACCTATGCCGGTAGTTGTTGGGAGCACTATGCTCGAAGTTGTTGACGAGTACGTTTACCTGGGACAAATAGTCCGACTTGAAATTTGTGCCGTCCCTGTGTTTGGAACACTTTTATCGGTGATTTTGTGAACTTTTAACATGACAAAATAAATAACAAATACTCAATACTCTGACAGGAATTGTAACCCAGATCAAGACATTTATAACTTTTTAAATTATTAAAAAAAACTACGAAAATATATACCAATCTATACGAAATTTAAACAACTAAAAGTAATATAATTACTAAAAGTAATACATTGACTATTAATTTTTGACTTTTTATTTAAAATTATGTCCATATTAACTAGTTTTAAGAGTAGCTATCGAAAGAGAAAGTAACTAGGTAGGTATAACACATTTCAAACCGAGCGTTTTAATATGTATAATATATAAAACTATAAAATAACCGTGTCATTTACGAATTTCGATCACCAGTTTTACTTTTCTATTCTATAGCACTAGGTTAAGATTCCAAAAATATTTGAAAACTATTGCCTTTACATTTTTATGAAAAATTGAAAATTCAAGACGATTTCCAAAATGGATTTAAAAACTACAAAAAGCTCTTCAGCACATTAATGACAAGAGATGTGCAATAGTTCTACTATTATTTATGACCAAAGACTGTGATAAAGTTTCTTATAATATACTATTGTCAAAATTACATGGCACTGGTATTCGAGGACCTGCTTAGAACAGAAAACAAATTGTTGAAATAAAAATTGCAATCATAAATCATATTAAATATTATAAGATTAGAATTAATTTAACATTTTTAATTCCACAAGTTAATGTTCTAGACTGTGTTCTATTCTTAATTTAATAAATCGAAGTATATTGCATACCTATACGTAATATGAGATTCCTTGTGTTTTGTTAACTATAGAATGATAATTCGTACACCTTTTAAATACACACGATGGCATTTTATTATTGTGAATATTTTCTATACAGCGTCTTTCTCGTCACCCTGCATGACGCGGTGAAAGACAAAACGTCCCAATTAAGACGTTTTAGTCTTTCTTACGCGCAGTAACAACTTATACATAGCAAGTCACAAAACGCATATACAATAATGGACGACACACGCGGTCAATTCAACTGATCGTTCCAACTGATCAGTTCAAACTAAAATTGTTGATATTTTTTTAAATAGCGGATTTTCGATATATCAACAAATAAACTTATATATATAAAACTCCGATATTGATAAATTTATAATGATCGATAAATCGAAAATACACTATTTTAAAAAATATCAACAGTATTAGTTTGAACTGATCAGTTGGAATGATCAGTTGAACTGATCGTGTGTGGCGACCATATGATATCCGTATCTGGGCGCATGTCTTTCAATATCGCTCTCTATGAAACTCAATGAACTGACACACACGGCGCAGATAGTTTATATTTTATCGTTATTTATCTGTCCGTATCAACCTATAAACGAAAAATTTCGACAATATTATCTACTCATATAAATATATATCTATATATGTCATAGGATGTTGCATAAAATACTATAATACACAGTAGAATGGCTGTCAACCTTTTTTTGTACGAGGATTGCCGTCGCCGGGAGCACACATACAATCAATTACGTCGTATTATCAGTTATCACTACTACAAACCCGATTCGCTGTGTTGACGGACTGATTTGACACCACTTTTTATTAACCTTAATAACTAAGTTCTTAAACTAATGTAGGTATACTTAAGTAATTTTAAGTTGGCGTCGACTTGAGTACCTCCTCCGTTTTTTCGTCGGTATTATTATGTTTTGGAGAATTTGCCGTAATTGTACAGATATATTTGATTGAAATTCAAATTCTATATTAGCATAATAGCCGATTTACAAACACTTCGACAAGTACAGTAACGAGTTTAGTTACAGGGCAGTTGACACTAAACTGTTAAGTGGACAGCAGCGTTCAAATGTCTTCGTGGCGAGTTTAGAGAAGTACTATTTTATATTCTGAGGGTCGAACGCGAACACTTTGCGTCCTGTCAACTTATGCACTGGATGACTGAACTAAACCCGATTCACTCGTTCACACGAGCGGCGAGTTTAGTTGCGGGTGGCGGGAGACGTCCAGGAGGGGATCACTTCGAACTTAACTCGCCGAAAATAGACCGACTGACTATCCCGTTCAACTAAATTGTTAACGTGCTACTTAACTCACTAATTGCCGTTCAAACGAAATTTTCATACTTAACTCGCCAGGTTCGCAAGTTAACTCGCTATTGTACTTGTCGAAGTGTAAAGCGACCATAAGGCTAAGTCGTTTGGTCTAGAAAACAAAATGTTTTCCTGTTGATCATCGTTTGATTCCGAGATTTTATATGTTGACCGGACTGACTAAAACTGATAAAAACATATAATATTGCTCTTGTGTCGCCATCGTTATAATCATATGTCAATCATAATGTCATAAAATCCGCCTAAAAACCAATAATTAATTACCTTGGATCAATACTGTTGTCAGAGTCAAGTTTACGTTTAAAAAAAGATAATTTATTAATGCTTTTAAATTCTCCAAGTTTTTCTGATAAAATATAGCCTAGATCACTCCTGGAAGACTAGCCCGGACAGATAGACAGGCTGACAATTTTTTAAAGGATTATTCACGTTCACGTGTAAGTGGCATACAAATAACCCTCTGAATTAGATGAAAAGAAATAACTTTCAGTATCATAGACCGGGCACTGCAATTTTTTACTCGTGTAGGTATGTAAAGATAAAAAGCAACTTGACTTTTCGTTCAATTTACGTACACATATAACTACTGTTAAATGCATATTATTTTTCCTCTTATAATATTAAGTATTTACAAATTTCTCTAGAGATTATAAATGTTATAAAATTAATACCTGTTAATTATAATTTATAAATATGCACATATTTTAAATAAAGTAGATATTTATTGTTTATAATAAATACCTACTTTATTTAATTATTACTATGTAATATTTTTCTTCTTAAACGGCTCATAATCAGCTGATCAATGAAATAAAAATTTTAAATTTTTCCGAACGGAATAATTTAAATTCAGGATAATTTTAAAGGTTATGGAAAGAAAAAGAGGAATATGTTTTAAAAGGTTTTAAATACTAAATATGTAATAACAATATATATGTGTAATACCAACGTAGATTTTTCCGTTAGATGTTCACACGGGACACTTTTGCCGAGTTGCGTATAACATAACATAATGCACATTTGAAGATGGAAATGAAATACTCATTTGCGATTACCAACAGTGTACGTGAGTAAAAATTCCATCATCATATACTATAAATGGTGTAATAGTTATCCAGGAAAGAAACAACGGACTACTTAGTATTGTGAGTTAGAGTAGAGAGTTAGAGTGGGTGCGTCCATCGCAGGTTTTTAGTTCCCGCAAGACACATATTGTTGATTATAAGATTGTTAATATGTTGTGTTGTAATTAATTGTCTTCGTGTTTCTCCGTTGTACCTAGTAGACTCGTATTGATTCGTAATATTAAAGTACCTAAGTACTCGACATTGATTTATATATTACACTAGATTAGTAATAACCGCGCCAAAGCGTTTCCACTGCACATTTTCTGCACTGCACATTCCATGGACATCCATAAGTCGAGTGGGCCTGATGGAATCCCCCAATTGTGCTGAGGACGTGTGCTCCAGAGTTGGCACCGGTTTTAACGCGTCTTTTCCGGTACTCCTACTCCCTAGGCGTAGTCCCAAAATCATGGAAGACGGCTTTCGTCCACCCGATCCCTAAAAAAGGCGACCGCTCGGACCCGTCCAACTACCGGCCTATCGCCATCACCTCCTTGTTCTCCAAAACAATGGAGTCCATTGTAAACTGCCAGCTCATGAGGTACCTTGAGGATCACCAGCTGATTAGTGACCGCCAATACGGTTTTCGCCGTGGTAGGTCAGCTGGTGATCTTCTGGTCTACCTAACTCACAGATGGGCGGAGGCAGTAGAGTCCAAGGGGGAGGCATTGGCCGTTAGTTTGGACATTGCGAAGGCCTTCGATCGGGTTTGGCACAAAGCGCTTCTTTCGAAGCTCCCTTCCTATGGGCTTCCCGAGAAATTGTGCGATTGGATCACCAGTTTTCTTGCGGATCGGAGCATCAAGGTCGTTGTAGACGGTGCAAGCTCCGATTGCAAGCTTATTAATGCTGGTGTTCCACAGGGCTGCGTGCTATCGCCAACGCTGTTTCTTCTGCATATCATGATATGTTGCAAACCCGTAGCATTCATTGCTATGCAGATGACAGCACTGGTGATGCTCTTTACACCGGTCGAGCCAATATTTCTCGGGAAAACGTCTCTGAGTGCGGGGACAAACTTGTGTCTGAAGTCGAGTCTCTGCTGGACAGAGTCTCGGATTGGGGGCGACTAAATCTAGTCCAGTTTAACCCCCAGAAGACACAAGTTTGCGCGTTAACTGCTAAAAAGAACCCCTTTGCCGTATCCCCTCAGTTTCAAGGCACTTCCCTTGTTGCCTCAGCCAGTATCGGAATCCTCGGCGTCGACGTATCGAGTGACGTGCAGTTTCGTGGTCACTTGGAATGGAAGGCCAAATTGGCCTCTAAAAAGCTTGGCGTGCTCAGCAGAGCGGGACAGTATTTCATGCCGGCACACCGCCTGCAACTTTACAAGGCGCAGGTTCGGCCGCTCATGGAATACTGTTCCCATCTCTGGGCTGGGGCTCCCCAGTACCAGCTCCTTCCACTTGACCGCATCCAGCGCAGAGCGGCTCGAATCGTCGACGACAGAGTGCTTTCCGATCGGCTCGATTCACTGGCGCTGCGAAGAGATGTTGCATCTCTTTGCGTATTTTATCGCATCTATCACGGGGAGTGCTCTGAGGAATTGTTCGGATTAATCCCAGCCGCCAAATTTCGTGAACGCACTACACGGCAAATGTCCCGATACCATCCACACCATCTGGATGCTTGGCGGTCCATCACTGTACGTTTCAAAAGGAGTTTTCTTCCGCGTACAACCTCTGTGTGGAATAATTTACCACCGGTGATTTTTCCGGACCGATACGACCTGGGGACCTTCAAGAAAAGAGCTTACTCCTTTCTAAAGGGCCGGCAACGCACCTGCAATTCCCCCTGGTGTTGCGGTTGATCATGGGCGGCGGTAGTCACTTAACATCAGGTGAGCCACATGCTCGTTTGCCCCCTCTTCTATAAAAAAAAACATATGGCCACAGCCATATGTCTAACTGACGACAGTTCAGTGTTCAATGTGACGCCGACAGAGTTTGAGCCGCGACAAAAAATGGGTAAATGTGTAGTGAAAGAATGCTATTCAAGGTCACGAAACATAATAAATCAAGCGGCATCACTTTCAACACATAATTTTTAGTTCTTGTTTTCATATAAACGTAAAAAACCTCAAATAATTAAATAAAATTATCGAATATTGCCATTTAGGTTCAATGTTGCAACTTTTCCGCATTTGTGATTTCCTACATTAATGGGAGACTATATAATTAATGAGTAGGTTAATTTGTTACCTCTGATTGTAAATATTTTGGAAATTATAATAAAAACTACGTTTTAACTTTTATACTAAATAATTAATTATTCTTATTTTAGTTTATTCATGAATTATCTGTTAAATATATTACCTATTTTATATTAATAATTTTATATTAATTATAATTTTATATTAATTATATTTTATTACCTATTTTATATTGTTTGATTTATTGGTACTATAAAATACTTATAAAAATATGTTTTATTTCATCATTATGTTTACTTCTATTCACCTGATAAGCTTTGTATCCTTTTTTCCCAGGGGATGCAATAAAGATTTCAAAATAAAATATACTTTTTTAATATAAAAACAATTAACTGCAGCTTAAAAAAAACATTTTATTGCGTATTTTAGGTAAAATTTCATATAGTAAGCCACACCAACCCGCCTTTGTATATTTGTGTGTCTATCTTTATCTAATCTTAGCGACGATATTGTTTTCGTAACTTGTGTAAGTGAGATAGATATATGTTTATTTAAAATTGTTATTGTTTCAAAGCTACGTCGTCGCGTTTGGATAGTGGTTACACTTTTTTCGACGCGCGGTAATGTGGTTTGCTCCTCTAGTGATGTATAACTCAATGGTACTCGACATGTGGTGACTCAAATCAGCTTTGACATTTATGTACTCTGTACTCTTTCTGTTAAAAATCTCTTATCTAATTACAAAATCGGACAATCAAGTTTTCGTTTATACACAATATCGAGTTAACTATATATTTATAGATCATGCCATAATTAGTTTGTTGTATATTATTCTCGTTTTAATACGTAACGAACCAAGTTTATTCACATCGATCTTGAATATTTGTAATATTCACGTTATATTACAAATATTCAAGATCTAAATTTACCAATAATCCTTGTTGTACCGAGTTACAGTACAAACCTATCTACAAATATACTTGAATGATAAATGATAAATGAGATATAATACACTTGCATCAATTTTGCACTATAAAAACCCGGTACGCAATATGTAAGTAGTAAACACAAATTAACGTACCTACACCTTTTTGAGTTTGTGCTAAGTCTTTATTATCATGATTTTTATATTTTTATTACTTGGTATCATTTTCAATGGAGTACTTTTACTGGAGCGGAAACTAATTAAACTGTATATTTACGAGAATCTCAACAAACATATATGCATAACCTTTTTTGTTTGTGTATATTTAATACTTAGAGTATTCATTAGTCGAATACTCTAAGATTTAATATGACAGAATAATATAACACCAAAGAAAACAGCAAAAAAAAGCACAGTAAAAATGTCTCATTATTTTAATTAGCTGACCTATTGTATCCGGAATTGACCTAAAATAAAGAAGCCATGTAAATGCTTTATCTACTTATTTTCGTTTAATGCAATTAATACCATTTCAACGCGATATAAAAGTTATCTAATATTTCGAAGTATTATATAACATGAGGTAAGTATAATATAAGAGGAATTTAAAAGTACTTAATTACTTGGCTTTGTAAATTTGTGTTTATAGTTGATAATATACATATGTAGTATGGACAGATAAAGTAAGGTTTTTAAATAAAATATTTTGAAAATTTTTCGTTAAGCGGTCTTTTACTAGTGGACATAGTGAGTGTATAGTTGATGGTTTTTTATTCAAAAATATATATATATATATATATATATGCGCCACTAGTTGACCAGCAAACTCCAATGCCTGACCGCCAATGTACCATAAGTTGACCATATAGAGGCATGTAAGTAAAACGAAATTTACAAAGAAAATAATCTTTAATAGTTAAAATTTTAATTAATTAAAGCTTTGAAAAGAAGGTCAACAAATCCTACCTACCTACCATCTACTGTTTAAACATATTTTAAACAGTAAATGGTAGGTATTTTTCCATTTCCTTTACTACAAAAAACCTCTTTTATTTGAGAGCACAGGGGCATTTATTACTTACACTACATCTTTTTTGATGATACTAGATTTTATCAGGCTTCTCTGGCCATTTAAACGTATTTCCCATGGATAAAGTCATAGTGCTTACTTCAAATAAATCTTTTTCAACATTTTCAATAAGCCCTGGAAAATATTCTCCCTCATATGTAATAATTACATAATTTCCTTTACATTTTCCTTTTTTCTTAGCTGATAAAACACTTAAGATTTCGTCTTCGGAATTCGATTTGGATTTCTCTATTAGTTTGTATTCATTTTCTTTATTTATTATTATATCAGTTGTGTCACCGTCCGACTCACTATCACTCCGTATTGAGTTTGTTTTGTTTCTTTTCTAATTTTATGCCTTGAACTTTACATTTTTTTCTCTCTACTGAGTCACTGAAGAGTGAACGAATTGGTTTCTTTAATTTACTTTTGCTTGTTTTCTTCTCATCTCGCTTTCTTTTTCTGTTTTCTATATCTTCTAACTTCTTTTGCTTTTCTTCTTTTTTTTTCAAAGTAATCAATGAAATATTTTGATGTCACCGCAAGTGGCAGGCGTTCCTTTCTTTTCCGTTCCGGTCTCTATTGAAGAGTCTGATGGTCACAAAATATGGTTACCAAATGCAGGGCTTATTAGTTTTTGTTTTTGGGATATAAGCTGGACTAATTTATTTTTTGAAATTGAAACTGTGTTGCTACCTTGTTCATTACTTGCAATCTCTCCCCCTGGAGCAGTAGATGAACACCGAATTACTGGAGCGCCTGGCGTAGTTTGAAAGAGTGACGGAGTCATATCCGCGCCGCATTATTAGACCAATCGCAAGCTTCTAGGGTGGGTGTTGAAATTGATGCTTCCTGGGCTGATTGAAATAATTTGTTTTCGGTAATAGATACCGAATAGATTAACTCGACAGGTATTAGGAAACCTCGTTCCTAAGGCTAACCACAGCAAACAGCACAAAACATAACACTGGTCAAATATTGGACAACCACATCGTACAGCAATCATGCTTTAGGTTATATTTAACGAATCAATCAAATAAATGCGTTAAATAAAGAAAAACTTTACATTCTTGAATATATCTTTTAGCCAACACTTGACCACCGTGTACAGCTTTAGGAGCAGGTTAAAATTTCGGAGCCAAAGGATAACCACCCCCACGAGAAACCCTTATCCACATAAAACAGCAGAAATATTACTTTTGGCACTTAAACAAACTATTATCCTTAATCCATATATAATTCAACCAAAAAATATACAATAAATTAACTAGATTAAATAAGATTTACCAAGAAACCCATAATAAACATTCTTAGTGAATCAGACACGTACTTACCGGGTGCCATCGTCACTTGCAAAGAACTCTGATTGGTCAACCAATATCGAGCTGACTCGTATACCAAGTGACTATAATAATGATGCCAATATGCAAAACAATAAAACTGATATTAAATCCTACCAATGTACGTTAAAATTGGTTTTTATTTGTGTTTTGGTCAACTATTGGTGCATGGTCAGCTAATAGAACATTGACCCTATTCTTATCCTGTATCGGCTAATAGCAAGGTCTAGAATGCGTTATGAAAAGGGCGAAAGGTCCAAGGCAATATTTATAATATTTGGAGTTCATTCATGACTACAACTTATAAATTTTTGTCAGACGGGGAACAATCTCGTTAAGATCGGTGAGCTTATGGGCTCTTTGTAGACTATTTCTTTGGGTGTTCCACAGGGTAGCATTCTCAGGCCTTCCATTTTTCTTTTGATATACTAGCGATCTGCCCCAACTTCGCACGGGTGATTTCTGGATCTCGACAATAGAGCTACATACCAGATCCAAATGTAAGTATATACCATCTAGGAACCCATGCAAAAACACACACCAAAAATTTCATCAAAATCGGTTCGATGGTTTCAAAGTCTATAACAGACATAGGTAGAAACATTTTTGTGATTTTGGCTTTTTACGGGGCTTTCGAGAAGACGATCGCTCTCTTTCTAAACTATGGCGAAATATTCTATAATGAAATATAACTGCGATTGTATATATAGCAATTAGTATAGAGATTTAAAAGCCAGGCTTTTGGGAATAAATTTGTTAAAAGCGGAGGTGCGCGGGCAATACGTTTGCAAGTTCATTTCACGTTTCAATGTTTATTTACTCTGTGTGCTTATCTTAAGCGATTTAATATTACGAGTTCAAAATTTATGCTTTTTTAAAGATTTTTAATGAAAATGGAGGATAATAGTGTTCCTTGTGATGAATTGAAGTGTGTTAAAGTGATAATCGGAGAGGAAATCTTTAAACTTTGTTGAGATAATACACAAGGTTAAGAGTGTATTTCAGACTTATCAATTATCGCAATTAAAAACAGTATTGGTACAATTAAAACGTTCACCAACATTTTACGCGGACATAATTAAATCTTTCCATAAAAAAGAGCGAGACGATTCCACTTATCTTATCTTATCCCTTATCCATTAGAATGTAAATAATTTGCTTTTTTTTAATTTTGTACATAGTTTGTTTGTACTTTGTACGTGTTTTACTTTTGTTCATGTATTGTATTGGATGTAAATATTTTTTTCTTTCGCTTAAACAAACCCAAACGGCTTTCTTCAAAGCCACCGAAGCTATGCAATTGCTGATATGTAATACAATCTCTCTAGCAGTGGTATGCCTTCTGTGTGCTTTGTTAAACACGTCCTTGACAGCACTGAATATGAAACTGAAGCGTGGAGACAGATCAAGATTGGTGTATTTTTATAAAACTGCTAAAAACAACAATCTATATTTTTATCAATTTATATCTTGGGCTTGCCCTAGATTGGAGCTCTGGCTTCGCCACTGCAGAGGAGGACCTTCATGGTTCCTTTATCAGCATCAAAGACGAACTTTGCCAGAAGATTTAGATTACCTTTTTCAAATTTAAGTTCAACCTCATACAAATTCTTTTGAAGTGGCCATATACTGACACTAAACACTTACAAGTTGATTTACACATAGAAAATAACTTCAAGCAATAATAATTTCTAGGTATAATGTATATCCTTATATATGGAAATCGTAGTCGCCTTACATTATAAAAATTACACGTTTACATTGTATATAAGAGTAGTGGTACTTACTCGTATACACTGATATGTTTACAATTTTTGATAGTCCTTCTTTTGTTACAGTACTTCAGTTTCCATTCTATATAATAATACTAATAATAAAATACCCCCTTTACCTCTTTATTGTTAAGAAAGACACTAAGAAAACAAATAACATAACAAGAAACAAACAAAGAGTAAACAAAAAGCGGTGTTATTGCTGTATAGTAATTTCTTCGGCGTCCTGGAGTTAGTTTCCTGCCGCCCGGTTCCAAGCTTCAGGACGTTGATAGTTTAGGTAATTTCTTTTTACAGTGAAAATAATGGTAATTAAAAAAAAACATAAGCCCTGCTTTATAGTTAGTTCAGTTAGTATGCAAAGTTACATGAACTTATTTGAAGTATTTTATGAATAAAAGCGGTTTATTGTTCAGTTTGGACGTAACTTTGAATTTTTTTATATCGAATTTTTTTACGGAATCATGTTTTCGTCTAACATAGTACTTAACATTAATCCTCAACTTTACCGTATATTTATTTCAAAATTAATAATTCTGCAATATTTTCGGCACAACGGAGGATCTTGCTAAGCCATTTGAGGTTATATTTCCCCTTAAGAACTACGAGTAGTACTGCGCCCACTGATGTTAAACTTATTGAAATTTTTTTAGTAACGTTTAAGTGAGAAATGCACTCTACCCGATCCACAGCAGCCCATGACCCCAATAGATAAACCTACAGGTATTTTTCAAGCGAGATATTATATTATCGAGAGCAATTAACAAAATAACTGAATAGACTGGACACAACTACAACACTGAAAAGAATATTTGGAGGCTTTTCCTTTAATTGGTCGTTAAAATGATGGTCATTACAGGAAATGTGAGGAATTTGAATTTCCTGAGTATAAAAATGAGTAATTTTATAAAATCTCAAATAACGGATATAAATAAAATCACATAACAAACATCTGTGTCAAAGCAATGCCATTCAAATTTTCATGGCGTACATCGTTCACCTCACGCGTTCGATGTCGATAGCCGACATTTATGTAGGTATGTCTTGAATTATTAAGTCAATAGCGAATTCCTTCAAACAGAATCCTTACAGCCTATTTTGCCTTACATTCTCTTACCTTATATCGGTTAGAAGTGATTTATGAAATTAAATAATTCATTTTATTCAAACCTCGCATCAGGAGGTAGGTAAAAAATATTTTAAGATAAGTAGATACTAAAAGTACTAGTACTACTAAAAGTACTAAAAGTAGTAGTACTTTAGTAGATACTAAAGAAAGCAGCCCCTAAAGGAAGATTCGCATTATCCCAAAATTCTTATAACCAGATCTATTGCATAAATAACAAAAATTCTGTTTACTACCTACTGAAGACATATTGCAAAATTCCGTTCTTTTTACGACAAAAGAATTGAATTTTGCAATCTGTTTTCAGTACTACTAAAATAAATAAAAGTTGAAAATGAATAAATTGAAATAATAATTTTACTAACTTTTAATCATGTATGCATATATCGTAGAAAGCTGTTTAATTTGTAAAATAAATAATTAAAACGGTATTTCAACCAATAAATTATTTGTCGAATCAGTTCCTACGGAACAAACTACTATCAAAGGTTTCCAAGTCCAAGTATTAAAATAAAATTTTTGGAAACGAACATTCAAATATAATAAGTTATAATTTATAAATATGTAGGTATTTAGAAGATCTGAAATTAGCAACGAATTAAATATATACTTTCAAAGATATACCTACTGAATTAAAACTCGAGAGCCAAATAAACCATTCTTAAAGTAGTTACAACGCGGTCACATTAACTTGACGCATGGCTTTGATGACGTCATTTACAACAGTGTAACAGAGATGCTAACCATACTGAAGATTGCCTGGCGAGCTAAGGGAGTGCGGGGGCTAGCGAGCGGGGCCTCGCATTCCAGCGATGCGTCAAGTTAATGTGACTGCAATATAAGTTAGGTTATGACTTTGTATTGTTTTAACAGCACTATAACAGTATTTGTTGTTATTTGTCCAAAGACAGGTCATAGGTAGGGTTGCCAAACGTCCTGCGAGAGACGAGACGTCCTGGAACGACGTTTCGTCTCTGGGGCTTATATTTAAAAAAAGTTATTTAAGTAGTTGAATCTTTTCCCCATAATCGCTGCACTGGTTTTGGAACGAAATTTGATTTTTATTTCATTTCGTTATACCGCTTAACAATCTAAATTTAAAGTATCTAATAAAAGTAAAAGTAAAGTATATAATTATAAATATATCAATATCGGAGTTTTATATATAAGTTTATTTATCGATATATCGAAAATTCAATATTTAAAAAATATCAACAGTTTTAGATTGAACTGACCGTGTGTGGCGACCATTAATCGAGGATATAGGTACGTAGGTGCCTATTTTCCAAAGCATCCATTCATCATCATGTGGAAATGGGTTCGTTTTTTTCCTATAAATTTAATATTTGTTTTTTTTTAAACATGGTAATTTAGTTACACAGCCAATATTATTTATTGTTAACAAGTGTGTCATATTCTATATATAATATAATATTATAATATAATCTATTAATTATTAGCGGCCAGTAGCTAAGCTAAGCATTGCCTGTAGCGCTGCCGGGTTGCGTGTGTGATAAAATGCGATTCATCTTCAACTTTCCGCCTGTTATAAAATCATGGATTTAAGTATTATAAGCAAAGACAGACGTTTTTATAGATCACTTGTTTTCCGTTCGATGTCCCGCAATTCCATTTTCCAAAGTTGGCAACCTGAGTCACAGGGGTCGCGGTACGACGACGGGAGGCGAGAGCAAATGTGCAGCTCCTCGGAGCAGAGGAGCAACGACCTCACGCCGCCTATGCATACTCCCGGTTACAAGACTTCGTTACTGATATCCGTCACACTCGCTGCTTCGCGGGACCTTCATTCTTTCTGAACAATTTGCCGTCTATATTTACCTTGAACTATTGTTTCATCACGTCATGTAATGCAACCTGTTTTGTTTACTGGGCACACCTAAAAAAACAAACGATTTCAACAATTGTTCTAGAATTTCTAGAAATATTACTATAGCAAGACTAATATTCCATAGCTGTTGCTACATTAAAGTTCGTGTAAAAATCTTTTAAACAACATTGTATCTTATTGTTCTTCGGCCCGTAAAAGTAAACGGCGATTATATCGCCATCTGTTGTAATGGCGGTTTCTTCCTGGTATAAGAGGCAACGATGGGAAATGCGAAATGGAAGAAACATCTTATTTCGATAGAAGACGGTATTACATATATTATTTACATTGTCCTTTATATTCGTAATATTATCATTGGTCGTTTTATTACGGCTGTTGCATGAGATATTGCATAGTAGGTATACCGAGCTAACCGGTTTATATGCAACGGGCCTGTCGAGACCTACTGGCTATTAAATGGTTACACTAGGGAATCCAAGTGAAACAATAAATAATCTCACTATATATTTGGCGAAATCAAGGATTAAGCGAATATTGCAATCAAGTAAAGTTGGTTAGAACCACAATTTTGGATTGAATTTATCATAACTTTGTGCTGTACAATTGTGCAGGTATTCGCTGATCTTAGCCGAGACTCGCTTATCTGTCGTTGTACATAGTTATAATTTGTTTACCTGACACAGATATTTACCATATTACAATGAAAATGTTAAATTCTTTAATCATTACACACTTTTACTTTTTGCGCAATGTTGCCTAGGTTTCCTCGTTGTATGGCTATACTCACGTTTGGGACCAGTATTCTTGTCTCATGTGGTGACGACTGGTCGTGAATAAAGTTCCTTTATAAACTTCACCGCGTTTAGAACCCAACAGTCTGCATGCTACAGCATAAACGTAATCAATGATTTCAAAAGGAAGGATAGGCCCATCTAAATATTTTACTCATAACTTTTACATACAAGAAAAATTAGCGCATCTGTCATAATAAAAACGTCATATCATAACACGACGTAACCAGGGTCGGATTTCGTAGTGTAATTATCCCAATTGTACCATTTTTTTTAAGTTTGTAGTATATAGTATCATAATAATACTAAGTAAAAATACCATAATTTTAACTAAAGGTCGACTTTAATTATTATTGGGTCATTTTACTTTTTAATATTAACTCTACGATATCAAGAATTTCTGAACATTAGTACCGCGTTTTTTTAATAAAATTAAAATTAGCCCGTTCTGGTCAATCGGTGCTCGATCGATGCAATGAGGAGCTACCACGATAAAAACTCAATGCTCCAGAAGCAATCGGTTTGTAAAACAGAATTTCAAAATATTTTATGAATCAAATTTTCAGATTCGATTAAGCAGATATGATTTCTTTTGTACTCTTTTCGTATTACCTTATTGAATTAAAAATATATTAGGTACCGATATTCAAAATTTATCTTACACGGAATAAAAATGAAACCGTCAAAAAACCAAACATATAGGTAGTTAAACTAGACGCATGACGCCAAAATCCCGGCACAAGGGAAAAAAGAAACATGAAACGTCAAAAGTGATATAATTTTTTAAAAATAGTATAGGTAATTTTATTTTCCATGTGCAATATTTTTGAGGGTCTGAATCCATCCCTGGCCTAATCTTGGTAACGTAACTAAATTAACTGTAATATAAAACTTTAAAGTGCGTTTATATAATAATTTAACTGAAACAAAATTAATATAAAGTTATTAACCGATGATATGATATCCCATGTTCCTTTTTAATCTTTGTATCGCAATTTTTCCATCCTTTTACCACGCAACTAGACATATTTATGACAGGCAAATCTGTCCTGCGGGCTGCGGGCGCACCACTGTCGACCAATTCGCGTTGGCCCTAAACTGTAATTTTAGGACCAGCGTAATGGTCCGTTTTAGTTGTTCGGTCGGCCTGGTCATTATGCTAGTAATATATAAGTCGATGAAACGTAATGCAGTCATCTGTCATAACTCATTTTTGCGTCATTTACTCAGTTAATCAGTTACTATCTCTCATACCGCTCTGACTTTAAATGAGGTAACCCTGAGGTAGCATTCCATACAAGGAATTTTATCTCTTTCCCAAAGGACTTAAGTAATACCGCGCGTCTTTAAATATTCTACAACGCTCTAAAAACGATGCAAAATTAATAGAGACAAAAGTTTTACTGACAAGATCGTTCAGAGGTCCATTACAGGTCGATACTACCACAATATAAATGTGAATAGTTAATAAATACATTATATATGAAATGAAAACTTTACTTTTTGATTTTCGAATAAAATATACTGTTTATGATGCAATTGCAGAAGCTCCAACTTGTAATAAACCAACATATAATTAATCATGAGGAAAACTGTCATGTGAGTATGCTTCCCCCTGGCACTTCGTGGGCACAAGATTTTTCGCAGGTATAATTGGAGTTGTTTGAAAGATATCAGCAAAATCATTAGAATTCTCAGAATGTGCGTCAGCTGAAGAGCTACTTGTCCGAAAAGGATGGTTGCCACAATCATTAGTAGCCTTGTGCCATTGCAACTGCTAGGTGGGCTTCAATTTCTTAAAAAAATATGATACGTACCAATTTTGAAAAGTAGGTTTTGAGGTTTCTAAATCATCATCTACTATTAATCCAACGAAAAAAACGAACAGGTGAATATATTATGTGCTTACGACTTTTGTAACAAACTTGAAACAATTTTAATTAACCAATACACTTAACTAACGTCGAAGCTGCTTTCAGTGATATCGGTACTGTCAGCCAATTGGATTTTACAGCTTAATTGGACGTAAGACTAACTACTGCAAACTTTCAAATAGTTGTAATGACAAAGGGTCATTCTCATCTTCAGTCATTACACTAGGTCAAAATGATGTCCTCTGCACAACGCCATATATGAATACATGGTAGAAACGTTCGCAAATTTTTAAAGCCTATTCCAGTCGTGTTTCATGTATTGCCATCAGTTTATCGAAAGTTTACTGCTGAATATCGGCCTCACAAACATGGCAAACCTAATAAAAGCCTACATGTTTGCTATACATTCTAGTCACTTGTATACAATCTCTTAAGCAGCGCGCGCAAATAATGATGTTCTAAGGGATATTTTCGCCCGACTTGCTAGACATAAACCCTGATAGCTTGGCTCAAATATATGATACATATATATTATTTATTTTTAGAATTTAGTCATTAGTCCAGGAGATACTGAATCAAAGAATACCAGCGTAAAATAGCAGCTAAACTTTGCTGTGTTTCGTATGGTGACTGTAGAGAACCGGAGACCCTTTTTACTGGGAACTGCGACAACGATTCTGCATTTTGATTCATAATCGAGAAAAGATGTAGATGTCTATGGGCCACAGCAACCACTACCATCGGATGGACTGTGCGCCCGTTTGTCACCCTTATCCTATAAAAAAAACTGATTATTCCCTACATACAAACTCTCAAATTAACAAACTTTATCTCTTCTAGTACATATATAGATTACGTCAATGCCATCGTTATCGTCGTAGTCTTTTCCACAAGCCAGTTTAAGCCTCCTAAAGTCTTTCACAAAGCACGATATAATGTTCTTTAAGTAGTAAATAAACATTGTAGACGTTTGTATAACACACTTTTTATTGTGCTAAAACAGCTCAAATTACAAACGAAATTCAAAAGTCCCATCTCAGTAATGGCAAACGGCTACGTAACCCAAAAGCACTTTACGCAAAGAAAACAAAGTTGGTTAAGAATATCGATATATGTCGCCGATATTTATAACCCCGATATATCGATATTCGATATTGATTTTAGACTAGGTAGTAGGTAGAAAAGAAGCCTTACCACCTCATAAAAAGCTAGAGTAGATAAAAAGAGAATAAAAGATAACTCTTTTTTAATGACTGTTAATACTTAGCCGTTGTAGCTCAGTGGTTAACGCTCGCTGTAAATATAACAGAACGCGAGTAACCCGGGTTCGATCCCCGCCGGCACCAATGAAATTGTTAATTGCAATTTTAAGTGCTGATTTACCACGTGCTCGGCGGTGAAGGAAAACATCGTGAGGAAACCTGCACGTCTGAGGAATAAGAAAAAAAAATTATTTCGAAGACATGTGAAGTTCGTCAACACGCATTTGGGCAGCGCGGCGGACACTTCCTTGCCCTAAACCCTCTCAGAAATGAGGGGGAGGCCTGAGCCCAGCAGTGGGACGTATATAGGCTGTAACTTTACTTTTACTTTACTTTAATACTTAGCCGTGTTGAACAATGCATCATTTTGACTGATTTTAATTAACACGCATTAATAAACATTTCATATTTCGCCGTCGTTTCAGCTGTGTGAATCTTTAGCGTATTTTATCTTTTTTTTTAATGTGGTTATCGAAACTTTTTATCTATACAATTTACACGCTTCTTTTGTCTGTCTGTCTGGGCTAATCTTCGAGTGCAATGCCAGGAGTGATATAGGCTATTTGTCAGAAAAAAATGCAGTTTTTTTTTGAGAAATATCATAATTGATATAATAAATAATAATTATCTTATATCTAAATAATATTAATAGATCCAAGCGAAGCCGGGACGGGTCGCGAGTTAAACGCGAGTTAAAAATAAATGTGGTATTTCGCCACTATTTATTCGTCACTGCGCGGCAAAAGTCCATTGTTGAACTTCCTATAGGAGGGATATTTGCCATAAATGCTACACTTAGCTGGCGGCACAGCAGTATTTTTAACCAACTTCAAAAAAGAGGAGCTATTTAATTCGATTGTATTTTTTTGAATGTTACCTCATAACTTTTCTCTGGGTGAACCGATATTGACGACTCTTTTTTTATTTGAAAGCAGATGCTTCTTATGAGGTCCAATATAAATTTGATCAAAATTTGACCAGTAGTTTTTGAGATATCTTTAATAATGCGTATTTATTTGAGTTCGAATACATTGATGATGTTTTTTTTATTTATGTACACACAACAAGGAACAGAAACAGTCTTATAGTAAGTTCGTGCAAAGATACTTATTCCATAATTTGCTGAAATATCTTCCAGTAGACCCATAAAGGAAAGAATATTATATAAATGGCAAACTTAGTGCATACATTACTGCTCCTAATGAATAAATAATATACAAAGTGTTACGTTAATTATATTAAAATAATAAGATTATAATAAAATAATATATATTAATTAGGAGGATGCAAAGAAATTATCTTTAACACGTGTCTTAAATGCCAATAAAGTTTCTGAATTTCTTATATTAGGCGATATGATTCTTATATGCGTTCCATAACCTTACCGCGTGAACAGAGTAGGAGTATAAAATGGAATTATAGACGGCAAAGTTAAGAAGAGTTTTAACATGGGATCTGCATGGTTTGTCCGGAGAATGGGTGAAGGAAAATCGGCTTCTGAGGTATGTGGGAGAGGTTGGATTGTGCAGGATGTTATAGAGGAGACATAACAATCGAGTGTTCCTTCGAAGTCGAATTGAGAGGCATTTGAGTCGCTTGCAAAGCTGATATATTCGGTCAAAGGTCGTAGTAGACGGTGCATGCTCCGATTACAAGTCCATTAACGCAGGTGTTCCACAAGGCTGCGTGCTATCAGCAACGCTGTTTCTTCTGCATATCAATGATATGTTGCACATCGGTAGCATTCATTGCTATGCAGACGACAGCATTGGTGATACTTTATACACCGGCCGTGCCAATATTTCTCGGGAAAACGTCTCCGAGTACCGGGACAAACTTGTGTCTGAAGTCGAGACTTTGTTGAACAAAATCTCGGACTGGGGGCGACTAAATCTAGTCCAGTTTAAACCCCAGAAGACAAAAGTTTTCGCGTTTACCGCTAAAACAACACCTTCGTCGTATCTCCTTAGTTTCAAAGCACTCTCCTTGTTGCCTCAGCCAGTATCGGAATCCTCGGCGACGATATATCGAGTGACGTGCAGTTTCGTGGTCACTTGGAAGAGAAGGCCAAATTGGCCTCTAAAAAGCTTGGCGTGCTCAGCAGAGCGGGACAGAATTTCATGCCGGTTCACCGCCTGTAACTTTACAAAGCGCAGGTTCGGCCACACATGGAATACTGTTCCCATCTCTGGGCCGGGGCTCCCCAGTGCCAGCTCCTTCCATTTGATCGCATCCAGCGCGGAGCAGTTCGAATCGTCGGCGACTGAGCTCTTTTCGATCGGCTTGACTCACTGGCACTGCGAAGAGATGTTGCATCTCTTTGCGTATTTTATCGCATCTACCACGGGGAGTGCTCTGTGGAATTGTTCGGACTAATTCTAGCCGCACAGTTTCACCATCGCACATCACGACAAACTCGCGATGCCATCCATACTATCTGGATGACTGGCGGTCCACCTCTAAGCTATTTAAAAGAAGTTTTCTTTCTCGCACAACTTCCTTGTGAAATCAACTACCACCAGAAATTGTTCCGGACCGATACAAGTTAGGGATCTTCAAGAAAAGAGCCTATTCCTTTTTAAAAGGCCAGCAGCGCATCTGCAAACCCCCTGGTGTTGCAGCTGTTCATGGGCGATTGTAATCACTTACCATCAGGTGAGCCGTATGCTCGTTTGCCCCTCGCCTATAAAAAAAAACACACCGGAAAATGACGATACAGCTGTAAGTCATCCGCGTTGAGATGTAAATTAGATGTAATAACTCTCATAATAGAGTTAATAAATATAGAAAATAAAAGAGGAGAAAGGACGCCACCCTGAGGTACACCCGTACTGATACCAAACCAATCGGAATGAGTGTCATTAAGACGGACACAGTGCGAGTGACCTCAAAGATACTCTACACGAATGATTTCTTATATTTACGCGAACACTACACATTGAAATAATACTAGTTTTTACGGAATTTATCGCGTATATTTAACTTTTTAAATACCCGACGTTTCGAACGCTTTACAGCACTCATGGTCACGGGCGGGACTGAGATGTTCAACGTCCATATGTCATAGTTAACCGCGGTTACCATAGATTAAAATTTAACTTTTGTTCTTTTAAAGTTAAGTTAAGTTAAATATACGCGATAAATTCCGTAAAAACTAGTATTATTTCAATACTCTACACGAAGTTCTCATTTTATTTATATTGATGTCGGTCGTTGTACACAATTTTTAATTTTACCGCTTGTTTACGATGTGTTTTTATCAGGAAGATGGTGCTGCCGACTTGCTCTTTCAGTTTCCTTTTGTCACCTTTTCTAACACTCACAGGAAAATAATATAGTGTAGTGGAATCTCCTACATGGTCAAATTTTTGGGAAAGCATGGCTTGAAAGCGGGACGGTAGAGCTCAAAGCGAAACGTGTGATCACGTTAATTATACCCCAAAAGAGGTCTATATTTAGCACAGGATGCTAATAAATATTATCTCATTAAAATATTAGTACTAAAATAGTAAATGAATAATAGTTCACTATTGCTCTCAGGTAGAATATGTACTCCGCGTCAACAACGTCGACGACCACGTCGGGATCACGTGGCGATACCGCTGCGGGGTCGTCGGAGCGGCGCGTTCGCGTCGTACGTTTGCTGAGACCCCGACGGGCAGCTCCAGCGTTCGGGTTCTCCTTGCGCGGGGGCAGAGAACATACCACAGGCTTCTTCGTATCAAAAGTAGATTTGAAGTCCGAAGCTCATCTTCAAGGTTTAAAGGTTTGTTTCAAGTTCACTCATAGAGTCGTTTTCATTCTAAGTAGGTCTCGAACCTATGCACTGTGACGATGCATTAGATATTATTAATAATTGAATCCTCTTTAAGGTCAACGAAGTCATATATTAAATATAGAAACGCATACATTTAAAATACATTCGTGCCGTGTAGTGGCGGTTGAGAATATCTACTACCCCATATCTTCCCGTGGGTGTCGTAAGAGGCGACAGAGGGAGACAGGCAGGAGATGGGCTGCAGCATCTTTCTGATAACAACTGTGTTATAGTAAAAAACTGCGGTTGCCAAGCGGCTCGCCAAGCGTGGCAACTATGGCAAATATCCCCCCATGAATAACGACGCAAAAAAACGGCCCCCAGTCCCCGGCGGCCCCGCTATTCCTGGCTACGGTGGCGACCATGGTAACGGCGGGGCAGGGGGGTGCTAAGAATCTCCGGTGGAGGTGTGGTTGCCACCTACGACGACTCGACCTGGCAACATATAACGCACGCACTCTGAGGACTGAGGAGAAGATACTGGAGCTGGAAGAAGAGGTAGACAAGTTGCGCTGGCATATTATTGGATTATCCGAGGTCCGAAGAGAGGGGGGAGGATACGGCAATCCTCGAGTCCGTCAACTTGTTCTACCACCGGGAGGGCGACCATCTGTCCCAAGGAGGTGTCGGATTTATCGTTCACAAGTCTCTCGTCAACAACGTTGTAAAGATTGGGAGTGTGTCGACGAGGGTCGCGTACCTGATACTCAGAATCACCAAACGGTATTCGCTGAAGGTCATACAGGTTTACGCACCAACCTCGGCACATCGGGAGGAAATGTATGAGGATATTTCCAGAACCATGCATTCCTCCAAAACCCACTACACGGTGTTGATGGGAGACTTCAACGCAAAACTAGGCACAAGAGAAAGCGGTGAGCTGGAGGTGGGGAAATTTGGAGTAGGGCAACGGAACCGAAGGGGCCAGCAGCTGGCCGACTTTATGGAGAAAGAGGGACTCTTTATGATGAACTCTTTCTTCCAGAAGCGGCCCCACAGGAAGTGGACCTGGTCGAGCCCCAACGGTTCGACAAAAAATGAGATTGACTTCATTATGACTACCAGGCGCCAACTGTTCAGTGATGTCTCAGTGATTGCAAGGGTGAAAACTGGCAGCGATCACCGAATGGTTAGAGGCACACTGAACCTAAATGTTAAGTTGGAGAGGTCTCGTCTAATGAAGTCAACGCTCCGTCCCCCTCGTGCTCTAATCCAGAATCCCGAAACCTTTCAGCTCGAGTTACAAAACCGCTTTCAGTGCCTAGAGGATTGCAATGCAGTGGACGATATGAATGACAAGCTCGTGGAAACTGTCCATGCGTTCGGAGCTAAGTTCTGCAAGACCCGCCGCAGAAGAACACAAAAACTCTCCGATCACACTCTTAATCTCATGGCTGTTAGACGGGAGATGAGGCTGCAATCGTCAACAGATTTGACAGCATACAGGCAACTGAACAGACATACCTCCAAATGCATGCGGCGCGACTTACGCAACTTTAATACTGCTCGTATTAAAGAAGCGATCGAGCGGAACCAGGACTCCAAAGTCTTTGCCAGAGATCTGTCTGCCAGAAAGAGCCAACTGTCAAGGCTGAAGACTGAGTGTGGCAACATCGTTTCCGGTACACCTGAGATTCTGAGTGAGATTGAGAGGTTCTATGGACAGCTGTACACATCATCGTTGGAGCCACACGCAAGTGTGAGTAACGATCCAAGAGCAGGTCTTATCCGACACTATTCCGATGATATTCCGGACGTCAGTCTGAGCGAGATTAGAATGGCTCTCCACCACCTTAAAAACGAAAAGGCCCCGGGCGAGGATGGAATTACAGCGGAGCTTCCGAAAGCGGGTGGTGCGGTACTTGAAGTCCTTAAGAAGCTCTTCAATTCCGTCCTCCATGGTGGCACTACTCCGGAGACGTGGAGCAGAAGTGCGGTGGTCTTGTTCTTTAAGAAAGGCGACAACGCTCTCGTGAAGAACTATAGACCGATTTCCCTTCTGAGCCGCGTCTACGTGCTGTTTTCGAGAGTCATTACGAATCGTCTCGCACGCAGACTCGACGACTTCCAGCCTCCTGAACAAGCCGGTTTCCGAAAAGGCTTCAGTACCATAGACCACATACATACCCTTCGGCAAATTGTACAGAAGTCCGAAGAATACAATCTGCCACTTTGCCTGGCGTATGTGGACTATGAGAAAGCCTTTGATTCCGTCGAAATTTGGGCGGTGCTACAGTCTCTGCAGCGGTGCCTAGTTGACTGTCGGTATATTGAAGTGCTGAAGTGTTTGTACAGTAGGGCTACGATGGCTATCCGAGTACAGAACCAGAGTACGAAACCTATCCGACTGCAGAGAGGTGTAAGACAGGGTGATGTTCTATCCCCGAAACTCTTCACCGCTGCGTTGGAAGACGTTTTCAAGCTACTGGACTGGAAAGGATATGGTATTAACATCAATGGCGAGTACATCACTCACCATCGATTTGCCGACGATGTAGTCCTTATGGCAGAATCGCTGGAGGACCTTAGCACTATGCTCAATGACCTTAATGGTGTCTCCCAACGGATAGGTCTTAAGATGAACATGGACAAAACAAAGATCATGTTTAATGTCCATGTCACACCTATGCCGGTAGTTGTTGGGAGCACTATGCTCGAAGTTGTTGACGAGTACGTTTACCTGGGACAAATAGTCCGACTAGGTAAGTCCAACTTCGACCGAGAGGTCAATCGACGGATTCAACTCGGCTGGGCAGCGTTCGGGAAATTACGACATATCTTCTCGTTAGGTATACCTCAATCTCTAAAAACTAAATTGTACAACCAGTGCGTGTTGCCAGTGATGACTTACGGATCTGAGACGTGGTCCTTCACTGCTGGCCGTATGATGACGCTCAAGGTCGCTCAGCGAGCTATGGAGAGGGCTATGCTCAGAGTTTCTCTGCGTGATAGACTCAGAAATGAGGATATCCGCAGTAAAACCAGAGTGACCGACATAGTCCAACGGATTAGTAAGCTGAAGTGGCAATGGGCCGGCCATATAGCTCGAAGAACCGATAACCGATGGGGAAGAAAGGTTCTCGAGTGGCAGCCTCGTACCGGTAGGCGTAGTGTAGGGCGACCCCCCACTAGATGGAGTGACGACCTGGTAAGACATGCAGGAAGTCGATGGATGCAGGTGGCTCAGGACCGTGCTTTGTGGCATTACTTGGGGGAGGCCTATGTTCAGAAGTGGACTTGTGAAGGGCTGTAATGATGATGATGATGATGAAAATACATTCATTTTGAACATTAGGTTGTAGTAGGTACAGTAAAGGTTTAATATTGAACTAATTAATTTACCCAGTCATAATTTTGAATAACCACTTTTTTTTAAAAATTGAATAATTCACGAACATATCAACCAATTGATATGATTTAACGTAATTTTTTCAGCTTAACAAAAACCCATTACAAAAAATTGATTGGACGGAAATTTTTCAAGTTATTATAAAAAACACTTTTCCGAGTTTTCTTTCGTCGATATTTTTCTTTCGAATTTCGTTTTCTTTCTTTCGAATTAACCGATTTTGATGCGGTTTACAGCAATCGACGTCGTTTCTTGAGTAGAAGAGCTGATTACATTGTGGAATTGGTCAAAACAAGGGTTTCGAAGTAATCCAAAAAACAAAAACACTTTTTTAAAATTTAAAAAAACTCTAATTTTTGAGTTTTTCTCAGAATTTATCATGACGACACGCTCTAAATTCACAGAAAATCTAAGTTCAGCGGGGCCCTTTCAGATGCCGTAAATTGTTTTTCGATATGACACTCCTTTAAAAAGTTAGGAGATGTTTACATGTTTACATACATATATACACTACGGGAAGGCAAGAAATTATTACAGCAATGAGGCTTCGTTCCGGACATGTACCACTAAAACGAGAAAAGTGAATTCACCAAATTGTGACAAATGTGGAGTTGTGGAAGATATTATTCATATTATGATGGAATGTGAACGGAACGAAGCATATTGTAGAAAGCAATTAGGTTTTGACAAAAATAGTGTTGGATTATATAATAGTATCTTAGCTTTTCCGTTGTCGGATAAGGCTAGGAAACTTTATAAACTTGTATTGTTAGGTATTAAGAACAGGTAATCTTTTATTATTGTTTACGTGAGTGTATCATTGTTTTAATGTGTACCTATGAGGGTGACTTGATCTAGTAGATCTAACCCTCTATAACAACTAAAGATTTAAAAAAATACATATATACATAGACATTATGGTGCCGCTTTAGGCATTAGACGCTGTTTCATCTTACTCATATGCTGACCCTCTCTGTTGTAACAACATGTGCTCAGAAAGTAATTGTGATTATAATAAAACAATACCTAATAACTTAATATTCAGTGCCGCTTATGTGAGTCTATGTGGGAGGCCTATGTTCAGCAGTGGACTTTAATAGGCTATAACGTTAACGGTATGTGCCGCTTTCATCAAACGAACCTCACTCTCCTACTTTTCATTATTGTTAAAAATCCCGCTTTGGTCGAAAATTAATCTGGTAACACTAATCGTCAGTAGCCAAAAGCACGTAGTGATTATACTCTTTGGCCATAAGATTTTCTGAAAAAAGTAAAAGTAAAGTAAAGTTACAGCTTATATGCGTCCCATTGCTGGGCACAGGCCTCCGCTCATTTCTGAGAGGGTTTTAGGGCAAGGAATTGTCCGCCGCGCTGCCCCAATGCGTGTTGGCGAACTTCACATGTCTTCAAAATATATTAAGCTATTGCATAGCTTCTATCGCGGGCCTTGAGCGCGGGGACCGAATCCAGAAATTCCGTAACGAAAAAACCTCACGCTCCCCACTCCGACGGGTACGGAGGTGTGGCTTGATGGCCGTGCATTAACGTCGTTTATGTGCGGACGAATTTATTTTATTCTAGACGACGGTTCCGTGGCACAGTGGCTTGGCAATGAGTGACTGTACCAGGAGTCGCGGGTTTGAATCCCGCACGGAACAATTATTTGTATATCCTACAAATAATTGTTTCGGGTCTGGATGTGTGTCCTTATGCAATTTATGTTTGTAAGTTGCCTCCGCGATACAGGAGAAAATCCAAGTGTGGGGGGTAACGTTTTTATAAAATAATTATAAAAGAATAGTGAATATTAATGGGCTGTAAATAGATATACGATTAGCTTTATTTATTCTTTACATGCATCAGAAACTGTAATAAATAACATTAATTAGAACTAAACTTATTTTAAAGTTTAAGGAGTTATAATCGATAAGTCTATGTTTTAAAATTGGGTTTTGTTTTTAAAGTTTAGCAAAATATGTACTTGCTTTTCTATCAGACATTTGATGTATATAAAAAACACCTTATAATTTATTGGTAATTTAATTATTTTTTGAAAACAATAGCAATAAATATAATTAACACTGACTTAATAATAGGTACTAATTATAACTTAGAACATAAATGAAAAACTCATGACAAGGAAAGTGGCTCAGGACCATGCTTTGCGGCTTTCTTTGGAGGAAGATATTCAGTAGTGGACTTGTGAAGAGCTGTAATGATGATGATGATTCGAAAACTTGCACTTTTTTTATATAGGATAGGGTGACAAACAAGCACACAGTTCACCTGATGGTAAGTGGTTGCTGTGGCCCACAGACATCTACATCTATCCCTGATTACGAATCAAAATGCGGATGCGTTGTCACCCGTGAGGACTAAGATGAAATGCCTCGTTTCATTTAAAAAGTGTCTCTGGCTCTCTACACTCACTATACGAAACACACAATCATTAAGCTACTATTTTACATTGATATTCTGTGAGAGCGTGGCCTTCCCCGGTCGAACCGACCCATTCGTGCTACAACTATACTTCTAATATAACTGCATGGTTCTACCACGTATAAACGACGTGCTTCATTTTTTTTTTTCATTTTAAAATTGTTCTCGTAATAATCTGATTGTAAATAAATGTTCATTATTTTTTTATAAATAGCTTATCGATTAAAACAAATGTTTAAAAATAATTGAATCGTGCTAATTAAAGTAGTAGGAATGTTTAAAGTTGAAATTGGCACTAAAAGGCTGGTAATTGGGTCATCCACCCTACAAAGCGTGAATATAAAATTTTAATCAGATGCGTGTAATCACTCTGGGAGCTTGTAGCAAACTAAACTCGCGGCCAACGTGTGGACGCGGCGACCAAACTCTGCCAACAATCCTTTGATCTTTTGTAAAAAAACGACACCACATGGATCTCGCGCCAACTTGTGGGCGATCGTTCCAATACATACCAATGAAGCCCAAACACCCCGTCTACACGTTGGCCAATGATATTGGCCACTACATTCGCCACTGTGTTGGCCAACGTGTAGAGGCGCCGTAACGTCGCTTCAGTTCGGCAGACTTCGGCTCGGTGTTTGTGTGCGTGTGACTAGACGTATGCGTGTAGAATAGCTGCTGTAACTTGAATTAATATCAAAGAAAAAAACAAATAAAAAAATACTACATAAATAAATAATTATAATTGCATAAGTTGACAAAAATATTATGCAATAGCTTTACCGCGGCAGTCCCCGAGTGCCACACGTATTTTTTTTCTTATTTCTCTGACATACAGTTTTCCTCACGATGTTTTACTTCACCGCCGAACACGTGATAAATTAGCACTTAAAATTGCAATTAACAATTTCATTGGTGCCGGCGAGGATCGAACCCGGTTTGCTCGCGTACTGTCAAATTTACAGCGAGCGCTAATCATCTGAGCTACCACGGCTCTTTCAGAAATTCGAGAAATTTCAGAACATCTTCCAAGATTATCTGAAATTTCCCGTCAATTTATGGAAAACGTCAACATAGCCTAACAGCTTAAACAGGACACAAGAGGTACAAAAATCAATTTTCTTTTACGATATAGGTCTTCCGTTATTTTAACTTTAGTGATAATAACTGACAGAATCTATTAATCAATCAATCAAATGTCGATGAAGATAACCCAATATGAAAATAAAATAATACGGTAATCGAGGATAACGAATATTTCTAGGCCAAGAAACGTGCGCCACTATAGTAGGTTTACTACTGTAGAATCCTTTGTGAGTCCAACACGTCACTTTGCCTTCATATTTTCTTTTCAGCTTGAGTAAACAGGCGTGGTCTTGCACCTAAAATTAATTATTTGTTATTAGTGTAAGCGCTATGTTATTAAAATATTACGGATGATTTCAGCAATAATAATGAAACATGTTACACCATACAGATAAAATCCACTTGTTAACGTCGGTTTGGGTCCGCAGTTATTGTGCAAGTTCTTGCCAAATTTTTTGCTCAACGACGTTCAATAGAGTTATCTGATTGTCTATTATTTTTATTTTACTTCGATTCAAGAGAAAATTGATTCTTTGTCGGTAACAATTTTTTTGTGTCATTTTGCGATTTCTCACGTTACTTAAAGTATCTCACAGCTGGGCCTATGCGAACGCCTCTAACAATTTACTTCGCAGTGAGCATGTTGTCGGCTTCACAATTACTTGAGTCCGAGGTTGAACTGTCGCAAGACGCATTCCATTCTTTTATTCTTTTGAGTGCTCACGTAACACAGTTCTTTCTTTAGCACAGAACGAGGGTTGCCAGGTGTGTTGTGTTCATTCGGACAATTCGTGCGTTACAGCCTGTGCGCGTCTCACTGCTAGCCATACTCTTCTTCCTCTCACTTCTTTTTAACTTCTCACTTCCTTCTTACTTCTCAGAGAACTATTATGGTTATTACGATTATTTTGGATTTTGATATTATAGTAAAATTACTAAACATTTTTTTTTAATTTTTTAATAATACCGTGCATTTACGGCGGTGTAGGAATATCCTTTACCCCATATAGTCCCGTGGTGTAAGAGGCACCAGTGGGAAACAAACCGGGAGATTGGCAGCAGGGTTTTCCTAATCTATACACATACAAATAAATAAAATTGAAGTGTCTGTTTATAATGTCAAAATAACAGCTTTTTATTGAATGTATATGAAAGTATATACAGCACTTATAATTTTTGGCGGTGCAAGTGAGAAAGCTCCTTGTGATAGTTCGGAGCTATTCTATATTTATTGTTTTTGATTCTGAGCTTTGATAACGCGATTTAGGCTTCGATGTGTTTCGATTGTGGCGCGACGACAGCGTCGCAGCATCACCCCGCAGCTCAGACCGGAGGTCGATAGTGCAGTCTCGTTGTCGATGAATGTGTAAGTGCATGTGCATAATGTGCAAGGTATGTAATCTGCGAGAGTGCCGTGAAGCAGAGGCGAGCAGTAAGGGTCAAAGCCGTGCTGAACACTGTAGGGCAGAGAGTAGCTTGAAGGATCAGGAAGCATTATTATTCCAGTGCTGCGATGAACCTTGTGAAGCTAGATGGCTTGCAGGATGTCAAGACTGCAGACGATATCTGCTCGGGATCGAATGGAAGGGGTACTTGATGACGATGATGAAGCTGAAGTTTCTGAAGTTTGCGTTGTTACGTGTGCAAATCACATCAGTTAGTCACCAATTTGGCGGTGCAAGGAAAAGGGGAGATCTACCGTTGGGCAAGGTGTTCTGCTCGGGGGGCGGCAAACGTTCAGTGTGATAAAGAGCTATTTTATATATACTGTTTTTTTTTTTTGAATTTGGAACTTTGATAGCGCGATTTAGGCTTAAGATTTTTGAAATTTTTGTCTGTCCGTCTATCTGTCTGTCTATCGGCTTGTTCTGGATAATTTCTGAAGTGGCTAGACTGATTTTAGCGGGACTTGGACTTGGTAGGTAGCTGATATTATGAGGAGTAATTAAGGCTACGTTTATTTAAAAAAAAAAAAGGTTTATTTTAATTAAATCCAACCGTAATAAAATTACACGCTGATGATGTCGAGGTTAACAGCTAGTAATAACTAAAAATAAAAAAATGCGGTTGCCGACCCACTTACCAAGCGTGGCAACTATGGCAAGTATCCCCCTATGAGGCTGGACTTTGATAGCTTGTAACAGTAATGGTTTTGTAATAATAAAAAGTTTATCGACCAACTTTTTACCCTTAAACAACGAGCATGTATGTGTTTGTATTCTTCTGAATCATTCAAAGATAAATTTATTTGCTTGGAATCTGTGTACTTATAATGAGTTTCAAAGTATATTATTGTATTCATATGTATAATAACCCCGCATAGTGCCTATTACGATTTCAGCATAACAAACAGCTAACGACCCCTGGCTAATCCGCCTCCCCCCTTGTAATATGACACCTTTAACATAATATAGGTACAATCGAGTCACGTTATGAATCCGCCACGGGGGGAGCGGTTCTTCACGAATACGTTGGCAAACAAGTTGCAATTAGTTCTCGGCACCACAAATGTATCGTGATGCGTATTGTCTAAGTTTAAATGTGACTATGGTAGCATCCTAGCGGGCGTTCATAATTCACTGTTTAGGTATTTATTGTGCATGACATTTTTTATTATTTTATATTCGATATGTAATTTATCGTATTACAAGGTAATCCATTTTACTCGATTCGAAGCATCCCATTTAAGTATTCAGGGGTGACAACGCATCTGCGTTTTGATTCTTAATCGAGGATAAACATAGATATGTGTATAGGCCAGAGTATCCACTTATTATAGGTGGACTGTATGCTCGTTTGTCAAACCCATTCTATAAAAAAAAACTCATTTACAAAAAGTTCCATATTACCAGGCGGCTGTGGTAGTACCGTATACCTAGTTCGGCACCGCCTTGCAAAACGTTTGTCGGATTACCGTGGGTCAACTGTTTTTAGGTATCTTCTTGATTCACTACGACAGCGATAGCGATGCCCTATACGACCGACACAATGCGTCGATAACAATAGAAACTTTTCTGTTATTTGTTTCGACGCGACAACTGATGTCATTGTTATTTATTATATAAGGAAAACATCTGTTAGAATATTCGCATGATGTAATAAACAAATATATATTTGTTGGGTGGTGGAAGAGTAAGTCAATCCAACGACACTGCGCCCCGTTGCGTGGATCTCGTAACATTGTTTTTCTTTTAAATAAGGGCGACAAACGAGCACGCAGTCCTCGTGATGGTAAGTGGATACTGTGGCCCATAGACATCTAACCTCGATTACGAATTAAAATGAAGATGCGTTGCCATCCCTGAGGACTAAGATGGAATGCCTCGTCAGTAAAAAGTGTCCCCGGTTTTATACACTCACCATATAAAGCACAACGTTAAGTTGATATTTTACGCTGTTCTTCTGTGAGAGCGGTTCTTCCTTGGTCGAGCCAACAACAACAACAACGACAAATTTGCAGAGATGGTTCAGAATAAGTAATATAGGCAAATGTTGAATAAAGATTAATTGAAAAAATCTCAAATATCTATCACTTTTATCTCATAAATTCAAAATGCGTGGTAACCACAGAAATCTAAATAATGTACCTTATTATTTAGATTTCTGTGGAAAAAGCGTTGTTGCCCATAAATCACATTTAATGTGCAATAATTTCAAATAAAAGTAGCCTAATTTACTCGTATTTTCAAAAACTGTAATAACTTTATATCATTATTTATATATTTCGACATAAGTTTAAATTTTCGCTACTCTGGAAAATAACCCTGTTTACTAATATAAGAACATCAATCGGCAATTGTTTTGAACTTTATTTTCACATTAATTTAGGTCAAATTTCTCATTATCGATTATAATATTGTTTGATTGTGAAATATAACATGTTTTTGAGATAATAGATATCTTTGATTTAAGAGGTGCAATGTAAGCCTAATGAATATTTGTCAATTAATCATTGCCGTGTTTGTTCGAGCGCAAGCCTGCTCTGCAATCTAATGAACGTGTTTTGCGTTTTGTTCGTTGAGTAACCGCAATTATTTTTCTATTGTAAAGCATAATATACTCTCAGTTTTAGATCTGAATGGATTGTCTTTGTACTCTCAAAAAGGATTTTTTTTAGTTACTTTCATAGCTTAACATGTGGATTTTAGTTTAAACCATCAAATAAATATCTGATATAATTGTTTCTTCGAAAACTAACGATGATTTATTTCATTAAATGAATATTTTCTAAACGAGTATATGTAGATAATATCAAATTTATTTAAATTTAATATAATATGTAATTTAAGTTATATAGCAATTGAAGGCGTGGTCTCAGGGGCTAAGTGCTCGCCATAGTTTTCACAGTACTAGAGTAATTTGGGTTCGATACCTGCCGGCACCAAACAAATTGTTAATGGCAATTTTAAGTGCTGTTTTACCATATGCTCCGCGGCGAAGGAAAACACTTTGGAAAATTTAAACGCCAACACGAACTGGAATAGCTCCTCTCAGAAATAAAGGGAGGCCAGTGCCCAGTTTTGGGACGTATTATAATTGTAACTTTCTTGAAATATATTGAAAAATATATAGAATGAAATATATACATTAATTCATATTTACTAAGTGACCCTAAAGATCCTCTAAGAAATGAGAAGAGGCCTGTGCCCAGCTATGGGACGTGTATAGGCTGTAACCTCACTTTACTTTTTTATTAAGTACTATTTCGTTTTATATTAGTAAATTGAAGAAAGGATCGATAATATCAACTCGTGTCATGCAAACTGTAAACAAAAAATAATAAAATCTTTGAGTAATTCTAAAAAAATATAAACTCAGCTAATTTTAAATTTAAATTTGTTATATGTACTGATGATGAAGATGTTATTATTCCATTTAGTTACAAAAGCCGACGATTCACAAAATATTTAAATGATTTTATGATATAACAAAAATATATTCAAAAAACCTAAAAAACTATATTCTAAATATTAAAAAGCTCGATAAAAACACCGCCATATCATTACAATTAGACAATTATAATTATAACAATCAACACAATAATTTAAATTCACAGCGGCGCAGTTCAATTTTCGCATAATTACTTCCTAACAATGAAATTACGAAAATTCATGAGTACATCCGTTTTATTACAGCACCAGTACAATAAGTTGTTTGACTCTCTAAAGAAATCTTGAGAGGTTGATTTAGAATAATAGTAACAAAAATTGTTTATTTCAGGCTTCTCAAATAAACAATTTTCTCCTCCAGCACTATATAAAAAATTTGTCTGTCATCATCACTCCGTAAACAGTTCACTGAAAAAACTGTGCCATAATCACAAATTGACCAGATAGTCGGACTTCTCCTGGGAGACTGGGAGTGGTGTGAACCACAATCTTAACTATTTGGCTGCCAGTGTTCGTGAATTAGATACCGTCAGGTGAACTTTTAAATAATTTATCTGTTGCTTGCATATTTTAAAAAATTACGCTTATATGCTCTACCAATTTTGACACCGCTTCTTCGCCGTTTTTTCTAAAAAGTTTCCTTGTAAGTTTCTTTTAGTCCCGAAATATTTATTTTTAACCGATTTTAAAAAAAGGAGGAGGTATTCCATTCAATTTTATATTTTTTGTGTGTTTTGTGTGTATCTCAGAACTTTTTTCTAGTTCAACCGGTTTTCATGTTCTTTTTTTAATTTCAAAGCTGATGCTTCTTATCTGACTAGTAGTTTTTGAGTTATCTTTAATAATGCGTTTTTGATGTCGAAATTGATGATGTTCTCATTTTATTTATACTGAAGTCGATAGTACAAAGTTTTTAATTTTTCCATTTGTTTTCAATTCATCTTTATATTTCATTTTTTATAATTGTCAACTATCATTCAATAAATTTCACACTTTTCTACAAAAGTTGTTTCTAGAATATATTAACATAGTTATACGAAATTGTGTTATTCCGGTTATGTCGGACGCGCTTCTAGTTTAAATTAACACAAATTGCGATTTAAATTTAAAATTTGTATAGCATACTATGTCTTTGACTATCATTTCATTTGAATAAAAAAGTGGATAATAGTTTTTCCTTAAATTCACTTTATGTAAAAAGACTTAATATTCGAAAGCTTTGTATTTATTAACTTCCAAATTAAAAATTAATTTTAAAAATTATATATTTAATATTTTTTTTGTTACTCCTCGGCCAATGCAGAGATAATAAAACCACAAACAATTTGCAAATTATTTTTTTTTTCATTACAATTATTTTTTAATGTGTTTTAAAAAATATTTCTATATGCTTGGATACCGATTCTGATAATGCAGTTAACGGGAACCACAGGGTTTTTGTTACATGTTGTATAGCATTCAGATTCAATGAATGTATTATCATTCCTAACTGTACAATACATATAAATTTTCCAAATATAAAACGATATTTCTACAATTGTTTCTTCTGCGGCAGCAACGCGCCGCAGCTCGTGTAGTATAAAATATACCTCCTAAAGCTTATTACTTCTGAGTAATAAACTTGAAGATTTAATGAATAATGTATAATTGAATTGAACCATGGGTAAAAAAGGTGTGCCCTGTATCAGACAGCGATAAACACAGGAAGAGGGCAAGCGGAATGCAATTATATGACAATTTAGAAATAGCTCATGCATCCAAGAGGCTCTGCGTGAGTCACTAAATTACCTCCGCTCTGGTCAATCGGCGACTTTCTACCGCTCGGAGAGCGTGTGAGCCTCCGAGTAAACGCTTCTTGTGTAACATTTGCTAAAATAGAAAAGCGTTAATGCAGTCCTTCAGACCACGGTTCGACGACCGCGTCTACATTTGCGTTTTTTATTTACTTTACCTAGTATGTAGCGGCCTTAAACTTTGTTCGCATTACATAAAATATTTTGAACCAAATATTATATAGTGTAATTTCAATGTTGACAGACGTGTGTATTTTTATGTTCGTGAAAATGAGGCGTAATAGTTCTTACTAAAACAGTAAAGTTCTGAGAGTTTTATACTTATGAAAAATATTTTATTAAACTAATTTGGGGGCACTAAGCAATCTAATTTAATATAATATGTATTACTTGTGAGATACATTATGTTTTCATGCGATAGCCAAGTCAATCTATATATTTAAAACATAAAAGATTTTTTACATTGATATGGTCACCATAAAATGTTGTTATGTTAGCTAACTACGTAATAACTTAAAACAGAAGGACCCTTAAGTAGGGACTGAATAAGTTAACCGACTTGGTGTTATATGGATCCCACAACTTTTTACGGTAGAAGAACTGAGTTGAGAGACTTGGTTTTTTTACAAGTTATGTTTTTGATGGCATTACATTCTTTTGTTTTTTTTTTTTATCAGCTCGTAATTTTATACGTGGTAGAGCCACGCTGCATCTATATTATGGATGTTGTACGAATGGGTCTGCTCGACCGGCGAAAGACCACGTTCTCACAGAATACCGAAGTAAAATAGCAACTTAATACTGCTGTGTTTCGTATGGTGAGTGTAGAGATCCGGAGACACTTTTTTACTGCGAACGAGGCATTCCATCTTAGTCCTCAGGGGTGACAACGCATCTGCGTTTTGATTATTAATCGAGGATAAATGTAGATGTCTATGGGCCACAGCATCCACTTACCATCAGGTAGATTGTATGCTCGTTAGTTACCCTTATTGTATGCTAAAAAGCAGTCTACTGCTGGACTTGTACCACTTACATTGTACGAAACATTTTCCGTTATCGCCACGCTTGGAATTTGCATTGTTGATCGAAGTATGATCGAATATATATATATATATATATATATATATATATATATATATATATATATATATATATATATGATATTTTTGTGTAATAGTTTGGTAGATAGAAGATACAGCCTCTTGATTAATATAAATAAAAAATAGATCAAAATTAACAAATTATGCATTTTTGAATTAGCTAATTGTCTTGTTACTAACGCCAAAAAACTATAAGCAAACCTTTTTATATCTCTACTATACACTCTTTTATATTAAATCTATGATTGATAGTTCTAACAAATGGTATCATGTTCTACAATAATATATGATTGATAGGTTGTTCAACTGATTAGCATATTTTAACTTTAATCGCAAGTCATTACCTGTCTATGGATGAAAAGACAGAAAGAGTTCAGTAGATTTACTATACGATTGTTATGACATAACTTGGCCTTAAATGTGTCTGTCCAAACTAGGTTTATCGCTGTACATTACCAAAAAATTAATTTTAAATAGTTAACTGGATTGGATAAAAATCTTATTTTATATTGTTTTACAACCATCGTTTACACGTTTTTTTAAGATAAGAGTGATAAACGCGCACACAGTCCACTGTGGTACCCATCGGATGCAGATCCCAGGCATGGTTTGGTCGCTCTTGTAAAATAGCATCACGCTATACGCAGGAGTGCTACCGTGTCTGGGCTGACGCATCAACGTCCCGGGAAGTAAACACCAGCGCTCTTAAAAAGAAGTATAATTCCACCTCCAGGTCCTTCAGAAGAGTCATTAACAAGGCAAGGTCTGAACACATCGGCAGAATTGGCGAGAAGCTAGTTCGTTTTGTTTTGGGAATACGTGCATTCTGGTCTTTCGCCATGGCTGTCTAAGGGAACTTCTGTTAGTCATCTTTTCCATCTCTGCACAAAGAGGACGACTCACTAGCCTATGCCGCAAAAGAGAAAGCCGATCTGTTAGGCTCTCTCTTTGCGTCCAACTCGACTCTCGATGACGGGGGGAACACACCGCCGACATTCCCTCAGTGTGAGTGCTCCATGCCGTATGTGCGATTTACACAGAGCTCGGTTCGCAAAGCACTCTTCTCCCTAGACGTCAGTAGGCCTGATGGAGTCCCTCTCATTGTGCTGAAGACGTGTGCTCCGGAGTTGGCACCGGTTTTAACGAGTCTTTTCCAGTACTCCTATTCCCAAGACGTAGTCCCAAATTTTATCCACCCGATCGCTAAAAAAGGCGACTGCTCAGACTCGTCCAACTACAGGCCTATCGCCATCACCTCATTGTTCTTCAAAATAATGGAGCTCATAAGGTATCTTGAGGATAACCAGCTGATCAGTGACCGTCGATACGGTTTCCATCGTGGTCGATTAGCTGGTGATCTTCTGGTTTACCTTACTCTAGATGGTCTAAGGCAGTAGAGTCTAAGGCGGAGGCATTGGCCGTTAATTTGGACATACCGAAGGCCTTCGATCGGGTCTGGCACAATGCGCTTCTTTCAAAGCTCCCTTCCTATGGGCTTCCCGAGAAATTGTGCGATTGGATTACTAGTTTTCTTGCTAATCGGAGCATCAAGGTCTTAGTAGACGCTGAATGCTCTGATTACAAGCCTGTTAACGCTGGTGTTCCACAAGGCTGTTTCTTCTGCATATCAATAATATGTTGCAATCTGATAATAATTATTGCTTTGTAGACGACAGCACTGGTGATGCCTTATATACCGGCCGTGCCAATATTTCTCGGGAAATCATCGCCAAGTACCGGGACAAACTTGTGTCAGAAATCGAGTCTTTGCTTAACAAAGTCTTGGATTGGGGGCGACTAAATCTAGTCCAATTCAATCTCCAGAAGACACAAGTTTTCGCGTTAACCGCTAAAAAGAACCCCTTTTTCGTATCTCCTCAGTTTAAAGGCACTCCGCTTGCTGCCTCAACTAGCATCAGAATTCTCAGCGTCTACATCCTCGATATCGAATAGTGTGCAGTTTCGTGGTCACTTGGAGGGGAAGGCCAAATTGGCCTCTAAAAAGCTTGGCGTGCTTAGCAGAGCGAGACAGTATTTCATGCCAGCACATCGCTTGCAACTTTATAAAGCGCAAATTCGGCCTCACATGGAATACTGTTCCTATCTCTGGTCCAGGGCACCCCAGTGCCAGCTTCTTCCACTTGACCGCATCCAGTGCAGAGTAATTCGAATCGTCAACAACCGAGTTCTTTCTGATCGGCTCGATTCACTGGCACTGCGTAGGGATGTTGCATCCCTTTCTCGTTTTCTATCGTATCTACCATGGGGAGTGTTCTGAGGAATTGTTCGCATTAGTTCCAGCCACCAAATTTCACGTACGCAATCGCGTCACAATTCCCGATACCATCCTCACCATCTGGATGCTTGACGGTCCACTACTGTACGTTTTACTAGGAGTTTTCTTCCTCGTACAACTTCTCTGTGGAATTTTTTACCACCGGCGACTTTTCCAGACCGATACGACTTAGGGACCTTCAAGAAAAAAGCTTACTCCTTTCTAAAAGGCCGGCAACGCATTTGCAATTCCCCTGGTGTTGCGGTTGTTCGTGGGCGGCGGTAGTCACTTACCGTCAGATGAACCACATGGTCGTTTGCCCGCTCTTCTATAAAAAAAAGCCTGATGGTAAGTGGATGCTGTGGCTCGTAGAAATCTACATTTATCTTCGACTAAGAATCAAAATGTAGAGCCCTGTCACTCGTGAGGACTAAGATGGAATGCCTCGTTTCCAGTAAAAAGGTTCTCCCGTTCTTTATACTCACTATACGAAACACACTGCTATTTTACGCTGGTATTCTGTGAGAGCTATACCTATAACTATACCGCTAATATAGCTGCAGCATGGCTCTACCAAATCAAAACGTAAACAACAGTGATACAGTCAATAATGTTTTCTATGTAGGTATAATATCGGTACTGTTAGTGTAACCCAACCGGTTTGTGTGCTAATGCTCAGTGCTAATGTTACAAAGATCCGGTAGCAAAAGCTTCATCTTAAATGCCCTGGTTTACTTTTTAAAATCTTTACATTGCATAACAGACCTTAAACTTAAAATGGAAATATAATATTATATGACTAACCTCGCGAATTACATTGACGAACGGTCTGCAGACGTGTGTAAAAATAATATCCACTTATACATATATCTGTGTAGTCCATAATTCGAATAGAAACCAGTTTCGTAGGGCTTGCAATCGCTGCTCACAACTCTGTTAGAAATATTCTTAATGCTTTTTATAGAACAGATGGGATTTCTCAGAATCGGTGTTTAGTCATTTAATAGCAGTTTAGGCAAAATCTATGATATATAAAAATAACATCATCAATCACCGGCACGGAAACTTGGCCACTCGTGAATTTGCTGATTATTTGCACTGAAACGTTTTTTTAACAGTAAATTAAGGGTAGATGCATTCAATAAGTGTCTCTAATGGTTTTAGAACATAGAAATTTAATGTTTATTTCACCGAAATTTTTCTTTTCAAGATAACATGTTTTCACTAAAATTAACATCTTTCCATTGTCACTTTAAAAACACTACAAAGTTAAAAATTAAGTCTGTTTCTTTATTGTCTATCAGTTTTAATATCGGGTGTTTCCTCCTCTAGCCCTGATAACCGCTTGCATTCGATCTGGCATGCTTTGAATGATGTTTCTGACATCAACTTGCGGTATGCTGTCCCAAGCGGCCAGCGCTGCATTTCGGAGCTCATTTAGAGTTTGTGGCGGTTTGGAGCTGGACTTTATCTTTCTTTTGAGCATACCCCATACATGCTCAATTGGATTTAAGTCCGGGCTACGAGCTGGCCACTGTAATTTTTGTATTCCAACCTCTTCCAGATATTCCTCTACACAATGTGCGACGTGCGGGCGTGCATTATCGTGCATGAGGAGGAATTGGTCGTGTCCAATGAATCCCGAATAAGGCATTACGTGCTCCTGAAGAACTTCCTCGATGTATCGAGTAGCTGTAAGCCGATTATCGACGATGACCAACTCTGTACGTGCGTTGGAACTTACACCTCCCCATACCATTATTGAGCCTCCATGGAAACTCACAGTTTGGGTGGTGGTAATGGGTAGAAACCTCTCTCCTCTTTTTCTCCACACTCGTTCTCGACCGTCTGGAGCACGTAAAGCTATTCGACACTCATCTGTGAACAACACTCTAGCCCATTGCTTGTGGGTCCAATTGACATGTTCTCTTGCGAACTGAAGTCGGGCTACTCGGTGCTGTCTGAGAAGTTCTGGACCTCGTGCTGGTCTACGAGCTTTTAAATTCACTTCCTCCATTCGTCTTCTCACCGTACGCTCACTAACATTAACGCCTCTTGCGATTTGGAGCCGCTGGCGTATCTCCACAGCGGTCAGGTAGCGGTTTCTCAAAATCTCCATAACAATAAAACGATCGTCCCGGGCCGATGTGCACCTTACGCCCCCACTGCCTGGCCTGCGGGTGTAGCGGCCTGTCTCCTGGTATCGTTTCAGTGAATACTGCATTGAGGACCGTGGTACGTTAAGCACAATAGCAACTTCACGCTGTGTCAGCCCTTGGTCAATTAATGCTACTGCTTGTGCAACTTGTGCTGGTGTTAATGGCATTTTTATTGGCTTTAAAGCACCTTTAGTTATTTAATTAAGACACAAGATCACAATAATTGAATAACCTTACAGTAAACTTTTCACAACACACAAATTTAAAAAGTGAACTTAGTCGCTCAAATGACCCGATTCAACTAAAAATTAAAGAATTCGTCATGGTGCACTTAAACATAATGAATTACCCTCTTGAACTTGAGGGTAAACATTTTTTGACATACTTGCATAACAAACATTCATCAGAAACACTTAAAGCTTTTGCTATCGCGAGATAACCACTTGGCCAAGTTTCCGTGCCGGGTAGCCCCTTATTCTAAAAGGAACTAATTTTGCAGAGCTCGCAATTACTGTTCGCAACTTTGTGTGGAATGTTCTTAACACACATTATCTTTATAGCTTAGATGGGTACTTCTCAGTAATGGTGTTTAGTTATTTAATTGCAGTTTTAGCAAGGTCTATGATACTCGTATATAATAACGACATCTCTATATCCATGTAGTTCTTTAGTCTAAAAGAAACTAGCTATTACGCTTACAATCGCTGTTTACAACTTTGTCTGGAATGTTCTTCTTTACACACATCCCTTTTAGATACTAGATAGATGGGTACTTCTCAGAACTAGTGTTTAGTAATTAAATTGTGGATTTAGCGTTTCATTAAAGTAATGATTATTTATATAAAATCAGAATCCGGGATCGAATCTCTTACTAAAGCAAAATACTGTATATATGAGGAGTAAGTGAATGCTTCATTTTTGCGTCAATGCTTGCACTGCATGATGCACTTTGGTATCACTAGCAGTCGAATTTTAACAAATTATTGTGCGTTCCTTAGAGTGGTCCCTAATATTCCTCTTCACTATTAATCTTACTTATTTGCTGTCCCATATGTTTTATCCATTTATAAAAGTATTCTATATTATTTTATTTCTACAAATAATGTATGCGGTAATGGAAGCGGCCCCATAAATGAAGTATTTACTTAGCGAAATCTGTTTATATTTACATTAGAATGCTCTGGTGCTGATCTCACCCAGAATCGAGTAGAAGAAATGCTAGAAAAAACTAAATATATCTTATTTATACCTAGCGGAGTAATCATCTAGGAATTAAATACATGTTAAAACAATTATTTTCATCTCTTTTCGGCCTGTTATTTTTCCCATCAATATTTTTATATCCTGTTCTTCATCTGTGTGGTGGCTGGATGACCTTTTAAAAAAAATTGAAGAAAGAAAACGAAGTACAGTCCACACGATGAAAAATCATTACTGCAGCCCATGGAAAGCTGTTGCCAACTTCAAATAAAAAATACTACATGACCTCAGAGAACTAAGATGGAATGTCTCATGTTATTCCTCCTATTATACTGTCTCTCTATACCTCTTAGTTATTCCTGAAGTCAACTTGACAGAAAGAAGGCTATTGATGCGTTTTCAGCTCTTCGGGCTAAGACGGAATGGCTCAAAGCCTGTAATTTACCATTCAGATCGGAACACATCAGTGCACGCACAGCTGTTTGGCGGCAAATACAGGTTAGAGGGTGGTTGCTATCTACCCAGACGGGTAGTAGGTCTTGGGCAGATAAGGAGTCGCACTATCTAAGCTTAAATTCGTTTTACTTCTCCAGCCATTTGGTCCTGTCGTCACCCTACAGTCTGACTAGGATCTATCCTAGTTTTTTTTTTCAGACTGTATATATATATATATATATATATATATATATGTAGTATATATGGATAGATAGTTGCCACTCGTGAAATACGAAATATATTTTACGAGTTGTCAAGGCAAAAATTTCATATAGATATTGTATGATGAGAATGTCATTAAATGACGTAAGATTTTTGCCGTGTTTAGCCGTTGCTTAGCCGTGAAGTGGCAGCCTAAGGAAACCCACTATCCTATATCATCCCGAGGGTGTCGTGAGATACAAAGATAAGATACGAATTGATATACGTCTCAACCTGTGCGCATGCGCATCATCTAACTTCTGGGAAGTTTTTAGGGCTAGGAAACTTCGGTCTGAAATTTAGCATGAGTCTCATTACCCATCCTTGCTTCTGAAGGCGGAATGGAAAAGCATTTTCTCGTAGGAAAAAACGACCTACTTATAAACCTATAATATACTCAGCGACGGAAATAGTGCGTAGAGTGCGAGCTGGTCTCCGATCGATTAAAACTTGTGTTATAAATAATATTTATAATATGTATACTTCATTTGTCATTTTATAACTGTTGTAAATGCATCGTTAAATATAGTTATTTATTTAGTTGGAGTATAGTGGGTTTCTATTTGTATTTTATCAAAACATTCGACAGTGCTAAGGCACTAAATTTGCCACAATTGTTACAAATTTGCCACTTAGGAGGTGATCATGTTGTTAATGATGATAGTCTGGGATTAACACTTCAGACTCAAAATCCAATAGACAAGTACTCAGACTGCTAACTCATTTGTAATGTAATATACCTTATATAATAAGTTTATTGTCACATTGTGAGTCATCAATAAAGTGTACACAAACTAAAACGTAAAGACCCGCATGTGCACAGTTTAAATGTAACATGACATTGAATTTTACAGGTGTTTTTATTCGCATAAGACGATCGCGTGGCTTAGTGGTCAGATTACCTCCCTCCAACACAAGGGGTCGTGTGTTCGAATCTCAGCCGAGACCAACATTTTTGGATATAAAAATATTGAATTTAAAGTTTCGTTGTTGACTCCGTGCCTTTGTTACTGAATAGTCCAACCTCGTTTTTATCATATAAAACCATTTAGCCAGCGCATTTTAGTCTGCCGTGTGCTCTTACTCCTGCCACAATGGTACCAAGGCATCTTCTTCCTATGTACTCTAACGCATTACGTAGTATGTGTCCACACCACCTTAACCGACTGTCCTGCAGCTTACCCTTCATAACCTTGTGCTTCCAGGACTGCCCTGGACTCGTTACGATGCAGTCTCATCTATAAAGTTGCACATCCAGCACAGCACTTTCACTTCCGAAATGCAAAGCTTCTGGATATGATGAACCAATATCAACCAGGTCTAACTACGATGTAAGAGTATCTACGGATCGCATAATGCTTTTGTACCTAGAGTTGACCTTTCAGCTTGAGAGATATCTTACCATCACAGCTAACTCCCGTGGCCTTTTGCATTTACTCGAAGCTGCGTCAATATCAACCCATAATCACTATCTAAATATACATTTTGATTTTTTTATGTCGCCTAGTATACGAACTATTAGAATAGAAAATTATTCATAATATAATTTATAATATCTACGAGTAAAGTCGTTTAATCCAAGCAAATATAGTTTTTATTCCTTTGCAAACGTGACTTGCAGTGGCGACGTAAGATATGCCTTGAATCTATTTTATCCCGTGGATGTCGTAAGAGAAGATTCTGATATACGTATATAGCACGAAGATCTCATGGCTTCCGGTAGATGGCATGGTAGACAACCGGAGACCTTTCTGACTGGAAATGAAACGCACATCTTTGTGTTTAGAGGTGACTACACATATGCATTTTGATTCTTAATCGAGGATAGATGTAGATGTCTATAGGCGATAGGGCTCACTTAACATCATGCGGACTCTGTGCTCGTTAATCACTCTTACTTTATAAAAAATGCTGGTATCGCAGAAATATTAGCTTTGTTTCGTGTCAGTGTCAAATTTGCCAGGAAATTTCGAAACAACAAACATTCAGAAATACAAAATTTCTTTATGTGGTCATAAGCGACATGGTTCATTTCGTATTGAATTTGTCTAGTAATATGATACGGATATTGTATTAATGAGATAATTTTGTCGCGCTAATGGATTGAAATGCGGTATCCGCGGTTTTCCCGAGCTAAATTCGTTCGGAATTAAGCTTTAGTTATTACTGTTATGGTAAACTCTCAATTATCTAGGCTACTGGCAGCAAATAAATTAGATGTTATGTTTACAATGAATAACGGCGTAATTTACGGTTAATCATTATGCCATGCATTAATTCAAACTAGTAATCGCCTTGTTGTCTAAATTCGCCCCAAATTCTTAATGTTGTATTTTTAATGTGTAGAAATTATTATACTATTTTTTAATGTTTAATATATCAAACACAGATACGTAATGTACAATATATAAAATAAATAGTTTTTGTCTTTTTTGCCTTGCCTTTTAGGCGACATTTTTGTCTTGCCTTTTAGACGACGTTTATGCATCTGACATTGACAGTATGAACGAAAAAAATTTATGTTTTATTTAATTTAATGTAATTGTAACAAATTTTTATTAGCTTTCTGCACTACTTCTCCATTTAAACTTTCTATCATATGTACATCTCAAACTGTGCGCAATATGCTTAAAAAGCGGCCCAAAGGTTTTCTTCTCGTATTAATATACTCGTATAAATAAACAATATCAACGACAAAAATATGTTTGTTCGTTTATTTCGTAAATTTCCTTAAAGACAAAATATAAACAATAGCGCTTTAAGTGACAGCTTACATCATAGAATACTATAATACATACATAATAGAACGAGGGAGTGGGCGGAGCCCGTGTAGCCACTAAAATGCCACTAACACGTCAATTCACACGTATAACTGTCAACACGAGATGTGTTTTGACGTAACAATCGTTTCAAAATTTCGCACGCAAATTATTTAGAAAATGCCAAATTGTACCCTATTTACAAATATATATGTATTAAAATCCGTCTGTCAACACAGCGAGTCGGGTTTGTAGTAGTAGTGATTAACTGATAATACGACGTAATTGCTTGTATGTGTGCTCCCGGCGACGCCAACTATCCTACTACAAAATAAGGTTGATAACCATTCTATTGTGTATTATAGTAGTGTATGGCTTACATACATTTTGTTAGTTCTCTTTTTATTGATTTTCTTCATCAGCCCGTAGTAGTCAGCAGCTGGACATGGGCTTCATACGTTGTGCGGAAGCTTTTGCATTTATTTACTATCTAAATTACCGCGTGAAGTATTATGGTTATACCAAGGTTTATATATTATCAGGATATAACAATAGACTAGGCGGAAAAATATAATTTTTTCAAGATATCTACAGGTTAAAGCTGCGGCGGTTTTGTACTTTATGAGTATCAGTTACTATTATATGAATCTTTTACATTTTAACAAAGCTAAACCAAAACTTAAAAGAAGATAAAGATAAAAAACACAGAAAGCGTAATATGTTAGTCTTTTTTTTCGTTGAGCTCATGTCGCACACTGAACAAACTGTAGTATGACGACTTGACGCTAAAATTACCGCGGTGATCGTCTTTGATATGCGAAAAAACCGCCATCGGAGATATTGTCTACCGTTATGCCATATTGACATTATAAATTATGGCCATAAATCATGGCTACATCTAGGTGTTGTTTAAATTATGGCCGTAATTATTGCCATATCACGGTAGTGTGGCCGTAGCATTTATCGTCTCACGCAGATTAAGGCTCAATTTACACTGCTGCGGAACGGAATTGAAGCGATTTTTTGTAACGAAATTGTACGTAGTAAAATGAGACTTATCGCACCTTCATTTCGAAACCGTTACAAAACTAAATTTTACAGGAGAGCTAATTTACGATTTTTGCATTACCGTTTACCTCTTAATAAGAAAGTAATGAACACATTATGAAATATTTCTGAGAATATTTGTTAAATTATTGGTTTCTTTTTAAGGTGTATGGTCATTTTAATTTAATATTTTTCTATTTAATTTTTATAGTAACACTTTTGCTTTAATTATTTTTTTAATTAGGATTGAATTAAGTAAAGTTAGTATAAAAACAATATTACTAAATTTAAAATCGAATTTAAGCTATTATATGAACTGTTAAAATATATTTCAAAATTATTTTAGGCACAAGTCAATTAAAACATGATAATTCAAATCATTATTTATTTAAAAAAAAAATAACTTAAAATTGTACTTTTATGACAATTAAACCAACCAACCAAGTGACAGGTGACAATTGGTATAGAAACGGTTTCGTCTTTATTTATGTTTTAAATTTCAGTTTAGTAACGTTTTAATTTTACACCATCAACCAAACTATTGGGAAGTAAAAAGACCTGTCAAATTCATTCTGTATATTTTGCCGATTTAAGTAAGATGACGTCATTATTTCAATTTCGTGAAAATTTCGTTTAGTAACAGTTTCGAAATGAAGGTGCGTTATGTTAATTGTGTAACGCGCAAACTAGATATGAGCCAAAAAAGAAGTCGCGCGTCTTCCGGGGAATTCTCGAGGATCCTCATAGCCACTATCGGCGAAGTCTGTGGAATTCGTGGGAAGTGGCGCGAAGGGCATGGAATCTAGACTTTCTACAGCCGCAAGGTACGTGCACGCGCTGTATCTTGTTAATAATAAAGTATTTAATTTGTATCCTGTCGTATATTATATACATTTTTTATTGATCATTTATTTTATAAGTAATTATATATGTTTTTTCATAGAGTTCACGTATACTGATTGTTCTTGCGGAAGTACATGGTAACTGGTTTCGGGGGTGAATAGAATATCAGGGGGCCAATAGAAAATCAGCGTTAGGTTTCCAACCTGACATCATTTTGAATTGGTTTCTATCTTTTGGCATCACCCTGAGGTACTAGTTTTAATAATATATATTATGTATAATTCTTTTTCCTAATTTTAACTGGCTGTTTGATCGTTCTTAAATTGTTATTTTTTGTTTTGACTTTGTTTCTGTGTTCTAGTGCCTTGTGTGTATCAAAAATAAATATTTTGTTCTTTCTTCTTTCTTTCTTTCAAGGCGAAGTCGCCAGATTGCTCGAGCATTCCCGCGAATTTGCGCGCCTTCTCGCAAGTCTCCACGAAATTAACGCTTCCGTTCTATTCCATTCCGCTGCAATGTAAATTGAGCCTAACGATCGCAATACGAGTACTAGACGTCTAACACTTTTGACGATGCTGCCCGTCGCCGGTCTGGACATTTTACGTTTAGATATAAAATAAACGTGTTTTCTAGGATTTCCTATAGTCGCACCTTACTACACGGGATATAAATTAAATTAAAAAAAAACCCCGAAACAAAAAGAGCTAATGATCTTTAAACGGCTGAACAGATTTCCTTGAAACATAACTAAGAACACTCTCGATTAAAGGTCACAGCTCATTAGAGCCGCCCGGCACCCGACCCTCACCGCCTCGCCTCGAGCGGTTCGTATTCTTCGTATGGATTCGTATGGGCCTGCGCTCACTACATCAATTCCGTACCATCACCGGATCGCCTCGCTCGCGAGGTGTGCCATGCTTACCTCGCGTGAAGCGCGAGCTGGCAACGCGCGGTTCACGCGAGTGCGATGTGGTGCTCTCCACCAACCCTTCATTTCGAGCCTTTCTTTCGAATGTGTCGGTCGCATTGTTGTTTGTTTTTAAAATGAACAAAGAAAAACTTATATAAGAAGTTCGGAAGTATAATTTATTATATGATTTAAGGGTCACTCGTTGACGAAGCGTGGTCCACTCGATGACCACGCAAGTTTCATTGGTGACAAAGCGGCGCGTCCACCCGTGGTCCACCTGTCGACTACGAGTAGACGTCTGGCGACGAGGTGGTGAGGGTCGGGTGCCGGGTGGCTGTAATGAGCTGTGACCCTAAAACACCTTTCAAACGAAAAAAAAATACAACCCAAATCGGTTTAACCGTACAGGAGCTATGATGCCAGATACACACTACAAACATAACACCTCTCTGTTTTCTTCGCTGGTTAAAAAAGGGGGCGCTGGGTTTTCTTGCGCCGCTTGTTTTTTACTTGCATGAAAATACACTTGTAACATATATTTCACTACTAGCTGGCCCGGCCAGACGTTATCCTGCCCTTTCTGGTTGGTTACTTGATGGTTACGTGACACACACATACATACTTTTCTTTAGACTTAAAATACGTAATATTTTAAAAATTAAAATACGTATTATTTTAATTGAGCATAAATCCTCTATGACTAATACAACCACCACAACCAATACAAATTTTAAAAAAACATAACCCTTTTTTTACACTTCCGTAAGCGGATAATAAGTTGCCTAATGTTATACGCTATCATTTACTGCCTACACACCAACTTTCAATCAAAAATCAAAAATCCGTCGTGTAGTTTTTGCCTGAATCGTGAACAAATAATTTTTCCACAGATTTATTGAATGTATAGATTTGTTTGTTCCATAATTCATAACAAGCCCAGATGAATAGGTTTAAAAAAAGATATGGATGTCCTAGTGTTAATAGAATAGTAGACATCATTATCATCGTTACAGCCTATCAAAGGTACTCTGATGTAAATACATGGAACTTATTTGTCCTTTGTACGGAATGAAATTTCGTTGAGATCGTGTCCACACATTCGTACAGAAGCCTTAACATTTGTGGTTGTGATAATGATGAACACAATCAAAAGAAGCGGTAAATGGCCGCACATTTTTTGATAAATCACATATTTTGATGCTTGCAAACTCATCTAAACTTATAAGGTACTTCCTGTTGACCTAAAATAAATCAAAAGAATTCTGGCAAGAACCAAGGTCTGACAGCACAACCTTTACCGTTATAGCCTCCTAAAGTCCACTGCTGAACATAGGCATCCCATACTTGCCCAAGTGTATGCGCAAGCACAGGTGCACTCTCTATTCCCTCACTCTCATAATCCAATGGGACGGTAAACCGACACGACCGGAGAGAGATCAGGCGCAGGACCAACGGCTTTACGTGCTTTCCGAGGCACGGGGGTGAGACACCGCCAACTTCCTGACTCCGGGCAACTACTGAGAATTTCTTGACGGAAAAATTCAATAATTATTTTTTGGCCCGACCCGGGATTCGAACCCAGGACCTCATAATCAGCAGTCACACTACCACAACCACTAGACCAACTACTAGTACTACTACTACTACAGCCCAAGTACACTGCACGTGGCTCAGGACCGTACGTGAGGCCGATGTGCAGTGCTTACCTTGCCTATACTTTATGAATTTCAGTATGTTAATTATTTTGATGAAAGTAAGTACTTATCGGACTATTTAAATTGCTATGTGCATCTCCTGTATACAAATGAATATTATCTTTGTTAATTTATGACGTCCGTGTATGGATAAAAAACCAAAAATCGTCGAGACTCTCCGTTCCCGGAACGATTGAACTATCTACCTAAATAATTCTAAAAAGTAAAAAGAAAAACCTAATCTGCTAACTGCACACGTTTAACATGTAAAAAGTACGTTTATGTATAAATGCATTAAACATATTAGAATGTGTTCGCCCTTCATTAATCAAGAATTCGTAGTCTGTCGGTCTCCCGCATCGTTCGTAAATAAAAAAACAAGGAGGTGGATCGAAAGTCCGATCGAAAGTTGCCAGTTATGTGGGGCATAAGAACTGTCCGGCTTCACCGGCTGTCAGAGAGCGCAAAGAAAGTGCTCTTCTCGTCACAAACCGCTGCGTCGACGGCTGACATCACCAGCTCCGCTCGTGTGGTTTTGACGTCACACGTTCATTCATTTAATCGAATCATAGCGTGAAAACAATCACTTCGTTGTAACATGAAGAGTTTGCGTTTCATTTTCTTGCGCGCAAGTTAATTCCATCCCGTTTCCCCGTTTAACCTGACGCAAAATCTACTAAGCGAACTAATATTTAAGAAAATATAGTCACTAGTTTTAGATAAGTACTTTAATAAAAAAAATCCTATTCTATTAAGGTAGATTATAATAACAAGTATACCGCACTTTCTTGTCGCAATCAACTTTTTATTCCAAGCGTAGTCGGAAATTTTAAGCAAATCAATTTACATTTTCATCAACAACAAAAATAATTTGGTCGGAGCGAATTTCTCAATTCCAACTCATATCAACTTTGTCTTTACACGAGGTTTATGGTTTACATAGTTTCTGAAGAAATTTATTAGGGCATTTTAATTGAGCCCGGGGGCTACACAGTTATTTACACGATTTTAAACAGCAAGTACTTACACATTAGGTACTGATAATATCAGAACTATGGAGCCTTGTTAGGTACTAATGGTAATGGTTTCCTAGGTGGCAGATCCTTTGAGTGTGATGCTGCATTTTAACACTTACATTTTGTCGTTGATTTATAATTATATTGTAAATTACACTCATTTTAGTATTCCAAAGGTAGGCAATGAGTATATTTTATTTACCCTGCTATATTTTTTTAGAGAAACTCGTGACTTTTTATAGTAAATTAAAGAAAAAAAAATAGAAGACAAATAATGTGACATTGGTATGAATTGATTAACACTACATTAATTCCAATAAGTCTCCTGCATTAAAAGGAATTAATTTTAAGTAAAGTTATTTTTAAAAAGTAGAGAATGACGTCGTGACTATAGTCTAAAAAAATCGAAGATTACTGGTACATATTACAGGTCCAGAATTAAAAAACATATTATGGAGTCGTATTCGTAGCTCAATACTGCTGTGTTTCGTATGGTGAGTGTAAAGATTCGGAGACACATTTCTACTGGTCCTCAGGGGTGGCTACGCATCTGCGTTTTGATTTTTAATCGAGGAGAAATGTAGATGTCTATGGACCACAGCATTCACTTACCGTCAGTTGAACTGTGTGTTCGTTTGTCACCCTTATTCTATTAGAAAAAACTTGGCCTAATTACATTGTAGTTCATCACGTTCCGTTTTGCGTTTAGACTAACTCTTTTATTCTAAAAGCTAATTTTGAATTAATTGCATTCTAGGTCGGCGATCAAATAGTGAGTGTGAATGGATACCGGGTGGACGACGCCGTGCACGCTGAATTAGTACACTACCTCACTTCTCAGTCCAGACTGAAGATTAAATTGCGACGTAAGTAGAAAACTTAAGATGCCATGTAGAAAGATATCTTAAATATTTTAAATTATTATCTTCGTGGTAGAGCTGCAGTTATATTATAGTTGTAGCACGAATGAGTCAGCTCGACCGGGAAAGAAGCCACACACTACCAGCATGAAACAGCTAAATGCTGATTTTATGGTGAGTGTATGAAACGAGGCATTCCACCTTAGTCCTCAGGGGCAATAACGTATGGCAACGAGGTCCACTCTGTAATAGACTTAGAAATTAGTATATCACCAGTAGAACCAGAGTAACCGACATAACCGCACATAAACTGAAGTGGCTATGGAACAGCCATATAGCTCAAAGATATGTCGAAGAAAGGTTCTCGAGTGGCAATTTCCGGTAAGCGAAATATTGCCAGCCCTCATTAGATGGTGAGACGACCTGGTAAGAGCCGCGGAAGTGAGATCGATGCAGGTGGCTCAGAACCGTGCTTTGTTTGGCTTTGTGATTGAACATTCCTTGGAAAGGCCTAACGGTGTGGTGAACCTCCACCAGATCACTTGTGAAGGGCTATAATGATGATTTATGATGAAGTAGTTATCTTTGTACAAATCCACAAAATAATTTCTGTCTTTTTGTGTGTAAATAAATAAATTAAAAAATCATACTTTCCAGAAGGCAAATTTACGTATATTGTAAAAAAGACTTGAGCTTGGCCGGTTTTTACATAAATATGTTAATATTAAATGAAACTAATCCTTACGGATTTTAACCCGCTTAATTTAACTTTTTAATTACTGGCGTTTCGGGTGCTTTACAGCACCCATGGTCACGGGGGAAACATTGGGAGATAAAAAGTTAAATTAAACGCGATAAAATCCATAAAAATTATTGATTAAAACTACTTTTACGGATTTTATCGCGTTTTATTTATTTTTAATACCCGACGTTTCGGGTGCTTTCCAGCACCCATGGTCACGGGGGACTGAGGTGACTGACGTCCCGATGTCAAAGTTAACCCGGAGTGCCTTCAGCTTTTTAATTATTGTCTTTGGTCCGATCTACGCAGAATGAACTAACTGTGTTTTGAAGTCTTGCAGTGGTATGCTTGGGTTTAGTTTTAATTTTATTAATTATAGGATCCCAAGCAGGTGGTAGTACCCAGCCTCCTTCGCTATTGAAATTAGGATGTTTTTTAATTTCAATAGTCTCACGTATCATCCTTGGTAGGAATCGATGTTCTTTCGCGAGGATTGAGGATTTGTGGTCTATCAAATCTGATGTAATGGTTGGGGCCATCTAGGATATGATCGCAAACTGCAGACTTCCCGGAAGGTTGATGCTTCACGGCTTCCGGGAAGTATGCAGTGGAACTTACATCAGATTTGGTAGACCACAAATCCTCGCGTAAGAACATCGATTCCTACTAAGGATGATACGTGAGTATATTGAAATTAAAAAACATCCTAATTTCAATCATTATTCCATAAAATTAATTTTATTTAATGTCTAGTGTTGGCGTAAATATAAGAAAACTGTATGTTAATATTATTGACAACCAATTAAACCAATATGAGGTATAAATAAATCGGAATTTTTATGTACATACAATGTGCTCGTTATCTGATTTTACACGTCGTTGATCCTACAATAAAATAATTCACACGATCGTTTTATATATGTTTTGACTGATGTTACGAATTTTATTGATGCATAATAGACATCGTTTGAAATAATCAATTATCATTTGATTATTTAATTATTTTTTTGTGGAATAGCTTATTATTACTAAAAGACTTTTGCTTATGTCAACTTTAAATAAAATTTTGCTAAAATAAACATGTTTTTCAGTTTTTATGTGTACTGTTCACATAATCTTAATCACTTACTAGGTGGTAGACTGAGTAAGTACCACCCTCTTACGTATTTCTGCTTAGTAATCCTTGCACTGTTGTGTTTCCGTGTGAAGTATATAAGGACCAGTATGAATGCAGGTTGTGAGTCGTTCCATCTCAATCACTTACTAGGTGGTAGACTGAGTAAGTACCACTCTCTTACGTATTTCTGCTTACTAGTGCCTGCACTGTTGTATTTCGGTGTGAAGGGTATAGGGGGATAGGGACCAGTATGAATGTAGTTTGTGAGTCGGTCCATCTCAAACACTTACTAGGTGGTAGACTGAGTAAGTAGATACTATCCTCTTACGTATTTCTGCTTAGTAGTGCCTGCACTGTTGTGTTTCGGTGTGAAGGGTATAGGGGCCAGTATGAATGCAGGTTGTGAGACATTCCATCTCGGTACTTAGAGGTGACAATGCGTCCTTGGCTACAATAGTCACTAACCGTCGAGTAGATTGTAAGTTTGTCATTTCAGTTTCATTAAAAAAAAACTTAGGTACTACTTTATATCGAGAGCTTCACTAAAACTTTGGATAAAATTTTTTCTAATAAAACTGTTTCGTGTTGATGTTGTGGTTTAAATGTTTTAATTCGTGAAAATAGACGTAATTTAAATAATAATATTTGTTTCAGATGTCGGCATGATACCTGTCAAAGAGTAAGTATTTTAATGGTCTTTATATAATTCTTCTCTTGTTGCGGAAATGTTCTAATCAAAACATGTTTGTGACCATCTTTATTTAAATTTTTGGGAGAATACGTATTAACACTAACTAGTAAGTGCAATGTATTTAAGAAATACATATAACGATATAATAGTATTTAATACGCTTATAGGTAATTTAAAAATCAGCTTTGGGTAGAAATAACGAGACATGTGAATGATGTTTTTAGTTGGAATTAAGTTCAAGAATACGTTTCATGGTAAATGTGACACATACTTTTGAATGAAACTTCTTCATTGAATGTGCAACAACAAAGCCTTGTGTCATGTGCAAATTGTATAATATACTAGCTGGCCAGGCAGACGTGGTTTTTCCCTTTTCGACGACCTTTTGTTTCATAAAAACCCTTAAATTCGCAAATAAAAATATTGAGGGTCACTTATCGTTAAAATAACAGCTCTTTTTACTGAATGAATATGAAAGTATATACAATTTTTAATAAATTTTTGTCTGTCTGTCTGTCGGTCTGTCTGTTTGTTTCGGCTAATCTCAAAAACGGCTGGACCGATTTCGACGGCACTTTCATTGGCGCACAGCTGATGTTATAAGGAGTATCTTAGGCTACTTTTATTTTAGAAAACGAATTAGGGTTTCGCGTAAAAAAACATGAAATCCAATAGTAATAAATTCCACGCGAGCGATGTCGCAGGGAATAGCTAGTAAGCAATAAATAAAACGTCCTCACGTTACCATTAGATTATTATAACCATATACCATTTGTTTATTATAATATTATCACATTTTACTATATTATGAATAAACTAACTTAAGAAATACCTGACCATATGCTTGATAGACGCCTGCCATTATTATGCTCTAGAATATGAAATTTTCACAGAAAGAATGAAACAGCCAAATGGAGCCTCCTTTCCAAACTTTTTAAAGTAGTGTAGCTTTAGGTCAATGCTAACTAAGTGCCGTTTTTCTTTTTCGTTATCAGTTATACAACAATATACAATAAAATACAACAGTACTTGTCAAAATGATTGGTATTCACAAGACAGAACGTTTGATGATGTTACTCATTGCCGCATCACGTCGGTCTGTGTATTTTTGGTTTCCTCCAGACCGAAATTCGTTATGATGGCCAGTCTCAATGGAGACTATCCTTTTGCAGGACAGGATTATAGTATCCAAGTGTATGCACAAGCACAGCAGCACTCTCTATTCCCTCACTCTCATAGTCAGATGAGGCGGTAATGCCACACGACTGGAGAAAGATTACGCGTAACACCGCCAACTTCTTGATTCCCCTAAAAAATCCCTTCCGAATCCGAGCCTCGAGATTAACAACCGCTATTTAGCTAGCGGATGGTTGCGAAGTAATTTATATTTTTATTATAATGGATTTCCGCAAAGTAACGCCTGATTCTATCAATTATCTTCAATCCAGGTAAGACACATCATTGTATTTAGCTAGAGGAAGGTTACGAAGTAATTTTTATTTTTTATCAACAACCGCATTTACGACCACTATACTAATTAAGCAGGCAACGAGTGGTGTTTTGAATATACGGGATAAAAATGGACCTCTTCCTACAATTTCAGTTGTTCATGTCAAGCAGTGCATCTGTTATTTTCTAATGGTGTATACGAAAGAGTTATATACTGACATTCGGAAGCAACTACTTGTTTCTAGTTTTTCCCTTTGTCGACACTTACGACTCATATCACTTTCGGTTTTGGCAAAACTTAGTGCTTAGAGAACTACACACGCTAAACGTTCATAAGGTTTATGGCGGATGGAATTAATCTCTCAAATGAAGACAGTGTTAGTGCACCCGATTCCTAAATAAGGCGAACGCTCAGATTAACTACAGTCCATCCAACTACAGACACATCGCCATCACCTTTTTAATCTCCTAAATAATGTAGAGCATTGTTAACTGATAGCTCAGGAAGACCTTGAAGAGCATCACTTGATTAGTGATGCCTATAATTAAATGGTAAATCGTAATATATAGTATAGTGTAATTGTTTCATACGTGGAAGGGCCACGCTGTAGCTATATTATGGTTGTAGCCCAGCACGAATGAGTCGGCTCGACCGGAGGAGGAGCATGCTCACACAGAATACAGATGAAGAATATAGATGTGTTTTGTATGGTGAGTGTAGAGATCTGGAGACATTTTTTTTGCTGAAAACGAGGCATTCCATCTATCTCCTCAGGGGTGGCAGTGCATCTGCGTTTTGATTCTTAATCGAGGATAAACGTAGATGTTTATGGGACACAGCATCCACTTACCATCAGGTGGACTGTGTGCTCGTTTGTCACCCTTATTATATTAAAAAAAAATAGTTTATGGCCTAGGCATATCCCGACACCTATCACGGTAACCTTGGTATTTGATTAGGTAGTCTAGTAAGATTGTTATGAATGAATTATTATTGTTTTAAATAGCACTAAGACAATTTTCTTTCAGAAAGGAGTACGAGCCTCTGTCTTGGCAATTCGTGTCGGAGCGCACGTCGCTTTCGTCCGATGTGTCTTCGTCGCCGACACTGTGCCATAACACGGATCACCTCACCGATATGCGCCTCTCAATATTGGTCCCACCGCGAGCTAAACTTGGATGCGGGTAAGATTCTTTTGTTATTACAATAAAATAGTCGGTATTAAAATATGGCTCTTATAGCTAATAAGTCATTTTATTTTGACCTAAACTAATATAGTTTACTATACTACAAATATATTCATGGCATGATGACACTTTTCTTATTATCTCTAGGGAAGGCAAATTTTGTGTTCATACAAATAGCACTATCAACACTGCACTATATGAAACTATTACCACATTGCCCTAACTCAAAATATTTTGTACTTTTCAGTCTTCTCACGATGCCTAATACATCAAGGGGCTGCATAGCCCCAACATTCACTTGATAATGAAGAGATTTATTTTGTTTGCTTCATCTTTCATTAGACAAACATTTTGAAAAGCTAATATTTTTTAAATAAATTGTCTGGACAAGATATTGTGGAAGTGGGATAGAACACTTTAATCAATGTCTCTCAATTTCTGTTGTATTCCTTTCTTATTTTTTGTGCTTGTATTAACGTTTATCAGCATTCGATTGTTCGTGTGAATCGTGCCTTCTCCTTTTTGTTTAAAGCAATGTATATGTTTTATGGTTAATACTCTGTTTAAAGTTGGCCGCAAGTAATCATGGACTGCAGTAGCCACTTACCACCAGGGCGACTAAGTTAGTCACTTTAATTTTACAAAAAGAGATTAATTAAGAACATTGGACGCGCCACCAGGGGTCGCCGTCTGTTCTTATCTTAACTAGTCTATTTCACCTCGGTAGTTGTGTGTCTTGTGACTTCGTGGACTTCGGGAACTATTCGTATTTATAAATAACTATCTCTATTTACAAAATAACTCTCTCTTCATACAATGGCTCAAATACCATCTCATTTGGATAATTCCAATACTTTTGACGAATGAACGTCTCTTCAGCCCTGCTAAATACCATTTTGAGCATCTATTATGCTTTATCTTGTACATTCATTCATTATCCATTACAGTCTATCAATACGGTGTAAACCTATTTTTTAATTATTATTGAGTTATTATTGTTGCGCGCCATAATATATGCCTGGTACATGGCGACACTAGTTACCACTAGCGCCATCTAGTGTCGAGTAGCAGAACTAGGAGAGTCAAGATCCTTATAGAAATTACCATGCAAGAAGTTTCGACACTTAGTCAGTCGGGACGGGTATGTACTCGAACATTCTAAGCCTTTTGAAGACCTATATAAGGCCGGTATAGACCGCAACCCGGGTCAGTATTGAATTGGTAATTCAAGCGAATACTTCGAAGCAATACGACTGCGAACTAAAGTGATCAGTAGTACAATTGTGTTTTGTTATTAGTGTGATTTTAATTTGTAATTAGTGTTCTGTAATTAAAGAGTCAATTTTGGTAATTCACTCGGCAGCTTTTATTCTTCCGAACCCCAAACTCGTAACATTATCAAGAAGACCCTCGTGCCCATCGCCTGTTTCATTTCTCTCATCATTCATCATCATTACAGCCCTTCACAAGTCCACTGCTGAACATAGGCCTCCCCCAAGTAATGCCACAAAGCACGGTCCTGACCCACCTGCATCCATCGACTTCCTGCATATCTTACCAGGTCGTCACTCCATCTAGTAGGGGGTCGCCCTACACTACGTCTACCGGTACGAGGCTGCCACTCGAGAAGCTTTCTTCCCCATCGGTTATCGGTTCTTCGAGCTATATGGCCGGCCCATTGCCATTTCAGCTTACTAATCCGTTGGGCTATGTCGGCCACTCTGGTTTTACTGCGGATATCCTCATTTCTGAGTCTATCACGCAGAGAAACTCCGACCATAGCCCTCTCCATAGCTCGCTGAGCGATCTAGAGCGTCCTTATACGGCCAGCAGTGACGGACCACGTCTCAGATTCCGTAAGTCATCACTGGCAACACGCACTGGTTGTACAATCTAGTTTTTAGAGATTGAGGTATACCTGACGACAAGATGTGTCGTAATTTCCTGAACGCTGCCCAGCCGAGTTGAATCCGTCGATTGACCTCTCAGTCGAAGTTGGACTTACCTAGTCGGACTATTTGTCCCAGTTAAACGTACTCGTCAACAACTTCGAGCATAGTGCTCCCAACAACTACCGGCATAGGTGTGACATGGACATTAAACATGATCTCTGTTTTGTCCATGTTCATCTTAAGACCTATCTGTTGGGAGGCACTATTGAGGTCATTGAGCATAGTGCTTAAGTCCTCAGCGATTCTGCCATAAGGACTATATCGTCGGCAAATCGAAGGTGAGTGATGTACTCGCCATTGATGTTAATACCGTATCCTTTCCAGTCCAGTAGCTTGAAAACGTCTTCCAATGCAGCGGTGAAGAGTTTCGGGGATATAACGTCACCCTGTCTTACACCTCTCTGCAGGTGGATAGCTTTCGAGCTCTGGTTCTGTACTCGGATAGCCATCGTAGCCCTACTGTACGAAAACTTCAGCACTTCGATATACCGACAGTCAACTTGGCACCGCTGAAGGAACTGTAGCACCGCCCAAATTTCGACAGAATCAAAGGCTTTCTCGTAGTCCACATACGCCAGGCAAAGTGGCAGATTGTACTCTTCGGTCTTCCATACAATCTGCCGCAGGGTATTTATGTGGTCTATGGTACTGAAGCCTTTTCGGAAACTGGCTTGTACGGGAGGCTGGAAGTCGTCGAGTCTGCGTGCGAGACGATTCGTAATGACTCTCGAAAACAGCACGTAGACGCGGCTCAGAAAAGAAATCTGTCTGTAGTTCTTCAAGAGAGCGTTGTCGCCTTTCTTAAAGAACAAGACCACCCCTCTTCTGCTCCACGCTTCTGGAGTAGTGCCACCATGGAGGACGGAATTGAAGAGCCTCTGAAGGACTTCAAGTACCGGTGTTCCACCCGCTTTCAGAAGCTCCGCTGTAATTCCATCCTCGCCTGGGGCCCTGCCGTTTTTAAGGTGCTGGAGAGCCATTCTAATCTCGTTTAGACTGACGTCCGGGATATCATCGGAATAGTGTCGGATAAGACTTGCTCTTGGATCGTTACTCACACTTGCGTGTAGCTCCAACGATGATGTGTACAGCTGCCCATAGAACCTCTCAATCTCACTCAAAATCTCAGGTGTCCCGGAAACGATGCTGCCACACTCAGTCTTCAGCTTTGACAGTTGGCTCTTACTGGCGGACAGATCTCTGGCAAAGACTTTGGAGCCCTGGAGCTCGATCGCTTCTTTAATACGAGCAGTATTAAAGTTCATTTCCCTCATCATAGAGTAATGGATTTCCTTACGCCGCCACTACATGACAAATTTATGAACTTGTGAATATAAACCAAAAATATTAATACTATAGGTATAGGACGATATTATTGTATCTTTTCATCAGCATCAAGAAATACACGTAAGATACATAGAAAGAGTTGAATGTCTTAAATTTTTATTTCCGATTCTATTTCAGAATTTGCAAAGGACCGGACTGGAAGCCTGGGATTTTCGTACAATTCGTGAGAGAAGGTGGGATAGCAAAAGAGGCTGGTTTACGACCCGGTGATCAGATTTTATCATGCAACGGTCAAGATTTCGCAAACATTTCTTTCAATGAGGTAATCATTTTTATCTATTAATATTTTTTTAAATTTGTAAATATTTTATATATTTACAATCATCAATCACGTATGAATCAAATTCTAAAGCTGTTAAGCGTGCTACGAGTAATAATAATTGAAATAAACTTATATTACGACCTGATAATCAGATTTTATCGTGCAACAGTCAAGATTTCGCAAACATTTCCTTCAATAAGGCCATTATTTATTTTACGGCTTTTTACAATCAATTAAAAGAAGCTCAAAGTAAACAATATTGATAATAAAACGTAACAATTCCTTTTGTATTGAAAGATGTTAAAAATGTGGGCACATTAAAACTTAGCAAGTGTGTGTTGCCACATGCAAACATAGCACAGAGATCCGCCTTCGTATACAGATGAGAACACTGTTGAATCAAATTATATTGAATACTAACTTTCTAAAAGTTTACTTAATGCGTTGTCACCCCGAAGATTAAGTTGAAATGCCTCGTTTTCAGTAAAAAAGGGTCTCCGGATCTCTACACTGAGCTGCTATTTTATGCTGGTATTCTGTGAGAGTGTGGTTCTTCCCCGGGCGAGCAGACCCGTTCATGCTACATCCATAATATAGCTGCATCGTGGTTCTACTACGTAAAATATTTCCTTGTTCTATGTTACGATCGCAGTATTTACATAGAAATAAGAAACAAAGGTCGGAACCGTACTGAAGTAACGTGCTGCTTATTCCCTTATTTGATCAGCTGAGTGAAGGACTTTTTAAGTGAATGGTCTCCCCTTCATTTTTATACCTCAATTTTCAAGCCCTTCAATGCCGGAATTTCTAAATGCCGTCTCTTAGCAACTTTCTTCTTGCTGCATATAAATGACAATGTCTGGAATTTACGGGTACGCGGATGATACCAAAGATTTGGAGGGATACCAGCCAAGTGCATAAATCAAACGGAATCAACTCCAGTCCGCAATAAAAATTATGCGTGTGAATTTCTCACTGCAGATAGTCTCCGAATGAAACAAGCGTGTTTCTTACATTAAAAGAGCTGCAAAAAAGTTAGGTGGCCTTGCATAGCTGTGGCAGTACTTCATACGAACAACAGATACAGCTGTTTACTCTGAGGAGCGTCAGTACCTCACATCAGCTATATGAAAAATCGTTAGAAGTTTAACAATAAATCTCTAACATCCTCCTCCGCGGTTATCTGTTTAATGTGTAGAACGCAACTTTTTACTTCCTTAATGGATACCCGTGATGGATTTTCAAAATGTCTTCTTTAGGCCATATCAGCAATGAAAGTGAACGGGCGCCTCGAGCTGGTTATTCGAGAAGGCGCTGGGACCGAGTTAGTGTCACCGGAGAGTTCGGGGTACAACAGCTCGGCGTCGTCAGCAGCAGGCGAGCGCAGTCCGGCACCAATTACTCCCGTCGTCCCGCTGGCTCCTCCAGCAGCATTGCGGCGAAGACTAGCAAGCGTCGCTGAGGAAGCGGCTGATAGAGCTGACAGGTAACACTAAAGCAAAAGGGTTCAACTGGATAGATAGTAGTTTACATAACTTCGAAATAAGGATGTTAAGACAATCCGATTGGTTTTATATGTTGTTTGCTTGACTGTATAAGTTCGTTATGGAGAACTATCACAATCTTCTCTCATATATATTTCAGATGTTAAAGATCCATAAGTTGTTAGTATGACTTAGATTAGTAAATAAAATAAAATTATATCAAAACTAAAATCAAATCTAAACCCAAAATGAATACACAATAAAATCAAACTAAAAATAATAATCATATTATAATACTAATGTCAAAATAAAAATAAAATACAATCTAAATAAAATCAAAATTAAAATAAAATATATATAGATATAATTTATAATTATGAATAAAGTTATAATTTTTTTTAAATCTTGATTCATATACCGTATTTTAAACATCTATTCGATTCAGAGTTTATTTGAGTATTTCATGTATGTGTATTTATTTTTCGAGCTTATTTCAAGAAATATCAATACTCGAGCATCAGAATCGTGTCTAAAATACGACATTTTTGTCCAAGCTGCCCTCGTAAGCATTCTCAGGAGCTAATGATGAAATAGTGAAATCTTCTTTCTATGATTTTACAAAGTATTTCTTTTTACTATGCAGAAAGGTAATATTTTTGAAAAGATCTCAAAGAGAAATTGGGATCTGCCATTAAGGCATTTAATTTACTATGATCCATATGCAAAAAGTAAGCTTTTCTGAATAGTATGCGGAAGAGTAATAGCAACGTCGTTGCTAACAAACATACATGTTTTGCCACCATACATAAATACCACCACAATCTTAACTATAAATTATCATCATCAACAAAGCAGCATCTAAAACTCGACACGTACTTCGCCTTACAATCAGGTACTAATAAGCCAATAAGGTAGAGCTGTGGCAGTTCATATCATAGTACACTTGCAACCCAAGTTTAACCACTGGCACATTTGAAATGGTTAAACACAATATCATGTGCAGAATGAATATGTATTATGCAATGCATAAACATTTTTATTAACTATGTGCTATTTTTGGCCATTGCAGAGTCTAGCATTTTTTGTTTCCTTATGTGTTGAGAATATTTCTCCGTTCTAAACTAAAGATACTAAAAGTTGTACGTTGCGTTTAAATGAAGTGACACACGATTGCTTTTTTAATCGTTGCTGATTGATAATTGTAATATTTTGCGATTGAAATCTGAAAAATTTTAAATGTGACATAATTAATATAAAATATAACTTACTCACGAAAATAAAGTCCTCTTAAATAGGTACATTACAAAATGAATAATAATTTTGGTTGGATTTTGAAGTTAGATAAGTTTTCTGCGTTTAAGAAATAGGTACAAAATTAACTAAATATAATTTTGATTAATTTATGAGTAAGGTGTAAAGATAAGGATATTGTTTTTATTTTTGCAGATTGACCCTGAACAGAATAAAGAGAAGAACATGGGACAGTCTGGATTTTAAATGGAAGAAAGACGACTTACACAATTTCGATGCACCCTCTGATATAGAACCCGATTATGACAGCCCTAGTATCCCAAACAACCCGCATACGTACGAAAATAAGACTCACATGAAAAATAATAAACTGGAATTCGAACCTGCAAGGATTACGAGTCCATTAAATAGAACTATTATAAATCTGACGGAAGATGGCGCCACCATACAGTGTAGCTATGATAATCAGACTTCTAGAAAAAATGTTTTCGCGAATGAGACAAACAGAGATAGCGATAAGAAAACTTTTGTAGTAGAAGTGCATCACATGGCAGCTGCTTCTTGTGCCAATACGCGTTGCAACTTTCCGCCACCTGTGAAGACTGAAGTAAATCCTGACACAGCAAGTATATCTAGTTCTGCGACGTTGTCTAGCGCAATCGCCGAGGAAATACAAAGACGGAAAATGGTGACTTGACACTTCTGAATATACAATAACTCAATAAAATTAAATTTCCCTTGTAGGCAGTTCACTTTCGAAAATTTAATTTTGCTTTCTTTTATTTAATAACTTACTTGATTATGAATTATTGGGCTTAATGCTATTTTACTGGCATGCTTACAAGGTAAGGTAATTAATGACGCACTTCAATATGTTTAAAAGGTAAAACTATTTCATGCTTAGTTTTAAATGTTAAAATTAAGCTAAGTAAAATATACAGAGTATTATCACAAATATTACAGTAACTTAGAATGTAACTTCAACAAAATTGTCGTGTCGTTTCGTAGAAACCTATTTATATATTTTATACCATTTTTTTATTTTAATCATCCAAAAAGTTTTAACTAAGTTTGATTATATATCGACAAAACAATAATTTTTGTTAAATAAGATTTTTCGACCAAACCTTTGACATCTCGGTTAAAAATAGGTACGCCATTAAATTGTATGTATCTCCGTAAACAAAAAATTACCAGTCTATAACAATTTATTTTTGTTCAGCTTTGGGGCCTAGAATACTAAAAACAAAATTTAAAAAAAATCTGACAAAATGAACGAAATGCTACAAGCATTCGATTTCTCGCACTTCGGTTTAGTCAAAGACCTATATTAGTAGATGTACGCTTAAGCCATAAGAATATTAAAATTACTAATCATATTGCGCAGGCTAGAAGAGAGAATTACACTAGGTATTACATTGTGTATGGAAACACGGAGCAAAAAAAACTTTTGAGCTACATCGATTTTTCGCCCCGTATGTTGTAAATTTTATCGAAATTGTTTAGGCCGTTTTCAAGAAAGCGATTACTTAAAAATATATAAATATTGTTATATTTATATATTTTTAAGTTATAATTTTTATTTATTTTTAATATACTGGATGGTCTTTTTACCATCTGGACGAAATAAAAACAACACTTTTAAATTAAATTAATTAATTAATTAAAACCTATTGCAATTTAAATCATATCCACCCTACTTTTAAAAAAATTATTTTTTGTAAAACATCAGTGCCATAGGCTTCTACTCCGTTCACATGTTACACCCTATTTTTTACCCTTGGATAAACTTTAAACTACGTCTACGTCTAATTACAAATTCAAAATCGAGGAAGGAAACAAATTTTCTTTTAAATTAATTGAAAAACGTTGAACACTTCTATAATTACAATTTAAAGAACTGTATATGGTGCTTAGCACCCGTCGAGTTCGTAACTCGTATCCGCAATCTGTTCTTAATCGTATCGAGTTCTCATCGTATGAAGTCGATAAACCGGAGCGTAGTTTATGGCGCAATTGGTCCCCTTTTTACATTTATATTTTTGGTGGGTTTACAAAATGCTGATTGAACACCCCTAAATTGTATAACAAATTTAAGAAAACCTGTTAAGAACCTGGAAAATCTATTGCCATCAAACAAAAATTATTTATTTGTAAAAAATTAATGTAAAAAATACGAAATTTTTGTACAAAGGTAAAATTTGTAGTACATTCAGGTAATTTCAGAAGCACTTATTGCAACCGATCCGATGTCTAAACCTCTAAAACTGTAGTTGCTAGGTACACTGCCTAGACCATCTGGTCCCAGTTGGTCTCTACACTTGTTGGTTGTCACAAAAACACAATATTTTTTCGTTCGTAGTTGTATAATGATTGTTCCTATCTGTCTATTAAATAATTAAAAAACTGTTATTTTATTAAAGTTTCATCAGTTTCTACATACACAGGAATTTGTTTAAACGTGAAAAAAAATCATTTTTATTACTTTCCGTTGTGACAATTTTTTGTTTATGTCGGCTTTTCAAACAACTTCAAACGCGATGACTGACTCAATGTTATTTTTAGGCTATGAAGTTACTTTACAGAAGAACTAACTAAAGAAATAATTATAAAGTAAAATATCTATGACATGAGACACTGATTCGAAATTAGAATTAACGCGCGCAAAAGAATACGAGTTAATATATTTGAGTAAAACAGATATACTTACTCCGATTATTCGTTGTAAGATATACTCACTTTAGAGTATCATAGATATAATTAGTACATATTAACATACTTAGATAATACAATATATCTATAAAAATTAAAATGTCGTTATTTATGCTACTAAACGATCGTTGTTATTTTCTCAATACGAATCGATCGAATTCGATCGGCACTAAGGAAATTGTAAATTGCAATTTTATCTGCTGATTTACCAGTTGCTCCGTGGTGATCGAAAATATCGTGTTCAAATTCCTTAGTTGCATGTTTGAGAAATAAATCATGTTTGAAGATGAATGAAACATGCACTGGATGTAACGCGACGGATTAATTGCTCCATAACCCTCTCAGGAATGGGATGAGTCTTTGGACGTATTAAGGCTGCAACTTTACTTTTTTGACGATTTTTTCATTTGTCTTAGGATTTTTTTATAGAATAAGGGTGACAAACAGGCCCACAGTCCACCTGATGGTAAGTGGATGCTGTGGCCCATAGATATTTTATCCTCGATTAAGAATCAAAACGCAGATGCGTTGCCACCCCTGAGGGCTAAGATGCAATGCCTCGTTTCCAGTAAAAAATGATCTCCGGATCTCTACACTCACCATACGAAACAGCAGTCTTAAGCTACTATTTTACGCTGATATTCTGTGAGAGCGTGGTCCTTCGCCGGTCGAGCCGACCCATTTGTGCTACAACCATAACAAAGCTGCAGCGTGGCTCTACCACGTATAAATTGTACCACGTAAAATGTAATAATTCATTATTTTCAATACAGAATAAGAAAACCCCACTGGACAACAATAAAATGCCAAATCCAGTAAAAAAACCGACTGTTCCAAAAGTGTTAGAAAATGACAAGAAAAAGCAACACGATGCATTAATAGATGAATTCAAGAAAGTCCATCGGAAAATGTTCGCAAACCAAGACATTACATGCGATGAAACGGAAAAGAACGTTGGAGACAGCACAAACCGTACAGTAAGTGACCGTTTTATTTGTAATTGCGTGCATTTGTCATGAGCTGTACTCGTAAGACCAGAGCCTTTAACATAAAATAGATCGCGTGTAATATATATTGTTATAATTTTCCTCTAATCCATTAAGACTTGCAAAGAATAGAAACGTAAGCTCTTAAGTTCAGTACCGAGTTAGGTCGAGTCAGTAAAATATATAAATTACCACTACTAACAAACACACAGCAGCATGATAGTCCTTTTTTCACTGGTATTGAGTAAAAGCGTCCACCATGGTATAACAACCTATTTATGCTGTAATAATACCATGAAAATCTACAACAATTTTAAGCGAATAAGGCTGCAGGTGCATTTGCGGACCAATATGAAAACCCTTGTAGCCTGTAATTTAAAGTTATTTTTAAGTTGATGAAAAACCTTGTAGCCTGTAATTAAAAGATATTTAGTAGTATGTTTTAAGATAAAACATGTAACGGCACATGGGTATGTAAAGTGATATGTCTAACAGTGAGTCTATGCAGTGTAGAAGTAAGGAATACAGACTGTGTATTAAAAAGTGTCCATAAAACAATTAAATAAGGGTAGCGCCACTATAACTACGGGGTAGATTTTAAAGAACGCACCGAAGAATATTAGTGGGATAGACGACTTTTTCGAGGTTATATTTACTAAATAAAATTATTTTAGATTTTAGAGCTACTGAGCAGTTTAGCACCACACTTAAACCGTCGACAACTGCTAAGTTCATTTCATCCCAGTAGAGCTACTCCAGCGCTGTTGTGGAGAGTTTTTGAACTGTTATTTACTGCTTACAGATGGCCACTTTTTCAATTGTTCTACTATGGGAGTAATACTTCTTACTTCTACACTCCATAAGGGAGTTAATGAACTGCTTATAGGCTGGGGGTGTGATGATGAAATGATAAATGGATGATGCTCGTGAATCACCTTACTTCTACTTCATTTTAAAATAATATAACGAGCATGCAACTTACAATTTAGAGCTATAGCAAATCAAATTTTTGTAATTGACGAAGGTTCACAACAATCAATTCCTTATATTTAGTTCCCCAGAAAGGGACGTTGAGTTGGGAACTGGACCGTAGTCCACATCAAAATAACTGGCGAATCTGTAAATGAGGATCATCGTGGATTGAGGAATATAAGTAACAAGTATTTCTCAAAATGGCAACTTCACCTGTATCTTTGTAAATAACAAGGCGGTATATTTATCGAGAATCTTTCTCTTTTGTTTCTGCGCCTATAAACCTACTTGCCCAGCGCAGCGTGTTGACAATAGGAATTAGTCTGTCAAATCGTGCATCCCAATGAAGGCTAATAAAAATTTACCGCTCACCAGGTGTCGCTAGTTGATACTGAGGTGAAGATAATTGTTACAGAGTGTCACTTTTTTTTTAAATAAAAGTTTTTCTAATACATAAAACAATGCCTCAGTGGTTGCGGTTTTTACTTCCAGAATTATCCGGCGTTTGTTTTGTCTATTTTTATTTAAATAATATAAAACACAGCAATGAAAATATTATTATGCTAGGAGATTTTAATGGAAGGGTTGGGGTGAGGAGGCTTGGTTATGAAAGGATATTGGGAACGTTTGGTGATGAAAGTATAAATGAGAATGGTGAAAGTCTCCTCACCGTATGTATGGAAAAGAATCTTTTTGTGACGAACACTTGCTTTCGTCACAAGAGGATTCATATGTATACTTGGGAAAGAGGTGACGATAGAAGCATGATAGATTTCATAATTGTGGATGAAAGATTGAGGGGCGCAGTGGTGGATACAAGGGTTTACCGGGGTTCTAACGTAGGAACGGATCATTATTTGGTTTTATGCCGAATTAATGGTCTATTCAGGTGTTGGCGCCATCGGCCATCTGTGTCTACCACTGCGTTACAGCGTATTAGAACAGAAAGGTTGCAAGATGAAGGTGAGAAAAACAAGTTCAAATGTAGACTGAAAGAAAATATAAGTGGTTTGGATGAATTATGTATGAAGGAGTTAGTCTTGGAGAATGTATGGCAAAACGTAAAGAAAGGTTTAGTGCATGCAGCTACCGAAGTATGTGGTGTTAGTAAGAGAAAGAATGAAAGGAAAAATAATACGTTTTGGTGGGATGATGAGATACGTATGGAAGTTGAAGCAAAGAAGAGAGCATAGCTAGATTTACTAGCAACAAAGGCTGGTAATTCTAGCGGTACGAATGATGATATTGAAAGAAAAAAGGCAGTCTTTAGACATCTTAATAAGAGAGTAAAAGAAGTAGTTGAAAGAAAAAAGCAAGAAAGAACGGATAAGAATGATAGAAGAATATCGGATAACTTCCAGGCAAATATTAAAATGTTCTGGAAACTGGTAAGAACTGCCAGGGGACATTCAAAACAGCCTATGATGAATGCTATAAGAGACGAGAATGGCTATATTCTGAATGATGAAGTTTTGAGTTTAAAGAGATGGAAGGAATATTTTGAGAGCGTGTTTATGAGTGAGGAGACAACGTGTGTACTAAGTGAAGTAGAAACTCCGAAAGAAGAGGAAAGAGGTAGCGAGATAAGTATAGATGAAATAATGAAAGCAATGAAAAGCATGAAAGCGGGTAAGGCGCCCGGATATGATAGTTTCACTCGAAATGCTAAGGGCTGGAGAGGAGGTGGTGGCAGGCCTGCTGCACACCTTGTTTAATTTATGCTGGGAACTGAAGCGGGTACCGGTAGACTGGTGCAAAGCCGTGATAGTCCCAGTATATAAAGGAAAAGGGTCGCAGCAGGACTGTAAAAACTACCGTGGCATCAGCCTTCTTAGCATTGTGGGAAAACTGTACGCTAAGGTACTGATTGAAAGGGTCATGAAAGAAACTGATGGAAAAATTTGGGATGTGCAAGCGGGATTTAGAAAGGGAATGGGATGTACAGATCAAGTCTTTTCCATGCGCATGATCGTGGAGAAGTTTCTGGCCAAAAACCAAAAGGTTTTTTGTGCGTTCATGGACTTGGAAAAGGCCTATGACAGAGTGGATAGGGATTTGCTATGGCAAACACTGAACTCATTTGGGTTGAGCGCTGGCTTGATACAGGCATTGGAGTCTCTTTATAGGGGCTCTAGTGCTTGTGTTAGGATCAACGGGGTCTACTCGGACTGGTTTGACATCCATAAAGGTGTCAGACAGGGCTGTGTGGCTTCCCCGTGGCTGTTCAACCTATTTATGGACAGTTGTTTGCAAAATTTGAAAGTTGAAGAATTCGGATTAAGAATGGGTGAGTTAACCGTCAAATGCCTTTTGTACGCCGGGGATCAAGTCATTCTTGCGTCGTCGGTGGCCGAGTTGCAAATGATGGTTACATTAATGAACGGATCATTAAAAGATTATGAAATTTCATAATATAATACATTATGAAAGTGAACGCAAGTAAGACGAAGGTTATGGTTTTTGAAAGAGAAGAAAGTAAAACGATTTGTGAAATAAGAATAGAAGGGGAGTTGATCGAGCAAGTAGATGAGTTTGTATATTTGGGCTGCGTATTTAGCAGGGATGGGAGATATGATAAGGATATAGAACGACGAGTGAATGCGGGAAATAGAGTAAATGGGGCCTTGCACTCTATTGTGAAGAGTCAAAATGTGTCGAAAAAGGCACGTATGGCAATTCACAATGCTGTGTTGGTTCCTACTTTAACGTATGGTAGTGAAAGTTGGGTGTGGCAGAAGAAGCACGAGAGTAGAATAAACGCAGTAGAAATGCGGTCGTTAAGGAGTATGTTAGGGCTGAAAATGAAAATTTACGTAAGAGTCCAAGGAGCATTTTGTTGATTAATTGTAAAGGACTAGAAAATCACTGCTCTGACAAAATAGCTGTTTAAGGTTTTATTAATACTTTCCTACCTTTACCTATGAAATCTCCGTTCTGTAGTACTGATCATTTTAAGTCAACATAATTTTTGTTTAGCAAAGAATTCTAATTTTAAATTAATTTTATTTTAAAAAACATGAAATTCTTTTTTCAAAAAAACGACGGGTTGCACTCCGGGAGTGCCGGCAGAAGTGAAAACTTGAATATTAACGTTGTGCATTTTTGATATTTTGGAATGGTTAGGGAACCATTTTGCACGAATTGCTTTAATTATCAGTATAAAAGTACTATCATTTATGTGGTAGAATACAATATTTATTAATTGCGCTATCGTACACAAACATGACAATTTAATATTAGGTACATTCGCGCAAGCGCCCTGCGCCGCCTAAACGAAGAAAGAGAGGGGGATACTTCCTCTCCAACGCCGCGTCGGCTGTCACGTGTCCTGACGCGAGTTTAACATTTTTTACCCATTACAAAAAAGTGTACAACGCCGCTAAAGAAGTTTCCACTTCAATTAATGTTTTGCTTATTGATTAGTGATATGTTTTCATCACATTTGAATCTTTTTCGTCATTAATGATACGTTAAAATTCGAGTAATTACGGAATATAAGTACCATCTTGGCAGCAACGCGGCACAAGCGGCACGCAACATCAACGATGTTTACTGAGCGAATACGAGTAAGTACTACAAACGAACGCACCACTTGTTATTGGTTTTTCCGCTTCCGTTCTGGAAATTTTGACTTGAAAAATGAACCCCGTGGTCCTTCGAATGCTTTTGTCGGCAACGACGAATTAAAGGCGTTTGTGGGAAGCTGATGTTACTCAATCAACGGCTGAATTAGCAGCCGTTAGCATCAAAACCATATTGGTCTATTTGCGTCAAATTGGCAAGGTGAAAAAGCTTGACAAATTGGTGCCCCACGAACTCAATGGTCACCAGCGCGAAGTACGCGTCGAGACGTGCCTTGGACTACTCAACAGGCACACGAACGAAGGAAGCTAGAACCGCATTGTTACCTGCAACGAAAAATTTAATTTTTTGACAATCGCAAGCGCCCAGCAAGTTAGTTGGATCCTGGTTCCACACCTAAACAATGCCGTAAACTACCTAACCGTCACTGTTTGGTGGTCTAGAGCCGGTGTGATTCATCACAGCTTCTTACCAAACGAGATGAGCATTACTGCAGATGTGTGCTGTGAAGACCATAACACAATGATGGAGAAGCTCGCGTGTCTCAAACCAGCTTTGGTTAATCGCTCGTTCTCGCTGCTCTTGCACGACAACGCGCGACCTCATACAGCACAATAGACGGTTTCCAAGCTACAGGAGCTGGGTATGTAAGCTCTCCGAGACCCGAGAGGGGCGGTACTTAGGCTATATAATACGTATAAGTTAATATTATGGCTTAAAGTTATGATGATATTCTTCAACTGATCCGGAAAAAGTCGTTCCTTGTTGAGAGATTCCGCGGCTGGCGCTGCAAATTTTTCTCTTGAAAAGTTCTAAAAATCCGCGACAGCATATGTTCATCTTCTAAGGATAATCCCAATCGACTATTTTTATATAAAATACTGGTGCGACAAAATAATTATACTGGAGGTCGGAGCGGAGGTGTCATGTTTGTCTCTAGGTCAGAAAATGCGGAGAATCTATTTATTTTAAAACATCAGAAGAATGGAAAAATTAATTATACCTAACTAATATTTAAGATAGATAATTGTTTAACGCGGGCAAAACCGAGGCGGGCCGCTAGATATTAAAATAGTTAAATTTGCTATAAACTCCTAGTACTTGCATATATTTTGGTACTTTGCACCATTAGTGTTCGCTATTCTTCGCTTTAATTATTAATAATGATTTCTTATATTTACGCGAACACTACACATTTAAATAATACTAGTTTTTCGGAATTTATCGCGTAAATTTAACTATAAATACCCGACGTTTCGAGCGCTTTACAGCACCCATGATCACGGGGGGGGGGGGGGGGGGGGGCTGAGATGTTCAACTTCCAGATCTCATAGTTAACAGCGGTTACCATAGATTAAAATTTAACTTTTGTTCCGATCTACACAGTATGAACTTATGGTACTCGTATCTTGAAGTCTTGCAGTTGTATGCTTGGGTTGGGATTTAATTTTATTTATTATAGGATCCCAAGCAGAAGGTATGGATGATGAGTATTAAATAATTATTAATATTTAATACTCACTCTGGATCTATTAAAAAAAACATTGTTATGTTTACATTTAATATAGTAATTAACTTATTTAAGTTTTTAATGGTATTCTTATTGTGTCCAGCTGCGGGACGTACTCGCATATGTTTGTTACTTCCCTTAATTAATTGACATCCATTTACTGAGTACTCCTAAACGTATCTAATACATGGTTACAAGAGCACAGATGTTCCTGGAACGTTTCCTTATGTTCTTCTAAGGTTTTTCTTACGTTTCCACTTTACTGTTTTCTATTTTTATTGTTTTACTTAGAATTAAATATCGACAAAAAATTGTCACGGTTATTTTCAAGTACTATACTTGAAACTAGAACCAATAACTTTGTTAATACCTTTCGATACTGAATATCAATAATTTGTACACATATTTTGTGTAGCTTTGTTTATGCCGCCTAATAATCTATATATACCTTTATGCTAAATTTCAAGTTGCTTAGACAACCTGAAGAAGTGGACGTTTCGATTAATAGTCAGAGAGTGATAAAAATGGCAATTTTCCGACCTTGATAGCTTAAGAATTATAAAAACTTTATTAATTAAGGATTTTAAGCATTCAAGAAATCCTAAATAAGTATTTTTACTTAAAAATTATAACTGTGCAAGTTAATTGATTTTTGAGTTTTACGTACGTACACGGACAAAATGCTGTCATTTCAAATTCATATATCATCATATTTCAAATTCTTTCAATTCTGTCCCGCCCTAGATAACTATATCACCTGACTCTAACGGCTCATACCAACCAATCTGTAAAAACGTGAACTCGCGCCTGTCTTTCGTTCGGGTGTCATAGCCGACGACAAAATGACATATATAGGTAACTAGGTAACGGACAAAATTACATAGGTATGTCGTTTTATCCTTAATAACTCAATAAGTTAATTGTGCACTAACTAAGTGTTTAACTTTATTCAAAGCTGTTAATTTCTTTAGAGATAAAACTTTACAAAAAACACCTTACAAAAACGATACAGTTCAAACAACCGACTCTACGGAACAAAGCGATAATTCAACATCAAACACTGGTCAAGACCTTAATTTTACCTGCTCCAAATAAAAATCTGCTGGTAATAAAGAACGCCCTTCATCCTATACTCTAGTAGTGCCTATTGAGGATATATCACCTGTCCTAAAAGGACGTTACATAAGTGGCCAAGGAAAACGTAAGCCAAAGATACAACAAACCTCTTAGATTTTGACTTCTCCTTCAAACACGAACGCAATTAAGTCAAAACATGAGCCTAAAGCTGCTGCGGAGAAGAGAAGAAGAAACGTTACCAAAACCTTGTTCGAAGAAGTCAGTGAAGAAGAAAATTTGGCAAGCAACGCTCAAGATGACGAAGAGGATTGCGCTTGCATATATTGCAACGATCATTTTTCCCGGTCAAGACCCGGAGAAGACGGTGTTTAAGTTTTTCGCAGTGGGCCCACGCTTCTTGCGCTGACGTTTCTAAACGAACAAAGCGATTCATTTGCGAGCTTTGTCTTTAATTTTATAAATTTTGTTATGTATGTCATTTTGTCCATATGCTACGGACAAAATGGATTTTTGTTGATCTCAATTAAACTATACTTTCAAAAAAAAATTGTTTGTTTATCCTTTAAATATCTATTGGAATTCATAGCTATAAAACCAAAGATTGCTGGTGTACAGTATGAATGTGCTGTGAAATATTAATAAAGAGTTCTGACCCAAAAACAAAACTGTATGTCATTTTGTACGTATTTCCCCTATATGTAAAATGCTTTGTGTAAATAACTGAATCCTTGAATAAAACTATTATTTACGGATTATATCGTATTTAATTACAACTTGAATTTACATATTTTTATTTATCCCGACGTTTCGGGTGCTTTAGCACCCATGGTCACGGTCCCGCACGCAGTCCCCCACTGCGATGTTTGACGTCCTAATGTCATAGTTGGTCCGGCTACCTTCAGTTTTTTGAATATTAATTTATGGTCCGATTTACGCAAAACGAGCTTATAGTATCATGAAGTCTTGCAGTGGTATGCTTGGGTTTGGGTTTAATTTTGTTAATTATAGGATCCCAAGCACCCATCCATCTTCTCTATTGAAATTTGGATGTTTTTTAATTTCAATAGCCTCGCGTGTCATCGTTGGTAGGAATCGGTGTTCTTTTGCGAGGATGCGAGGATTTGTGGTTTATCAAATCTAATGTAATGGTGGGGACGATCTTGAACATAGTCTCTCTTACATAGGTCAAACAAAAAGATCTATAAAAACCCGCATGAAGGTACATATAACTGACGTGAAGCACCGACGCTCCGGGAAGTCTGCAGTCTGCGAACATGTTCAAGATCGTCCCCACCATTACAATATCCTTGTTACGCGAGGCTATTGAAATTAAAAAATATCCAAATTTCAATAGAGAAGATGGATAGGTGCTGCCATCTGCTTGGGATCCTATAATAATTAACAAAATTAAACCCTAACCCAAGCATACCACTGCAAGACTTCATGATACTATAAGCTCATTTTGCGTAAATCGGACCAAAAATTAATATTCAAAAAACTGAAGGTAGCTGGACTAACTATAACATTGTGACGTCAAACATCTCAGTCCCCCCCCCCCTCCGTGACTATGGGTGCTGTAAAGCACTCGAAACGTCGGGATATTTAAAAATAAATTAAATTTGTAATTAAATACGATATAATCCGTAAATAATTGTTTTATTTAATGTGTAGTGTTCGCGTAAATTTAAGAAATCATTAACTGAATCCTGTATTTTTTAATTAATTACTCAAGAAAAGATTTAAACCAGCAGCGAACCTGTGTAGGTATAAAATTATGTAAAGAAAAATGAGGTCGAAGCGTTTAATTCAAATTATTTTATCAATTATAAAAATGAGGCTGGTAACAATCGACTTGTGCGATTAAGCGTTGTGGTTTTTGTATTATTTTGTTAAAATATCTTACGAGAGTTAGTCAAAACTATAACAAATTGCACTATTAATTCAACTAATGCTGATATTTTTTATAAATTTCCATAAAAATTACCTGTATAACTTATTTCAATATTTCCACAAATTGTAACGTAATAAATTATTTTACTTATTAATTATTTTATTTATTTTACATATTTGGCTTACTTTATACATTTTGGCCTTTATTATTTTTAAATATTTAGGCCGTATTTTCTCTATGTGGTAGGGCCACGTTGCAGTTATGGTATTAGCATGAATGGGTCGGCTCGACCGGGTTAGCACCACGCTCTCACAGAACACCAGCGTAAAATAGCAGCTTAATGCTGCTGTGTTTCGTATGGTGAGTGTAGAGATCCGGAGACCCTTATTACTGGAAACGAGGCAATCCATCTAAGTTCTCAGGTGTGGCAACGCATCTGTATTTTGATTCTTAATCGAGGATAGATGTAGGTTTCTTTGGGTCACAGCACCCACTTACCATAAGGAGGTCAGTGTGCTCATTAGTCACCTGTTGTCTATATAAAAAAATTTTTTTTGGAAGATTTATTATTCAAAACTACACGGTAAAAAGGTAACGCAGGTTTTTAATAGGTTGAATGTGACAAAACCTACAAAAAATACAAATAAGGCGCGTGCAGTTTTAAATTAGACAATCTCTACTTTGTATATTATCTTATTTTAAATAATTTTATTGAATCTTATTACATAATACTATAATTTGTATTAATTAGTAATTTATGTCTCTTAAATTGCTTACTGCAACGCCGTGAAAAGGTTACTAAGTGTTTAGCCCGCTAGCTCAGAAAGAACAGCAAACAGGTTAAGATTTATAACATATTATATTGTTGCGCGCCACCTTTGATGCCTGGGGCATGGCATTAGCGCCATCTTTTATCAAATAGAAGACTAAGCTTTTTAGAAAGGTCCACACTCGAATTTTCTACACCAAGTAGGTCGGGTCCGGTATTTGCTGGAACATTCTAGATGTTTCAGTGGAAAAGGCCTATATAAAGCCGTTTAGGGCCGCGACCGAGTAGTATTGAATCGGCGATACAAGCGAAGACTTGGGAGCAAAATAAAGTGAACTAAAGTGTTAAGTGTGGTAAATTATTAGTGTATTTTAAGTTTTAATTGATGTTCGGTAATTAAAGTGTCAATTTTGGTAATTCAATCGGCAGTTTTTATTGTCACAAACCCCAAGCTCGTGACAATATTATACATATAAATAAAAATGAAGTATCTGACTGTTATATTAAAACAACTGGCTCATGTTTGGCTTATGGGGTTATTTGCATACCGTTAAAACATAAACAATCATGTTTGAAATTTTCTCTAGCTGTCTATTTGTCTGGGCAAATAATGAAACTTTACGAACTTTACGGATAATAAACTAACGGAAATAAGAGTATACTTCTTAAACTCTACAAAAATACGTATTTATAAAAAAATGTTAACAATTTTGTTTGACTTCATGTATCCTGAAGACTTACTACAAATTCCAAGATTGGGTCTACAAAATCGACTAATTTATTATTAAAGTTTTTTTAAAATAAATAAATAATTTATTCTGAACCAAACCTTTTGTACATTTTTCACACCACCCACCACAGTGCGTAACAGTTTGTCGGCGGGTTATGATTAATTTATACGAATGCGACTATTCAAACAATATCGCCAACACATTGCCAGTTTACTAGATCCTTTCATTGATAAATATTTTATTAATATTATACATACTTTTATATACTATTATTTAATAGTATACAACGGACAATTAATAACATTGATTTTAACACGAAATTACCAAGCAAATTCCATATTTGTGTTGCGTAATTTATATACTATATATATATATATATATATATATATATATATATATAAGTATATAAATTACATACAGTAAAAACGGTCTCCGGTTCTCTACACTCACCATACGAAACATAGCAGCATTAAGCTACTATTTTACGCTGGCATTCTGTGAGAGCGTGGTCCTTCCCCCGGTCGAGCCGACCCGTTCGTGCTACAACTATACTACTAATTATAACTGCAGCGTGGTTCTAACATGTATAAAATATAGTTCTGAAAATCTCTGTCCTGGGGAGAATAAACAAGAAACACATCGGGGCTTTTTGTAAACATTGATTTACATTTACAATATAATATGTGGTACAATAACAACAGAAACAGCCTTTTTCCCATCAATGATGTATTACTTAATAGTATAATGACACCTAAATTTTTGCTAAGCACGAGTTAAATAAGTACTATTATATGGGTACGCCATGAATAAGCATTATAAATAAATATGAATCATAAAGATGCCAAAACAAAATTGTTTTATAAAGCGTTTCACATCATAATATTCAATTTTAATAGACGCATGCAATGCAATTAAGCAACAAGATACTTTCACTTCGATCTTTCTATGGTATAGTTTTTGTAGTACCTACTTCACAATATTTTTCGTATGTTCGCCAATTTTTGTTAACACAATATTATTGTATGTTTTATACTACATTTTGATCCATATCTATGTGTTCTATAAAAAGTATATAGCTAAATATTTTTTTTTCTAAAAACAAATCAATGTTTAATATTGATTATATTGTATTATCTATTTATAAAATATTAAAATTATCTCGTGTCAAACTGATTGGCAAACGCAACATTAATATTGGCACTTTTATTACTCCCTTCAATCGCAGTTTATCGTAATCACTAGACAGATAATAATCTTCTATATATACATTATACATATAATAAAAATGTAAAAATATAAACGTAAATTGCACAATGATTTTCATATAGTTTCAAACAATCAAACAAATAAATTGTAAATCACTTTGAGTTACAGGGACTAAAAATAAGTAATTAAATAAATTTCTATCATTTTCAAAATTGTCTGTCTACATAGGTATCTGTCTCTCTGTTTATAAACGTTTCCCGTATAACACACTGATTTATATAGTAATTCGACTTACATTTTTTCATTAAAATCGGTTCATTATACCAAAATTTATGATTAAATATTCTGAAGTATGAGTACGAAGTATAGATAATATACGACTTTGTTCAATGTTTGCGTTGAGTCATCAAGTGCATTTTTATCTAATATCAGAAATCGCAATTAAACGATACAAAGTAATGTTCTATAACGATATACTTATACCTAAAACATATATTACGCATATCGTCTCAGTTATAATCATTAATTAAGCAATGTTATCGATAGATGGCGTTGTGCAAATGTAATGTAAAATGGCGGGCTTTGTTTTCTTTCCCGTAAAATTGCCTTCATAATTGCAGCTGATCTTTTTAGTATACATAGGCAGAAGCCTAGCGTACGCATAGTGCATATACCAATATGAACTTTATTATGTGGTTCTTAAATATATTAACGGTAAATACGTTGTGATGTAGAGCTAGGACTTTTTTTATAGGATAAGGGTGACAAACAAGCACACAGTTCACCTGATGGTAAGTGGTTGCTGCGACCCATAGACAGCTACATCTATCCTCGATTATGAATCAAAATGCAGATGCGTTGTCACCCTTGAGGACTAAGATGGAATGCCTCGTTTTCAGTAAAAAGGGTATCCGGTTCTCTACAGCCACCCTAAGAAACACAGCAGCGTTAAGCTCCCATTTTACGTTGGTATTCTGTGATAGCGTGGTCCTTCCCCGGTCAAGCGAATGGGTCGGCCATTCTTGCTAAAACTCTACCACTAATATAGCTGCAGCATTGCTCAACCACATAATAAAATACACATTAAACGGAACGTCATATCATAATAGGATGCCAATCAAATGAAAAATTTAAGATGTATATTTTTAAATAGCGCCTATCTATTATACATGGACAAAAATATGTTTTACTTTCATTAAAAGTAACCTAACAGCCTTAAAACGTCCCACACCTCAGCATTTACATATATTTTTAAGTTTTTTTTTTGTTATTGCGAAGAGTTCAACGCGCTGCCCTACTGCATGTTTAGGAATAATTCTTTTATTTTTTTACAATTTTTAAAATTGTCAATTGATCACAATATTTTCTTTGACCACCGAAAACGTGGTAAATAAAATTTTAAAAGCGTTCTTAACGATTTCGTTGATTTCGGTGGGAATTAAATTTAAGTTTTTCGCATACTGTGCTGTATTACTCTACCTATAAATTTATTAAAGTACGTATAGTCCTTATGATTTTGAATATTAAAAACTTGTCATTATTCTTCTGATATAATGGTTCCTTTATAAAAGGTATTAACCGCGTAGAAATTCATGTCTATTATTTTTAAGATCTGGTGATAATATATATCTTTAAATAATCCGCTCTTTTTAAATATAAATTAATGTATATTTTTTTGGTTTTAGAATAGAATAGAATATAATCATTTTAATAAAGATTCAATAAAAATTACGTAAGGATTACATGTACCTAGTTCTTATTGAGTCATTTTTTACTTTTACCACCGAGGTTTTTTTTTACTTTAATGAGACTATCCACGACTTTTTCTTCTACCAGAGCGCAATCTGTAATGAAGCGAAATATTTCACAAATTTCATAGCGAGGAAGTTCATTTATTTGGAAAATATATGGGTTAATGTTTCTTTCTGACAGATTAGTTTAATATTAGCTTATAGGTTTAGAAATCAATCTTCCGATATTACTAAAAGAAAAATATAAAAAGAATTAAAAGTGCGCAAAAAATTACAGATCAACTACTGAGACATTGTTTTGTGTATAATTATAATACTCTAGAAAACGTTAAGCTTTTATTTGAAACGAACTTCTCATTGTGTAACAAAAAAACTTCACCTCAGTACCAAATAGCAACCATCTGAGGAGTAGGAGATTATTATCATTACTAATAATTTATTTTTTATTATGGTTGCAGGACTTTTTTATAAATCGTCCTGTTCCTAACTTTCAGAAACTCACAGAACCTAACTCCTGTTTTGGATGACACTTTTATATTGTATATGCATAAATTGCATTGAAATTTTTTAATTTCATTTTATAGCTAGGAACCTATTCTTAAAAAAGCTTGTAATTTTTATCCAACAGCTACAGTTAAAACCAGTCTTAAGATAGAACGCGTTTTCCCTAGTTAAAACTAGTTTTACTCAATGCCTTTGTTATAACTAGAATTAAACTAATGCTTAAATTGAATATCAGGTAAAACTAGTTCTTACCAAACAAAACGCGTTTTTCCGAAGCGAGTCAGCTAGAACCGTTCCGATCGAGGTTAAAAGATCGATCGAGTTCTGGATTTGATTTGATTGCGATACTTTGGACTTTGGCTTGCTTACCGGACCTCAGAATGAGCGATTATTATAGATAAGATAGGTCGAATCTGTACTAAAACCGAATCAGAACGCCAAGACTTTACGTAGTCTCGTCTTCCTACCCAGAGAACGCAGCCCCTGCTCTCTGTAGCAAATTTGGTACGCAAGGGCGAAGGGGCTGCACTTTCCGCGGCACCGAAGCCGTTGCAGAAGTAACTGTGCCAATATTCCTGCGTAACAAACTTTTGACAAATATTTAGTAAGTATATCTTGTTTTCAATCCCAAATTAGTTTTTCTAGTGCAAGTTTAGTTTGTACTAAAGCTCGGAGTGACAACTAGTTTTACCTGAACATCAAATATTATGAGTGGTAAATTCTAGTTTTGACTAGGCATTTCTAGTTTTCACAAAGGCATTTAGTAAAAACTAGTTTCAACTAGGGCAAACGCGTTTTATTTAAAAAGGGGTTTTACTGTAACAATTATAGGGCAATTGCTACAATATTGTACTTTATTAATGTAGGTATATTTTTATTTGTTAAAGAATGAAAAACCATAATTTAATTTGATATCTGCGCTCGTGATCGTTCCGAAGTATGAGAAATTTTCTATACAAGAACTCCGTATCGAAAAGGGTCTCCGAGGCGAAAAAGCAGTTGTTAATATTTTGTAACTACATTGTACATATTTACAATTAATTAAGCAGTCCGAAATATACAGAACATTCTGTATATTTTCTAATTCTAATTTGTTTCTATTTGTATATTGCAGTTTTTTTTATTACAAGCAACCATATTTTAACAAATTTTTAATCTTGCTCTTACTAAAATTTAAATGTGAATGTTTATCTGTTTGATATGCATTCACGTGAAAGGGGCCAAACGAATTCATTTGAAATTTCGTAAGTAATTAGATTACGTCAATTGAAAAGAGCATAGAAAAATATTTTTGAATTGAAGTAGTGGAAAGAACCCCTTGCTGTGGCTTTTATAAAAGTGGAGCCGCGGGAAATAACTAGTGGATTACAAACTTGTGTCTGAAGTCGAGTCTTTGCTGAACAAAGTCTCGGATTGGGGGCGACTAAATCTAGTCCAGTTTAACCCTCAGAAAACACACGTTTTCGCGTTAACCGCTAAAAAGAACCCTTTCGTCGTATCTCCTCAGTTTCAAGGCACTCCCCTTGTTACCTCAGTCAGTATCGGAATCCTCGGTTGACATATCGAGTGACGTGCAGTTTCGTGGTCACTTGGAAGAGAAGGCCAAATTGGCATCTAAAAAGCTTGGCGTGCTCAGCAGAGCGGGACAGTATTTCATGCCGGCACTCCGCCTGCAACTTTACAAGACGCAGGTTCGGCCGCACATGGAATACTGTTCCCATCTCTGGGCTGGGGCTCCCCAGTGCCAGCTCCTTCCACTTGACCGCATCCAGAGCCGAGCGGCTCGAATCGTCGACGACCGAGTGCTTTCCGATCGGCTCGATTCACTGGCGCTGCGAAAAGTTGTTGCATTTCCTTGTGTATTTTATCGCATTTATCACGGGGAGTGCTCTGAGGAATTGTTCGGATTAATCCAAGCTGTCATATTTCAAGAACGCACTACGCGGCAAACCTCCCGATACCATCCATACCATCTGGATGCTTGGCGGTAAACCACAGTACGTTTCAAAAGGAGTTTTCTTCCGCGTACAACCTCTCTGTGGAATAGTTTACCACCGGCGATTTTTCAGTACCGTTACGACCTGGGGACCTTCAAGAAAAGAGCTTACTCCTTTCTAAAGGGCTCGCAGCGCACCTGCAATTCCTCTGGTGTTGCGGATGTTCATGAGCTGCGGTAGTCACTTAACATCAGGTGAACCGTACGCTCGTTTACCTCCTCTTCTATTAAAAAAATTCTCTCTAAAATCTATTAAAAAAAGCAAAAAAACATTGTAAGCCAAAAATAGTTTATTGTTAATTTAGTAAACAGTATTTTTTTTAAATAACCTTATAATTTTATTTTTAAAAAGGATTTACATATTCAATGACGCCCTTTCTAAATTCTGAAATAAAAAATTTCACAAAAAGACCTTGTAGAACTCACAATAACTGATCTAACTGATATTTTTGATATTTAACTTAGTACGTATTATATAAATTTTTATACCTATTATTTATAACTTTATATACCTAGCCTATTTGGTTCATGTTGTGATCGCTGTTATTAAAGTTACATTTTACTATTATAGAAAGTGATAAATATGTAATCATTATTGTAAACGGGTTGGTGATCCTCGATAAATAAATATACAAATAAATTTATTTTCTATCTATATTATTGTAAAATATTTTTGTTGACGTTATATATAGCAATTTAGTATTAGTTTTTGAATTTATTGAAAGTATGCATAAATAACTCTCTTAACAGTTATCAGGGCATACAACATTTGCATCTGATCCGCACGTTTGCTTGCGGTCGTTGATAGTCGTGTATTTACTGACCGAGTATATTTTTTACCGACGTCATTGTCGATTTGAAGACTCCGGACTTTACCTGCGCTAAACACGCCGCGGCTGCAAAGATACTGAGGCACTGATTTCACACGGAATGACTCCACGGTCCACGCTGATAACGTCTACCCACCCCGCACCTGCCGGCAACCTCAGGTGCCTGAACCGAACCTACATCAGTACATCGCTTCTGTTAGTTACCTGTTAACGCTCATAGTGTACGGTTACTGTGAAATAATAACTGAATCACCATAGCTATTCGATTCACAAATCGCAAAATAAATTCACCGTACTGCGTTTTTCCTCGCGTTGGAAAAATTATCGATGACCTTCACACGGTCTTGCTTTTATTCAGCGATTGTTTACTACGCGCTTTTCAAATAAATCCTATTCAACGAAATATTAACTCGTTGCAACGATAATTTAAGTTAATATTGCATTTTGTAACAAACCAGAGCGAATGTGTAATTATTTCTCTAGTGATTTGTGATTGCTGTTAAAATGAAGAAAAATGATAAATCAAAGCCTTTGTTCGTAATTCAATGTTATGAAGTAAGTAAATTCAGCGAGTTATAGATTTCTATACGGACAAAAATCTGATAACGTTTTTATAACAAGAACTTATTATTGTTTTTTCTTTAAATGATTACAAAAACAGGACCTGTGGGGTTTCTTTAGCAGTTTCTTCTCTGGGGAAACTCCATTATGAAATTGCAGTAGACTAAAAAAGTTAAGTTTTACTATTGAAATTCTACAATGAAGAAATAAAAATAAATTAATTCCACGTTTGTTGTAAATTCGGCATTTACATAGAAAGGAATAATCTAGTAGATATATGTCTGTAAATAAATATATTGATCCGTATTGGCGTTAGTTTTTTTGGTGTGAATCATTGTCCCTTCCATGCAACTTCAGTACAGTTATCAATTTAATATATAGTTCACGATCGATTGCTAACTCAGATAAGACTATCTATATAAAAAATATTTCGTATACTGTAGATGTTTGTCGCTAGTAGAAATGTAATTATACGAAATATATTAAACGGAAAGTAGCCGTTTTGTCCCATTGCATTATAATATTGAAGTTATATTTTGTAAATCTTGCCAGCGTTTATGGAATAAGAATATTTATTATACCTACTGATAAAAACGATCGTCCTAAATGTACAAATTTCATGCGTTTAAGCCACAGAAATCTAAATAATAAGGCAATATTATTTAGATCTCTATGGTTTAAGGTAATTAAGTCACCTTTCACATTATGTTTTCCACTTAGTACGAGATATATTGTGCGTCGTCGTTACACTTTAGTTAAGCGGTAGCGCATGAAAATTACGTCATTCACTTGTTTCTTAAGTATTTTCGCGTTGTTGCCTCAGTGCCTCAGTGTTTTTGTATTCAAAGTTCAATGTCAAATACCCCCTGATTAAATATCGCGACTTTGACCCCTATTTTGCAGGTATTTCAATGAATATATACATATACTTATATATACACGTTATTAAGATGTTGTTGTTGTTTAGTTTAGATTGTAACATATTTTCAATGTTCTCTACATCGAGGACTACTACTAGTGAGCTGGTAGCTCACTTCTGTAAAACCATTTCTGAGATTTTTTTTTAAATTAGAAGTATATCTAACTAATAATGGTTTTGCCACATACTGGATACCGAAAATCTTACAAGGTTTTAGTCCGAAGCGTCGAATATTCGGCCATAAGATATCCAAGACCAGTCAAGTTAGTAAATTAAGTAAGTCCTAATATCAAGTTAACAAATGGTTAACCACTGAAAATCGATATGAAAAGCTGGTCTTGTGTATGAAGAAAAGCACAATTGTTTTCATTCAATCCGTTTAAAGCAATTTAATTTTTGTAACGCGCCATTACTTAAATTTTTATCGCACTTGACATAATGTTTTAAATACATTCCTAACTATCAAATATCTGGCCGGATAGTAAGCACTATCTATAACGGGATGTGATCCATTCATAAAGCCCTCAAAATGATAATACATCTGATGTAACCTTCAAAGTTGATTGCAGGTGCCTTTAAGCTGTAGTAGCCATATGCCACCAGGCAGACTACGAGCGTTCTTGTTACTTTTATGTAATAAATATATATTAAAACTAGTAATACTCCTGGAAACTGTTTATGCGGTCAGAACTAAGTTCTACAAGACCATCGCAGAGGAACACAACTACTCTTAATATCATGGCTGTTAGACTGAAATGATGCTGCAGTCTTCAGCAGATATGACAGCATAGAAGCAACTAAACAGATCTCCAAATGCATGACAACGGGAACGCAGCTTCAATACAGCTCGTATTGAAGAACCGAACGAGCGGAAGCAAGACTGAAGTCTTTGTTAAAGATCTGTCTGCCAGAAAGAGCCTGCTGTCGAAGTTGAAGACTGTAAGCTGCGGTGGTGCAGTTGAGTACAATCTGCCACTTTATTTTGCGTATGTGGACTATGAGAAAGCTTCGATTCCGTCAAAATTTGATACAGTCCCTTCAGTGGTGCCAAGTTGACTGTCGGTATATGGAAGTGCTGAAATGCTTATACAGTAGGACTACGACGGTTAACCGAGTATAGAACTAGATTACGAAGCCTATCCAGCAGCAGAGAGGTGTAAGTCAGGATGGATGAGGACGCTATTTCCAGGAAACTCTTTTCCACTGCATCGGAAGACATTTTCAATCTACTGGGCCTCTAAAACTTAAGCTTAGCCCTCTCCAGGACAGGGCTAAGCTTAAGGTTTATCTGCGTAATAGACTTAGAAATGAGAATATCCAGAATAACCGACATAGTACAACAGATTAGTTAGCTGAAGTGGCATTAAGCCGGCCATATAGCTCGAGGAACCGACAACCGTTCGGGAAGAAAGATTCTCGGGTCGCAACCTCGTATCAGAGTGAAGACCTGGTAAGATATACAGGCAGTCAATGGATGCAGGTGGCTCAGGATCGTGCTTTATGGCATTCCTATGTTTAGTAGTGGACTTGTGAATAACTGTAATGATATATATACTATATGATTTTACTTTATTTTGCATACTATTTATTTTATTTATATATATTTATTTATAACATTGTTACTAGCTTTTGTTTGACAGAATTAACATAACTCATAGTTATTTTAATTATCATTCAGACCTTACTTGATCTAATTTTACTCAAAAACCTAAATGTACCAGTACTAAAGTTGGTTAAGCGGTCGCAAGCGCGACTGTTTATCATGTACTGCTGGGGTCAAATCCCAGGTCGGGCCAAAACAGTTTTCATGCCTCAGAAAGCACGTAAAGCCGGACTATAAAAGACAGGAAACAGAGGGTGTATCTGTGTTTGCACCCACACTCGTACACTTTAATTCTGACATTACACATAATAAAATAAAAATATAGGTTTGAAGTGATAATTATATATAAAAATTTCTTCTTATTCTGATTCATCAGCCCTCCCCTGTTGTAGGGAAGACTTGCTTTAATCGTCTAACTTGGTAGATATTCATATTAGCTATTTTATAATATAATGTAAGGCTTCTGCAATGCGCCTCAAAACACCAGCGATATTTTCAGATAATGAGTTCGCTTTTGAAGGACGGATGACTCATTTAACCAGTTGTAAACACTAGCATGGTAGGGGTCACTTCGCTATTGTTAAGTTTGGCATAACAAAAATGTCGTAAAATTAGTCAATCAAACATTTTCTTGTAAGGACTTGTAAGTAGGTACATCTTGACGTGCTACGAACACTTTTCGAATTTCTTGCTACCTACCGAATTTTTAATAAATTTTCAGGTTTTCTGTTTCTACAATATAAGGGTGACGAACACACAGTCCACTTGAAAGTAAGTGGATGGTATGGCCCATAGACATCTACATTTATCCTCAATTAAGAATCAAAATGCAGATGCGTTGTCACCCCTGAGGACCGAGATAGGATGCCTCATTTCCAGTAAAAAAAGGTCTCCGATTTTTAATACTCACCATACAAAACACAGCAGCATTCAGCTGCTATTTCATGCTAGTATTCTGTGAGAGCGGGATCCTACCCCGTTAGAGTCGACCCATTCGTGCTTTAACCGTAATATAGCTGCAGCGTAGCTCTACTACTTACCACTAATCTTCTTACACTTATCAAAAATTAAAAAAATAACTTTTTTATTTTCTAAAGATTATTATCACCCTATCACGAGAAGAACCTTATAAATTTTTTATAAATAATTATAAATCACGGTGCCAAGGAGCAAAGTAACGGAATCGGTCCGCTTCACTGTTTGTTAGTTTTAAGACATAACGAATTCCGTAATTTTTTTAGTCTGAATAATTTTTGAAACCGATGACCTTCAAAAATGTATTGTTATGAAATAAATCAGCAAGAAATCCATTGAAAATACTCTCATCTTCCTTTATTTATACCATTAAATGTTTTGTTGCAAGGATCGTCAATCATCGCTTCAACTGAGAAAACTTGAGGCTATCGCAGCGGAATCTCCAAAAATTAATGGCGAATTACAACTCACGGAAAAAACAGACAGTCCGCCACCTCCGCCGCCGGTAATTTGTTAAAATACATTTTGTTTTTGTATTCCTTATTCGATAAACAATAAAATTGCAGGTTGATTAAAATGATTTATAATTTGTTTTGTTTTTACGTGCAGTTGACCAAAGCTTTTATAAAACTACTGTAAAACAAACACTATTTTTTATAAATAAAAAGATGATATTATTATTTTTTACCAATATATTACATTTTACCCATATATTTTTCTACAAATTCCTTAATTAGTTTTTTCTATTTTATTTTAAGCTAGAAAAGCCCGATTGAAGCTATTTAATGTTCTATGTATATCTTCCTTACTTAAATATTTATAGTGCATATAACGCCGTAAAACTATAATATTTAATCACTACGACTAAGTTTATGTACGAAACTGCCGAATTTTTATTTACAAATACGGTTTTTTTCGGTACTTTTTCTAATTCTATATGAGACACAACTAATTTTACGTAATTTTAGTATCCACCAAATTGTGAGGTCCTTATTTTATTTTAAGCTTATCCAACATTGTATATGTATCAAATGTGTGAAACGTGTCATGAGATTGTAACATTATTTTAATAAAACTAAACGATTTACTCAATAAGTTTTATGTTTCAGATGCCAATAGCGAATGGTCATCAAAACGGTGAAAGTAAAAGCGTTAATAATCAAAAGCCGAAACCAGAAAAATTAGATCGTGTAGATTCTAATATCAGAAAGAACGGAACTCTTAATCGAATACCGACTCCTGATTATAATACCAAAAGCGATTCCCCTTTACAATATAATTTAAAAAATATTAAAGAGGATAACGCAGAAATAGAGTCACTAGAATCGTATAAATTAAAAAATCCTCTAAATGTCCAACCTAGACCACCATCTAACTATTTTATTAAAGCACCAAATGGAACGGCAACTATGAAAAAAATTGCTCGACCCGTTTCGGTTACTATAGGGGAATACGTTAATAATGTCGGTAGGAGAGAACCATTAAAGTTGGATTTTCTTAATGGAGATAAAGTCGATGGTCATTTAATTCCTGAGGACGAACCTATATCTAGTAGACTGCAATCGGAATTAGCTCTTACACTTTCTAGAGCCAATTTACGTAAGAAGACTGAAGCCTTGGTAAGTGAATACCTATAAATATAAGAGTTATTACATTTCGCAGCTTATGCAATGCTTCATATTCATCAATTCCAAACCTAATATGTAATCATTTTCAGGATAAAACTATCAAAATGTCTGTAAATAAGAAAGTGAGCGTGAACGAAACGTCGTTAGATAAAAATTTTCACGCTAGATACGGAAATAATCTTTTACCGCTGCCACCGTCAGTCAGAATACCTAAAGTCTCGAAATTAAAACATTGATCGCTTCGTGCTGGCTATGCTTCTAGCTTCTTCCTAATACGTCTATGATGTAACAAGTGCATATAAATAAAACTGTAAGAAACTTGTAATGTAATACAGCACACCCTTACTTTCGATACAAATCATCACATTTCCTATTTTCAGTCTTATCCTGCATACTAACAATAGGGTGAGGGTATCATATCAATATTATCTATAAACATGTTTATTATATGAAATAATTAAAATCTAAACGGGCACAAATTTTCGGCAGTCGGAATGCCGTTGGCTTGAAAGAAAAACGCTCTATATTTTTTTTATTAGTTTATTCATTTATTTTAAAAATAAAAATAAAAGTCCATTTAATTGGCATTCTACATTCTAACACAAAATGAATTTACCTTTTACATATAATCAGCAGGAAACCTTACATAAAACAGGTTTGAGTGCGAGTGCCCCTGAGTATGGGTAATACCGTTCAAGCTTCGGGGTAATGACGCTCATAGGTACCTATTTGTTTCAATATAACAAGTGAGATAAAGTTTTTTATCACAATTAACCACATTTTTTCCATAATAGAAGTAACAATTATGACTAATCAACAGACTTTAATATTAGGTACAAAATTCCCAGACATATCCTTCTGTAGAATCCCACCCAAAGCCCATGGCATGAGACCAGAGCCTGCATATGGTACAGCGATACCATATGTCACTGCCTAGTTATATTACACACCAAGCACTTGAGACTCCGTAAGGTTTTTCTGTTCACCGTATTTATCAAGTTATTTGGGTATTTTGGGAATATTAACCCAATGAGCATCATTTCCCCTGCTTCTCCTCATATAAGCGAAATTTGATCTTTTTTCAAAACTGTATTTTTATTTTACGTATTACTATACTAAATATACTATATGCACGACGATAACATGCAAGATGGTTTTTGAATCACTTAATCTAATAATCTACCTTGCAGATGCTAAGTAAATGCAATAAATGGCGAATATCAGTATTCTAACTAAAGCACATTAAAGCTTATTTAAAAAAAGAAGTTCAACTAATTTTATAATATAATATTTTAACAATTATCTGACTGCAAAACACAATAGTTAAACAATTAAAATGTCCTTAAATTACTCACGGGACCGTGAAATGGTTGTTTGAATAGGGTGACTGAATTGAACTGTTCGAAGATATATGAAGTTCGCCAACATGCATTGGGCAGCGCGGAGGACACTACTTTGCGCTAAACCTGTGCCCAGCTGTGGGATGTATATAGGCTGTAACTATACTTTTTAATTTTACGAATTTTTGGTCGCTTAAATTAAAAACAATTTTAGGTCGTTGTTGTTGTGATAAAAATATATTTATACAGAATTAACGTAACAGTGTTTTTTTTTAATTTATCATGAAATAATGGTAAGCATTACTGATACATTAATTTGTTTCTCACCTTTATTAATATAACACATTGTTTACAGGCTGATGCTGGGCGATGACGGGCGTTTTTTCTCCTGTATTTCTCGAAATTATTTATTAATAGGCAATTTTTAGTTGTAGAAGTCTTATATTACAAGTATTTTTGTGTCTTTTAAGTTGACATGATAAATTGCAAACAAAAGAAATGTAAGGTAAAGAGTTCGTTTGAAAAATGATTTATCGTATCAACATTTTATAATTTGTTTAAAAAGTATTTAGCTCGGATCTACAGAGAAAGATAGGCGGAACACTAGGTATATACACTTCTATAGACGTCGAAACTATTTTCAACTTCTTGACACGCAAATAGACACAAAACTCACAGACACGTCTTTCTTTTATCTTTCTTTATCACCTATAACCACGTTTTTTGGTTGCAAATGATTTTAATTGCATAAGGGTCAAGTTCTTATCATAATGGTTTCGACTTGGTTTAAGCAGTATACTTCAAATGTACATAGTGGTCTGTCTGTTTTTTTGGTCTGAGAAAAAGTATTTGTTTGCTATAATTTTTATAAAAACATTATTTTCTCTTTATTAAAAAAAGAGGATTTTAATATACACCGTCCATTTTTAACACGCTACATTATTATTTTATTATAAAAACTGGAATTTAATTGGAATGTGATATATTATACAATTGCGCCAATAATTTTATTTTAAAATGTTATAATAAGAAATATTGTATGAAACATAATACATATTATGAATTTATGATACACTTGGTTAAAATAATAAATTTCAACCAAAGTTAGGTTAGTGTTTTTAATACCCTGAAATATAAAACAAATCCGGAATATTAAGTATATTTTGAAAAGAATATAGTTCCGACTGTAAAAAAGCCGTTAATGTAAAATATCTTTGTAACAGATAATTGAAACTAGCGTGAAACACCTAAGTCATTACAATAAAGGAGTGTGTATGCAAGCCGTGTTTTATTTGTAGTGTTTTGTTTAAAGGATTCAAAATATCGCACTGTTTAGGACCTAATCTCGAATTCGATTTTACCAATATTTGTGCATTGGCACAAGTTGTTATTTATGAGGCTGAAAGTATTGCTATTTTTCCGAATATCTCCTTGTCTCAGACACTATCTAAACTTTTACTTACCATCTAATGGCTTCGATTAGATGCAAGTTAATTAGGTTGAGTAACTGAATCTGTGTTTGCATTTATACCTGATGGTTGCACTTTTTTTTTAAACTCTGTTCACTACAAACTAATGTATCTACTTCATGATGATAGGTGGTGGCCTATCAACACCCACAGTCAACTTTGAAATAGATGACAACAGCTATGTTATCACAAACTGCAACTGCGGACTACGATGAAAAAGAAATTCCGCGCAGCATCCAGTTATACTCGCACTCTAACCTAATGAAACGTAGGAGTGGATGCACTGCCGCTTGGAGGCAATTGTAAATGGGCAGTACCAGGTGGACTTCCTGACAGAAAAATAGTCGTAACACCCTTAGTCAAAGTCAAAGTAAAAATATTTTCATTCAAAATTAGCCTTTGCACTGCTTGACCGTCAATAAAGCTAAGCCAACGCTTCAACAAGGAGCAAAAAAACTAGTGAACCACACACTCACAGCTCACAGTAAATATTGTGGTACCTATGTTACATCGAACGAGCACACAGTCCACCAGATGGTAAGTGGATGCTGCGGTCTATACACATCCACATTTATCCTCAACTAAGAATCAAAACGCAAATGTGTTGTCACCCCTGAAGACTAAGATGGAATGTCTCAATTCCAGTAGAAAGGGTCTCCGGTTTTCTACACCCACCATACGAAACACAGCAGCATTACGATAGTGTTCTGTGAGAGCGTGGCCCTGCCTCGGTCGAGCCGACCCATTCGTGCTACAATTATAATATAGCTGGTGGCTCTACAGGATTATATATATATATATATATATATATATATATATATATATATATATATATATATATATATATATATATATATATATATATATATATATAATATACCCCTTGTATTTAAATAGTAGAAACTGCATATAAGTGATTTAGTTCTCGGTTGGATATTGTAAAGTAGATGAAAAATGCAGTAAATGAAACAAACAGTAGATAAAAACTAGGATAAAAATACAAAAATCGTATAGCTTCAGGGTCCCTGCTTTAAGACCAAGCACATTAGAAAAATATTTTTTCCATATTTTTACTATACTGTAATTATTTAATTTCAGTAATTATTGTTTCACGATAAATCAATTCAGTGTACCTACAGATAAAAAGAAAAATTCTAAATACAGTGGACTTGTCACTGATGAATTAAGTGCTTAAAAATATCAATAATTAAGAGAAAATAAAAATCATATGTAAACTTGAATTTTATTTTATTGTTTGAACATTTAACATCTTTATTTTTTTCTGCAAGCCCTACACCAAGTATTTTCCTAGCCACCACCACAAATTTCAATATATCGAAACAAAGAAATATTTTTTTATTTTTTATTACGGTTTAAAATAGTTATTAAGTAAGCATAATTTTTTTTATAGGATAGGGTGACAAACGAGCACACAGTTCACCTGATGGTAAGTAGTTGCTTTGTCACCCGTATTTTAGGCGTATCTGTAATTTGAAAATGTCGTATGTTATTGCAATGACTACTTTATGAGATTTTCGCAGCAGTTAAAATTAAAGTTACAGACTATATACGTCCCACGGCTGGACACAGGCCTCCTCTGACGTGACCGCCACGTTGTCCCAATGCGTGTTGACGAACTTTACATGTCTTCGAAATATTTTTTCTTATTTCTCAGACATGCAGGTTTCCTTACGATGTTCCCCTACTCCGCCGAGCAAGTGGTGAATCAGCACTTTAAAAAATTGCAATTAACAATTTCATTGGTGCCGACGGGGATCGAACCCGGTGCTATGTCTTTTCTGTACTTCTCTATGGTGTAGAAGGTTGGACGCTGACAGAAGCTGGCAGGCAGAAGGAGGCCTGGCCGCAGAGGGATATCGTGGCTGAAGAACTTGCGCCAGTGGTTCAGGAAGAGCACAAGATCACTGTTTAGAGCAGCGGTTCAAAACTTGAAATCGCCCTAATGATTGCCAACTTTCGCAAGGAGACGGCACCTTAAGAAGAAGAAGAATCAGGTTAAAAATAGTTCTGTTCAATAACATAATATTACAGATTTTTTTAAATTTAAGCTTCGATCAACATTGTTGATCGAAGAATTTAAGTTACTTAAAAAAACTACCTCATTATATTTATTCGAATGTGATGGATGAGCTCGCATGGTTTTAACAAGATTTCCGATCCTCGGTGTAACCACACAGAAATCACACAACGCAAAGCACTATCGATGTTACAAGTAAGTTTATTTTCTTTACTTGGTTTTTATTACAAAGAGATGAAGATTAAAGAAGATTTTCTGTTGTGGTACAGCAGAAAATCTTTTTCAGGATATGTACAGGAAAAGGGTAAATACAATTGAAGCGGTAATAGACCGACCATTTAGCTCGAAAAACTGACAACCGATGGGGAAGAATTAATGTTCTCGTTACGTTAGTACTCTTATTAGTTTGTGGTTCTCGTTTGGCAACCTCGTACCGGCCTACCTCGCCTCGCACCACTAGATGGGGTGACAATCTGATAAGACATGCATCATTTTTAAAGTTTAAAAAAATTCCTTCGTAATTTAAAAGCATGAAAAAAGTGTGAAAAAAGTTTCGTATGCTCTAAATATACAATTCTTTGTAAATTTTACGATTAAAAAATCCAAAATTTAATTTCAAAATTATGGGCTCAATATTTTACTATAGAAAATATAAGACAGAAACATAAACCGCTGACAAAATGTCCGCGGCAAAAAAAAAACAGGAATTCCATAATTTTCTATTTAAATCCGAAAATCGTCCAGCTTTCATCACTAAACTGCTGAACCTCCACTCCAATTGACTTGTTTGCCTACGTTGTTTAACAATCACAAATTACAACACGTTGAACGAATACAAAAGTAACTAAAATTCATCTAGACCGTAATAATTGAACCTAGTAGAAATCTAGTAGACATTTGGCAACTTTCGTGTTTGCCGAAAATTTTCAAAGCACGTTTTTCATATTTTCTATTTCTATTTTTAGATTTTTTCATCCACCTTGGGAAAATATATTTTAATTTAATAATTTCCGCTTGGTATTTTTAACAAATCAGATTTTCAACAAGAAATGAAAGAAAGGAAGAATTTTACGTATATTTTTCAAATATACATTTTACATATGACTTTCTATAGTATATTACACTTGTTTAAATATAATCACAGGGATAGGTTATTACAGTACAGTCTATGAGTGATTATAACGTTTCGAGCTTATATCTTCTCCTTCTTCAGTGCTGTCATCTGTAGCTTCGTTTTTTCGAGCCATCACATTCTCAGATGTTGAGTTAATCCTTTTCACAGAATCACACCTACCGGTGCGGTGCTAATGCTATGTATAAAATTTCTTTACGTGGAATTGTATTGTCTTTCAAATATTTTTTGTGATGTGTGGATAAAGTAAAAAAATAAAAGTAACTATTTTCCAGATACGCCTTGCTGTGGCTTCCATCCATATTTTTATGTTCGGATCTCCAGGAAAACTGCATAAATGGTAATAATATATCTTATCTTATTAAAAAAAAATTACCAAAAGTAGTAAATGATACAGTATTGCTAGGCCAGCAGGCAAGAGCGAAATTGGAAGAAAAAGTATGAAATTACATATTTTGAAATATATTTTTTTACTTTTCACACAAAATGGGTGTACCCAACCCCAATGTTTGGTAATTAGACGAAAAGTGAACATACAGTATGTAGAAATGATACGTAACCATAGAATTTAATATTTATTGAAAATAAATTTTCAATGATATAGAGGAAGGTATTAATTATAAGATTCTATAGAGGGAACAAAATTTAGATGTTTTTTGGACACGTAATTATCGCACAATTCGGTATTTTTGAAATAAATTTCACCCAGCAATGCTCGACACAACAATTGGATAACGACTGTGTCGTCAAGAGAGATGTCATTTATAGGTGTGATTTGACATGTAAGTGGCTACACAGGCACTGCCCACTCCCCCGTTCTATCGTGTATATATTATAATATTCTATGATGACTACAAAGTACAAAGAACTTACGGTCGCAGAGCATCAGATGTGGTTTGAATGTTTGATGGATAGTAGGTATCGCTTTGAAAATGTGTTATAATGCGTTTTATACGTAAAATAAATGTGCACACCAAAACTCCTACCTAACAACGCATACGTTGCGTATGTGGGCTCAGTTTGTTCTTACCTTAACGCTCAGGTCTCACAAGGTGACACACGAATCATGTCGCATGCGGCAACGACAATGTTTAGTCTCAAATATGAGCCTGAACAAGTGTCCTCTCTCGTGTCGATTAAGGTTTTGGCTATAATTCATAACAGATATTTGTATATACCAAATGTTTTGTTGATAAATAAATTATTAATATCCTAATCTGCTCCAGGTTTCCAAAAGAGGAAGAAATAAAAAATATAGTTTGATATTATGTCTGAAAACATTACACAACATTCAGTAGTTTGTAACCTACATTTCTAATCCGAAGACGTCACCATCCATCATGCAGCAGCAAGAAAACTATTAAAAGTAAATGCTATTCCATCTATTTTTCTCGTGACATATTCACCTTTAATATACACAGTATAATGAACAATTTTGAGAACCACATTCTAATAAAATCTAAAGGATTGTGCTGCACCTCCCCGCAATTTGAGGTGCTAATACGACCTAATGTATTATTTTAGGGAACGGTTCCTTGTGTAATTTGAACATTTTTTTATAGGGGGCAAACGAGCATGCGGCTCACCTGATCTTAAGTGACTACCGCCGCCTATGATCAACAGCAACCAGGGGAATTGCAGGTGCGTTGCCGGCCCTTTAGAAAGAAGTAAGCTCTTTTCTTGAAGGTCTCAGGAATTTGAACATGACAACCAGTTTTTTTTTTCCTTTTTTTCTTTTGTCGTAAATTTTTGCTTGGGGATTTTTTCTTCCCTCCTTATAGGCTTGTTTGTGCTGTTTAGTATATTTAAAAATGTAGCATTGTGTGAGTGAGACATACAGCCACATCAACATAACATCCAGCAGCAACAAAGTCCAGAAACACAGACGTCTCAACATTCAACACGCCAAGAAAAAAGAAACAACGCCGGCAAATCAAAACCTTATCTCAAAGGTTAAAAAAAGTAATAAAACAATCAATAGTCTAGAATCATCGTTGACTATTTAACAAAAATGTGATAATTATGACGAGATACAAAATATGGTTAAACTGAATTTTGAAAATATTCACACACAATTAAACAAAAGTTTAATTAAAAACTTATATATTATCATTGACGCAGATGAAGACAGACACATAGACGAACTTATGGATCAAGCAGATTAAAATACTGTATCTCATTTTCAAAACAATATCCTCTTTTATATATCTGGCTATATTGTCAATAAAATACTGGACAAAATAACTTGTCACCATACCGAGCTGCATTGTTGGTAAAAAAAAACGGCATGAAGACCATTCGTACAGATTGGATATTTGTGAATTTTCGTTATTTACTGCTTTTGTTGACAAAAGAGGCCTAAAATACGCCTCAAAATTTGTATTCAATGTAGTGAGGCACTCTGAAATACTATGCAACTCCGTGTTGCATGAAATTTGGCAAGATCAATTTAAAAAAAAACTTAATTCTCAACACAATTCATCATTTCTATCCGAAATTAAATGATATATTCATTCTACCTCATCCGGTTCTTTCTATAAAGTGTGAAAATAGGCATAAGACAGAAATTATTAAATGTATAGGGATAATTTTTTTAATTTAAGATTAAGGGCTTATAGAAAATGCGAAACATTAAAATTGATTGTACACAAAGCCACCATGCGTCAAAAGCTACATAGGACAATTTTGTTTAGCAATGTATAAGCATCGCTTATCTGTATTACACATACTATAGAATTAATATAGTTATGGTAATAAACTGACTTAACTATCTTTTATTTATCTTTCTTTACTGTCTTTTATTTATCTCTCATATTAAGTTGGATATCTTGATAAATGATATATGTATTATTGTAATCCTTGTTTATTGTTCTCAATAAAATAAATACAGTAGAATCTGTTACATAGCATTATAGAAGAATCTGTTACATAGCATTAGAGAAGAATCTGTTAGTTGCATCACTTTGTCCTTTTTTCCTTGAAGCAACAAATCGTGTAGTCACCCTAATAGAGTAGGACGCATCCCTAAAAAGCGCTATCTCACTCAGCTCGTTTGTCAGTCGTGAGTGCGCAATCTTGTTAAAATAAAATGTCTTTGGTTTTGGTTATAAACTTAGAGTAATTACATACATACGTATGCATAGAGAGAACCTACAATTCTACATAAATTGAGTTGGTATACTTGTCTCGCTTTTTCTAATTTAGTTTTCCTATAAAGCAAAAAGAGATAAATCTATTGAAAGATGTTGCGTGTAATTTACGCGTGGCAATAGAAATGTCAAGTAGTCATCTTTGATCTTTTTATAATATGCCAAATATGGGAGTAAGTTTACTCGTATGCTCTGATTTAATAAAAAATGACATCCTTAATTGTGGCAGTATTACGTATGACTATGGATGACGTTACGTCGGCTTGACCGGGGTAGTAACACGCCTTCACAGGATACCAGCGTAAAATGGCAACTTGAGGCTGCTGTGTTTTTAATGTTGAGTATAGAGAACCGGTGACCCTTTTTTATTGAAAACGAGGCATTCTATTATGTTAGTCTCAGGGGTGGCAACGCATCTGCATTTTGATTCTTAATCGATGATAAATGTAGATGTCTATGGGCTCCAGCGTCCACTTACCATCAGGTATTCTGTGTGCTCGTTTGGTACCCTTGTTTTATAAAAAATAAACTATCGTAGCAGTGCCCTCAGTGAACGTTCCGTGACGCAAACCCAATCTCGATTAAAGAAACACAGTTATTATTCCTTGTGGAACCCACACTCAGTATAAGGATACTTTGGCGGAAATATACTGACTGAATTGAAGTAGATTTCATAGTGAACTTTTCACGCCCTGTATTTTAAATTGTACAACGATAGTACGATATTCTGCATTATTCTACTACGTTTTGTTGTAAGATGTAAGATGAAGTTTCCATAGACTTTCGTTGATACAAATAAGTATTACGAACCGGATTAATAAAAATCCTTAATTTTACTAAGTCATAGACTAAATGAATTTATCGACAACATTATTTGTTTCGATTGGTTGCCAATTGCCTTTTTTTAATTCCATAGACTTCTCTATTATTGATGTGCCGGATTCGAAACCATAGACTACATCGAAACCGTAGACAGAGATACTCTGTCTACGGGCAACCACCTTGTAAAAGGCAGAAGGTGAGAATAATATAGCTATCTTATTTGTACTTTATTAAACGTCATATGTAAAAAGAGTTTAGCTATAAGAATTTTAGGATTCTCTCTATGCTACTAATTACTCCGAGGTTATAAAAATATACTCTATTAAAAAAGTTAGAGTATTTTTGAATTTCTTTATTTTAAATTACTTTTTATAAGTACATACTATAAAAATATCCGAATTGAATTTATGACTCCATTCGAAAGTTAAAAGACACTATAAAATATTATTGTAAGTTTTAACGTTTAAGTAGTGAGATGCTTTACATAAACCCAAACCAAAACATTGACGCAATTATAAGTAAAATTTAAGCGAAATTTTAAAGCGTGAATTCTTTCTTACAATGACTATTTATAAAGTCCTGCGACTTTGTACGCATTTACAATTTCGTAACCAATTTGGGGTTATACGTAATAGTCAGAAGAACATTCTTAGAAATTTGCACGAAAGCCCAAAATTATATGTGAAAATGTTTATGGAACATGAAAACAAGTACGCTTACAGTATAATGCAAAATCAAGGATATGTAGTCAAAATTAATTTAGAAGATAGTAGAATGTTAACAGGAAAAGATTCTATACAAGATTTGCTATCTCAAGATTGGTCCAAAAAAATACCAAAAAATATTTTTGAAACTTTCCCTACCCTCGGAGCATTATGTGCTGAACAAAAACTATGCATATCTGATAAAATATTTGACGATTTTATTGACCACTTAACAGATAACCTCAAAGTGGCTAGTGAAGAAGAATTAAAGTCTATATTTTATTCATTACTGAAGTGGCCAGAAACAGAATCCATTAGAACTAGAAATTACATTGAAGTATGGGCAGCTCTAGACGATGAATGTATAAGAAGGAGTCAACAATGGTCCTACGATGAAATGCTTACTTATGTTACTCTGTTTTATATGCTCAATGTAACACGGGTTAGTGACTTCTCATACAAGTGTTTAATGAAGTTATCAGGAAAAGCAAAAAACTTAACACCTGCTCAACTTGTCACAACTATGTTTTTTATTGGAGTTCAACGAAAATCACCTAAGTATGTACATAATTTGGAGGTTTGCATTACTGAACACTTTGATAAATTTACAATTGACGAGCTTGCTATAATATCTATGGGATTTTTTAAAAGCAAAACTCCTATTAGGAATATGGAATTAGTTGCAAATTTAGCAAATAAAATTATAGACCATAGTTCAAGTATCCATGAAATTTCTCTTGCAGCTTTGTTAAAAATAATCCGCTACTCAATGAAAATAACAACAGATGATACAATATATAAGCTATTGGATACATTGCAGTATGAAGTACCAAGACTCTCAGTGATGTGCAATGTTCATATAGCATTGGTAGGAACATCCACACTAACTTTACACGAAGGTTGTTTAAATGCTATTGCTGACATGCTGAGTACATCAATGTCTGAAACTAGGATAAAAGATTTGGAAAGATTAGCGTTAACATTTGGTACATTTAATTTCAAACCTCAGTCTGGAGATTTTATTTCTAAAATGTTACATGAATTACGAAAACCAGAAAGAGAAAGTGAATTTAATTTACATGGTAGATCATTTGCCTGTTGCATAGCATACTTAGGTTTATTAGCAGTATATCCAAAAGACTTAATACATAAAGTACTACACCCAGCTTTTTTGGAAAAAACTTATGGAAAACATTGTATAGGCTATGGAAGAGAAATTTTAACATTACACAACACTGCTAAAATATTTTGCAAAGATTCTAAAATTAGTCAACTTACTGACAAAGAACTAATTATCATGGCTAAAAAGTACACAGATTATGTGCCTGATGAAAATTATGTTAAACAGTACAATGTGACTGAAAGGATGTTTTTGGATGTTTTAAACATATTAAGAGAAGCTCGTGGCAATGACTTTGTAAAGGGTGGTCATATTCTGACACATCATCAAAGGGGAGGTTAGTTTTATCTAATTTCAAGTTGCCAACAAGAGACAATTTGTTATAAAAAACACATTAAAAACATGACTTGATTTTTTTCAGATATTATATTGTGTAATGATCGAAAGGGATTTGCAATGCCAGTAGGAGATAAATTTGACAACAAATATTTTGGATTAACAAGATCCCCTCCAGATGATAATATTTGGATTGCATTAGTAATTGGAGGAAGAAATGCTTTTATCCGTAACACTAAAATACCAAGTGGTCAATTTAAAAGTAAAATCAGAGAACTTAACACCTTGGGCTTCTGTGCTGAACTGGTAACTAACTTACATTAATATTTATAACAATTTTTTTTTGTAAAAATTATAATTGATATGCTAAACTTTTCAGATATCATGGGATGTGTTAAGAAAATGTGAAACAAAAGAAGCCAAGTTGGAATATTTAAATAATCTAATTGAAGTAGCTATTAAAAATAAAAGAAGTTACTACTACTCCACCTAATTTCAATTTAAAAATAAGTCAAAGAATAAACAATTACAGATACATATCTTCTTAAGTAAATAGTCCTAAGGTAGATAAGGTTATAAAGTAGAAAGTTGTAAATTGTGCATATTTTCTTTAAAAATCCATTTCTTTTACACAGAAAAATACACAAAATCTTTACCTCCTTTTAAGTATCATAATCCACATCAAACCCAGTGACAGCTACCTTGGGGGTAGGCGGGGCAATGCCCCGGGGCCCCCAAGCTCAAGGGGCCCCGGGCTATAGGCTACATGAAAGACGTTCAAAATTATATAATAGTTATCTTAGTTGAATAAATAATTTTTCACTTTTAACTTTTTGGCCCCTGAACCAACAAACCTCGAACTGCCCAAACTGATATCACTAAAATTTCTTCCACCTCTCAGAACATAATCATCATTGTTAGAATAAAATTGTCTACTTTGTTTTAGTGTCTATGTACATATGTATATTACGAGCACTAACAGCTGTAATCCACTTCGTCATTGTTTATTTTTAGCAGCTTCCACCAACATTGAAAATAATCGCATGGGATTCTTTTACCGGAATGAAAGTATCCTATGTCCTACCCTGGTTGAGCTCTTATCAGTGTGCAAAATTTCATACAAATCCAAACAGCAGTTTTGACATGAAAGTGTAGCAGAAATTAAAACTCGCATTTATATAACGTCGGGGAAAGTTTCTTCGTATTTTATATAATTTAAATTCAAGACATTTTTTTTTTCAAAGTTTAATTAAATTTAATTATAATATATAATATGTGCCATTTTGTTTGATAACTTTTTTATAGCATTGGGTGACAAACGAGCACACGGCCCACTCGATGGTAATTGGATGCTGTGGCCCATGGACATCCACATTTATCCTCAATTAAGGATCAAAATACGAATGCGTTGTCACCCCTTAGGACTAAGTTGGAATGCCTCGATTCCAGTAGTAAGGGCCTCCGGGGTTGGCTTTAGTAATCTGCTGCACGATTCAGTGATTATTTTAGCTTTAGTTGACAGGCAATGATGCTATTGATTACCATCTAGCTGCTTTTTATGCCGGAAATCTTTATTTTTCGAGATATCGATAGTTAAAGTTTTGAAGTTATATCGGGTTGGCTAGACATCCGGTACTTGATTTTGATAATGTTTTTAGTCTAGTTGGCTTGTTAGGGTTAAGCTTAAACCTATTACACTGTTTTTAGATGTCAGAAATTCATTTTGAATTAATTACGATAAAAACAAATTTCACCAAAAATAGTGTAATAATTTGTCCTTTAAAATTTTGTTTTCAATTTAGGAGGATTGTCAGGGTTAAGCTCGAACCATTTACACTGTTTTTGGATTTCGGAAATGCCTTTTGAATTAATTACGATAAAAATAAATGTCGCTTTAAATTGCATATAACGAAACGCAAATATGTCAATTTGTTTTTTAACACAGATACACTCATAAAAAAGTAATCACTCGGACCCAGACAATCCATTTGTGGCTGGAGATGGGACTTATATACAACAAATTGAGTTACAGTGGAGAGCAGTCAAGAGGTGTTTCAGAAAACAAATTTTTTTTATTAATTAACATTACATTATTTCATTTGCATTTACCACTGTAGTAGCAGAGTTAAGAGCAACTAGACTTTATAGATAAAATTGGTCTAATTGGCTCTAAAACCGAATTAGCACACCCCGACTCCACGTAGTCTTGTCTGCCCTATCCCTAGAGTGTTTTTGTAAAGCCGTAGTCACGGAGGGAGAGCAGCCCCCGCCCGCTATAGCAAATCGCAGGCACCTAAGCGAGCTGTAGAGAGCTGCGGAGGCGAGCATGGGTGCCTGTGATTTGCTACGCAAGGGCGAAGGGGCAGCACTTCCCGCAGTGCCGAAGCCGTTGCAGAAGTAACTGCGTCAATATTCCTGTATTTATACACTTTTTAAAGTGAGGTTATGATTTTACCAAAAAAAGGGGGTTTCCGGCATTTCCCCCTTTTAGGGGGAGATTCCTACCCCAGCCCCCCCCCCACTCGGCGACCATATATTCATGCGGCAGATTACTAAAAAAATTCATAAAAAGGGGGTGGGGTTCCGGTACTTAACTCTTTTAGGGGGAGGTTCCTACCCCTCTCCCCTCTAGCCCGTACTATCTACCCGCCCACTCGGCGACCATAAATTCGTGCGGCCGGTTACTAAAGAAATACCGCCTCTGGTTCCTTATACTCACCATACGAAACACAGCAGCATTACGATGGTATTCTGTAAGAGCGCGATCCTGCCCCGGTCTATATATACTATAACATAGCACGTAATGTTAAAATGTAATGTGACAATCCCGTTGCTGTAGAAATTTTGATTAAAAAAATGCGACAAGTAGTTTTGACAGTCCTCTCTTGGTGTTAACCTAACACTATCCAAAGAATTCCCAAAACAGGTGAAAATCTGAGTGTGCAAGGTCGGGACGTATATACACAGTAATCTATGGTCGGGACTATAATGATGGATGCAATAACGTTTCCCAAGCTCAACATTTTTGCAAAATGACCAAACATGTATGTGGTCTAGAGTTATCATGATGAAAGACTTCTCCTTTTCTTTTGATCAATTCCGACCGGTTTTTTTTTCAATTTCTTGCTTGAGTCTCATTAGTTGTTGGCAGTAGAGATCCGAATTGATGGTTTTCCCAGCGCTAAAAGCAGCTAAAAGCTGATAATAAACGATACTCTTCCATTCCCGCAATATAAATGTTTTTTTTACTTATTATTTTTCCTAATGTCCTATAAGTATTGATAATAAAACTAGCCAGATACAAACAGTAAAGCAAAGAGATTTTCTTCTATTTTATACAAACAAAATACGAAGATACTTTTTATTATCATATTTTACATAAAAACTTTGCACCCTTTTTTTACGACCCGAATCCCTTTTTTACCCTTCTTTAAGACCCGAAGAGGAGATTTTTGAAGGAACAAAAAATGTCAATTTTATTATTTTTAATTTTAGAGTGTATGCAATAATTTTTAAATAAAAAAATGATATTTCTCGGGTCCGAATCCGAATTTATTTATTTCATATACAAAGTACCTTTAGTAGGTTTTAGTAAGTCAATCGCACCGTGTAATAAAAAGTTTCATACAAACTGTAATCCCGGTTGTACAAGCTCGTCTCGTCGCCTCGCGTGCCTCTCGTCGTGTTCAGGCTCGACACTAGAACACACCATGTACACACTCGTGTGCTCGTGTCATTTGAACTCCGTATGCCCGCTGAGATGGACTTCGATAAAACTTGCTGCGTTTTACCTTTGTGCTAATACTTATTATAACTTTTTCACATTTACTATAAAAATAAAATAAGCCACGGCGAAGAAGAAGATGGTGGATGGTTTCCATTTACCGCAACTGAACCTTGTACGGTGAATAGAATATAGTACGCTCTCGCTTTAATCGCGAGACTAACAAGACCCTTTGACTCGAGCGCAAAAAACCTTATTTTAAGTTGAATTTTACTAAATCCTGTCTCAGTAGATGCCTAAGTTACTATTGTCCAATTTTCAGCTGTTTACGTTTAGCGTTTGGGCTATGCGTTGATAGATGAGTCAGTAAGTCAGCCACCCTCTTTTATATATATAGGTATATTGATTAGGACGTACGAATAAATATTATCTCTTGCGTTACACATATACTACTTAGTAGTAGCTTAGTAGTAGTAGCTTTGCGTTATTATGCATTGCAGTGGGTGATAAAAAGCTAATATTGAAATAGTTTTGCACCCTAGTTTAGTTTAGTTCAAATAGAGCCCTAATTTAATTTTTGTTCCGGAGCCCTTGATTACATAGCTACCCCAATGCTCAAAACAATAATACAAAAGCTAACTGAAGAATGCCTTGTTGGTCTAATGATCGTAGGCAGAACTGTTGATCATGTGGTCCTGGGTTTGAATTAGTGGGGCTAAAATTATTTTTTTTAAATTCTTAATAGCAGTCAAAAAGTTGGCAGGGTTCACCTTATTCTTTGGAAAGGTAAAATTAATATAAGACATTTTTATTGTGTAACTTTTATTTGGAATCACCAAGATCTAAGTAATATAGTTATAAGTTATATAGATTGTGTTCTTCTTGCAAACTTTAGGAAACAATATTAATGCACACATTGAAATAATTTAGTACGATCATGTTACTCCACTGCTCACACTCACCATACGAAACAGCAGTATTAAGGTTGACTCACGCTAGACCGAGTCGGGTCCGAGCCGAGTGTCGGCCGTAGCACGGTCACCGAGCCGGTCTCGTGTCACAAACTCGAGCCTCGACCGAGCAATTAACGTTGCGCCGTGATGCAGTACACTCGTACGAGCAAAAATAGTGTTATAACTAGACTACAGTCGTGTTGAAGTTTGACGATCTGGAATTAGCGGCTAATGCGATCGTTCTGGACGATGAAGTATCTGATAATGTTCAACTACAAGCCGGGACAGAGTTGTTGCCTAAACTACTTGCTGCCTACTAAACGTTAACTGCCTACTAAACGTTAGTTTCTCTATCTGGTCTGTGAAGGTACTCTGTGAATCGGTTGCCGCTCGGTATGGCGTGAGTGTGTCCGTACAAAATGTATGTAATATTAGTAATGTGTAACTTAGGGCGGGGGTTAGTCTACTCCTAACTTTTTGATATTAACAGTAGGACTAGATTAACACTTATTCGGCTCTCCTGTCTGGCGAGCAATCTGGCGAATGGCTCCGGGGGAGAGCGCAGGTCGTGTTGATCCCCAGGGCAAGTCTGAGGAGTTCTTCCTTCACGTGGTTGCCTTATCTTTTATCCCACCCTCTTCTTATTTCCCTAACCTAACCCAATCCAAGGTGTCAAGCGTACCGTGCCGATGGATGCGTGGCTGGAGGGTGTCCAGTCACAAACGGTGCCTACCCGAGACCAGGGCGATTCGGGTAGTATTTTAGCCCTTCCCTCGGCATGCGGGGCTCTGCCGGGGGTGACCGAGTATTTCCCTAGCTAATCGTGGGAACAAAATGGACGAAAACCGACATTTTGAAAAAGATACTGAAAAATCTTTAAAATAACTAGCTGTAGGTTTGGAAGAGGCACTTTTAGCCTCACCAACACTCTGCAACATTGCGTCCCAACCTGGGACGAGTCGTGAAGTGGAGGGCACGTCGGAAACGAACCAGGGAGGGGACAAGAAAAAGTTCACTATGCCTTATAAGCTTAGTGGGGCAGCAAAGAAGAGGTTAATGGGACGAAATTAGTCTGCCCAAACCTCCCCCAGTTCCGAAGGCAAAAAAAGGAGCCAAGGAGTCTGTGAAGCTGGCAACGGGGGAGAAGAAGCTCAGATTCAGTGCCGTAGCTGGCTACGCGTGTGTGGTAATTCGCAGTTCGAATCCTATGAGTGCGGAGCAGATGCGGCTGGTCCACCGGCCACTAACACGGGCCATCGCCAAGACAGCCTGTGGGGCGCAGCCGGGAATGGGACCAAAATTTTCGGGTTTCACTCACAAGCCAGGTTGGATTCTGGTAACGTGCCTGAATAAGGCGAGCCAGGAATGGATTGTGGGTGAGATCGGAAAACTGAAACCCTGGCCAGAGGCAGAGCTCTCGATAATACCCAAGGGCGAATTGCTTAAGCCTCAGCTGGGCATTACATATTTGCCCCGCAGCGAAGTTGTCTCTCCAGAAGAGGCGGCTGGGCTGTTGAGGGCACAAAACGAAGGGCTCCATACCGAGCTCTGGAGAATCCTCCACCGACGAGGAGAATGGGTTTCTAGTAACCTTTTCTCTGGACGACCCATCGACGGAGGCTCTTCGGAAAGCAGACGGCAGAGTCGTCCTTGGCTTTAAAATGATAACTTTTAACCCATTAACGCCCAAAATTAAACAACACTTGAAAATTATAACCACTCGTTATTTATTGCATGAATATGGACTAAATAAGAGGTACAAAAGTAATTATTAGTTTTTTTTTTTTTGGGAACTGTCGGGGTGTACTTGTCCGGGTACAATGGGCGAATCAGGCATGAAATTGTCCAAAGCATGGTCGTTCCACACATAGTGTTTTGGCACATATCTCACAGCGCCAACGAACGCGGTTGTGGCAAATAACACATCGTAATGGGTTTTCGATGTGTTGAGGGTTATGTCCGTTATTTTTCTGCACAAGGCCAGATATTGTTGATGACGTAGGACGACTTTTCGCCTTAGTTTGGCGAAGGTATGCTCTAACAATCGTACGCCGGAATAGCAATTGATCCATGTAGGACGTGTCAGTAGTTTTGCTGATCAAGACATGCAGACGCCAAGCATTTGAAATCGCCATATCTAAATGGTAGGTAAAGATTACCCACCACCATTTTTTTCCTTTTATGGCTACTCGATAGAGACTAATCGATTGATCCATCTGATCTACTCCACCCATGCCTCTGTTATAATTGACAAACAATCTTGGAATATATACATCCACTTTTTGTTTCTGTATACTACACCACCTTTTCACCTTCCCCAGTGGTTCTACAGCGTCAAAATTTGATCCCATCGTGACCACATTGTTGTCTTTCCACCGCACGATTGTTATTTCATTTTTGATATCGAAACGATAGTCGTAATCCGCCCTTGTTTTTTTTTCATTGTTTTTACATCAGCCACAGGACAACTTTTTGTTCTATTTTCTCGTAGTTCTGGTCGCAAGTCGTGGAGTAACTGATAATTGGTAAAAAATTATCAAAGTATACGACATGTTCTTTTGGGACTATCGTCATCTTTGCTAATAGGGATTTTACCACTCTCGAGCCCAGTGGATCTATCGACACTTCTGTAGATTTTCCGCAATATATGTCGAAAGTGTAGCAGTAGCCATCTAAACTTGTTGCTGCCCAATTCCGGTAGCCAAATCGTACAGGTTTTCCCATTATGTATTGCTTGGCGGGATGTCGACCAAAGTATTTTATCATAGATTCATCTATAGATAAGTTTTCGTGAAATACTCCCCACTGGCAAGAGTTTTTTTGTATAAGATCGCACAGCGGTCTCATTTTGAACATTTTATCATTTGAACCTTCCGCTAGGGAATTGTCGACGAAATGTAAGTTTCGTTTAATGTCCGAAAAACCTATTGCGTGATATGCAATTGGCGATCAATGGAACGCCGAGATCTTCATCCAAACTCCAATAGGCACGTTCGGAAGGCAGTTCATGATATCCAGTAAAACATAAAATGGCCAGAAAAGTTCTCAATTCGGGCTTATCAATTTCAAAACTGTGTCTGTTATGTTGCCCAGCATACTTCATGCTATATTTCACAATCAAACTCATAACATTATCATCAAATATCTTCTCAAATAACATCACAGGGCTGCAGTCTTTCAAAGATTCAACGAGGACTTCTTGTCGTCGCTGAATGATACCAGTTACGTCATGGGTCATGCTGTATAAGGGTAAAGTTTTTCTCCATACAGGCTCGTTAGAATCTCGCCTTCTAGCTCGCTTTGCAGGTCGTGAGTGAGTGGACAATGGCTCGTTATCACTGTCATCCCATTCCGAAACATCATGATTAGGATGCAGTGGGGCTATCTCAACTGTACCCGGTACGTCTCTCGGGAAAGTTGTAGAAGACAAGTCATCTTCATTACCTTCTTCTTCATCACTAACAATAGCTGGATCTGGTGGCAATAAAAAGACGTCGTACTGCGCATCATCATTTTCATCAGCTACTATAGATTCAAGGGTTTCTTCAAGTCTCGCATAGTTATTTTGACTCGTAAAGACGTGACGGTCAGTCATTGTAGGGTCTTTGTAAACACCTGCAAAATACAAAAATTATGTACACAAGCGCCCATTGTACACCAACAGGTACAGCACATAAAAATCATGTGTAGTGCACTTTTATTCAAACGAATTGTTATTCCAACCATATAATATGACAGTATAAAGCCTTAACAATCATGAATATGGAATTATTTACAATAAAAATACAAACGTATAAAGTAGTTGTACACACGCGGGTACATAGGGCGGTAATGGGTTAAAGTCAGGGGAGGCTCTGACGCGCCAATGGAGCCTAAACCGCCCCAACTCCAATCCCCCCCAGTCCTCCACCTCTCGGGGTGAGACTGGAACGCCATCAGTGAGAGTGACGTAGACCCAAGGCGTTGATCTCGCCTCGGCCCGATGGCCTCCGCTGGTGTCGTCCTGGAGTGTGGGGAGGGGAGGTAGGAGCGGTACAGCGAAAGGTAAGGCGTGAGTCAAGAGCGCCGGTAAAGGACGTCTTCGTCCTCAACAGGCGGAAAAGACCCCTGCCTCCCCACGCCAATAAATGGCTTACCCCAAGAGTAAGACGTGGGTCCTCCAGCCAAATCGTCACCATGTAGTAGTTACTTCTGCCTTGGTGGAGGTTCGCTTTGCAGAGGACAACATTGACCTCGCCCTCATACAAGAGCCTTGGGTGGCCAACGGTCAAGTTCTGGGATTGTCGGCTGCCGGTAAGATTCTTGTCAATACTAAAAGCAGTAGACCCAGAGCTTGTATAATTTACAATAAAAATATTGAACTTTTAGTTGTTCCAGAGTACTGCAATGATGACCTGGTTACAGCCTTCATAAATCTTAAGGGAGGCACAGGGGTGAGAGTAGTAATCTATCTTCCCGGAGAGTACTCAGTTCCTACCATCGAGTTAGAGTGAGTGGCGGAGTTCGCCCGGAAACACAACGCCGAACTTGTGGTGGGTTGTGATGCTAATGCTCACCACCCAGCCTGGGTAAGCGCTAACATAAACAAAAGATGTGAGCTACTTTATGATTATCTCATCTCCAACCGCCAGGTAAGCCTAAACTTAGGGTGCACACCAACATTTGTTACGCGTACTAGGCAAGAAGTGTTAGGCATAACCTATGCTACTAATAACATATCCAGGCGGATAAATGACTGGCATGTTAGTAGTAAAAACTCGATATATGATCACAGACACATGAAGTTTGTGATTGGAGCATCACCAACCTATGAAACCGTTGCTTTTAGGGATCCAAAAGCGACCTCCTGGGATATCTACAGAGATAGCCTAAGAGGAAATTTGGAAACGTTTCCTAAAAGCATCAAAACGATTGAAGGTCTGGAGTTAGCGACGGAGACAGTAACCGTAGGTATTCGTGAAGCCTTCGAGGACAGTTGTCCCGTCAAAACCAAAACCTCAACACGTAAAGTTCCTTGGTGGAATACTAAGCTAACAGAACTTAGGGAAAAGACCAGGAAACTATTTAATAGGGCTAAGAAAACCAAAGAATGGGATATTAATAGTGCAGCTCTAACTGAATATAATAAAGAAATTAGGAAAGCCAAGAGAGCAACGTGGAGGAAGCTATGCGAGGAAGTTGAATCTTTGCCTCGCAGTGCAAGACTACACAAAATGCTATCGAAAGCTAAACCTAATCAGATCGGGCTTCTTAAAAAGCCTGTTGGTAACTTCACTAATAGTGAAACAGAAACATTGGAGTTACTAGCGTCAACCCATCTCCCAGGTTGACACAAGACTTCAGCCTTAAATTCTTTCAGAGCCCTACGAAGACCTTGTAATGAGGACTGGTGTAGAGCTGCAAACATAATATGGCCAAACCTGGTGCAGTGGACTGTTGACTCGTTTAATCCATTTAAAACAAGCGGGGAGGATGGAATAATTCCCATCCTACTGCAGAGGGGTATCGACATCCTTCTTCCCTATCTGGTGAAAGGTGAAGGTCTTCAGAGCAAGTTTTGCCTGGGGATATATTCCAAAACGATGGATAATTCAAAGTTCTATTTATACCTAAGGCTGGTAGAAAGGACTACGCTTTACCAAAGTCCTTTAGACCTATAAGCCTATCTTAATTTCTCCTTAAGATATTAGAAAAGGTTATAGATAGATATATAAGGGAGAGATACATGTAGCTCTAGCTACAAGGCCCATACATTACAACCAGCATGCTTACCGCAGAGGCAAATCTACGGAAACAGCCCTGATCAGTGTCATTGGCAGGGTCGAAAAACACTGGAGGATAAAGAAATAGCTCTTTGTGCCTTTCCAAATATTGAAGGCACCCTCGACAGTAGCCCCACATCACTGCTGTTTGGGGGCCTGACATCTAAAATGTTGACCCCACAACTATCAGATGGTTGAAGTCGATGCTCACAGACAGAAAGGCAAATATAGCGCTGTTTCAAACTTCGATTGAGGTTGCGACTACAAGAGGCTGCCCACAAGGAGGTGTTTTGTAACTTTTGGCACTTTAAATTATACTAAATTCTGTATTTAAAAATTGTAAATATAGCAACAATGAAACTCAGCATATAATGTGGGTAGCCTATTTGTTTCGTTTTTTTTTCTTTTCTTTCTTTTAAAATAATTTAAAAATCCTTATAGGAGTTGTGTGGGGCTTTTGCCAAAGTACTTTATCGTCAATAACACAAGAGCCCTAAACACCATAAATAACTGGTATATGGATAACGGTTTATCAGTTAATGCTGATAAAACTATTATAATACCCTTTACCGAAAAGAGACGGTTGGACAAATTAATCCCACCAAAACTGGTACTTCTTTACCATTTTCCACTGAAGTACTTGGGCGTGACAATCGATCAAAAACTAACGTGGAATTCTCACCTTAGCAACGTATGCCATAAGGCAAAAATTGCTTTAGGTACGTGCAGTCGGGAACAACTGGGGCTTGCGTCCCAGTATGATCGTATGGCTGTACAGCAGAATAGCGAGGCCGATTCTCACCTACACCTCTATTGTCTGGTGTAACAAAGCCAACCAAAAGACGACTGCGGACAGACTAAACAGTCTACAAAGGACTGCCCACTTAATGGCAACTGGAATTATGCGATCAACGCCCGGAGTGGCTCTTAATGCACTTCTATGCCTAATGCCCCTTGATCTATATCTAGACAAGGCTAGTTTGTATAGGATAAATGCCCAGGGCGGTCTGAGCTTGCTCTCCTACAGATTGAGATCCATGCTCGACTCAATTAAGGAAACACCGGTCTTATGCATGATCTCAGATAACATGCGTCCACTACACACTTTTGATAAAAAGTATATAGTAGAATTACCCTCCATAGAAAACTGGCTGAATGGCCAGGTTATCTGTGAGGTCGGTAGCCTCATATGGTATACCGATGGGTCTAAAATGCGCATTGACGTAGGCTTTGGAATTTAAGGAGAACGCCCCAAATTCAAACATAGTATGAATTTGGGTAGATTCATCCCTATCTTCCAGGCAGAAATTTTCGCCATAATTCAGTGTGCGGAAATCAATCTGCAAAAACACTACGTCAACCATATAATTTATATAAACTCTGATAATCAAACAGCACTGCTAGCGCTGAAGTCAAACTTAGTGAACTCGAAGCTAGTTGGAGACTGCGTGAACCGTTTAAACGCCCTGGGATGTACTCGTAGCAACAGGGTCGCCTTACGATGGGTTCCGGGTCACGCGGGTAGTAGGCAACTCAAAGTGCACACAATTTGGTCTTGAGCCATTTTGTGAAATCTCAAGAAGCCTAGCTCGATTAGCCCTTGAAACTCTTTATCACAATAAATCACTTAAAATCTGGTCTGACACACCAGGCTTAAAACATTCTAAAAACTTTATCCGGGCTTTTGATCGTAAATTCGCTTCAGAAACCCTGGGATTAAGTAAAAATAAATAGCGCATTCTGGCAAGAGCCCTAACTGGACACTGTTGTCTTAAAAATCAGGTGTCCATCCTGGGTCTAAGCAACTCAAGGATGTGTCGGTTCTGTTCCATAACGGAAGAAACGCCTCTACATATCCTAACTGATTGCGGACCCTTAATGCGCAAACGTAACACTCATCTGGGAAACTATGTACTCCACCAGAAGAAGTGAAATTGCTCACGGCTCAGCAACTCCTTCTATTCATTGAAGACATAGGGTTTAGCAGTGAACTATAGCCACAGCAGCGATTACAATAGATCTTTTAGGTCGCAGTGATACTGGTCTCTTTCCCTAGACCTGCATAGCTGCTCGCACATAATTTAAAAAAAACGTGTTACTTGGCAATGTGTGGTTTGTCACTGCTCAGGGTTGCCTGAAAGTCACTAACAACGCCCTCGTTTACTGTATAAATTTTTTTTCTGGTTATATTTTCCTAAAATAGAAAAAAAATTGTCTAGCGTAAGTAAATGAGGCCGACGCCTTTCGTCACGGGGGCCCTCGTGACGATACGGGCACGGGCCCCGTGTGCCCTTATGGTAAAGACGGTATTGGCTACATTGACTTATATATTACTAGCGTAAGGACCGGGCCGACCGAACAACTAAAACGGACCAGTGTGCTGGCCCTAAAATTACAGTTTAGGGCCAATGCGAATCGGTCGACAATGGTGCGCGAGCAGGACAGATTGCCTGTCACAAATATGTCTAGTTTCGTGGTAAAAGAATGCAAAAATTACGATACAAAGATTTAAAAAAAAACATGGGATATCGTATCATCGGTAAATAACTTTATATTAATTTCGTTACAATTAAATTATTATATAAACGCATTTTTAAAGTTTTAGTTTAGAGTTAGTTTAGTTACGTTACCAAGATTAGGCCAGGGTTGGATTCAGACCCTCAAAAATATTGTACATGGTAAATAAAATTATACTATTTAAAAAATTATATAACGTTTGACGTTTCATGTTTCTTTTTTCCCATGATTCGTCATTTTGGCGTCACGCGTCTAATTTATCTAGGTATACGTTTCGTTTTTTGACGGTTTTATTTTTATTTCTGTTTCATTTTTGTCTATAGAACTTAGTTAAGTTAAATTTTGGTACCTAATATATTTTATATTCAATAAAATGAAAAGAGTACAAAAGAAACCATATTTGCTTAATTGAATCTGAAAATCTGATTTATAAAATATTTTGAAATTCTGTTTTCAAACCGATTGCTTCTGGAACATAGAGTTTTTATTGTGGTAGCCCCTCATTATAGTTGTATCAAGGATGCAACATAAATGCATGGATCGAGCATCGATTGACCAGAAAGGGAGCTAATTCCAATTTTATTAAAAAAAAGCGGTACTCATGTACAATACAGAAATTCTCGATATCGTAGGGTTAATATTAAAATGTAAAAGGATCCAATAATAAGACAAGTCGACCTTTAGGTACAATTATGGTATTTTCGCTTAGTATTATGACGATACTATGTACTACAAAACTATGAAATAATGGTACAATTAGGATAATTATACTACGAAATCAGACCCTGGTTACGTCGTATTTTGATATGAAGTTTGTATTATGACTGATGCAATACTTTTTCTTGTATGAAAAAGTTAGTTATGAGTAAAATATTTAGATGGGCCTATCCTTCATTTTGAAATCATTGACTGGCTACGAGGATGATGCTATAGGGTATATACAGTTAAAAAGAGAGGGAGATGTATGTAAGTTGTGTGTAGTTCAAAATAACTCCTGAACACAAAGTGCGTTCAAAACATTACCACTGTGTTTTTCAATGCAACGAGAAGGAAGAAGAGATAATAAGTATATTCTATGAAGATTTTGCAGCTTGCAAAGACGGATGTAAACATTCTGTGGCCTTCGCCAGCTTCAGTTAAAAGTTATTGGAAGAAGTCAACTCTTTCAGGTGGTTAATAGAGATTTAAAATAGCTTTAAGCTGGTGTAATTTATTATATAAGTAACTAGTAGAGTACCTATCAATATATTATTGTTTACGGGTATTGGAACTACGTTAAAGTTCATAAAAGCCAAGGATTTTGCTCAGTATAACAAGGTCATAGAAATACCGAATAACGACGACTTTATTGACAAAATTGTGCAAAAAAAGAAACGATCTTGGGCTTGGTTGTCAGCTTACAGCCTACTTTAAAGATAAACCAGTAGTACAAAAATTATCTATGCAGAACCTTATATGTACTTTTAAAGAAGGCAATGAAAATTTAACTTTTGAATCTTTTTTTAAGTTATTGCATGACTGAAATGACAGATGAAAGATGCCAACTTATCGAATCAGCAACGAAGACGCAAGCTACTTGAAACCTTTGGTTTGAAATGCGGTATGGATGAGTAACTGCATCGAAAGCTCATGAAGCTGCTCAATGCCGCACACAAAATTGGACTCTTGTTGGGGAAATATTAGGGGCTAAGCTTTTGATTAAAACCTATGCGATGAAATGAGGGAAAGTCTTGGAAGAAGTTTGAAGAAGTTGGAAGAAGTGAGAAAAGAATTGGAAATTAGAAAAAATCAATTAAACCCTCCGGACTTTATCTCAGTGCAAGTTATCCATTTTATAGGAGCATCGCCAGACGGAGTAACTGAGTCTCATGTATAGAAATAAAGTGTCTATCAAAAGCTGCAACAGTTAGTAAATATTAAAAAGATGGATCATTAGGTAAGCAATATTTAGCACAAGTACAGACCCAGATGCTCTTAACATGAAAACAAAAAAGATTTTTTGTGTTGCACATGCCGACTTTGAGGTGTTAAAAGAAGTGGATGTTTACGATGAAAGCTACTGTCAGAATCTTAATGTTAAAATGAGTATGTTTTGAAAGGAGTGTGTTTTTGAAAAACTTATTAAAACGGGGGTCCCAACTGATATTCAGAAATGAAATAGTATATTAAAATTTATATGATGTCTTTTACTCTCATCATTCTTTAAAATTAAACAGTGACCTATGTAAATGAACTATACCGCAGGCCATAATCATTACTTAGTCCAATAAATCAACGTGTTTAATCCAAAGTTCCTTAATTTGCCAATGGCTCTCTCAACATGTACGTACGCAAAGCTGCATTTTTTTTTGTTTCTAGTAAGTCACTTTTTGTTGGAGTTATATTAGCGCCGACACTAGGTGGACGTATCAAGGTGCATTCCTTCTGCTGCAAAAGATGAGCCACATTGTTGAAACGTCGATCAGCCATAAGCTCACTATTTTTAGGTAGCAAATTTAGAAATTCACAGTGCTCAAAAAATATTTTATTATAATATTACATAATATTTTTTTCTGTGGTACTACTTAGATTTTCATCTCTCGTCACATCTTTTAAAGGATCATTCACTATATCTTCAACTAGAGGAATGAAATCCACAATATACACTTCTTCAACGTCATGTGAAGGAGACGGAATACATTCACTTGAGAAAGTTGTCAGTTTTGCAAGTTTAAGTTTTTTTTACAACAGAGCGCTCAGGTTTTTCAACTGATTGTTTTTAACAAGCAAACCTATGTGGCTCAACCCCTATCTTGAGTTTAAGTTTGCCTCCGACTAGTTTATACTTAACGTAGCTTTCCATATCATTTCCACCTAAAACAAAATTATTAGGGCGCCTTCAAATTAGAGGCGTAAATAAGCGCTGCAGTAGCGCCACTGTGGTGCACTAGCCGAGCCACTACCAATTTTATTACAATTCATAGAAGCGCTTTGGCAGCGCCACTACCGTGACACACGCACGTCATTTTTGCGTAGGGAAGTGACACGATTTTAATTATATTGAACCTCCATTATTATCAATCGATGCGCTATTTGGGATGTCAAGTCTTCTTCCCTGAAGTTCTCTATAGAAGTCCATTTTTGAAAATTTGTAAATCCGCAGCTAGACCCAAAGACCTAACATCTATATAGGTGAGACAATAATTAGAATCACATACAGCTAAAAGAACAATAGAAAAATAATGTTTATAATTATAATACAAAGACCCGGAGTATTCTGGTGGATGATTCGTATATGTTTACCATCTATGGCACCCAAACAATTAGGAAAGTTGGATTTATTGAAGAATCCATTTGCGACACCTAACCAATCATCTTGACTTAGTTTCGGGATATAACTAGCATTTAGAATTTCGAAGATTATTTGACATGTTTCATTCACAATCCCGCAAATGGTTGAAAGTCCTCGTTGATAAGAGTGGTGTAAACTTGTAAGGCTGATGCAAAATACCTAAAAAAACAGCATGTCTTTATTTGTATATATTTTGAAATTTGCAATTTTTATCAAAAACTGACAAACATCACTACAATTTACCGAAGCATTACTGACGCGCGTCTACTGCGACACAGTCGCGCCACTGTAGCGATTCTTTTTGGTAGCACGACCGCAGCGCTTCCTCACGCCTCTAATTTGAAGGCGCCCTTACATTTCAGACACAAATTCGAAACCTAAATAAAAACCGTGTTTAATGTATGTACGTTGCTATCGTTAAAAAATACAACGAAAACTAAGGATAAATGCGGGCTGCGAGTTTGATATTTCTAACATCGGGCCGCGAGTTTGATTTTGTAGTAGGAAGAAAATATATATCATTTATGCATATTTTGCACTGACCTCTACATATACAAGTACACTGGACTGACACTATACACCGTGACATGATGAAGCAATTTGATTTGCGCCATTTTGGCACTGACAGCAGAAGTGAAAGTCCACGGAACTAATAATAGGGATAAGACAGTGTGACAAAATATATCGATAAAAATTCTATACCCTACCTATACCTAAATAAATAGAATGGACTCTATGGATAGATGGACTCTACCCGTAACGTCCATTCTATTTATATATCATGTTAATATAATGCCATTATCATTCATCATCATTTACAAGTTCACTGCTAAACATAGGCCTCCCCCAAGGAATGCAACAAAGCACGGTCCTCAGCCATCTGCATCCATTAACTTCCTGTATGTCTTACCAGATTTTCCCTCCATCCAGTGGGGAAACTCGAGAACTTTTTTCCCCATCGGCTATCGGTTCTTCGAGCTATATGGCCGGTCAATTGCCACTTCAGCTTACTAATCCATTGGCCGATGTCTACTGCCGATATCACTCTGGTTCTACTGCCGATATCCTATAAGTTTATCCTCCTAAGCTTTCCAGCTTCGGCAGTGCCAGGTATTCTAGGAGGCTTGATATATCCTAATCCATGGGTTCAAAGTCGCGAAGGATAGTCGAGTGGCATCGCATCGCCAATCGCCGTACCAACACTCCTCTTCCCTGACGACTCCACCTCGACTACAACGGTACAGGGAGAGGAATCTCCTCTAGCCGCAGCCTACTAAAACACATACAACGTGGCTTGACATCTTGACACCGACACTGACACTTGGTTATGGCCCTTGAGTTTGTGGGAAAATAAGGACAGAAGAAATAAAACAAAACATTCGAAATAATAATCTTATACTTTTATACTTACTGGTACTGGTACTACTAGAAAATATTGTCAGAATACTGCAATTTTTCAAATTGGTGCATTTCTCATGTTTAATAAAACAGTCGTCTGTGAAATGTTTGGAACAAAAATGATCATTTTGTTTCGGACGCCAATTCACAATATTTATGCTTTTAAGCCATAATTTTAGTCTAGGTTCAGTTGGAAACCTGTTAATTAATAAACATTTGATAATCATCTGTTGTTGGCGACTTTGTTTGTATCTGTTAGATATGGTTAGGAAAGAACGTCGATAAGTGTTATAGCCAAGGAACTCGACAACCCTATTGAATTTTATTGTTTATCAAAACTCACCAATATATAGCCAAACATGTTGGAATATATGATATTAACATTAGTAACGCATTTTTAACTGCAAATTCACTTACTTGTGAAATGTTATACCACTTCCCTTTTGGTTAGAAGTTTTACAAATTACGCACACCCTCATTATTATTAAAAATAATTCTTATTATGTAACTAATATTATACACAATCAAACAACATAAAATACTTTCGTTTTTTAGTTTAAAAGTTCAAAATACAGATTTTTTTAAATAAAACAATTTAAATAAGACAACAGACTTTGGCATATTATGTCAATTTTAGTTTCCAAGACGACCGTTAGGGGTGCTTCAAATCGGCACACACATTTTGTATGGTATAGCCAGTCCAGCGTATTTGTATTTATAGAGGTCAGTGATATTTTGCCATATGTGTATTTTGCGGCCCGCCAATACAGTCAGCTGAGGAGCACAGCATTGCACTGTTACTAGGTGCTAGGTAGTTGGCAACTTTGACAAGATACCTATCTATCTAAACAATCAAAGTAGACAAGTAGGTATGTTTAGTAGGGCAAGGATAGGTAGAGAAGAAGGATAAGCTTATTACTTACAAAAATACTTACATCGAAATGATCTTCACAGCAGTGAGCTTTAGTTTTAGGGCCTATTGACTCGTTTCTTTTTGCGGCTGTCATCCACTTTTTCCTCATTTTTGGGTCCTCAGGCACATAAAAAAAGATTTTATCAGGTGTTTTAACTGTTGAATTGAAGCACTGAGGCACAATACAGTATATTTTTTTTCCATTCTAACCACAGAGAACTTTAAAATTCAGATTTTTACTGCGCAGCGGCGTGCAAACGAGAGCGCGATTGTTGTATGAGCGAGGGTGTGACGTCATCGGCTAGTGAGCGCCCGCCCGCCTTTTAAAAAATCTTTGTTCAGAAACACGTACTTTGATCTTTAGTATCTCAGCCAATTTTTAAGATAAGAAAAAAGTTAAAACACAGTAAGGTACAAAACGTTTGTCAGATCTATAATTAATAGGAATAGGGATGTTCGGTTGCAGTTTTCGCAACAAGTCGATACGGATAACCAGTTTTGTTTAACCTTATCAAATTGCTTATTAATACAGCTTTAAGAATAAGTATATATACTTACATACTTGGAGATGCAGTCTATCATTGAAAATATGTGGCACCATAAGGCGAGAATGAAGATATCAATAGGAATAAGCAAATATTGACGCGATGAATTCGACCACGTCCTTTATTTATTACAGGTTTCAAAGGTACGCTGCTGAATATATTCCCCTCCACCCTCCCCCAATAGATTCTCTATAGCAAGTGAATAGCTCCACTGCCAGAACTTTAAATGCGGGGAGATTCTTATTTGCTGATTGACTTGCCCTTGTTTCTGGACAAATGTACTCGCTTACGCGAAATCAAATGAAGACATATTTTGGACTTCTGCAGAACGATTGCTCATCCCGTACTGATATCTGTTAAAGTACGAGAGCACCTTCATACAGCGTACCCAAATAGATGGGTTGAGTAAGGTGAAATTCCGCTCAAGACAACAACACTCGGGGTTGCAAACTGAGACAAGGCGCCTGCCACGCTCCGTGAATTTCTGCACTATGGTCAGGGGGATAAACGCGGTCTTTCCACTACCATCTCGGGGAGGGTTTGCTTCTTACCGAGACGCAGTTGTCTGATTCTCGTCGCTGATGTTGGTACTTCAGGGGTATTGGAACTTTTACTCCTTCTGTGCCTCGGGCTGGAGTTTGCGTATATGTCAGAGAGGACATCTATCTCTCGACGCCTCGGCGTCTTGAAGTTTCGGACCTGTCCATCCCGGAATCGAATCGATGTAACCCGGAAGTAAACACCAGCGCTCTAAAAAGAAGTATAATTCCGCCTCCAGGTCCTTCAAAAGAGTCATTGCCAAGGCAAAGTCAGAGCACATAGGCAGAATTGGCGAGAAACTAGTTCACTTTCCTTCTGAAACCCGTGCATTCTGATCTCTCGCCAAGGCTGTCCAGGGGAATTTCTGTCAGCCTTCTCTTCCATCTCTGCAAAAGGACGACGACTCACTAGCCCATGCCGCAAAGGAGAAAGCCGATCTGCCAGGCTCTTTTTTGCGTCCAACTCGACTCTTGATTACGGGGAGAGTACGCCGCCAACCATCTCGCGGTGTGAGTGCACCATGCCGGAGGTATGGTTTACACAGCACTCGGTTCGCAAAGCACTCCTTTCCCTGGACATCCACAAGTCGAATGGACCTGACGGTATTCCATCAATTGTGCTGAGGACGTGTGCTCTAGAGTTCGACGTAGTCGCAAAATCATGGAAGATGGCTACAGGCCCATCGCCATCACCTTTTTGTTCTCCAAAAGAATGGAATCCATTGTAAGTTGCCAGCTCATGAGGTACCTTGAGGATCACTAGCTGGTTAGTGATCGCTAATACGGTTTCCGTCGTGATCGATCAGCTGGTGATCTTCTGGTCTACCGGACTCATAGATGGGCGGCGGCAGTAGAGTCCAAGGGGGAAGCATTGGCAGTTAGTTTGGACATTGCGAGGGCTTTCGATCGGGTTTAGCACAAAGCGCTTCTTTTGAAGCTCCCTTCCTATGAGATTCCCGAGAAATTGTGCAATTGGATCACCAGTTATCTTGCAGATCGGAGCATCAAGGTCGTTGTAGACGGTGCAAGCTCCGATTACAAGCCTATTAATGCTGGTGTTCCACAAGGCTGCGTTCTATCACCAATGCTAATTCTTCTTGAGAAAGTAGCTTGAGAAGTAAGGAGTACCAACTCCCATAGTAGAATAGTTAAAAAAGTATGTAACATTAAGTAAGTAACAGATGGACTGTAAGCGGTAAATAACAGTTCAAAACTCTCCACAACAGCTCTGGAGTAGCAACTGGGAAGAAATGAACTTAGCAGTTGTCGACGGTTTGAAGTGTGCTACTAAACTGCTCAGTAGCTCTAAAATCTAAAATAATTTTATTTATTAAATATAACCTCGAAAAAGTCGTCTATCCCACTAATATTTTCGGCACGTTCTTTAAAATTTAACCCGTAGCTATAGTGTCGCCACCCTTATTTAACGGTTTTCTATGGACACTTTTTAATACATAGTCTGTACTCCTTACTTCTACACTCCATAGGAGAATAGTTGAAAATGTGTCCATCTATAAACAGTAAATAACAGTTCAAAATCTCTCCACAATAGCGCTCGAGTAGCTAAAGGGCATACCCTATATCATAATAAATCGCCGTTAAATATGTTAAGAGTGATTTTGAAAATAAAAATTTTGAAAGCAATATAATAATTATTGTAAAAAGAATTATAGTGAAAGTCTATGCAATAAAAAAATTATAAAAGCCTGTACTCCTTACCTCTACACTCCATACTTTGAGTATTAAAACCAAAGGAGACGACATCGCAGGGCATACCATATATACCACCATACCTTCTGTAAAAGGTATTAGAGTCCAACTCACAGCCGTTATATAAAACTAGTTGCTACGCATCGTGCGCCATTACTAGCTTGCTACGTATTTATTTATCTATGGCCATTACGCATGTGATCGTACCAGTCAATTGAGCTCCGACAAAAATGCCGAATCGAAGTGTATTTTCATGCAAAAAACAATCAAACCCGTCAAATCTGCAAAAGGACAACGTGGCTTTTCATTTGTAAACACTTTTAACAAAATATTATCGTTAAAACTCGTATTTTCTGAATATTTTCGTAAAATACCAAGTGTTGCCAGCATAGTTCATGAAGTAAAAAATAAGCGATTTTAAAATAAATGTGTAATAGTCATTTTGCAATTTCAGGGTTGGATTTTAAGTATAAAGCTGTTCACTGTGATGAATACAATGACCCTTACTAGGTTAGAACCTCCTTTCTATCTTTTTATTTATATTATGCTTCTGATATAAGCCTAAGCCTACTGTCTCGCTTTGTTTTCATAAAAGGTGAATAAGAGTTTGTATAAAGCATTTGTGTCAAGCATTAGGCATGTTTTGCCCGGATAATTTCGATCGGAAAACTACCGTAGGTGTTTGACGGGTCTTTTATTTTGCGGGCAAATCGGGATTCCGTATGTGTGTAGCCAACCCGTTCGAATTTCCAAATTGCTGCGTTCTAAATCCTGAATCGGAATTCCGATACGGAGTCCCGGAATAGAATTACGTATGTACGTGGCTGACCTAAGAACTTCACTGCACGTAGACCCTACATACCCATAGCCTCCGCAGTAAATGTTTATCGATAAATAAGACAAAAAAAGAGTTTTATTGTAATTTCTATTTTTTTGAATGTCGTGTATTTCCACTACCGTTTTGTAGGCATATATAATGGAATTACATAAACATATCTCAAAACAACACTACATTCTAAGACAAAAAGCATTATTAATCTCAGTTCATAGGTGGAAAGTAGGCTTCGAAAAATTTTATTGGCCATTAGACATGGGTGTTACCATTTTTTTTAATGATAATGGTAATCGTTATCATATAGACAACCGATATAAACTTTTTATATCGATATAAAAAACTTTTTTGGATAGCATATGAAGCACAATTTCATTTCCGTTTCTGAACTTTATATGTAGTTGCTAGACATGTGTAAATCACTCATTTCTAGCGACCGAATTATTCTAGTACATTTCGTCACGCGTACTGGTACATTAGGATCGATCATTCAAATGTATCATTTCAGGCTCCAATACTCTGTGAGTCTGTGAGATCCATTGGAAACCGAAAATTTTATATTTGAGATTTGTAATAGTGCCATCTACTACATGTTTTAGGTAATAAAGTCATTTTATCGAACTAAAACTTATTAATTTTCAAGGTGGTAAGAAGAATCGACGCTAAATGGCATAAACACAAAAATCTCAAGTTATCTTATTTTTTAAATATTTAATAATTTTTTTTATTCTTAAATTTCATTCCTAACAATACACAATTTCATCTTACTTTACAAGTCTAAAAATAGAGATTGTAACATTTATTTGCTACGAAATTAAACTTTTACCTAACTTATACTTATATAATATGGTTGAAAATTATCATTAAATAAATCGTTTATCATGAAATCTTTTGAAGTGTTATTTTTAGTAAACTCTACGAAATGATATTTTTAACTCATAGATTTAACAAATAAATATAATAAAATGTAAAATGATTTTTAATTTAGGTAACAATATTATAATAAAAAAACCCTTAAAATAACAAATACTCCTGATACTGTGCGGTTTCCGTACATATTCTTTTGCATTTAGGTTTTCAATCAAATGACTAAACAACTAACGATAAACGCGGCTGAGTCTAGCCGATATCAAATTATCGTACTTTTGCGGTTTTGCTAAAATCTAATGAAGGGACAGCACTGTTTTCGCGCCCGTGCACCGGCGTCATGTCAGAAAAGTCAAAAATTTTGTTCTGTGTGGTTCTGTTGGGTTCTGTGAATCTCATCCTCTGTCGTTTTTAGAAAACTTATTTACATATTGCGTATTTTTAACTCAATAATCGATTTAAATTATGAAAATTGTGTTAATTGAATACAGTAGGAAATAAATTATTGTACGTAATTTTTTATACTATTCAAAATGTCTAACACGGAAGAAGCTATAGATGTTGCAGATGTGGGAGAAAATTCAGTAAGCGTTTCTTTTAATTATATAAATTAATATAATATTGGTTTTTAAGTTATTTTGTTTCAAATATGTGTTTAAATATTTCACTCTCTGTATTAATTTCAGAACGAGTCGTCAAGTGATACAACTTCTTCTAGAGGTAAAGAGGGCGATTTTGAAAGTAAAATTGAAACCGATCGTTCCAAACGATTTGAGTTTTTATTAAAACAAACCGAAATTTTTTCACACTTTATGACTAATACTCCTAAGTCTGGAAGTAGTCCTCCAAAAGCTAAAGCAGGGCGACCTAAAAAGATTAAAGAACCCGAACTATCAGGATCTGCTGGGGAGTAAGTATAATTGATGGTTGCATACTACCTCTTTTAAAGAATTTCTATCTTTTATTTATTTTTTAGGAACTTGTGGATAAAATAAAAATCAGTAATGGTTTGTAATAACTATACTTGTTTATTTTTAATCTAGTGGCTAAACTGTCTTAGAAATAATGTTAAACTCACAAATAATGTTGTGGTTTTTGGGCTTCAAGTAGACAACTGGTTTATCAGCTGCAGTGGCACCTAAATCAGATTACAATTTTTTTATATTTATATCCAAATTGTACCAGAGCTGTGTTATGACACAACTGCATGCAGCTGATATTTTTAGTGTTCATTCATAAGGCGGAAATCACAACTAGTATAGGACAGCAGAAACTGTACTTAACTGTACTAAATTTAATTTTTAGTTAAATTATGTTATTACATGAGCAATTGGTAAATAATTATAACAGTTTCACAGAAAACATAATTGACAAAATTGAGTGGTCTACCGTTTCTACATAAAATGAAATAAATACAATATATAAATCTTATTACATATTTTTCTCCTTTATTGGAAATTGTTTGTTGTAATCCCTGGTCTAGTTGTGTCCTGGTGACTGTTGTGCGATAGGTAGACACAAGAATAAATAATTTTGTCCATACTGGTGTCTATGAATACATAAATTGTAGAGTAAGTGGGAACTTCATGGTGATGGAGAAGCTTACAACAGATGTTATTGTGGATATATATACAGACTTCGGTGTGCTTGTGGAAATTATGTTCCGATGTGTTAGACATGGTATGCTGCATGTAGAGAAAATCTTATATTTGTGTCTCAGTAAAAAAGAGTAAATGTAGTTTGTCAGTCTCAAAGTGGTAGTGGGGACTACATTGAGATAACAGAGCAGACCTTGAATGTCTGTGAGATGCATTTTGATTGAGAGTGAGTACAATCGCTGTAAAAATTTACCTTTTTTTTCTATTCTTTATTGAATGGTGGAGTAAATAGATTGAGTATGAGAGAGAAATACAGTGAGATGAGGCGTCATAGATATAACGCAAACAGAGTCACAGCATGTATGGTACCACCTAGCATGGAGACTGAGGACACCCAAACTTCCCTAAAAATCATGGTGGAGCCACCCTAGGATATTCGTAAGATGATGGCTCAGCCTTTCATGAGTGGCTGGCACAATAATTGGGCTCAAATTATCTGCAGTTGATAACCGTTTCTTATGCGCAACTGTCCAGACCCATTCTCTCAAAGAAATGCAATTCACCTAACATACTTGATTCACATACCTGAACACGATTCGCATAATTTAGTGGTATGCCTACCAGGTGGGTGGTAGTTAGTTAGTTAGTTTACGATGGGCTGTTTTCTGCAACTCCACGTCTAAGCGGGTATTTTGCATGTGGGCAGGAATAATGTGATTATTCAAGCCATGAAATCTCCCCAAAGAAGTTCAACAGTCCTTTGACGTTGCAAGCAACTTCGGGGAACAATCAAGGTGTGCCGAGATGTTTAGCCCTGTATGAAGCGACCTCTGGATGTGTCCACAATGTGTGAGCCTCCGTTTCTTCCTCCCCCATGCATGCCCTGCACAGGGGCTGTCTGTAACACCTGTGGTAAATAAATGTTTGTTAAAAGATAGCACTTGTTACTATTCTGATCTGTGGCTTGTTCAGTCTCATTAGAACCTTGGTTAGACGACTGTTTATTTCAGGCAGGGCCTCCCTAGCTTGTCTGCAGTCTACTGGCTGGCTGAGCTTGTAAATTATTGAAGTTTCTACGTACCAGTGAACCTACATAACCAAAGGGGATTGGTATTATTGGATCCAGCCCTATTATAGTCTCCAGAGCCAATCCCCTTCTGGCCAGTTCATCTGCTGCATCATTGCCTCTAGATCCACTATGTCCCTTAATCCATTGAAGTCACATTGTTGTGCTTACAAACCTCATTTAATTGTTGATGGCATTCACATATTAGTCCCGAGTTCACCACATTATAACTCAGAGCTTGTAGTACTGCCATACTGTCGGTCAGTATTCTGATGGAGAAGTCTTTTACCTTCCTAGCATCAATTGCTATGGCTGCTTGGATGATACCTATACATTCAGCCTGGAAGACTGTGTTATGGGTACTTTATAATGAGGTACACAGCGGTGTACCTACATATGTGGATATTTTTGTTATCACCTTTAAGCTCTTTTGGGTTTAATCCTTCCAGATGGTCAGTTTTATTCAATTGTATCTTGTAGTTCCTATCGAATACAAATTAATTTCATCAGGTGGGTGGTAACTAATCGTTGGTGGGGTTCTCACTAGTAAAGGACTAAACTCCCACCAGTATATGGTACTGCTCATTTATCACTACTTAAGCAATAGATGTAGGTAGTCAGGATTCAAAAAAATATTGAAAGATTAAGGGTATGTTCCGAAATACAATGCAGTGTACTGTCCAATGCATACGACGTCATCATTTGACACTTTATTGTACTAGCGTGCCGCCGCCATATTGTGTCGGATATCCGGCCATAATAAAACAATTTTTAATTGTGTGTTTGCCGAATTAAGCATGCCAGAATTTGTTTCTATTTATTCAAATACAAAAAATTATAGAATAATTGATGGTATATCCATTAGGAGGATATAATGATTTTTGGAGCACAAAGTGACAAAATAATCGCCACCACTTTTCCAAATGGCGCAAAAGTATGACGTCATATACTGTCCAATGTTTTGGAACGAATCACCGGGGATAGCGTCGATTCATGACGTCATTTGCATTGGACAGTACACTGCGTTGTATTTCGGAACATACCCTAAAATTGATTGAATTAAAAATATACATTCTTTTATTTTATCAATTTTAGGTAGAAATATAATATATAATATAATCAAATATGTACCAAATTTAACATAAGTTATTTTCTAGATAATAAAAAACAATACATTGAAATAAAAATCAGCAAATGTGTATGGCCTTGGCCAGAAAATGTTACTAACTACTCCTTGTTACTCTATTTTGTCACCCTTGGTTTAAGTTCATGTATAAATCACTTAAATTTAAGGTCTGCTTAAAGTAAGTAAAGTAAAGTTACAGCCTATATACGTCTCACTGCTGAGCACAGGCCTCCGCTCATTTCTGAGAGGGTTTTAGGGCAAGGAATTGTCCGCCGCGCTGCCCCAATGCGTGTTGGCGAACTTCACATGTCTTCGAAATATTTTTTTCTTATTTCTCTGACATGCAGGTTTCCTCACGATGTTTTCCTTCACCTAAATCAGCACTTAAAATTGCAATTAACAATTTCATTGGTGCTGGCGAGGATCTAACCCGGTTTGCTCGCGTACTGTGAAATTTACAGCGAACGCTAACCAACTGAGCTATCACGGCTCAGATGGTTAGCATTCGCTAGTGTAGTTAGAATTTAAATTTAGTAAGGTCTGCTAATTAAATTTAAACTCTCCCATGGATATATTGTTAGGAATACCTCTTACTAACCCATCCATGTGAAATAGAATGTAGCATTACATCAGAGAATTTAGATTTGTCTAGAAATGGGAGTTGCTGCTAATAGATCTTGAAAATAGAGGTAGGTATATACTCTATTTTCAAGATGGAAAATATTCAAAAATGATAAAGTAAAAAAAAAGATTATTAACTTATTTTGGTATGAAGTAAATGCTATGGGATAACTGGATTCATCTGGCGGATCAGAATTTTCCTAGTCTACTACTATCTTTGAAAAAGGAACTAGATGCTATTAATGTCTAGTATAAATACAACAATTAAGAAAAATACATCAAAAATTATACTAAATAATTAATTATTTACTATTATTATACTAGTTATTTAATTATTGAGCTTAAGCAAAAAAATGGAGTAAACATGTCAACCTTTCAATTACTTTGACAATTTAATCTTGGGCAAAACTTCTTCTAAATATTTAACATAGCAAAATATTTTAAAAAGTTAACAATGTGTTATGTGTGAATTATTTAAATTTTATTACTATATTAAAAGTTTTTAAATCGAAAGTTCGATATTTTTAGCCATCGTCATCGAAAAACAGAACAGGAAGAAGATGAAGAGCTTTTGGCTGAAACAAACTTAAAACAAAAAACGATATTTCGATTTGAAGCTTCACCACCATACATTAAAAATGGTGAAATGCGTGATTACCAAGTACGTGGCCTCAATTGGATGATTTCACTTTATGAAAATGGTATCAATGGAATTTTAGCTGATGAGATGGGTCTTGGTAAAACCTTGCAAACCATTTCCCTCTTGGGTTACATGAAAAATTTTAGGTGAGCCTACCTTTTACTATCTTGTACACTAAATCGTTATATTATTTTTTAATCTATGTTTTTACAATAATTGACAATACCTTTTATTAGGAATGTTCCCGGCCCTCATATTGTTATAGTTCCAAAATCAACTTTAACAAATTGGATGAATGAATTCAAGAAATGGTGCCCATCGCTCAAGGCTGTGTGCTTAATTGGTGATCAAGAGACAAGGGTAATCATTGTTTTAATTTTTGCAATTTCTTTATTTTGCTGGTGAAGAATTCCCTTATAAATTCATTTTTAATTCATTTTTTTGTGACCTAATTGATTGTGGGGCATTTTTTAATACAAATGGATTATAGGTAGGACTCCTTTTCTGATTGAGTCCTGCTGCAAGGACCCTTCCGGGCAGCTTTTACTTCATAACCTATTTCTGCTGCTAAGCAGGAATGCATCTATTGTTGTACTCCAATTAGTAGGGCCAATATGAAGAGCTAGTATAATTAGCAATTCAGTCCAATAATATTATGATTATAAAGCTTTGCAACAATCATGAGTTTATTGGAGATAAATGATTAACAATTAAAAATATTTTAAGCCTGCAAAGATTAAAAAATTATCTCTATGTGACTCAATTACACCAATGTCTTCTAATGTTAAGTGCTTGAACTTTATATTACACTTTAATTTTTCTACAGAATACATTTATTCGTGAAACACTTATGCCAGGTAATTGGGATGTCTGTATAACATCCTACGAAATGATCATTAGAGAGAAATCTGTGTTTAAAAAGTTCAACTGGCGGTATATGGTTATTGATGAGGCTCATCGTATTAAAAACGAGAAGTCGAAGCTCTCAGAACTTCTCCGTGAGTTTAAGAGTATGAATAGATTGCTGTTAACTGGTACTCCATTACAAAACAATCTTCACGAATTATGGGCGCTACTTAATTTCCTTTTGCCGGACGTATTCAACAGCTCTGATGTAAGTATTTTCGATAAAATGCATTTCTTGAACTTGTTAAATTGTATTGTGTAAATATTTTTATAATTGCGTACTTTGTAGTTTTTAAAAAATTTATAATTATTTTTTAGGATTTTGATTCTTGGTTTAATACAAATGCAGCTCTTGGTGATAATCAACTTGTTTCGCGGTTGCATGCCGTTTTAAGACCGTTCTTGTTGCGACGTCTTAAGTCAGAAGTAGAAAAAAAGCTTAAACCCAAGAAAGAAGTGAAGGTTTATGTAGGTTTAAGTAAAATGCAGAGAGAATGGTATACTAAAGTACTGATGAAGGACATTGACGTGGGTAAGTTATTTTTAATATGTAACATAACATAACATAAACACTCACGCCTGTCACCCAGAGGGGTAGGCAGAGACTGCAGACTTCCATTTAGCACGATCCTGACATACCTTTCTCGCCTCTTCCACATCCATATACCTACGCATACATGCTCGTCGGTTAAGGGTACTCTTAATTTGGCCCATTTTTAGTATATCGCCAATTTGGTCGACAAACTTCCGCCTAGGACGTCCCTTTCCGACTCTTCCATTCACTTCTGCAACATATATTTGCTTTGTCAGTCTTTCCGCATTCATTCTTTCTACATGACCAAACCACCGAAGCATTCCTTTCTTAATCCTGGTCACCGCATCATCTTGCAAACCACACTCTTCTTTTATCACACAGTTTCTCACCCTGTCACTCAGATTCAGCCCTAACATATTCCTTAGCGACCGCATTTCTACTGCATTTATTCTACTCTCGTGCTTCTTCTGCCACACCCAACTTTCACTACCATACGTTAGGGACAAATACAGCACTGTGAATTGACATACGTGCCTTTTTTGACACATTCTGACTTTTCACAATAGAGTGTAGAGCCCCATTTACTTTATTTCCTGCATTCACTCGTCGTTCAATATCCTTATCATATCTCCCATCCCTGCTGAATACACATCCCAAATATACGAACTCATCCACTTGCTCAATTAACTCTCCTTCTATTCTCATTTCACATACCGTCTTGCTTTCATCTCTTTCAAAAACCATCACTTTCGTCTTACTCGCGTTCACTTTCATTCCCCTTTCTTTTAATGACCTGTTCATTAATGTAACCATCATTTGCAACTCGGCCGCCGACGACGCAAGTATGACTTGATCATCGGCGTACAAAAGGCATTTGATGGTTAACTCACCGCATTCTTCAACTTTCAAATTTTCCAAACAGCTGTCCATAAATAGGTTGGACAGCCACGGGGAAGCTACACAGCCCTGTCTGACACCTTTATGGATGGCAAACAAGTCCGAGTAGACCCCGTTGATTCTAACACAAGCACTCGAGTCCCTATACAGAGACTTTAATGCCTGTATCAAACCAGCGCTCAACCTAAATGCGTTCAGCGTTTGCCATAACACATCCCTGTCCACTCTGTCATAAGCCTTTTCCAAGTCCATGAACGCGCAAAAAACTTTTTGGTTTTTCGCCAAAAACTTCTCCGCGATCATGCGCATGGAAAAGACTTGATCTGTACACCCCATTCCCTTTCTAAATCCCGCTTGCACATCCCAAATTTTTTCATCAGTTTCTTTCATAACTCTTTCAATTAGTACCTTAGCATACAGTTTTCCCACAATGCTAAGAAGGCTGATAGTTTTTACAGTCCTGCTGTGACCCTTTTCCCTTATATATTGGGACTATCACGGCTTTGCACCAGTCTCCCGGTACCCGCTTTAGTTCCCAACATAAATTAAACAGGGTGTACAGCAGGCCTGCCACCACGTCCTCTCCAGCCCTTAGCATTTCGAGTGAAACTCTATCATATCCGGCTGCCTTACCTACTTTCATGCTTTTCATTGCTTTCATTATTTCATCTATACTTATCTCCCTATCTCTTTCATCTTCTTTCGGAATTTCTATTTCATTTAGTTCACACTTCTCCTCACTCATAAATTCGCTTTCAAAATATTCCTTCCATCTCTTTAGACTCAACACTTCATCATTCAGGATACAGCCATTCTCGTTTCGTATCGCATTCAATCTAGGCTGTTTTGAAAGTCCCCTGGTATTTCTTACGAGTTTCCAGAACATTTTAATATTTGCCTGGAAGTTATCCGATATTCTTCTATCATTCCTATCCGTTCTTTCTTGCTTTTTCCTTTCAACTAATTCTTTTACTCTCTTATTTAAACGTTTAAACTCAGCCTTTTTTCTTTCATTCTCATCATTCTTACCGCCAGAATTACCAGCTTTGGTCGCTAGTAAATCTAGCCATGCTCTCTTCTTTGCTTCAACTTCCATACGTACCTCATCATCCCACCATAACGTATTGTCTTTCTTTTCATTCGTTCTCTTACTAACACCACATACTTCGGTAGCTGCATCCACTAAACCTTTCTTAACATTATGCCACACATTCTCCAAGTCTAACTCATTCACACACAACTCATCCAAATTACTTATATTTTCTCTCAGTCTGCATTTGTACTTGTCTTTCACATCTTCATCTTGTAACCTCTCAATTCTTATACGCTGTAATGCAGTGGTAGACACAGATGTCCTATGCCGCCAACGTCTGAATAAACCCCTAATTCGGCATAAGACCAGGTAGTGGTCCGTCCCTACGTTGGACCCCCGGTAAACCCTTGTATCCACCACTGCGCTCCTCATTCTTTCATCCACGGTTATGAAATCTATATCATGATAGAAATCATCACCTCTTTCCCAAGTATACATGTGAATCTTCTTATGACGAAAGAAAGTGTTCGTCACAAAAAGATTCCTTTCCACACATACGGTGAGGAGACTTTCACCATTCTCATTTATACTTTCATCACCAAACGTTCCCAATACTCTTTCATAACCAAGCCTCCTCACCCCAACCCTTCCATTAAAATCTCCTAGCATAATAATATTTTCATTTCCCTTACACTTCATTAACACCATCCTTACCATTTCCCAAAACTGCTCCCGGATATAAGTGGGCTTAGACATGTCTGGGGCGTAGACCCCTAACACAAACAACTTCTTTAAGCCCACTTTCATTCGTATCCATAGCAGTCTTGGGCTTACACATTCATACTCTTTCACACATTGGCCCATTCTTTCTGAAAGGATGATACCTACTCCCTGGCATGCCCGCTCGATCTCGTCTACACCAGACCAGTATGCGGTATACATGCCATGTGCAGTGACATCCTTCCCCTTCCTTTTCGTCTCATTTACACATAATACATCTATTCCTCTATCATACATCATATCACATACTTCATCCATTTTATCATTCATTGCCCCACATACATTCAACGTAGCCAGACGGGCCTCTGCAATCCACTTTTCGCCTCTCTGGGAGACAGAACATTTTAATATGTCTAATTTAATAAAGTGATTTTAGTTCTTTTGTTTTTGAAAGCTTCAATTATAATTAAAATAACAAACATGCAACAATGAGTATACTGCTCTCACAATATTTTTTTAATATTTTGGCAATGCCTTAACACAGTGGACAGTTGATGATGATAGTACTTGTAGTAAAGACACCTTAGTGGACAAAATAGCTTGAGATATGTATCATCAGCAAAGCTCTTGCTAAATCATTTTCGCAAATAGTAGATTTATTACACAAAATAATTTTAGGTTAATTTTCCGCCAAAAAAATTTTCTGGTGCGAGACCAGTCTTGTTTACTTAAGCGGCATAATTGTCATAATATGATTGTATTGTATTAGTTTAAAACATTTTGTATTATTTAAAAAATTTGATAAAGAAAATATTTTGTGATGGAAGACTAATATTTATTTGTAAAATTCGGAAAAACCTGATCTTGCAGAACACATTTTAAGAATTTACAGAAACAGGTTATTACAGGTTAAATTAGAAAAAATTTCACCGACAGTGAATGTTTTAAGTTATGGCACAAATAAATGCTTATTATTTAAAAATAATTTATTGACGACTTTGTTTAGTAACCTTACAAATATTCTATCTAATGTGTAAAATATGAAAAAAAAAACGAATTAATCTATCTTTAATTTATTTCTGTAAAAAATAGTAGACTCCGACTGGATTTCAGTTTTATTACAAAAATTACATTTTTATACATTAACTTGAAAATTTCGGTCTTAGTTTACGAAAAATCCATTTTTGGTCGGACTTTAGAAATAAGTATTAATTTCGGGGAAAAATATCGATTTAATCGTGCAAGCCTTTCCTTATATTATTTGACTAGCTGTTCCCCGCAACTTCGTCCGCCTTGAATTTATTACTTTAAGGTTTTATTATTTTCGCCCGGAACCCTAATTTTTTTTAACCAAAATACTCCTTACAATGTCAGCAATCTGCCAGTGAAAGTTCCGTTAAAATCGGTCCGTATGTTTCGGAGATTAGCCGGAACAAACAGACTGACAAAAATTTAAAAAATTGTGTTTTTGTTATAAGTACCGTATACTTTTATATGTATTTAATAAAAAGCTGTAATTTTTACATTACAGACAGGCACTTCAATTTTATTTATTTGTACAGACTTGAAAATTATTATCGGAAATAATTTTTAGTTCTTTTTTCATATTTATGGACGAAAAATGTTGGTTTTAAGTGAATGGAGCTGGAAAAGTGGAGAAAATGCGGTTACAAAACATCCTCATGCAATTGCGTAAATGTTGCAACCACCCATACCTATTCGATGGAGCCGAACCTGGACCTCCATACACAACAGATGAACATTTGGTATACAACTGTGGTAAACTTGCGATTCTGGATAAATTGCTGCCAAAATTGCGTGAACAAGATTCGAGAGTGCTCATCTTCTCACAGATGACAAGGATGCTGGATATACTTGAGGATTATTGCTTATGGAGACAGTATAAGGTGAGGTGCATTTTAATTTTTTTTTTTTAATTTTCTTATTTGGTAAAATCTGGTGTTAAGTATTATGATTCTTTATACGTCCGTACCATATTATTGCTAAAAATAACAAATAAAAAAGGTAAGTGAAATGATAAATTGAAGATAATATAATATGACACAGCCTCTTTTATTTTTTAATTTTTATACATAGTTGGGAATGTTAGATAGCGGTGTTTTTAGGTCCCTTACCTCAAAAAGAAAGGACCCTTATAGGATCACTTTGTTGTCTGTCAGTCTATCAAGGCCCTTTGCCTCAGGAGCAGGTAGAGATATCAAGTTGAAAATAATATCAAATACGGTACGGGCTATGGTCCCTCAGAGGAGTAAAAAATTCAGGTGCCCTCAGATACAACCAATGTAACATATTTTTATAATTGCAAAATCATTCATAATTCAAAAGCTTTATGGTACTTCTGATCTTCTGGAATCATGAAATTTGTCAATTGAATCTGATGTGGGACGATGTGTATGTATGGAGAGAAAGTGATCTTGGTCGAGCTTAAACTACACTGCAGCTTAAAACCGGGGAAATACCAGACTCTCACGAAATACCAAAGCGTAATAATAGCAACCTAGTTTAGTTAGTTTAGTTTAGTTTACGACGGGCTGTTTTCCGCAACTCCACGTCTAAGCGCGTATTTTGCGTGTGGGCAGGAATAATGTAGTTATTCGAGCCATGATATTTCCCCGTTCAACAGTCCTTTAAATTTTTTTTTAAGTTTTTTATGTACTCACATCAAGATACAGAAGCATTTTTATAGTAATTTCGTACAAAGGTTCTACTTATTCCATAATTAGCTGAAATATCTTCCAGTTGACCCATAAAGGAAATTATATTGAAATTGCAAACTTAGTGCATACATTAGTACTACTTAAAAATAAATAATATACACAATGTTACGAAAATTATATAAAATAAAACAATAAATAAAAATTAAATAAATCAATACATAGTAATAATAATAAATACGATAGTTACATATGATATATATAAACTAAACTAATATAATAGAATAATATAATATATTAATTAACAGGATGCAAAGTTGTTATCTCTAAGACGTTTCTTGAATACCAATAAAGTATCGGATTTTTTTATATTTGACGGTAGTCCTTTGATGTTGCAAGCAACTTCGGGGAGCGATCCCGGCGTGATGAGATGTTTAGCCCTGTATGAAGCGATTTCTGGACATGTCAGTAACACGTGAGCCACAGTTTCTTTCTCTCCCATAGATGCCCTGCACAGGGGGCTATCAGTAACACCTATGGTGAACAAATGTTTGTTAAAAGAGCCATGTCCTGTGATAGCACTTGTTATTATCCTCATCTGTGGCAATAGCAACTAATTGCTGCTGTGTTTCATTTGCTGAATGTACAGAACTAGGGTCTCTTTTCACAGGTAACAGACAGGTAGACATTCTATCTAAGTTATAGTATTTATCGAGGAAAGGTATCTAAGTGTATGCTTATTTGTTATCTGTATTCTGTAAAAAAAACCTCGCAACCATGTTACTTAACAATCTAATATTTGACGTAATATTTAGACATTTCGAATTTAATTATGTTGGGGTTTTATTTAGATTTAAACATTTTCCAGTATTGCCGTTTAGACGGTCAAACCCCCCACGAAGATCGAAATAGACAAATAGAAGAGTACAATGCAGAGGGAAGCGAGAAATTCATCTTCATGCTGTCAACAAGAGCTGGCGGTTTGGGTATTAACTTAACTTCGGCTGATGTCGTCATCATTTACGATTCCGATTGGAATCCTCAGATGGATCTGCAAGCTATGGACAGAGCTCATCGTATTGGACAGAAAAAACAGGTCAGATTGATTGACAAATTGCTAACATTACCTAACTTCTGATTCTAGGCTACTTATGATTCTAGGCAATGGTGTACCTGTTGTCGAATTCCGGTTTGTAAAAGGAGTTTATATATATAATAGGTCCTTACATATTATGAAATTGGCGTTTTGTACGGTAGGAATATAAAATCAATTTTTTTTTGCAAAATATATTTAATTAATCAAAGTATTGCATCGTTGTTATCTATGTACTTTTGCCATCTCTAGGTAGTTCATTGATCCCTTTACTAAAAAAACCATGGGTGCGAGAATTAATAAACTCTTTGGAGGCGGTTTGGACTGCCGCATCGGAGTTGAATTTTTTTTTTGTAAGAAGTTGTCCAAATTCCGGAAAAAATGTTAATCTATTGGAGCAAGGTCCTGGGAGTACGGTGGATATCGCAGATATTCCAATAGTAGCTCATCTAATAAGGTGGTTGCTTGTTGTACAGTGTGTGGTCTTGCATTGTCGTGAACCAGCATTGGCCCAGAGCGATTGACCAATCTCGGTTGTTTAGCAGCTAGTTCTTCCTTCATAGTGTGCAGTTGCTGAAAATAGCTCATATCTATCTGCCATAATCATTTGGCCACATTTTAGGAAGCTGTAGTGAACGACACCAGCGCTAGTCCACCAAACACTCACAAGTAACTTTTTCTGAGTCAATTCGTCTCCAGTCCTCAGCTGTGTTAATGTTCTATTTGGAGTTGGCAAAGCATGGATTGTAGCAGCCACTCATCATGAGAAGATCATGATTTCATAATCCCACTAAGTGTTAGAAAGTTCATGTGATCATGGAAGATTTAAAAAAAAAAGGTGTTTATAAAATTATGAAATTTACCAAAACCTTTGTCAATATATTCATTGTGAGCGATTGAAGTCGTATTGTTAACATTTTTAACAGGTGCGAGTATTCAGACTTATCACAGATAATACAGTTGAAGAGAAAATTGTGGAGAGGGCTGAAGTGAAGCTACGTTTAGACAAGTTGGTTATACAATCAGGACGTCTTGTCGATACTAAGAATCAGCTGAATAAAGATGAAATGCTTAACATGATCAGGCATGGAGCAAACCATGTTTTCTCATCCAAGGACTCCGAGATTACAGATGAAGATATTGATACTATTTTGGCTAAAGGGGAAGTCAAGGTAACAAGGTGTTAACATTACTAATACTGCCTTTTACCACTTTAAGTAGGCTAAGAATCTTTGTTTACATAAACATCAATTATGATACTGACTTAATATTATATGTTGGAATCACTAATATTCATTGGATGAAATAATAATTGTAATTGAATTATGTTCCTATTGTTCAAAATAAAATGTAATCAAATGTCACATAACCTGATACCACATGAATACTTTTTTGGTTATAATTTGGTATAATGAAACATCAGTTAGCTTTTTTATTATTATTAGGTCAATGGCATGTTTTAGAACATTAAACTAGTTATCTAACATGCGATTGTTGATCACGAGGTTTTGGGTTTAAACCTCAGGTTGGGCAAAAACCAGTTATTGGCTTTTTCTGTAACGAAAAGTACTATAAAAGTCCAAGAAGATAGCCGTGCCTCGGAAAGGACGTAAGCGCACGCACGATCCTGCGTCTGATCTTTCTCCAGTCGTGTCGGGTTACCGTCCCATCGGACCAGAGTGAAGGAACAGAGAGTGCACTTGTGCTTCATACACTTGGGCACTATAATCCTGCGCAGATGATAGAGACTGGCCGCCGTAACCAAAATTGGTCTGGAGGACATTATTATTAGGTCATTAGATATTTTTCATTATTTTTACGGCTCCGTGGCCCAGTAGCTTAGCAATGAGTTATAGCGGTGAGGGCCGCGGGTTCGAATCCCGCACGTAACAAGTATTTGTGTAGCCTACAAATAATTGTTCCGGGTCTGGATGTTTTTCCTTGTGCAATTTATGTATGTAAACTGTCTCCACGATACTGGGAAAAATCTTAGTGCAAGGGTAACATTAAAAAAAGAAAAACAAAAAAGAACAAAGAATGTCAGTTGTTTGTTGTTTTGAGTAAGGTTATAAGGGTTAAATTAATGCCAAGTTTACTCTTTCAGACTGAGGAGCTAAAACAAAAGTTGGAAAGTCTCGGGGAGTCTTCATTAAGGGCATTTTCTATGGACACGCCAGGCGCTACTACGGATTCCGTTTACCAGTTTGAAGGTGCAAATCGTGAACTTTCTGTAGAATCTAATTTGTTTCCTTACTTTGACAGTTTTGACAAAGCTGGCTATGTTATATACTAATCCTATTTTTAAGAACATGAATGATCAAGTTACCAAATTTTTATTGTTTGACAAATAATATGCTAAAATTGCCGTAGGCATTATAATATCATCAAAGTCTAATTATTGGATCAAAAGTGCATGTACAGCGCAACGCAAACATGTTTGATTTATTCGCGCCTGGCATCTGGCGCCTGGCAATTTGTGTTTCTCGTTCATTCTTGAACGCGTGTGTAGACGTGCATTAGGATTATATTATAGAGATTATGGTGGTGTCTAATAGGAAAAAGGTAAGTACTCACTAATGCATGCCTCATCATCTGTTTCATCCGTCAAGCATGATAACTGAGGAATATAAAATATTTAACTAACAAGATAACTATTTGGATGAGAAAAAGTTGTATAATAATAATTTCTTTCATTATTTTAATACAGGTCACAGTAGTTGTTACATAATATATTTAACAAATCCTTTAAAAACCTTTTGAATCCGCTGCTGGAAACTGCACTGGAAGACGTTTTCAATCTACTGGACTGGAAAGGATATGGTATTACCTTCGATTTGCCGACGATACAGTCCTTTGGACAGAATCGGAGGACTGGAGGACCTAAGCACTATGTCATTGAGACCTCAATAGTGTCACCCAACGGATAGTTCTTAAGATCAACACGGACGAAACAAAGTTCATTTGTAATGTCTGAACACTCGGAAGTTGTTGATGAGTATGTTTATGGTTATGGTTACAGCCTATTAAAGTCCACTGCTCAACATAGACTTCCCCATAGATTGCTTTATAAATATCCACTATATTTGCCATAGTTATCACACTTGGCAAGCGGGTTGGCAACCATATTTTTTATTTTTAGTTGTTATTAAGAAGACGCTGCTGTCCACCTCCTGATTTGTTTCCTTCTGACACTTCTTACGACACCCACGGGATGATATGGGGCCCTGGATATTCTTACACCGCTATTATATGGTATACAGTATGTTTAACTAGGACAAATAGTCCGACTAGGTAAGTCCAACTTAGACCGACGGATTCAACTCGACTGGACTGCGTTCGGGAGATTACGACGCATCTTGTTAGGTATATAAAATTCTGAAAACAAGATTGTACAACCAGTGCATGTTGCCAGTGATGATTTATGATCTCAAACGTGGTCCTTTACAGCTGGCCATATTGCGAAGCTCAATGTCACTCATCAAGCTATGATCGGGGTTTCTTAGTATGATAGACTTTAAAATGGGGATATCTGAAGTAGAACTAGAGTAACTAACGTAGCCCAACGGATTAGTAAGCTGAGGTGGCAATGGACCGGCCATATAGCTCGAAGAAGCAACAACCGATGGGGAAGAAAAGTTCTCGAGTTGCAACCTGAAATTTCTTGGGGGAAGCCTTCTGCAGTGGACTTGTGGAGGGCTGTAATGATATGAATAAAAATGACTGGATACTGGAAAGCGTTTATAAGGGGTATGTTCCAAAATAGAACCCAGTGTACTGTCCAATGCAAATGACGTCATGAATCGACGCTATACTGGTGATTCGTTCCAAAACATAGGACAGTATATGACATCATACATTTGCGCCATATTGGAAGTGTTGGCGATTATTTTGTCATTTTGTGCTCTAAAAATCATTATATCCTAATGGAGATACCAGCAATAATTCTTTAATTTTTTGTATTTGAATAAATAAAAACAAATTCTGGCATGCTTCATTCAGCGCACACACAATTATATTGTTTTATTATGGCCGGATATCCGACACTATATAGCGGCGTCACGCCAGTACAATATAGTGTCAATTGATGACGTCAATTGTATTCGGCAGTATACTGAAAACGTTTCGGTACATACCAAAGAATGAAAAATATGTCAAATATTTCAATAAATGAAATATTTGATAGATAATTATGATGGGCGTTTTAAGCGTTATGTACATTATTATCAAAACAATTATCGAAAGTTATGTTAAACTAGTGTCTGTTACTATTTAGGCGAGGACTATAGAGAAAAGCAGAAAATTATTCCTATCGGTAGCTGGATAGAGCCTCCTAAGAGAGAACGTAAGGCGAACTATGCAGTGGATGCGTACTTCAGGGAGGCACTACGTGTCTCAGAGCCCAAGGCGCCCAAGGTACAGGTAAATAAGTGGAAAGAGCTAAGGACAACCATGAAGACACTTCGCCGTCGTTGGTTATTTATCTATTTATAGTTTATTTCCTTTATTAGCTCTTTATACTGTAGCATATTATTTATGTGTTTTATATATCGGGTGTCCGGTAATGAATGGATAATCTTGAAATGTCTTATAGTACAACTTATGGCCGTCCTGAAAAAAATACGAAAAATAATATATCACAAGTAGTACCTTTGATATATTTCTTTAAAGAAAAGTCGATTCTTTTCTATCTTATTTTACTATCTTGAACACTATGACCAAAAATGAATGATTTATATTGGTTTTTTGTTATATTATTATTATACACTAACTGTGCTTATAGGTAAAATGTAAACAATATGAATAGCTTTTGCAGTTTTTATTTAAAAAATTCGCAAATCAATTTATTTCTGAAAAACATGCAAAAAATATTATTTAAGCGAAGTTCAAACCTCTTGGGTATGAAAAAAATGTATGAATGTATGGGTGACCAATAATTTTACAATAATATCGGTTTCGTGTAGATTTTATAATGGTATAATTCATAAATGTATCTTCCATAAATAGTGACTTATTGCCATTAATGTAGAAAAGGAGAAAATTTGACTAAGTAACAAAATTTGTAATATGGGAACATTTATTAAATTGAATTGTGTCTGATCATTGGGGATTAATAAAAAACAACATTTAAAATTAAAATATTTTATTTTTCGTTAATTTACAACAAATGTTCAAATTGTTTGCCTGACACTCTTATGCATGCCCTACATCTTCTGATAAATGATCTTCTGAGCAGTCTAGTGTACCGTCGCTCGCATATTTTTGATGCGGCTTCTCTGACACGACTGCGTAGTTCGTCCAAAGACCGCACGGGCTTACAGTATACTTCCTCTTTCAGACAGCCCCAGTAAAAAAAATCCAATGGATTTAGATCCGGTGAACGTGGAGGCCACAAAATTGGCCCTAGACGTCCGATCCATCTATTTGGGTATCTGCTATTTAAATATGCACGAACCGGAACAGCATAATGCGCAGGACAACCGTCATTTTGCAGCCAATACGATTCCCTCAGCTCCTCGGGAACCTCTTGTAATAAATTGGGGAGATCATTTTGAAGAATCTCCAAATAAAATTTACCCCCCCCCCCTCGTTAAATTCCCCGGTAATTCAAATGGGCCAATTATCATACCATTTAATATTCCGGTCCAATAATTTATTTTAAATTGGTATTGTGACCTGTCTTCACGCATAAGATGGGGATTTTCTAGTTCCCAACTATGTAAATTGTGTAAATTTAAGTAACCGTCTCTTTTAAGCGTTGACTCATCGCTCCACAAAATTTTATTAAAAAATTGCGAGTCTTCTTCCATCTTTGCCAGCATTTGTCGGCAAAAACGCACTCTTGAGAGATAATCTCTTGGTTGGAGAGTTTGCACGCGTGTAACGTGGTAAGGGTGGAATTCGTTTTTCTTTAAAATATCGTGTACGGTCGATTTTCCAATACCTGTGCGTCGAGCTATTGCTCGCGTAGAGGTTGAAGGATCGTTTTCAATATCCTCAAGCACCACGTCTTCTACATCAGGACGAGCGATTCTTCCAGCGCTAGCACCACCGATACTACTACCCGGCATTCTTCCTTCAGAGTAACAACCGTGGACTCTTATAAATACACGCCAGTCTGGGTGGCGAGCATTAGGGTACCTCTCCCTATAAAGAGCTGCGGCTGCATTTGCGTTGCCTCTGCATTCTCCATAAATAAAATGCATGTTTGCATATTCTTGTGCCGTGTACTGATGACGTGGCATTTTGATAGGTACACAAAAGTCCAGTTTAGTCCAGAAACAAGCCAAATCGTCGCAAATATCACCAAACGCAAAACAAGTCCAAATCAATAAGAAAAACAAATAGTCCGGTAAAATAGCCAAGTGGTCGTTTTAACACTGATTTAAATAATTGCAAAGGAGACAAAATAAATACATGCGAAGTCGAGCAGGTCGTGTGACGCACTAAGTTCTCTTTTACATTTAGCTCTTCTCTCTCCCACTTACCCAATTCAGACCTCTCTTTGTCTAACATAAAAGGCAGCAGGTAGCAAATATGAAGGTCACACGACCCATTTCACGCTAGTAAAGTAACCATTTCAAGATTTAAATTGGTTATTTTATTACATTTAAATAAGTTAATTTCTAATACTTAATTTGGTTTCAATTTGTTTAAAAATAGCTGTTTTCATGTATGATCAACTCCTGATGTGTTTTTATTAATTCCCAATGATCAGAGACAATTCAATTTAAAAAATGTTCCCATATTACAAATTTTGTTACTTAGTCAAATTTTCTCCTTTTCTACATTAATGGCAATAAGTCACTATTTATGGAAGATACATTTATGAATTATACCATTATAAAATCTACACGAAACCGATATTATTGTATAATTATTGGTCACCCATACATTCATACATTTTTTTCATACCCAAGAGGTTTGAACTTCGCTTAAATAATATTTTTTGCATGTTTTTCAGAAATAAATTGATTTGCGAATTTTTTAAATAAAAACTGCAAAAGCTATTCATATTGTTTACATTTTACCTATAAGCACAGTTAGTGTATAATAATAATATAACAAAAAACCAATAGAAATCATTCATTTTTGGTCATAGTGTTCAAGACAGTAAAATAAGATAGAAAAGAATCGACTTTTCTTTAAAGAAATATATCAAAGGTACTACTTGTAATATATTATCTTCGTATTTTTTTCAGGACGGCCATAAGTTGTACTATAAGACATTTCAAGGTTATCCATTCATTACCGGACACCCTGTATAAATCATCCCAAAGTCCTATGAATTTTAATTGGCAAAATATTAATTTTTTTAACTTTTAATAGTATATATGCAATTTCAATTTATTACTGTATATGTGTTCTGATAATATAATATGCGATTGATATTTTTATAATTTTATAATAAATATGTTGTAATAGGTACCATAATTAAGTGTTATTGCTTGTTTGGTGCTAAGTAACTATGGCTGATTTATTTATAAATATTAATATGGTGCTGAAATCATACAAAAGTATTGAATTTTTTGTGTGGTAAGTTTAGTGTTTATTTATACACCGTACGTTAATTCTTTTAACTGAAAACTTTAAACTGGATTATATGTATAAAAACCTTTTTAATTTCTATTTACAATATGAAATTAAAGTTGATTTCATTCAGTTGAATTTACTCACTATTGATTTACTTTTAAAACCCTGAGGCTTTTAAAAGTAAATCAATAATGATATGTCCGACATAATGAGGTTAAATTAATTTTTGAGTTGATTTATTTATCAATAGAGAATACTATTGTAAAATACTTGAATAGTGGTCCCGTTAACCACATCAAAGAAATCGTATATTCGTTATTCGTAATTACGTAAAATAGAACGTGTATACACATATCTACAAGCCTGGCTTAAACTTGTATGTTTGTCATTATTCCTGTTTTGGTATGATTTCAGTAATAAGTTAATAATTTAAAAAAGCAATGTGCATGGTAATAAGCTTTTAGTTTTTGTGGGCTTACACTTCTTTATATTTTATTTAAAATATAATTTTAACACCATTTTTTTCCAATCAGGCACCACGACCTCCGAAACAACCGATCGTTCAAGACTTCCAGTTCTTCCCATCTCGACTGTTTGAGTTGTTGGATCAAGAGATTTATCACTATAGAAAAACTCTCGGGTAAGATTTCCTTTCATTTTTACCAGCGTGTTTACTATGATCGATATTTAGTTTCCGATATATCGATACTCAAAAATCGAATACTAAAACCTCTTCAGCACGCCCAGACTCCACGTAGTCTTGTCTGCCCTGACTCTGGAGTGTATTTGTAAAGCCGTAAGCCGCGGAGGGAGAGCAGCCCTCGCCGTAGCCGTAGCGGCTGAGGCTGATCGGTGTTGGCGTCCAATAAGCCAAAGCTGCAGAGTGAGCGAAGGACGAAAGGACTGCACTTTCCACAGTGCCGAAGCCGTTGTAGAAGTAACTGGGTCAATATTCCTGTGTAAAAAAGAATAGTATACCTAAGTATTTTTGAGTATCGATGTCTCCGAAACTAAGGGAAATATCGAAAAATTGTCTTCTTACTTTTCGGCGTATCTCATCGAGATCTAATTCTAATTTCATTCAAAACGTTACGCCGTAAGAATCGTACTCGTGCCGATTTTTCATTTCCTTGGTTGGACAAAAACTGAAAATCTACTACATTTGAAATTTATAAAACAATGCAAACATTAAAAATTTTAATATAAAATAAAAACATGTACCTAATTTTATTAAAAATAAACCAATTGTATTGTAAAGTAACAAACTTAAATATTCATAGATATAAAGTTCCGCGTAATCCAGAACTTGGTCCGGACGCTGCTAAAATACAGAGAGAGGAGCAACGCAAAATCGATGACGCCGAAGCGTTAACTGAGGAAGAAGTGCAAGAGAAGGAACAGCTTTTAACTCAAGGTATAAATCGGATGGGTTTTGAGCCCTCGACAATTTAAATGGAGATAGCCCCCATCTAAATTGTCACACAATTGTATATTTTGAACTCATATAGCATTTTAATACGTGTAGGGTAGTGATAAACAAGAACATAGTCCACCTGATGGTAATTTAACACTGTGGCGCAAAGACGCCTACACCTGTCCTCGTTTTAGAAACAAAATGTAGATGCGCTACCATCCCTGAGGACTAAGATGGAATGTCCCATTACCAGTAAAAAGGGTCTTAGGTTCTCTATGGTAGGGGAGCCCATGATGCTAAATGGCGATTTACTCAAGCGTTGTGGGGACCTATTAGATTTTGTAGATTAGTTGCCAGGAAGAAAAAATGTTTTATAATGTTTCCTTTCAGTGGTGGGGGAAGCGTCTACAGATTTTCAAAAATGTAAAAAATGCTACATATGTTCAAAAATTAATTTCAGTGCGTCAGATATTTAAAGGGGATGTTAAGTGAACCCTAAAAATGCTCCCATACAAAATATTGACAATTCGGAAGTGACGCAAGCTCGTAGCGAATTTTTGAAAATGCGAAAAAAAATCCCCATATTGAAATACTCGAGTGTGTCAGATTATTATACAGAAGGTTCAGCTTGAGGTCCCAGTTATGGTAGCTTAAAATCTGACGGTTATTTAGAGGGATATTAATAATCTGACCGCTAAAAATATATTTTTTTATGAATTTTTTCTCAATAACCATAAAATGTGACTGAATGGGTGGAATGGCACGTGAGAGTCAGAGATAGGGAAAAAGTGAAAGGAATAGAGAGGCAAGGAGTGCGGTGTACATGCTTTACTCCAGCTGCACGCTCTCATCTTTATAGACGATTTTTAGTAATTCAGCTTGTGGAAATCGGCAGATTATGTTTTTTTTTGTTATTTTTGCTTTATTTTCTTCAAAATAAAAAAATTCAACCATGCACGAGAATGTCAAGACAACATTTTTTTTTTGCAACTTTGTAACCCTTCCACAGCCACCTTGTATGGTTTTGTATAGTTGTAGCACGAATGGGTCGGCTCGACCGGGGAGGGACCACGCTCTCACAAAATACCAGCGTCAAATAGTAGCTTAATGCTGCTGTGTCTCGTATGGTGAGTGTAGAGAACCGGAGACCCTTTTTACTGAAAACGAGGCATTTCACCTAAGTCCCCACGGGTGACAACGCATCTGCATTTTGGTTCGTAATTGAGGATAGATGTATATGTCTATGGGCCACAGCAACCACTTACCATCAGGTGGACTGTGTGCTCGTTTGTTACCCTATACTGTAAAAAAAACTTACCTTAATCTGATGCGCTTGAGTAAATCTAAAAAAATCTCCTCTTGGGTTCCCCCACTACTAGACTCTTTATACAAAGTATACAAAGGCTATATTTGAGAGGCTGTGACAACTTTCTGATCTTTCTTACGTTTTCCTTTTATACGGGACGAAATTGAGTGATCGTTTTTCACGCCGCCACCACACGGTCATTACTTATTTACAGCTAATTTGTCGATAACAGAAATCTTAGATCGCCTAGCCAATTCCGACATTATGGAAAATGTTTTGTAATTTCAAAAAATATGAATTTAATTGAAAATGTGACCTGCATAGAATAACAGAATATATTGTCAGACTTTTTTTTATAGGATAAGGGTGACTAACGAGCACACAGTCCACCTTATGGTAAATGGATGCTGTGGCCCATAAACATCTACATTTAACCTCGATTAAGAATCAAAATGCAGATGCGTTGTTAGCCTTGAGGACTAAGATGGAATGCCTCGATTCCAGTAAAACGGGTCTCCGGTTCTCTATACTCACCATACGAAACACAGCAGCATTAAGCTACTATTTTATGCTGGTATTCTGTGAGAGCGTGGTCCTTCCCCGGTCGAGCCGACCCATTCGTGCTACAGCCGTAATAGCTGCAGCGTGGCTCTACCACATATAAAACGAGACTGCGGTGGGGTGGACTTGGTGAATGAATTGGAAGCTTATGGGATAGATACTTAAATTTTTTTATTAACATAGTATGAAATTTATTCATCTATTAATAAATATCATAAATAAACATTCATACTAAATAAAGATAGATTTTTTGATACGATACTTCTATTTACGTTTTAGGTTTCACAAATTGGACTAAAAGAGATTTTAATCAGTTCATTAAAGCTAATGAAAAGTACGGCAGAGATGATATTGAAAATATTGCAAAAGATGTTGAAGGGAAGACACCGGAAGAGGTAATCATTTGAACATTTGAAAATTAAATTAAACAATTCTTTGACATGTTATTATTTTAGCAAAAAAAAAAAATGTAAGTAAATCGCATAACGGTAAATATTAAAAATGAATTATGTTATATAATTAGGTTATGGAATATTCTGCTGTATTCTGGGAGAGATGCCATGAACTTCAAGACATTGATAGAATAATGGGACAAATAGAGAGGGGAGAAGCAAAGATACAGAGAAGAGCATCTATCAAGAAAGCATTAGATGCGAAAATGGCGCGTTATAGAGCACCATTCCACCAGCTTAGAATTTCATATGGCACAAACAAGGGTAAAAATTATGTGGAGGAAGAAGACAGGTAATGTTTTGTTGTTATTACTTATTTGTTTTCATTTTCGTTGTATGCCATACCTAGTTTAGGATGAATCTAAAATGTTTTACACAATCAGTCGGATGCCACTTAGCCTTATGACATTCACAAAGTGTGAGATTGTATTTTTATTTGACTGAATATTATTTGAAGTTCGTAAGATATTAGAATTTAACCTCCGCAACTGTAAAAAAAAGAGCCGTGGTAGCTCAGATGGTTAACGCTCGCTGTAAATATAACAGAACGCGAGTAACCCGGGTTCGATCCCCGCCGGCACCAATGAAATTGTTAATTGCTATTTTAAGTGCTGATTTACCACGTGATCGGCGGTGAAGAAAAACATCGTGAGGAAACCTGCATGTCAGAGAAATAAGAAAAAAAATATTTCGAAGACATGTGAAGTTCGCCAACACGCATTGGGGCAGCGCGGCGGACAATTCCTTGCCCTAAAATCCTCTCAGAAATGAGCGGAGGCCTGTGCTCAGCAGTGAGACGTATATAGGCTGTAACTATACTTTACTGTCAAAAATGAGACTACGTAAATGGTAAAAATAAAGTTTATATTTATTGATTATACTTTGTTAAACTAACCAGGTTTTTGGTGTGTATGCTGCACAAGCTGGGCTTTGACAAGGAAAATGTGTACGAGGAGCTCCGTGCCGCAGTCCATGCCGCTCCGCAGTTCAGATTCGACTGGTTCCTCAAGTCTAGAACAGCTGTCGAGCTGCAGCGCAGGTTATCTATCTTATATTTACTTGTATTTGTTGTTATGCGATTAAATAATAAATAAACTGTAGGTCCTTGTAGTTGTTGTGAATATAAAAACAGTAGTATAGCGTAATACAGGTGTACCAGTAGTGTGTGTCCGGTATGAAAGTTCAATTTTCAAATTTGAGTTACGCAGCAACGGTTGGCGCGGTGAAGTGGGGAGAGGTCTCAATCGATGCGTCCGGCGTGCGGGTTAAACAGTAAAGATGGGTTAATATCGATATTTGTCAGTTTTAGTTAATATGAATATATTCGTCAAGTGATATTATAATATTTAAATGAATATATGAATATTACTGATATCTTAATACGACGGTTATACATATTACTATTCTATTCATGTAGGTATTTTGTTTATGTTACCAAGTAACGTTATTAGTATTTATAGCCATGTATGCTAGGTTTATATGCTTTGATAAATTAATATTATTGTTGTTATTAAATAAATGATATAGTATATAAGTATTACTGAAAGTGATTTTAAGTGATTAGAATTAAAATAAATTCCACTGCACGAAACAAGGGCCCTTGTTTTGTTAGTTTAATTTTTAATAATGTTTTGTAATACCTAAAAATATGTGAACTCATTTTAATGAAAGTCGATATGATCTTAACAAGAATTATGGGGAAATACCATGACAATAAAATTAATATATCACCAATAATTTTATTAAAATAAATAAACTGAAATATACACTATTAAAAATACCACTAGAAAGTCAAGAAATTTTAGACATCTATAAAGAGTTGTTGTATTTGTACAATATCTAATTGAAAATAGTCCCCAAGGTTTAGAAACAATAGAGAACTAATATCTGCCAAACACTAATATCGGTTAATTCATTCGGTCGTTCGGCTCGTTCGCTCGCACCGCCCACCATAGGTACTCACGCCATGATACTAATGATACAGATATCGGTTACTAATAGCGTAAGCGTTTTCATCCCTATAAAATACAGCTAGTGCAAGCTTTAAAAGAAAGTGATTACTTATTATGGAAATCTTGTGTTGAAAAGTTGTTCGAAGTTTTTCCTACACAGTGTAGACTCAATGACGTTGTTTTTAGCGATGAGGCCTATTTTCATTTGGAGGACTATGTAAACAAACAAAATTGCAGGTATTGGGCACCAACGAACCCAAAAGACAGACATCAACGATAGTTAAATAGTCCAAAGGTGACTGTATGGTGCGCCATAAACTCTAGTGGGGTCCTTGGGCCGTTTTTTTTGAGGATGAGAACGGTCATGCTTTGACGGTCAATTCGGAGCGATATAAGAACATGATCGAAGATTTTTGTGCTCCTATTGTAAGAACGGAATGCTTTTAACAGAAACATGGTTCCAACAGGATGGAGCCACTTTCCATACCTCCAGAGTGTCGATGGACGCGGTAGAGTCACTTTTGCCACAAAAAATGATATCGAGGTTTGGAGACATCTGCTGGTCACCCAGGTCGCCCGACCTCACACCATGAGATTATTTTCTGTGGGGCTATCTAAAGTCAAAAGTTTATTCAAACAAACCACGAACACTAGCGAGCTAGCGACGCTGAAAGAAATATGCGACAAGAAATAAACAATATCTCCTCGCAACTCTGCAAGAAAGTGTTTTAAAAGGAGACGGTCCAAAATTGTATGAAACATAGGCCTGGTTTTGTACAAGTAGGGAAATAAATTAAAATAATTTAGTATGCCACTTTTCTTTGGTTATTCAAATCCACTCAAAGCCTTTATTTCGGTGGTATTAATATTTTATTCTTACCAAAATGCAACACTAATGGTGAATTGATGTCGTTTTGACGTTAGCTGTCAACTGTCATGAGGTTATTGATCAATTTATTGACATTTGAATTCTGAAATATTGGGTGCGTTTGGCAGAAAAAAGCGCTAGCAGGCGCTTGTAAGCAAAATGGCGAAACTAAACAGTTTTCGGCCAGGACACGTTTGTTAACTTTAGTAGTGCTGACACAATCCGCCATTTTGCTTATTTAATTTGTTTGTTTTGAAGTAGAGTTTATAAGTTGTTTTGTGTAATATTAGTTTTAAGTAATATAATGACATGAATAAACATTGAAATAATACTAGTTTTTACGGAATTTATCGCGTATATTTTAACTTTTTAAATACCCGACGTTTCGAACGCTTTACAGAACTCATGGTCACGGGCAGGACTGAGATGTTCAACGTACATATGTCATAGTTAACCGCGGTTACCATAGATTAAAATTTAACTTTTGTTCCGATCTATGCAGTATGAACTTATGGTATCTTGAAGTCTTGCAGTTGTATGCTTGGGTTGGGATTTAATTTTATTTATTATAGGATCCCAAGCAGATTGTAGCACCCAGCCATCTTCTCTATTGAAATTAGGATGTTTTTTGATTTCAATAGCCTCGCGAATCATCCTTGGAAGGAATCGGTGTTCTTTAGCGAGGATCTGCGGTCTATCAAATCTGATGTAGTGATGGGGGCGATCCTGTACGTGTTCATGTTTTGTGAACACGTTGATCCGCGTCTCGCTAAACATTCTTCCAAGGATTTCGCGGGCTATTGAAATCAAAAAACATCCTAATTTCAATAGAGAAGATGGCTGGGTGCTACCATCTGCTTGGGATCCTATAATAAATAAAATTAAATCCCAACCCAAGCATACAACTGCAAGACTTCAAGATACCATAAGTTCATACTGCATAGATCGGAACAAAAGTTAAATTTGAATCTATGGTAACCGCGGTTAACTATGACATATGGACGTTGAACATCTCAGTCCTGCCCGTGACCATGAGTGCTGTAAAGCGTTCGAAACGTCGGGTATTTAAAAAGTTAAAATATACGCGATAAATTCCGTAAAAACTAGTATTATTTCAATGTGTAGTGTTCGCGTAAATATAAGAAATCATTATGAATAAACATATACATGTTATTAAAAATTCATGATTGGTAAGTTTTTAATATGAATGAATACTTAACAAACATATATTTAAATTAGGTTAGGTTTCCCCGGTTAAAACTAACTTCGTATCCTAGTAGGAAAATAGCTACTTACGATTTGACAGCGTTAACCGCTTACGATCGCCATTTTGCTTACAAGCGCTTGCTAGCGCTTTTTTCTGTCAAACGCACCCACTGTGTTATTCTTATCACTGATAGCCTATCAGGTAGATTTATTATGTACAATAGCTAAAATGACTCGAAAATAGTACGAAGGGAGGGCAAAAAAGTTGTATTTTTTGATAAAACACGAATAAAATATATGAAGGGATGTGCTATTTTTGTCTTGGAACAAGTAACGTTCTTGTTGATATTTCCATATCAATATCAACACAATTTAGGAGGAAACAAAGGTAAAAGTACTATCTAATTGCGGACAAGAAGATTGTTCAGATAAATCAACGGTGCCTACGCGCAGAATTCTTTCTTTGCAATCATTATTACACCAACAAGCTCGGAATAAACAAAAAAATATCACACTATCTACATTATTTCATAACTCAAGTCACTTGTTAGACATGACATTTGATATATAATTTTAATGAAATCCCTGAATTTTTCGCTTTTTTTATGGTATAGTGTACATAGACTGGGCCTGAAATGGACTGTCTCCTTTACGAGTATGATTAGAAGAATGTGTACGAAGAGATGGACATTTGGAGGAAATAATATTCAAACAATAAAACCCGCTGAGTTTCTTAATATTGTCATATGAAATAAATATTTTGTATTCATTAACTTAGTATTCTTTTTCTTAAATCATAAATGAACTTTCCTACTGGACACACTGTATTTATTTTATTTTTTAATTAATAAAAGGGTATACTTACACTGCTACATGAAATATAACAATCATAATAATTTTATCATTGATCATATATAACTTCAAAGATAGTATATTTAATAGATACATTAAGCCGAGATTGTTTTCAAATTAAAGCAAATTAATTTCTTTGTGTTTTGATGAGTATTGTAAATGGTTTCAAAACTATATTTTTCCAGATGTAACACCCTCATCACATTAATTGAAAGGGAAAATCAAGAACTGGAAGAAAAGGAAAGAGCTGAAAAGAAAAAGAAGAGTGGAAATGCGAATCAAAATACTCCAGGCGGCAATGCAACCGGTAAAGGTGCAAACGCTGGCAAGCGTAAGGCTGACAATACACCTGATGCTGCTCAGAAAACCAAGAAAAAGAAAAAATGAAACTCAAAATAGTAATAATAGTCCAGAATGTCACATAAACGCTTACGTTTTAAAATAAGGTTATTACGCAAGTATATTTATTATTATTAACTTACCTCAGTATCCTTTAGTTACAAATTGTTTGATATTTCAGTACTCGTTAATTTTGTGTTGTCGACTATCTACATTCCTTTTTATTATCGATTTCATTATTACCTATTATATTTATTTCAGTATTACTGTCAGTGAATTTAAATGAATAATAATTATAAAAGTGAATAAATATTTTGCTCAGTAGTCGGCAAAAACTGCTCCGCCCGACAATTTTTATCTGAGTTATGGCTCTCAAATTGTAAAATCTTTACAATTAAAACAATTGCTATAATGCGTCTTTTATTTCTACTCTTTTTTAAACTTTAGTTTGTTGAACTAGTTGGCGAATGGTTATTCATTATTTGGCAAAATAATTAAACACACTACTTAAAATAGGGCATGAAAGGTGTAAAGCATGAAACTATTTAATATACTCGATGTCGATGTATTGCACCGTGAGTCACTATATGAAATTCGACAATTTTAGCGCCTAATAGCGCCATCTAACTACTAGTAAGCTACTGATATTTTTTTTATGCAAATACATCTGTAATTTTAGCGTCAACACAGACCATTAGATGGCTGAGTGACGTTATGTACTTTTAAGGTAGTCTGAAGCAACGACCTTAATAGAACTGTCATATTTCCTTTTGCACCAATGGTGTACGCAAGAATTCCATTTATCGTCCTTTCAATGGGGTCACTTTTTGTATAGAAACGCAACAATCACGTAATTTATGGGCAGTCAAAAATACTTAAAATGGAATATTGTATTTTTTATTCAATTTCAGTATTATTATAAACTTGTAATATTTTTTAAATTATTTTATGGAATTTTTTGTTTAGTAGTATTATTACAATTTTAACCAAAGCCAAAATAAAAAATAAGGAATACTAAATACATCTTTGCCATAATGACGTTTTGATTTAAATAGCTTCTTGTACGATGAGCATATTCGAGTATATTTGAACGAACTTTTTTTTAGTGTTTAGTGTCAATAATCCATTTGGTCTACTCTCAAAATCTATTAATAATTCTATACTAAAAACTATTTATTTTATCACAGTCACACTATCAACTAGTTTACAAGGTCTGATGCCGTCTTTCTATACTTTCTAATTATTCGTTTTAGTAGCGATACTTAATTTTTGTTGCATTCAATATCCTTATCGGACAGCATAAATCCATTTATTTTTTGTTTCAGTAAGAATAACCAAAATAAATATTCTTATCAAAATGATAACAAAATCAAAACATATTATCTTCCTTAATTGTGAGTGTACAGGTCAGGAGACACTTTTTTACTGGATGAGAGGCATTCCATCTTAGTCCTCAGGGGTGACAACGCATCTGCGTTTTGATTCTTAATCGTAGTTGGACTTACCTAGTCGGACTATTTGTCCCGGGTCAACATACTCGTCAACAACTTCGAGCTTAGTGCTCCCAACAACTACCGGCATAGGTGTGACATAGACATTACACATGACTTTTTTTAGTCAATATTCATTTGAAGTCCTATCGTTAAGAGACACTATCGAAGCCATTGAGCATATAGTTCTTAGGTGCGTGTTGCCAGTGATGACTTATGGATCTGAGACGTGGTCCTTACTTTACTGCTATATGAGGAAGCCCAGGGTTCCTCTGCGTTATAGGCTTAAAAACGAGAACATCCGCAGTAGAATCAGAGTAACCGACATAGCCCAACGGATCAGTAAGCTGAAGTGGCAATCGGTTGGTCATATAGGTAGCTCGAAAAATCGACAAGCGACAACAGATGGGGAATAAAGGTTCCTGAGTAGCAGCCTCGTATCGGCACGCGAAGTGAAGAGCACCGTCTACTAGATGGAGTGACGACCTAGTAAGATGAAGTGGATGGATGCAGGTGGCTCAGGACTGTATTTTGTGGCATTCCTTGAGGGAGGCCTATGTTTAACAGTGAACTTATGAAAGGCTGTACTAATGATGAAGATATTTAGAAAGAAAAAGAAATGAGAAGGAAACAATTATCACATTAATATATTTCGTGAATAATAAACATAGTACAATTGTTTATAATGTCAAATTATTCATGTAGTGAGGACACCTCGACAATTCAGGTACATTTAAAATCACAGTTTTTGTTCAATCTTTGCGATGAAACAAATGCGGTTGTGGTGTGAGCCTATTCAGGTCCACGGATTCTCCGGATCAGGAAGAACTGCCATTTTCACCGTTATCTTGGAAATTGTTAGCATTTGTCGAAAATGGCGCACCAAGCCCGTACAGATGTCCACTCGTACTTTCAATGTTGCCATCAAAGAATATCTGTGAAATGTACATGTTAGTCTGTGTGGAAAAGGGAGTCGAAAGTGAGATTTTAAAATAATTCTTTAATACCTTTTTACCGTGGTAGCTCAGTGGTTAACGCTCGCTGTAAATATAACAGAACGCGAGTAACCCGGGTTCGATCCCCGCCGGCACCAATGAAATTGTTAATTGCAATTTTAAGTGCTGATTTACCACGTGCTCGGCGGTGAAGGAAAACATCGTGAGGAAACCTGCATGTCTGAGGAATAAGAAAAAAAAATATTTCGAAGACATGTGAAGTTCGTCAACACGCATTTGGGCAGCGCGGCGGACACTTCCTTGCCCTAAAACCCTCTCAGAAATGAGGGGAGGCCTGAGCCCAGCAGTGGGACGTATATAGGCTGTAACTTTTAACTTTTATAACTTTTACCTTTTTACAAAAAAGGGAACAGTTAAAGCATAAAAATAAGCTAATTTTATTTTATTTTAAGAAATCTTTACAGCAGAAGTTTTATCACAGTTCTCAGACCTTACAGTTGTGAAGCGACTATGATATCCGGCTACCGCCTCCCAGGTTGTCATGAATGTGGAAATAAAATGATTTTGTAGTGGAAGTATGTTAGTAAATGATAATGAATATTGTAATACATAGTATATTATCATCAATTAACATACTTATAGGTTAAAAACGTTTAGTGTACAAGATCATTTTATTACTACAAGAAAAAACACGTTTGTAAGTGCACTTGCACGTTAATTGTTATAGATGTTTTCAATTTTCGATTGTTAAATTTAATTTTTTTTTTGAATTTATTTAATATAAGAAAAAATACATAAAATCACAATTTAAACATCACAAAAACCCTTACGGGTTTGTCTGGATGTTGAGACACTTTTGAACAATCTTTTGACATTAGTTTATACGTATTATTATTTAATAAGAACATCAAATATAGTAGGTACATTGTTTACATACAAGTGGACATAAAGGAACCAATTACGTAATGTATTCGCATTCGGATAAACAATTTTATCAACAAAAAAAAAATGCGGGAAAAATAAGCATGGCCGTTATTTGATTCAATTTTACTTAGTAACTCATATAACTATATATCGATTCTTTTTTTAGCAAAAACCATATTATATATTAAACACTACATATTAGTCTTATACAAAAAGTAGATAATTTCAAACTCAATTTTAGGTTTAAAGTAGAGCGCGTTGGTATGTTGTCGTGGAAAATATGTAAAGTATGGAATTTCATAGCAAATTCCAAATTTCGCGAGGTTTGTGGCGCCTCGGCTAAAGGACTTTTTCCGTGATTAAAACTATTCTTTCAATATTAGAACATCAATAAAACCACGTTTGAAATATGGCCGATTAACATTAATTATCAGGAAATTCTGTAACTACCTCACCTTGCCGTTCAAAGACTTTCAATCTCACTGTCTCAAAACATTAGTCTCGAAAGAAATTTCAACTTACTGAAGCACCACATGTGGTGGCGCGGGCGGTATAAGAATATACACTACCCTCTACCTCCACGTAAGAGGCGACAGAGGGAAACAAATCAGGAGAGCAGCAGCGTCTTACTGACAAGAACTACATACTTTTACTAAGATACTATACTATATTAATAAGATAAACTTTTATCTAAAAGTAATTTTTAAATAATACTACTTTTTACGGATTTTGTCGCGTAGGTATATTAACTTTTTTATATACCCGACGTTTCGAGCACTTTACAGCACCCATGGTCACTGTACACGATACAGACCATGTAGACATGCGCCCTCCTTTCTGCCAAGGAGGGTCGCGTTCGTATACGGCTTAGAGATCTCTAGTCAGATCGTTAAGCCATTTCCTAAAAGGCGGTGTTCAGTGGGTAAAAGTCTCCACATAACCACGCAGCCGGCTGCGTGGTATGCTATGAGCATTCACCGCCTCCCTCCCCCCGCTTTCCGGAGGGATTGCCCATATTTGCTTCGGGCGCAAAAAAAAAAACCATGTAGACCATGGGTGCTGTAAAGTGTTTCGAAACGTCGGGTATATAAAAAAGTTAATATACGCGATAAAATCCGTAAAAAACTATTGTTATTTAAATGTGTAGTGTTCGCGTAAAAATCATTATATAAAAGTATCTTCTTTAAATGTCATTTTGTGACAAAACTTTACCGTGTCAACTGGCGACATCTGGTGAGCGGAGGATTATTAGCCCTCATTGAATCAGATATTGTTTAAAATTGTAATGTGTTAAAAGAGTCATGTCCAGTGTTGACCTTAAAATTTTCTTATGCATCTAGTGATGTAAAATATCTTATAAAATTGCTTTTTTTGCTTATTTCATATCGCATAATTGAATTTTCCAATAAAGCCAGGGATAAAAAGTAATAGTACTATGTTTATCATTCTCAATAGACTTTTGGAGATGGAACGCATTTTACAATGACTCAAAAGCCAAGAAGCCACGCCAAAATATTATTTAAAAAAAATTGTTTTACACTTTCCGTTTCACAGACTACGAAAAACTTGTTCATTGGTCATGTGCTTTATGAATGTTCAAAATAACCAATTGTATTTTTAACTCTCAGAGATTAAGAAACAATTTAATTTTAATTAATGTACAGTTTTTGAGGTTGCGACAGCTGTCAGACCTTATTTGACAGCTGTTATAACCTGAAAAACTTTTTTACTTAATAGAATTTTTCCTTGGCTGCTAAATGAAAAGATGATAAGTTTTTATGTTATTATAAAGAATAATTGAATATAAATATAATAAAAATGCAACAGAAGTTGTAGGTAGACGCGCCCTGTAAAACGATTTAAGTGACAGGTCAATCAATGTATGGATAGTGGGCATACTTAAAATGTATTTTTTTCTCTTTCTCTTGACTATTCATAAGAGCTTGTATATGAGCCTATGTGTATAAAAAAAAACTTATAATAATAAAAGACTGCGGGTGCTATTCATAAGAGCTTGTATATGAGCCTATGTGTATAAAAAAAAAAAAAAACTAAAAATAATAAAAGACTGCGGTTGCCAACCCGCCTGTTAAACGAGACAACTATAGCAAAATCTGCCCTATGAGACAATCTATAATGTTTACCAATACAGTCAGTAAAATTAAATTCTACTTCTTTTATGTAGGTAGACAATTTATTTTTTGTTTGGCTATTTCAAATATATTGTATATCTTTTAATCAGTCTGTCCACATGTCTGCACAGCAGATGTTCTTAGAGGACGCTTAGCTCAGGTATTGGCAAACGCAGTATCAAACGTCTCACACAGATTTTTGTATTTAAGAGTTGTTCCGCCATGCTTTGGAATCCCAAAGAAATATCTTGTCATATAATATAGTCTAGTGTCAACAATACGGGACAAAATGGGGTGATGGATTTTGTTGTTTTTTTTTATAGGATAGGGTGACAAACGAGCACACAGTCCACCTGATGGTAAGTGGTTGCTGTGGCCCATAGACATCTACATCTATCCTCGATTACGAATCAAAATACAGATGTGTTGTCACCCGTGAGGACTAAGATGGAATGCCTCGTTTCCAGTAAAATGGGTCTCCGGTTCTCTACACTCACCATACGAAATACAGCAGCATTAAGCTACTATTGCACGCTGGTATTCTGTGAGAGCGTGGTCCTTCCCCGATCGAGCCGACCCATTCGTGCTACAACTATACATCTAATATAACTGCAGCATGGCTCTACCACGTATAAAATTTTTGGCGTTGTATGTATTGATAGGTAGAGGGCTTCAGTATTAAATAAAAAGGTAACCAATAAGTTAATGATGGTGTTCAGTACGTGTCTGCACAACAGGTCTCCGGTACGAGTTACATATTTAGCTATTTAGTGTGCGAATGAATTGAAAGTTATTTTATAATCGGACTGCTTGTTCAGTGCAAAGACCTGTTTAATATCAATTTTTCATTTATATACCATGATTTTTTTCAACCCTACTTTCAGGGACGAAAGTGCCACATTGCCTCCATATTCAATGACTTATTAATTTAGTAGGCATGCGTCAAATTTCTAGCTCTATTGTTTTTAAACATCAACAGTATATGTCATGATACATTTTAAGGTACATTCATTTCAATCAAAGTACGATAAAAAAATGTCATTCTTTCCTCCTGTAGTGCGTATACGCACTACAGGAGGAAAGAATGACATCGCAACCCGCGTTCTTATCAATACCACGCGGGTTACAATGTCAAACTCCCTACTGGCGTAATTTACTATTCCGATGATTTCAATAATGTCCAATGTGTCTCTGGTATGGGATTATTTTCCAATTCCGTGTGCGGAAGAACTCTCTTTCATTTATCATCATTTATTAAAGCCTATCAGAAGTCCATCGCTGAATACCTATAGGCTTCCTTCATAGAATGCCTTAAAAGGGGATATTTGCTATTGACGCACTTGACAGGTCTGTTGATAATCAGTTATTTTTAAATTATTTTGATCTGTTATCAAGAAGATGCTGCAGCCCATCTTCTATTTCAGTTTTTTCCTGCCGCCATGTACTGTGCACGACAATAATGGGGGATACTACTTTTTGCATTCTTTGCAAACTATTAGGAGATCAATATTTGTATGAAAAATACATGCACATTTTATTTTACATTTACAAAGCTCAAACAACATAATAATTACTTAGTGATAAACATTAATTGTAAAAGGTTGGCTTCTGATTGTTAGTTTCTATTAACATGTAGTTTTATTTCCGTACATATAAAGCAGTAATACATATAATGAAAGGATTAAGAACCAGGACTTTGATTTTATTCCAGGATGTTTCCTTCAGTAAATAATCACCTAGTTGGTGGTTAATAGATCCACTCCGAACAACAGCTATTGCAACAGTCCTCTGCTGCATAAAGACTGGTGGAGCCATGCTGCAGCTATATTATGGTTGCAGCATGAATGAGTCGACTCGACCGAGGAAGCACCACGCTCTCACAGAATACCAGCGTAAAATAGTAGCTTAACGCTGCTGTGTTTCGTTTGGTGAGTGTAGAGATCTGGAGACCCTTTTTTTACTAGAAACGTGGCATTGAATCTTAGTCCTCAGGGGTGACAACGCATCTGCGTTTTGATTCTTAATCGAGGATATATGTAGATGTCTATGGGCCACAGCATCCACTTACCATCAGGTGGACTGTGTGCTCGTTTGTCACCCTTATTCTATAAAAGAAGACTCATCACCAAGTTTATCGTTATAGTCAGCATTACTTTTTAATACTTCAATATAATATTTTGTTATAATAGGTCCTTACATATGAAATTGCCGTTCTACAGTACTGGCGATTTCAAATCAAAATATTTTTTGTTTGGCTAAGAATTCTATTTTCAAATTCATTTTATATTAAAACATGGAATTCTTTTTTCAAAATTAGTCATTTGTTTAATGATTATGTACTGTAAAGAACTGCACACAATGATGGATAAGCTCGCACGTCTCCAACCAGCTTTGGTCTATCATTCGTCCCCTACTACCATACTGAACAACAGATGGTCTCCAAGTTACAAGAGCAGGGGTCAGGGCTGTACTCACCAGACCTTGCGCCTACAGACTTCTACTTTTTCCAGGATTTGGCGGGAATAATAATTTTTTGGCGGGAAAAAAATTCAACACCCGAGAGGCAGTACAAAATTCCTTTGAAAAATTTGTTGCCTCCCGTTCGGCTGATATAATAATAGGGCATAAATAAAATGCCACTGCGTTGACAATGATGCATCGATTGTACGGGTGATTACTTTGATTAATAGAAATAAAAAATGTAAAAAAAATACGTTAAGTAATTTCATAAAAATCGGCAATTTCATAGGTAAAGACGAATGTTTGATTAAATTCTAAAATACAAAAGCAATTAATTTTTAAATACCCAGATCCGATTCTCAATAAAATTAATGAAACAATATTCCACAAACATTTTTAATTTGACATACATATTTTGTAAAAGGATTTTTATCAGTATGATTATGTATTTTTTTTAGTGAAGGGCCGAACATGGATTTTACCGAATACGAATATTCGGCCGAATGTTCGGTGAACCTTTTACCGAACCGAATATTCGGCAGAACATTATTCGGCAAGATCACCTCGGTACCTAACCAATTTATGTCGAAACTTGTCACCGTAAAGCGCGCGGGATTAGCGCCGGACCCTGCCCCTCGCTTCCCCGCCACACCAAACATGTTATTGCATCATCTAGTATCAGTACTACTTCAAAACAAGCATGTGTCGGCAAATTGCCGACACATGCTTGTTTTGAATAATATTGTGAGAAAAAAGTATTTCATTGTGTTCTTAACGAAAATTTATAATTATATACCATAAAAATGAGTGGCGGGAGATCTACTATTTGGACTTATTTTACGGAAACTGACGACCAAAGTAAATTGAAATGTACTAATGTACATTACATTAGTAATGTAATGTACTTTAGTAATTCTTTGTTTAATTCCAAAAACATTTCATCAAGCTTCTATTTGCTACAGTTGAAAATAAATCTACAATGCCTCAAAAACATAACGCTATACAAGTAGATTTAACCCATAAATAAGATATACTTTACTTTTAACTAAATAAGATTTTTCAACATTAAATTATAAAGACTTGGCATTACTCAATTTCAACATTTCAATACAGTAGACACTTCGATTACCACTTTAACGAATGTTCGGTAATTTAGCCGAATATTCGGCCGAATACGAATATTCGGTAAAAATGCCGAATATGCCGAATACCGAATATAAAACGAATATTCGGCCCATCTCTAATTTTTTTAATGTAGTTATTAAATATGCGTTAAGATAAACACTTAAATTGGTGTTGTTCCTCCATAAATTTAATAAGTGTTGTACTGATCCCGCAAAATATTTATTATATAGCTGTATAGCTTGCAGTTGACCAATTTTTTTATATTTCTGAGGCAGTGAAATGTTTCCGTTTGACATACCTTTTTAACCCATTGTTTTATGGCTTATTATTTATATGTAAGGTTGATCATAATTAAAAAATACTTACTTCTTTAATTTTAAAGAACGCCATACCAGTAAGATGGGAATCTGAGCCTGCTTGGTGTTGGGGTCCAACACGTCGGAGCTCTAACTGATCAGCCACCTCCTGAAGTCCTCCCTTTAAATTCTTGCATAATTTCATTAAGTACTGCAGAAGAAAGGTTATAATAATTGAGAGTGTTTAAAATATTCATATTTTAAGAAAAAAAAAAGATGGAAAGCTTCAGCTTCTTTGGTGCATGGACACCCGCAGTTACTTAATAATAAGGGTTATAATGGTTAAGTCTGTTCAATTAACCTGAGCTGTGGTAGCTCGGGGCTATGCGCTCGCTGTAACTTTCACAGTATGCGAGTAACGCGGGTTCGATCCCCGCCTTAATCAATTAAATTTTTAATTGCAATTTTAAGTGCTGATTTACCACGTGCTCGGCGTCGAAGGGAAACATCGTAAGGAAACTGGCATGTCTGAGAAATAAGAAATGTTTCAAGACATGTGAAGTCCGCCAACACGCATTGGAGCAGCGCGGCGGACATTTCCTTGCCCTAAAACCCTCTCAGAAATGATAGGAGGCCTGTGCCCAGCTGTGGGACGTATATAGGCTGTAACTATGTATACTATAATTAACTTTTAACGTCCATTCCATCCATTTACCTCAAATGATGTTGACATAAGTAAACATGCGATTTCATACAAAAATATGAAACATAACCTTTATAGTACATGCACAATTACTACTCCTCCTCATCCTTATCATTCCTATAAAACAATCGGTACATAATTCGTATTAAATTTGTTTTTCACAGTATAAGGTCAAATAGTTGAGGTTAAATAATTACAAATAAACTTACTTTGACATCATAAACTGTTGGAAAATACAGACGCAAGCTTTCAAAAAAATCGTTCTCATCTTGGGGCAGATTTTGATCAGTAAGCAGTTTTAATAAATATCCAAAGTCATAACCGGAATGAAAGCTAAGCCAGTTTATATCATCCATTAGCACGATTCCTGGAAAATAATGAGGTACATGTTAACACTTAAATTTAAGGCGTAATAGTATATTTAAATAATTAAAATAAAACTATTGAAAATTATACCTGAAGACATCAATAATTCAGCAAATTCCAAAGGTTCTATTCCGTGTTCTTCATGTTCCCGGAATTTTAGACCAGAATTCTGAAGTAAATCAATTGAATCTTGGGCGTACATATCCTCTCTGTTAGTTGAAAAGAGTTAATGAATGGTATGATTTAAGAAAAGGATTAGTGACTACACATTACAAAATAAATAATGTTTTGCAAGCAGGTACAGAATTTTTAGTCGATACTTTGTATAGTAAATCGCGATAAAATCCATAAATATAAATATTACTAAAAAGCACGGAAATAAAAAAAATCAGATTCAAGAAATTTTGAATGGTTCTAAAATGCAGACAAAGTTCTGTAAAGTTTGACTGCTCACAGAATTTGTGCTTTTTCGTGTCTGAAGATCATTTTTTTACTGCTCGAAATTTAAATTACAATTTATACACAGTATTGGGTCAGTACAACTGGGGGGAATTCAGTTAATGAGTTAACCAAGCTGGCTAAATTAAGTTGGTTCCTCTCAGTTAGGGTTGCCACATGGTCGGGATTCGTCTGGATTTTCCCGACAATACTCAAAATCTCCAGACAAACAGCTTTTCGAAAAAGTTAACGTATGACCTTTGATTTAATAAAAAGCCGAGTTAGAATTAGAGCTTCAGAGTAAATTGATTAAATTTGAAATCTTTTATGAATACTACTACTAAAGGATCCAAATTCGTGGACTCTATAAAGTCCAATGGCAAATATATGTGGCATACTAAAAATTAATTGTACATAAATTAGTTTTGTTTAAAGTACTTTTTGTAACCTCCTCTCAAAAAACAAAACACTTCTCCCGACAAAAACTCCAAAATCCCGACATTTTCAAAATTTGTCCAGATATTTTGGTCTTCATCTGGCAAACCTACTCTTAAGCACGTCCCTAGCGCGATGCTATATAATAATAATGCTAAATATTATCATACTCATGCTACTGATCGTTTGTTGAGAGTGAGGGCACTTGGGCTACACTTGGGCACTATAATTGTTCTGCGCCGATGGCTAGTCTCTGTTGAGGGTGGCCGCCGTGACCGAAATTCGGTCTGGAGGACATTAATATTATTATTATATTCAGTAGCAAAAATCTGCAATGTTCAGTTAGACTTTGCATTCTCTTTTTATCTAGTATATAGTGGACTGAAGAGTGTAAATTTTGAGGTACTTACAATTACTTCTTAAATTTTTATTTCTATTTTGAGCATGTATACTTACTGCAAATTAAATTTAAAGTTGAACTGCCAAGTAGTACAACCAGGTGGCGTTCTTCCATTCTCATCCATAAATGTAAGTCCTAATTGTATTATTCTCAAGAGGTCTACATTGCATCTGAAATATTCAACAGTGTGCGGCTAACCAAGACTTGCGCGGTTGGCAATGTTAATTAAGGAAAGGTTCCCTCAGCGCAATCCAACCAATTTGAATTAAAATTACACAGGAATATTATACAAAAAATTATCAATATGTCTACCCTTGAATAAATACTAATTTTACGTATTTTATCGCGTTTAATTTAACTTATTTAAGTTACCCATGGTCCCCTTAACCATGGGTGATGTGAAGCACACGAAACGTCGGCAATCTATACAAACGAATAAAATTAAAGGGTCCGTTTGTAATGTCAAAATCAGTCAACAGCAGTAGGTACTTGTAACATAAAAAAATTTTTTAGCTGTCTGTCTGTTTGTTATGGCTACTCTCGAAACGGCTGGGCCGAGTTTGATTTTGACGAGACTTTCACTGGCAGATAGTTAGGCCGTTCACATACATACGGAATTAACGGAACAAACGGATCGACCACACACATACGGAATCCCGTTTTGCCCGCAAAATTCCGTACGCATAGTAAAACTACCGTAGGTGTGACGGATCATTGATTTTATATGGACTTGCTGCGTTCGGAATCCCGAATCGGAATCCTAAAACGGAATTCCGAATGTATGTGGCTGGCCACAATATTACGAGTATAAAGAGTAAACTTAGTCTACCTTATTTAAGAAGAATAATTAGGGTAACGCGCAAAAAAATTTAAACCCGTAAAATCCAATCGTAATAAATTCCAAACGGCCGTTGTTGCGGGGGAACAGCTAGTTAAAAAAAAACATTTAAAAAGTTAAATTAAACGCGATTTGTATCAATATTAGAAATCTTTGTCAACCATATTATATTAAAATAAAAATTTCACGTGGAAATGTTTAGCTATGTTAATTATTATTGTTATGGTGTAAAATGTTTATTCTATTTATGTTAGCCCAACAATCATGAGGGAGTAATAATACTGTTAAATATCTTACATGGCCACCACGTAAATTTCATTCAAGATGAATGTGTAGCTATTTAAAGGTTTACATGAGAGATATAAACAATAAAGCAATGTCCCAATTTCAGGTAAGAGTTATAAAGGAAAGTCTGTTACCAAAAGAGTGTTACAATAAATATATAAATACAGCCTTATGGTTAATTTATTTTTTAAATGTTCGTGGTTTTTATTTATTTATTTGTAGGCCCTGTAGTGGTAGCTACTTGTAGAATCTATTACCTTGATTATTGAGATTCTAACCTTAGTAATTGGTACTGGTAATCAGCAGTCGACCTAAATTCACCAATTGGTCTAGCTACTACTCCTGGAAATTCAGTATCCATGGCTACCCAGTGATATTTTTGGACAACCTATAAAAAAATATGCAATTAAAAGCATTATGTATAAACTAAAACTTAGATTCACTACTCTGTAAAAATGCTCAAGTGGTATATTGATAAACTACATGAATGTTTGAAGTCTAATTATTAAACGAAATACAGAATTTAACGGGAATAACATATTAAAGTGCTCAGATGTGATAATAGGAAGGAATTATAAAATACCAAAATGCTTCATGCGTTTCCTTGAGAAAAAGGCATAACTAATATATAAATAACATTTCCAGCAGATGTTCATGAATTAAAAGGGACCGCAGATAGGTTAAACAGATTGATCATGTATATGTCAAGGTGTCTTTTATCATATGGTTCTTTCTTTCTTTCATAATCAAAGGTAGCTAGATATTGTTAGTCTAAGGTGCTAAAAGAAGATCACATGTGTCCCATTCGCAAACAAATACTATAGAGAATAATAACACCCTTTGAGATATTTTTCAATCAAATATCGTTTGTTAAGAACCTAATAAGTAATATTATGGAATAGAGTATTTGACAGAATATCAGAAGACAAATGACTAAATGGAACTATTAGGTCTAATCCAGCATTTTATTGAGTTATACAGAGATAGGTACAATATAGTTTTAAACAAAGCCAGAGTGATAGTTGCAAAATAGATGTAGATATAGAAATAATAGAATTATAAAATGCCAAAATGCTTCATGCGTTTCGTTGAGAAAACGGCATATGAGTACTTAATGAAACAACAAGGTTCTTTCTTTCTTTCATAATCAAAGGTAGCCAGATATTGTTAGTCTAAGGTGCAGTTGTTATCTACATCAGTCAGGTGTTTTATATTTAGAAAAATCCTTTGTTGAATGATATCTTTCTTTGAATCAGGTGGACTGTGTGCTCATTTGTCATCCTTTACTACCCTTGAGCCTATTAAAAAAATACACTCTTGTTTGTCACCCCATTAAAAAAATTATGTAATATCTTTATATGGCTTAAGTCTGTTTAATTAATCTTAGATGAGTAGGTGCGAAGGTGCGAAAAGAAGATCACATGTATCCCATTCACAGTGGCGAAGCTAGGGCTCCAAACGGGGGCAAGCCCAAGATATGCTTTTGTTTTTTTAGCAGTTTTAAAAATACATCTATCTTGATCTGTCTCCACTCTTCAGTTTTATAATCAGTTCTGTCGAGGACGTGTTTAACAAAGTACACCGAAGGCATACTACTGCTAGATAGATTGTATGAAATATCAGCAATTGCATACCTTCGGTGGCTTTGAAAAAAGCCCTTTGGGTTTGCTTGAGCGAAAAAAAAGATGTTTACATACAATACAATACATGAATAAAAGAAAAGCATGAACAAAGTACAAACAAACTATGTACAAAAATTAAAAAAAAATTATTTATTCTAAATCGAATCGTCTCTCTTTCTTAAGGAAAGATTTAATTACGTCCGCGTAAAATGTTGGTGAACGTTTTAATTGTACCAATAACTGTTTTTCAATCGCGATAATTGATAAGTCTGAAAGACGCTCTTGACCTTGTGTATTTCTCAAATAAGTATGGATGCGCTTCAGAGATAAGAAAGCACGTTCCGCGGGGGAACTTGTGGCTGGAATAGTTACGACAAGATAAGCTAACTTTAAAAGTTGGGGAAAGGCCTCTTCAATACTATTTTCGTTTATAAAGTCAATGAGTTCGAAAACATTGCGGTCTTTTAATTCAGGGGGGGGGGAATACAATGAAATCAATTGGTTTTTCAATGTTTGTTTATCAAAATGGTTTATGTAATTTTCAAATAATGAATCTAATGCCTCTAAAGGAAAATCTGAACGATATTTTTCGAATAGTTTGTTGTTGAACAATTGGAAAAATTTTAATTTGAAAATTTCAGAATATCGGCCATTAATTTCTGAAGATATGTTATCAATTATTTCAACAAAAAGTCGTTTATATTCTGTCTGAGCACAGCGCACATTGCGTCTCAAACGAGGAGCAGAGGTATTTTGTAATGTGTTTTCATAAATTTGATCAAAATCTGACTGAAATTCAGTACGTAACCATGTCTGAAACTCCTTTATTTTATGACTGCAATAACCGGCATCAACTTGTGATTTTTGTAGAATATTGTACAGGCAGTCGGTTTTTTCAAATACCCGTTGGAAAATTGAAAGAAAAAAATTGAAATTAAATGAACACAATGGGTGCGTTTGGCAGAAAAAAGCGCTAGCAAGCGCTTATAAGCGCTGAAATAGTTTTCGGCCAGGACACGATTGCTACTTCAGTAGCGCTGACACAATCCGCCATTTTGCTTATTTAATTTGTTTGTTTTGAAGTATAGTTTATAAGTTGTTTTGTGAAATATTAGTTTTAAGTAATATAATGACATGAATAAACATATACATGTTATTAAAAATTCATGATTGATAAGTATTTAATATGAATACCTTACAAAGATATATTTAAATTAGGTTAGGTTCCCCGTTTAAAACTAACATCGTGTCCTGGAGGAAAATAGCTACTTACGATTTGACAGCGCTTACCGCTTACGATCGCCATTTTGCTTACAAGCGCTTGCTAGCGCTTTTTTCTGCCAAACGCACCCATTGTGTTTTCAAAATTCTCGGCGGCTAAGATCGTATCGCCGTCCCAGTTCTGCAGATTGTCGCACATATCCGAAAACAAAACAACGTCCAACGAGTTGCGGGGGCATTAGGAAATTTTTTGCTGCAATGTGCATCATAAAAAGACGACCGTTTTGGGCTGTTATTAAAAAAATTGAATAAAGCCTGAAGGGCTGAAAAAAAAAGTGCTGACTTCCCCAATCCTGTTACAAGAGTTAGATAAAATTAATGCCAAAATGTGTGCATTACACCAAATATACATGGCTTGGGGACAAATATCTTTAACTTTTTGTTGCACTCCATTTCTGACACCGGACATGACACTTGCGCCGTCATAGCTTTGCGCAACTACTTTTGTGGTGCAGTCATGTTTGTTTAATAATTCCAATATGATATTACAAAGTGTGTCTGCTGTGCGACTTTCAGACACATCTACATACCCCAAAAAACGGTCATGAATATCGTTTCCAGAATAATATCGGAGAATCAGACACAATTGCTCTCTGTGACTAACATCGGGAGTTTCGTCAATAATAATTGAAACGAAATTTGACAATTTTACTTCGTACTCGATGTGAGTTTTCATTACATCAGCGACAGAATGAATAATGTCATTTTGGATTGTACTATATAAATGACTCGGCCGTTTGTCGCTTTGTTGATATTGTATATACTTTTCTAACACGAGATCGTACTTCGAAAGAAGCGATAAAAATTCTAAAAAATTGCCTCTATTTAATGAAGTTTTCGACTCACCGTGACTTCTGAAAGGAAGTTCTTGTTGTGCTAAATGGCAAACAATATCGACTAATCTTTGAAAAACACTACGGTTATGATTAACACGCATGTTGTGTTTTATAATTTCCTCTGATAACCGGTGCAACAAAGATGTTTCAATCAGATTTTTTCCAAAATTACTAAACGAAATTACCGCATTCATGTGTTTTTGAGAATTCATATGCCTTTTAATAGCTCCAGATAAGTTATTTAAATCGTCATATCCAGTCGTCGTATTTTGTCGTTGGAAAATAATATACAACACCAACAGTACAATTTATTGGTATGTGAGCAGCCAACAATCCAATGAGTTTTGTAAACAGATCTATTAAATTGCCGTTTATGGGTTTTACTCGTCTGAGAAATACACAGATCAGGCGTTGGTTTCGGCGAGGATATGAGCTGTTTTTTCTCAACAAAGTTTAAAAATTTTACCTTTTCCTCGCCGATTAGCACTTTAATACACTTCAATTCATCACAAGGAACACTCTTTCCCTCCATTTTCACTAAAAATCTTTAAAAAAGCATAAATTTTAAACTCGCAATACATTCGCTCAAGCTCAACACACAATGCACAAAGTAGAAGTACTTTTTGACACAATGTAAACACTAAACATTTAAATGTGACACGAACTTGCTAACATATCGTCGGCTCGTCGGCGTCGGCCGCGCGCCTCCCCTCTCGACTAACTTCATACCTAACGTGACCATACGCCCCACTTTAGGCGGGACGTTCCCGATTTAAATGTTTGTGTCGCGCTATCCCCAAAATACGTAAAAATGTCCCGCTTTGACAAACAAAAGCGTGACAATCACGCAAACCCTGTCACCCGTGCCATCATTATGACACCGCGCGTACCAGGTTTGCATAGCTTGTCTAGTTACGTGATTATTCTGAAAAGCTACACTTTTGAATTTAAAGTTACAAAGTGACAATTTTTAATTAATCTACAATAAATTATCAAATAACATAAGATATTTCCAATTAGTATTTATTTGATGTTTAAAATTCACTTTTGATCATTAAAAGACTCAAACAACTATGTGTTTTATTTATAAAACTATATTAAAGGGTTCCAGATTGATTTTTAATAATGGTGTAAGTATAATACTAACATATACAATAAGTGTAATACTACTGCTACTGAGAATTTTGTGACGGAAAAACCCAATAAATGATTCTTGACCCGACTCGGGTTTCGAACTTGGGACCACATGATCAGCAATTGCGTTTACTGCCATTAGACCAAGAAGGCAGTCAAAAATGTTAGAACTATAATAATTTTAAAGGCGTCCCGCTCTGAGAAAAAAATTAATGGTCACTAAAAAGCCGGGCTTTTTAGCTCCATACTAATTGCTATTTATACAATCGTAGTTATATTTCATTATAGAACATTTTGCCACAGATTAGAAAGGGAGCGATCACCTTCTCGAAAGCCCGGTAAAAACCCACGCGTGCGAGGGAGAAAACCAATCGCTCAATTCAACTCTCCTTATATGATTATATGTATGACAGCAGTATTCGTAAGGCTACGAGGACGCACAGACTCGCAGGAAATTTGAAATAGTTTGAAACAGTTTACGAGTTATTTTATTACTTAATATAATTGATTGATTCATCTTAATGAGACAAGCCGGGCTTTTGGGCTTGTATAGAAGCTTCGCCACTGCCCGTTCACAAACAAATACCATAGAGAATAATAACACCCTTTGAGATATTTTTCAACCAAATATCGTTTGTAAAGAACCTAATAAGTAATATTATGGAATAGAGTATTAAACAGAATATCAGAAGACAAAAAACTAAATGAAACTATTAGGTCTAATTCAGCATATTATTGAGTTACACAGAGATAGGTACAATATAGTTTTTAACAAAGGCAGAGTGATTAGTTGCAAAATAGATGTAGATAGAATAGAAGAAGAAATAAAAATGCTAATGTATTGGCTGTGAGGCAGTGAAGTACAAAATAGATACTTTCCTGTTAAAAATGGTACAGATGATATTACTCACACTGAAGAAGAGGCAAAAAGTAGGAGTGATAATATGAGTGATGCGGAAAATATGATATAAAAGATGATGATGATGATGATGTCTAATGTTGGAACAATAAATAATTGTAGGAGTGCTAATTATTGTGATCTATGGATCTAGATTCTTTTCAGGGGGCAACTACTTGTGATGACTCTGTTAATGGAACGTAGCAATAAATCACGAAATTAACAGTAACACTAAAATTATACTTGGACGCTAGTGAGCGGATCTCTTAGAAAGTATTAGACATAAAATGGGTATACAAAAAACAGATGGTGTGTACAAAGCCAGATTGCAGTACACAGATTACAGGCTTACAGCAAACTGATAATGTTGTTGATGTTTATTAACGTGTTGCTCAAATGTAAACACAATGTTGTTAATTTTAATACTATATACTTTTTTCAAAGATATATAGTAAGTATAGAAAATATCTGTTGCTTTTTTGTAAATTAGTACTAGACTTAACAAGACCAGATATTTCATTTAGATTTAAATTTTTTTTCATTCATTCAATTTGTTTATGGCAGCCCTTCACAAGTCCACTGCTGAACATAGGCCTCTCCTAAGGACCACAGTCCTAAAAAGCACGGTTCTGAGCCATCCGTATCCTTTGAATTCCTGCATGACTAACCAGGTAGTCACTCCATAGAATGGGGCCTGACCTACACTTCTCCTACCGAATGGTTGCTTCTCGAAAACCTTTCTTCCCCATCGGACGTCGGTTCTTCTAGCTATATAGCCGGCCTTTTGCCACTTCAGCTAACTAATCTGTTGGGCTATGTCGGTTACACTGGTTCTACTGTAGATATACTCATTTTTAAGTCTATCGTGCAAAGATAACCATAGCATAGCCCTCTCTATAGCTTGCTGGGCGACTTTGAGTTTTTTCATATGGTAAGCAGTGAAAGACCACGTCTCAGAACCGTAAGTCATCACTTTGAACACACACTGGTTGTATAATCTTGTTTTCAATTTTTGGAGGTATACTTGCAGAGAAGATGTCGTAATCTTTTGGACGCTGCCTAGCCGAGTGAAATCCATCGATTGACCTCTCAGTCAAAATTGGACTTACCAAGTCGGACTATTAGTCCTAGGTAAACATACTCGTCAACTTCGAGCATAAAGTTATTACTGGCATAGGTGTGACACATGATATGATCTTTGTTTTGTCCATGTTCTTTATAAGAGTCTGTTGGGAGGCACTATTGAAGTCATTGAGCATAGTGCTTAGGTTCTCTAATCGAAAGTGTGATGTACTTGCAAATGATGTTAATACCATATCCTTTTCAGTCCAGTAGCTTGAAAACCTCTTCCAATGCAGCAGTGAAGAGTTTCGGGGTTTATAACATTACCCTGTCTTACAGCTCTTTGCAGTTGGATAGGTTTTGTACTCTGATAGACTCTACTGTACAAACATTTCAGCACTTCGATACACTGACAGTCAACTTGGCGATACTAAAGGGACTGTCACACCACCAAATTTCGAAGGAAAGAATGACTTTCTCATAGACCACATATGCAATACAAAGCCGCAGATTGTACTCTTTGGTCTTATCTGTATAATTTGCCAAAGGGTATGTATGTGGTCTATGGTACTAAAGCCTTCTCAAACCGAAATTTAAAATTGCTACAATAAGTCACATTTTAGATATGCAGTTTAGAATATTTTTTCATTTACAAAAAAATATTAAGGTAACCTATCATCAAACCAATCACAAAATTATCCACATCCTATATTAAATCATGCCATCCATTATATCTTGACACCATAAGAAAGGTGTACATTCATTGACATGTGTCAACTGTGAAATATAGTAAAGGTTGAGTAGATTTACTGAGTTAGTAGACAAAATGGCATAATTCATGCCTATACTCAGCACAAAGCTTTACCACACATTCCCCAAAAACTAAGATCTACACATGCAATAGAAACACAACACAATTATTTGTTGTGTTTATATACATACATACATATATACATATAACACATTTATTTAAATATTTTTATCTTTGGACTCTTAAAAATAAGATTAAAGCAGAAATTTAGAAAGCTATTCTATCTGTAGAAAATACACTTAAACCCTTCAATCCCCATAAAATTCCCAAGCAGTCGCATGCATCCGTCAAATCCCAAGCAGTTGCATGCGACCGCACACAACCCCAGCACTTTAAACCATTAAAACTTATATTTAGAGATTACTTTTCTATGAAGAAGTTTGGCATTATAGAATATAAAATATTATAGAATTAATAAAAAATTCTCTATCCTGTGGCCTAAACAAAAGTCAGTTACTCTATTTTATTTTTATTCTACTGTCAATTTACGACACATTAAACCATAAAACACAGCACTTTAAACCATAAAAACTTATATTTATAGACTATTTTACTATAAAGAAATTTGGCATTATAGAATCTATACAAAATTCTTTATCCCATGGACTAAACAAAGCAATTACTCTATGGATTTTATTTTTAATTTACCGTAAAATTGTGCCATTTTAGTACCAGTGAAATCTTGCATTTAATAAGCTTTATTTAATAAGCTTGCTTTTAATAAGAACTTTGCAAACAACAGCGAAGACAAAATCGTCAATATTAAGGGGATATAGTAAGTCAGCTCAAATTCTAATTTCGCCCCCACTTCCCCGCGCGTCATATGCTATGTGCCAATATGTTTGTAATCACTAACTGTAAGTAGATAGGTAGTTAGATACTTCTTTCATTAGGTTTATCATATTTATGCCTGTTTATTAATGCCAACCCAGTCTCTTCTCATTTTTATTATGATTATTTCCCATTTTAATTTTACGTCGTCCTGTTGCGTAATGTGTATTCTGATCATAAGCGACACAACCTCCCCCTTCAAAGGCCGAGGTGAAACTGACCTGGCGGTAGGAATCAAGCTTCAAGAGGCCGATAGTTTAGGTAATTTCTTTTTAACAGTGAAAATAATGGTATTTAAAAAAAAGTAAATAACATAAGCACTGCTTTATAGTTAGTTCAGTTAGTATGCAAAGTTTCATGATTTATTTAAAGTATTTTTTTTAAAATAAGAGCACTTTATTTTTTATTTTGGAGGTAACTTTGGATTTTTTTTTCTATAGAGAAAATTTTACCGAATCGTGTTTTTGTCTAACATAGTCCTTAACATTAATCCTCAACTTTACCATACATTTATTTCAAAATTAATGCTGCAATAATTTGGGCATAACGGAGGATCTTACTAAGCCATTTGAGGTTATATTTCCCCTTAACTGACAGAGCTATATGTCAAAATGACCGTCATTGCTATAGTCTAGTGGTTGTAAACACAACTGCTGATCATGAGGTCTGGGGTTTGAATCCTGGGTCAGACCAAAAAACATCAGTTATTCAGTTTTGGAGTTATTGAGCTGCCCGGAGTCAGGATGTTGGAAGTGTCTCAGCCTCATGCCTTTGAAAGCACATTAAGTCTTTGGCTGTGTCTGTTTACTTTCCAATTAGACTATGAGAGTGAAGTAATAGAGAGTACACCTGTGCTTGTGCATACACTTGGGCACTATAATCCTATCCTGCGCCGATGGCTAGTCATAGAAACTGGCTGCCGTGACGGAAATTAGGTCTGGAGGACATAATTAATATATGTCAAATCAATTTTACATTAATTACCGACTAACAAAAGTCCACAATAGGTCTCCCATAGATAGCTTCACAAGGGGAACTGGTTTCTGATGATGTTATTGCTGTTAGCCTTTTACAGCTTCATAGGTCTCAGGGCCCACGGCCTGAAAGGTAGGATATTTGCCATAGTTGCCATACTGCTAGCAGGTTGAATATGAATCTCATCCAACATTATTAACATTATGTTTATAATATGTATTTTACATAATTATATCAATCCGGCCGAATAGTTTAAAAATATCTAAAATAAAAATGATAGTTCTTAATATTACCTGTCTTATAACATGAAATTCTTCATGAAGATTATGGTTCCACACATTTTTAATATAATATTCATCTTTTAAAGAATTTGTACCAAATAAATTAAAATTTGCTGCTGTTAATTGAGAAGTCATATTTACCGGTAATAATAATCAAAATGAGCTAATTAGAGTAGTTTTACTTAAAGTTTTAGAGAAAGACTTAATAAATATTGATTAAATGCTTAAAAATATGCCTTGAACTGCTTTTGCGCAAATTTTCCATTTCCACCTGTCACCTGTGTAAAACATAAAACAGAGAATTTTTTTATTTAACTGGCTTTCCAACTTTGGGTTCTAGCCCTTCTGAGCCTATAATTTTTTTCGGAATCTTCGTTTTTATAGATTTTTTCTTCACAATATGCCGATGTGTCACATTGCGAAGTTTTTGGGAGCTTTTGACGACAGCTGAACTCAACCCAGCGAATAGTTGAAGACGACAGTCACGCAAGTTCATAAGAAGGCGCCTAAGCGATCAAATAACATGAGGTTTATATCAACATCGAAGCAATTTTTTTGTAATTTTCTCTAATAGTTTACACGCGCAGACACCTAATTCACAAAATCGCATTACTTTTACGAATCATAATCCACTTCAAACTATTATTTAAGCGATAAAACAAGAGCAAAAATCTGTCGATGGCCAAGTTTCCGCCAAAACTCCGTGAACCGTGAAACCATGGAGGTTAGAGAACAGGAGAACGATCGCTACGTGCTAAAGCGTAGCCTGCATGTCCCTGAAAATTTGTGGAATTTATAGTCGTGCTGCCGTCGGTAAGTAGTATCTGCGAAGTAATTTATAAATTTTTGACAAAAAGAAACATTAAAATATGGTGAAATATTATAAAAATAATATTACGCTCATTTTGTCTATATTTCTGGGACACTATTTTCTACAGCGATCGTTCTTCTGTTCTCTAACCGTGCGTTTGCACTGACGCGATTTTCACGAAAAAACATGTTTTAAACACTGTTTTCTGTCAATGTACCAAAAAGCGTTTGCATAGTCACTAAACATATTGTAGTTAAATATGTTTGACAGTTTATTGTACACTACATATTATAACTATATTATATCTATATAACTGCAGAAACAAAATGTTTGAAAACAAATTTGTATAAATATTGTCATATTGAAAGATAAGTTTGACGTTAATTTTGTATTTGTAGACAAATTAATCGAGACAGAGAATTTTCAACAAAATGGATTCAAGTGATGAGAAGAGGTTTTATTTTTTTAAGTACCTGTACTGTACATTTACAACAAAAAAAGAAAGAAATCGAGAGTCTGGACGCGCGTGCGTGCAATGTGTTTGACAGTGATTCGCAGTGGGATATGGGATAGAGACTAAAAACTGTGCTGCATGACGAATAAAGAAAATTAAAGAAAGTGATACATGAGAAAATTCTACCAATTGCGTAATCACATTAAAACATTAAAAGCCAAAATTGTATTAAGTGTTTAGCTAATGAAAATACAGTAAGAAAATAACATCAACATTTGCGCTGTAATTACAAGTTCAAATAGGAAATTGAAAGAAAAAGCTTTATAAAAGGTCACCCACCTGTTACAGGCTACTCAGGCTCTATTAAAGGGTTAACTGAGTACTCTTTGCTATTGAAATCAATCAACCAGTTTTTAAGGCCTGGCAGATTTTTTAAATACTATAAAACCATCAGACAATCAATTTATATTGATATTTGATGAAATGTCTTTAAAAAAATGTGATGTATAAACCCAAAGAAGATTTGATTGAAGTGTATTAGGATCACAGAACACAAGGAACATCTTCAGTCATAGCATCATATGCATTAGTATTTATGATTGTTAGTACTAGGAAGACTGAAACAGCCCATTGCCCACTATTTCTCCAATGCATTTTTAACTGCAAATCATCTTACTGTACTAATAAAAGAGGTAATTATTAGTACTTTGTATGATGTTTCATTTTATTTCAACAGTTGAAATTAAAGTTGATTATAAAAGCTCAACGGTTGTAAAACATATTTAATTTTTGATTTCAGGTCTTGAATCAGTCATAGCTGGCATAACTTCCAGGCTGTCGGGCTGGGATGAATATATCTGCAACAGTGTGTGACATGGACGGAGTAAATTTACAAGTTCTCTCTATCTTGGGTGCAAATGTGCAACAACTATATTTTGCATTCTATAACAAAGAGATAGTGACCCTTTGATACGCCATATTTATTACATAAGGGATCTTGCAATGGGGTTAATGCATTTCACATTGAAATAACTTTGTTTTGCAGAAGAGAGCCATGAGATCACTTTACAACCTAAGTTCGAAGGAGTCTTTTCAAGAAAGTTTTTTAGAAGTAAATATATTAACTATAGCGTTTTAGTAGTTTTATGAAAATTTAATGTATGTTTTTTTATTAATTTTTGTTTTTTTGTTTTTGTTAATTTAATGTACACAAAAGCAACAATAGTTTTTTATTAAAAATAGTAATGTATATTCTGTAAATACTAGGAACAAGTACAAGCTAGTTATATCAGTTATTCCACTTCAAAGAATAAGTTTTCCTTCATGGGGCAATAGTATATGTTTTTACAAGTCATAAAATATGCAGTCTATCAAAAACTGAAAATTTTTAACTAAGCAAAGTTGTTCAAAAAAATGTTATTACAATAAAATATACGATTGATAAACCCCTGGGAATGGAGTGATTAATGTTTTTTCTAAATGTTTTAATATTTAATTGTAAAACATTATATTCTAAATAACATTTTGTTCAAATGACCCGCTTGGACTTTTTGCTTGTTTTCTACATAGGACAGAGGCTTTTCCCAAACAAGTAAAAACATTAATTACTTAATGAGTTTTGTAATCAAGTATTCTCTAATAAGTTTTGTAGTTTTGAATAAAATTTATTCTATTTACGTCGTAACTGCAAGCATATAATATAGAGACAAAATTTTAAGGTTAATTTTAAATCAGGGAAATAAATAGACAACCAATTATTGTCAAAATGAAATTATTATTTGCTGGTTTTACTCTGCTCTTGTGTATATGAGCTTATTTATTATTTAACTTGTTTTTGATTCAAATATTGCTATTTTAGGTATTGTAGACATGCTAGGGTTTTTAATTGTGCATGATATTATCAATACATTCATAATTGTAAATCATCTATATTATTTTGTCCTTTTTTATATAGGTAATTGAAATATTGTAATCAGTATTGATTTTTATTTTCTTGTTTTAACTCATCTAATGACTTAATAGACAGAAATAATTTTGCTAAAGAAATTTTGTCTCCTCCCTTCAGTAGTGTTCTAGTATTATGCAAGTTTGAAAAATGTTATTCTGTACCTTAGAATCACCTGCTATTGGGCGGCCAGTATACATATACTAGGCTATGTCGGATGCATGGCTGTTACATTCCGTCTGGACTGTAATACTAAGCCCGCAAGACCCAACATTGTAGGCTTAGTATAACAATCTTTTTTAACACCCTTTGGGTCCAGACTTATAAAATGATAAATATTGTTGCCATTATATACATATTATATTATATTTTTCAGAGTAATCAAATTCGTAACTTAAGCTTAAATACATAAATAATGATATAATGTTATTGCAATTTTTTAAAATATCAGTAAATAAAGCTTCTTTTATTTGCAACTATCCCAAATTGAATCCGATTTATGGGCAACAACCTTTTTGCCTACCGATCGACTAACATGTTTCAAATATAAGCAAGCTCTAACTAATTTTTAATATCTTTATCTTACGAGGAAACTGAAAAATTATTAAATATAGATAGTTAAAAATGCAAACTGTTAAGCAAAATAATAACACACACTCACTCCTTTCACACACACACTCACACTCATATACTACACACTGGCATCTACGTATTAATTTTACACTTACTTCTAAACTTTTAATATTGGTTTATGATTAACAAATCTCCAATATTAAATGAACATTTTGCATATTATATTTTATTGTTTTAAGAAAATGATATTTTAACTGAGTCACTACTCGCTAAGTTTCAATTATTTCTATGTGAAATATAGAATAAGTTCTTGTAAATGTTTACTATAACATTTGGATATTAATATAAGTGTGTGACACATTTATAGAATATCTCTCCTGCCTTACTCTTGTACCATACAACTAAACATTTAGCTATAATAGTATTGAGCCATTTGTCGGATTAGAACATAGCACATAGCTAATTATTTTACTTCTTCCCACTTTTATTCATTTCTTGATTGCGGTAAAATTGTTTTTATGTTTTTGTTTTTCTATTTGGTATGTATTTAATGGGGAGGGCTTAGCAGCTGTAACATAGGTCTGTGACCTAGCACGGTTGCTAAAGATACCTTAATATACTATTGAGTTAGATTTACGTCATATCAATGTAATTTTGTAAGTATATGTTTTTATGTAGAGTATATTTGGATAAAGTATATATTTATAATAAAGTATATAAATAAAGTATATACTCAATAAATAATAAATAGGGAAAAATTTCGGTCGGCAGACCGCCCGACATGTCGGTCACCTCGTGAGCCTTTCACTAGGTTCTCGTCATATGGAATGGTAATGACGACCAAAAATATCCTTGACTGTGCCCGGTCCATCAGCAAAATATCAGGTTTATTCGCAAGAATAGTCCTGTCTATGATGATGGCCCGATCCCAGTAGAGCCTGGCGCGGTCATTTTCGAGCACGGCTTCCGGTAAGTACTTATAATAAGGCAGTTTCCGATCCACGAGACCGTATTTCAGAGCGAGCTCCTGGTATAGAATTCTGGCTACTAGGCTGTGTCTATGTAAGTACTTTGACATTCCTAAGTGACTCACCGGGACGGCGGCATGCTTATTATTACTCTTACGAATGTTTGCGTGTGCAATAAAATCACTTACAATGCATTACTGCGCATTTTGAATTTAAGAGATAAAAAGGATACAAAGTTTGAGATTTTTTTAAATTGATTTGTCTTTAACGGCCTATATTAGTTATCTTGTACCTTCTCTACAAATTTGACCGGTTATCACAAAATAACCCTGTATAATTTCCAAGGAAGCACAGATTATTGGAATAAGCCTAAACTATGGTAAGCTTTGTAAAATTTTGAGAGAAAGGTGGTACATGCTTTCATATTTCTTTCTCATATATATAATTAGTAGAACATGTGGAAGAAAAATTTCTTGTCACTTAAAACACATTATGAAGATGGCAGTGACAAACTAAATTATTTGATAAACAGTTTTCTACATTTCTTTAAGTTATGTATTTTAAGTGAATAAATAATTAGAAATTTGTATTGTATTTTATTATGTTCTTTTATATCGAGCTTTGGGACAGGTAACCTAAAAAAATACCCCAAAAAAAGGACAAAATTTTTCCGCCTCACGAGAGAATTGCAGATAATCTGATTAATTATAAAGATGGAATTTGTGGAGATATGTACCACATTTAATAGTTTCACTCAATAGTGCCTCTCAATGGATAGATCATAAGATGAACACGGACAAAACAAATATCATGTTTAATGTCCGTGTCACACCTATGTCGGTAGTTGTTGGGAGCACTAAGCTGGAAGTTGTTGACGAGTACGTTTACCTGGGACAAATAGTCTGACTAGGTAAGTCCAACTTCGACCGAGAGGTCAATCGACGGATTCAACTCGGCTGGGCAGCGTTCGGGAAATTACGACGCATCTTCTCGTCAGGTATACCTACCTCAAAACCTGAAAACAAAGTTGTACCACCAGTTCGTGTTGCCAGTGATGACCTACGGAACCGAGACGTGGTCCTTCACTGCTGGCCGTATGAGGACGCTCAAAGTCGCTCAGCGAGCTATGGAGAGGGCTATGTTCGGAGTTTCTCTGCGTGATAGACTCAGAAATGAGGATATCCGCAGTAAAACCAGAGTGACCGACATAGCCCAACGGATTAGTAAGCTGAAGTGGCAATGGGCCGGCCATATAGCTCGAAGAACCGAAAACCGTTGGGGAAAAAATGTTCTCGAGTGGCAGACTCGTACCGGTAGGCGAAGTGTAGGAAAACCCCTCACTAGACAGAGTCACGACCTGGTAAGACATGCACGTAGTCGATGGATGCAGGTGGCTCAGGACCGTGCTTTGTGGCATACCTTGGGGGAGGCCTATGTTCGGCAGTGAACTTGTGAAGGGTTGTAATGATGATGATGATGATACCACATTTATATTTTGTATTAAGTTATCATTCGTCTCCGCTAGGGTTGATAATGTTTTGTGATGTTTACCAACTAAATTGGATAACAGAAAAACACGATTTAAAACAAATCGCGAAATATAAAAAAACAACAGTGCGAACGCTAACGTTGACAAATCTATAGATAAACAAGTAAAATGTTTATGTTGTAATCAATGCGAACACAGCTAAAAACAAATCTTGATATCTGTTAAAAATTTTACACAGTTTTTGTGAGTGCGAACGCTACCATCAACAAAACATGTTGTGTGATTTATTTTATGCGATTTGTTTCAAAACATTACATGTTGGATGTTTCTCAGTGCAAACGTACTGTAACCTCCATGCGTGAAACAGTGAACCGACGTTATGACCATAGAGTAGAGTAACATATATATACCTTAGAGTAATTACATACACAGAAAGCGTAGACAGCAGAAAGTTATAACATTGACGTCAGTGGTGGACCAGTTCATAAAATACCGGTGGGAAAAACGGTTAGATGAGAACCGACAATTTAGTAATCATCCGTTATTTTTACCCAAAGACATTAAGTATGTAGTAGTAATAGACCGGACATCGGCAACAAAATTGTCGTCTGTAACTTTTGTCCTATAGGATATATCTCCGATTTTTGTCATTTAGTCTAAAGTGACATCACCGGAAGGTTGTGCATTAAGGTAGTATGTCACGATATGAAGCAAAAAATGAACATGATTTCGGTTTATTATCCTAAGAATAATGTATATTTACCAAATAATCTTTAAATTTTATTATTTCTGGTGGATTTTTCTAGAAGAAAGAAAAATTATTGTAATAAGTGCCATCTGTTATTCAGTAACGTCACTATTTATTTACTAATATGTTAGTAAATGACGACGTGCCTAAAACCGATTTTAACCTTATTTTAGAAGCGTCTCCTAATGGGAAATAGCTAAAATGTTTTCCAAATAAATATCTAGCGTAGTATTGCTATTTTTCGCTTGAGGGCTTAACAAACGCGTGTGCTCACAGTTTTTGTATGCAAATGTTCCCAATGTCCGCTCTATAGTTATAGTTTAGTTATTTTTATATTATAAATACGAAAGTGTGTTTGTTTGTTTGTCCTTCTTTCACGTCGCAACAGAGCGTCAGCATGGCATGAATTTTGGTATGGGGATAGTTCGGTGGCTGTAGAGTGACATAGGCTACTTTTTTCAGTGGAAAAACGTAATATCATTTCCATAGGAAAATCGAATATGTTGCAAAATTAAATTCAGCTAGGTGGCTCCACCGTAATTCTACAAGACGGACGACGGTACGATAGACGAACATAGAGGTCAGAATATCTGGATTATTATGTCTTTTTACCAAAATTAAGATAAAAAATGTATGGATCTGTATTTTGTCACGCAGGACCGGGAAGAGAGCGATAAAAAATATAAAATTCACCGGCTGATTTTCTTCAAACGTTTTGGTGCATTGTAATTCACAGAATAGGCGATAACCTCGCGGACGATATTAAGTAATCTGTTGACGCTCTGCCTACCCCGCAAGGGTTACAGGCGTGATTATAAGTATGGATCAGAAATACTATCACCACCTGTCACGCTTTCACTCTTAACTATTACTTAACTGTGGTAGAAACAGTTCTTAGTAAGCCTTATTAAGCTTTAGTAATATTTATTAAACGGAAATGAATACAATTCTTATATGTGGTTATGAATGAATCGGTATTACAATAAGAAAAATTATGCAAAATTATAAGAAAAATATTTTTTAGAGTTCTTATTAATTAACGTATACATTGTTTAAATTGATTCCGCTACATATCGTTACTAGGTTTTAAAACGCGGTAACGAAATGTTTCCTGACATGTTCTTAACTCCCGCCGTTGAGCCGCGCGTCAATTAATAGTGCATACGGTACCTATACGCTTAAATTGTTTCTCTTTCGTAGCTTATTCGACTACCTGCTTTCGATTTCGGTTGTTTGTTATTTGCTTTGTGATTTGGTTAAGGTTGAATGGATTTATATTGGCTTTCATTTTCGGATTTGTGTATTTTCTTGGATCGGTTTTGTTGATTTGGTTGGTATTCCTTTATACATATTTAGACTCTGGCTTTGATTTTGGATTTTGTGTATTTAGAATCGTGAATTGGTTTTCGTTGTTTTAGGTTGTTTAACTATATTTCAAAGGAATATTAATAGTATAGATAGTGTATACGGTACCTATACACTTACTTCTTTTTCCTTGGTTATATTTATATTGACTACTGCTTTCGATTTCGGTTTTCTGCGATTTGTTTTGTGATTTGGTTTAAGTTGATTCGATTTTATTTGGATATCGTTTTCGGATTCCTGTTGTGTCTTGAATTGGTTTTGTTGTTTTGATTTTAAAAAAATATTTAAAAGGAATATTTATTCCTTTTAGATATCTTGGATTTGCTTTTAAAAAAATATTTAAAAGGAAATTTAATTCCTTTTAGGTATTTTAACGATTTTTTATAAATAGGTTTTTGTTACTTCATAATGCCTCACAAACGTAAATCCAGCCCTTCAAGGGTATCTTTTCAAAGACAAGCGAAAAGATTAGCTCGATCGCTAGAATCTTTAGAAGATGCGGAACTGAGAAGGCAAGAACAAGCAGAGCGTCAGGCTGCTTTTAGAGCATTTGAGACACGTTCTCAACGTCAGCAAAGGTGTCTTGAACAGACAGAGCGTCAGGCTGCTTTAAGAGCTTCCGAAACGCGTTCTCAACGTTAGCAAAGGCGTCTTGAACAGGCAGAGCGTCAAGCTGCTTTAAGAGCTTCTGAAACACCTTCTCAAAGTCAGCGAAGGCGTCTAGAAAAGGCAGAGCGTCAAGCTACTTTAAGATCTACTGAAATACCTGCTCAAAGTCAGCAAAGGCGTCTTGAGTAGGCAGAGCGTCAAGCTACTTTAAGAGCTACTGAAACACCTGATCAAAGTCAGCAAAGGCGTCTTGAACAGGCAGAGCGTCAATCTACTTTAAGAGCTACCGAAACACCTGCTCAAAGTCAGCAAAGGCTATTCGAACAAGCGGAACGTCAGGCCGCCTTGAGAGCCGCGGAAACACCTGATGAAACTCAACACAGACTCATTGAGCAAGCTGAACGTCAATCTGTGTGCTACGGGTATAGGGGGGTCCTTTTAAGGGCATCTGTTTGTGGTTGTGTGGTGGCGCAGCAGCCCTCGCAAGGTTGGGTTGTCTGTGTTGTCTCTTCTCTTTTTTATAAAAAAAAAAAAAAAAAAAAAAAACACCAGAACAGACACAGGCGCGAAGAGACGCAAATGCACAGCTCCAAGCTGAACGTCGACAAAATTTTCAAGGAAACAATTGGTCGGTTTTTAATGACGCAGCATTCAATTATGATCCGTTGATTGATTATAAAAATCACAGGTTAGTTGTTATCGGATTGATGAACAAGGCGTGTCGATTTTGCAGCGCTTTAAAATGGAAAAATGAGACCGCAGGCATGTGCCGTTCCAATGGCAAAGTGTTTCTTACGTTACTCGGGGAACTAGAAGAACCATTGAAAACTCTCTTTTTATATGATGCTAATGAGTCACGGCGCTTTTTAAGCAGGATCCGGAAATATAACTCATGCTTTCAAATGACGTCCTTCGGAGTTGACCGGGAAATAATAATGCCGGGATTTTCGCCTACATTTACGGTGCAAGGACAAATTTATCATAGAATAGGTTCACTTTTTCCAGCTGAAAACGAACAGCATAAATTTTTAAAAGTATATTTTATGGGTGACGAAGAAATTGAGGTAGACCGTCGCTGCCAATTTATCCAGGGAGTTGAGAGAGACACAGTGTTCAAAATTCAAAGATTCTTGCATGAACGTAACATTTTAGTCAAAACATTTAAAACTGCTTTAGAAAACCTACCTGAAGAGGATTATAAAGTCGTCATTCACGCAGATCGGACTCCTCGAGGAGAGCATGAAAGGCGCTACAATGCACCTTTGATAAACGAAATAGCAGCCGTAATTAGTGGTGATCAATTTTCTTCACGAGACATTGTCTTGTGAGCACGTGATGATACGTTGCAACGGGTAGCCGATACACACAAGTTTTATGACGCTCTGCAATACCCATTGATTTATTGCAAAGGACAAGAGGATTATCAAGGAAGGGTTACAAAGGAGCCTACTCCGAATAAAAAAGTATCATGTATGGATTTTTATGCGTATCATATGATGTTGCGAGAAAATTATTTTAACCTCTTAGCCCGGTGTAGACAATTATTTCATTTTTGGTAGACATGTATGTGAAGGTAGGAAGTGAACATCTACGTTATATATCTTTAAATCAAAAAAAGCTGCGCGTTGAGAATTATATACATTTACAAGACGCAGTTTCTAGCGACGCCAATGTAAACCCCAGAGATTTAGGTAAAATGGTAATTCTGCCCTCATCATTCGTTAACAGTCCCCGATACCTACATGAGTACACACAAGACGCAATCGCCTATGTACGAACTTACGGAAGACCTGATCTTTTTGTTACTTTTACTTGCAATCCCACATGGAAAGAAATAACCGAGGAGCTAATGCCGGGCCAAAAAAGTACTGACAGACACGATTTAGTTGCTAGAGTATTTAGATTAAAAGTACAAAATTTAATGTATGTAATTAACAAAGGGAAAATTTTCGGAGAGGTGCAGTGCTTCATGTATTCAATTGAATGGCAAAAAAAGAGGATTACCGCATGCCCACATTCTAATATGGCTTAAAGAGAAGTTGCGGCCCAGCCAAATAGACGACATAATAAGCGCCGAGATTCCGGATCCTGAGCAAGATAAAGAATTGTATGATACCATCGTCCGAAATATGATTCACGGTCCATGTGGAGCACGAAATTCAATATCGCCATGTATGAAAGAAGGAAAATGTACAAAGAAATTCCCTAAACAGTTATTAACAGAAACAGTGCACAATGACAATGGCTACCCTTTATACAGACGCAGAGCTCCCGAAGATGGTGGCAGGAAAGTTACAATCAAATCTCGCTCTGGAGCGTTCGAAACCTTAGATAACAGCTGGATTGTCCCGTATTCGCCCATTCTATGTAAAATGTTTAATCTATGGAGGAGGTCTATGTTCAGCACAGGACTTGCGATGGGCTTAAGTGAGTGAGTGAATTTCAAAGTAAAAAAACTGATTCACTCATTACTGGCACCAAAACAGAATGTTATAAAAAGAGACCACTGAGCCAGTGATCAATTACACCTATCAACGTACAGTTCCATTTAATACCAAGTCATTTTTAAGACTCTCCTCATACACACGTTTATAAAAAGAGCTTTATTAACGTGTGTATGAGGACATGTCTACCGTATGGGCTCAGATTGAAGCAGCAGAAGCTGAAATTCTATATCTTTATGTCCACTGTATTTTAATATGGATGACTAAACTGATATATCTCGTAGACATTTATTGACAGGGACAGCTCTTACTTCGTATCCCCCGAGCATGACTTTAGTCCTGTATAACTATGTAGCTTAATATTACGGTAAATATTAATATGATACTGTCATTTTGAAAAAATTTGAAAAGTTTGCCTTACTATCTTCATCATCATCATCATTGCTCTCTCTTTAAGGGTGATCATCCAATACTACACTTACCAGTATGATGCTGTCATATCCTTACACTTAATTGGTATGTTGCAATGTAAGTAGACCAAAGAAGAAAGATGAAACCTCAATGTTCTAAAAGATAATAATAGGCTTTACATGATTTGCACAACACGCGACTTCGCGCGACGTTGCCAAATGATAGACAACACGACGTGTTATATTTTTTAATCAATATTCATCATCTTCATCATCATCATTCTCATTGCCTATCACAAGTCCATTGCTGAACATAGGCTTAACCCAAAGAATGCCTAAAAAACGGTCCTGAACCCTCTGCATCCATCGATTTCCTGAATGTCTTACTAGGTCGTCACTCTATCTAATGGGGGTCCACTCTTTACTCCGTTTTCGGTATGAGGCTACCACATGAAAGCCTTTACTCCATCACATCCTGAAGAGAAACTCCGAGCACGGACCTCTCCATAGCTCGTAAGGGGGCGTTCAAGTATTAAGTAACGCAATTCTCATTTTTCTGTACCCCCTCCCCCCCAACAACGTTACGTAACACCCATGTGACCATTTTTACCTAAAAGTCAAAAGTATGTTGCATAAAGTACCAGAAAGTCGTTAAAATACCTTTGTTATTGTTTTAACCGCGTATGCGTTAATAATAAATAAAATGAGAGATTTCTAAGTCGCAAAACATATGTATATTGTTATGGTGGCGGCAGGAAAATATCTGGAAAGACAGATTTTAATACACTCCTCGAGCGCGAACAGCAGGATTCGTCCGCGCATTTAATCACTTGCAAGAAATATTGCGATTCAAGGACGTGAGTGCTATATCACGCCAGATTAGGTTCTGCTGGTTCCTGCAAGCTATCTTCAGGCTCTTCTATATTCTGCAATTTGCTGCTACGATAATGACAACGAAAATAAAATAAAAATGACGTACAATACAGTCGAGGGATTCCCAGTAAAATGTAAACGAAAAGGGTTTCTAACTTTGGAGAACAAAATAAAAATGACGTACAATACAATCGAGGGATTCCCCATAAAGCGTAAACGAAAAGGGTTGCCAACTTGGGAGACTTTAATTTCTTAGCTTTTTATTCAAATAAAAAAACAATAACACCCTTAAGTGATTTTAATATTTTAATACAGCCAGCAGTGATGGACTACGTTTTAGTGCCATAAGTTATCTCTCATAACACGCACACTGATAGCACGCACTTGTTGTTTACGGTTATACAAATTGTACAATTTGCACATTTTCAAAATATTGTAGAAATGTTGATAAATTCTTGCCTGATTAGTAATAGGATATTTAAATTATTTCGGACTATAATCATAGCAATTAAAGCATCTATACCATATCACAATTATTTCATAATATATAAAAATATAAGTTGTACGAAAATTGCCCTCATTACGAAACGTTCAAAGGCAAAACTGCTATGTAACTCAATTTTGAGGATCCGCAAAGCGTTGAAGTAGACGGGAAATTAGGGGAATGAAAGTAAGTGCCCTCGCTGAGTAGAAAATGTCGTTAAGTATGAGTGACGCAGCCTTTATTTCCTTTTTTATTTTCTTGATCAATGATCTGAATTCTTAATACTTATAATTACACAAAATTCAATGTAGTACTTAGTTTACACAGCAATTCAATAATTAAATGTTTTCTTTTTCTTTTTTAAAAACGTTACCTCCAAGTGTGGAGGTAACGTTTAAAAAAAGAAACTGCCTCCACGATATAGAAAAAAATCCTAGTGAGGATTTTCTTCTATATCGTGGAGGCAGTTTACAAACACAAATTTCACAATGACAAACATCCAGATCCGGAACAATTACTTGTAGGCCATACTAATACGTGCGGGTTTCAAACCCGCGGCCCTTATCGCTGTAACTCATAGCTAATCCACTGTGCCACGGAGCCGTCAATCATCATTATAAAATATTAAGTGGAAGGTATAAACATAAATTAAATATTTCTTTACTTCGTACTTACTGTAAAAATTCGTGACGGTGTTTTACACACAAAAATATTAAATACCTGTATAAAGAGTCTGGGTCTGGTCATATATTCATCTATTATGAAATATTTTCCCTTCGTTAATATCATTTTATAACAAAAGAGTAAAAATCTGCTACAGTCCATGTGATAGTGGCGACCTGGAGACTACATAGACCACAGATTCATCCAATTCAATACAGTTCATGCACATATTCATCTCAGGACACAATACTATAAGTATAATACGTATAGATTACATGTCACGTTGTTTGTCCGCAATGGACTCGTTTAAAAGTCAGTAATATTGATATATATATATATATATATATATATATATATATATATATATATATATATATATATATATATATATATTTATATATATATATATTAATTACAAAAAAACTAAAAGTATGGACATTAACAATTAAGAACAATCATTACACAATGTGACATTTTAATTGAATTCCCACTTGTTTTTAATTTTTTTTTGCATATATACTTAATTGTTCAACTTAACTTAACTTGTTTTAAAAAATGTGTGACCCACAATTTTTTTTTGTGAATTTAAGGATTTTTAATAGGGCATGACAAAGGGTCGTCGAAAAGGGCAGAACAACGTCTGCCTGGCAAGCCAGTAAGTCTTATAAATATGAATATCGATTTTTTTAATTTAAATACTATTATATTGAAATCTATGTTTTTATAAGGCAATGCTTGACTTCCGATGGTAAGTGGTGCTGTTGCTGTAGACGGATGACTTACCGTCACACTCTGGCCTTGAAGACATCCACGTTGTGATCGGATGAAAAGTAACACGCTGACAAATCATTTCACTTTATTATTGTGCCTTATGCATTATAAACGATGAAGCAAACCCTTTGGTTTGAATGCGTCTGTTGCCATCGAATGAAAGGGTGGAGTCTCGTTAAGCGGACTGGTTGGTGAAAAATTAGGTTATGTAAATTCTACGCACACTCTCTGAAATTTCTGCACACACTGTCTGAAAATCCTGCAGAATACCGAAAGACTGACTACTTTGCGCCCGTGATCGAGGCTGGCAAGATTGCCTTGAACCAGATTGAGGTCACCAATAAACCTCCTATAGAAATATAATAAACATAATAGTCAATTAAACTAAAAATAGCAATATTATTCACGTCGACAAACGTCGGGTGTGGTCGACCCTAATTCTTATATATTATCTTAGCAACGACATCAGAAGATTATTTGAAAATTATTTTATTTTTATTTTTTATTAAAAGTTTAATTTTATGTGTGTAAACATTTACTGTAATTACGTCCAATACACTTGGGCACTATAATCCTGTTCACTGCAAGACAACTCGTCTCCGTTGAGACTGGCCGGCGGGAACGAAGTTATGTCTGGAGGACATTATTACGTATGTATTCCATTAGTATGTGATGTAAAATGTGAATGTGAAAGTGTATAAAATGAAATTTCGAATTTTCAAAACAGAATACTAATGTCAGGTTATAACTGAGCACCTCTCTGTCTCTCTAACACGTGTACAGTTGTAGCACTATAGAATATAATAATATGTAGATATTCAACATAGATTAAAAGTTATAATAATAATAATATCCTCCAGACCGTATTCTGGCCACGGCGGCCTGCCTCAACGGAGGCTAGCCATCGCCGCAGGACAGGATTATAGTGTCCAAGTGTATGCGCAAGCACAGGCTGGTGCACTCTCTATTCCCTCACTCTCATAATCCAATGGGACGGTAAACCGACACAACCGCAGAGAGATCACGCGCAGGACCAACGGCTTTACGTGCTTTCTGAGGCACGGGGGTGAGACGCCGCCAACTTCCTGACTCCGGACAACTACTGAAAATTCTTAACGCAAAAACTCAATAATCCCGGGACCTCATGATCAGCAGTCGCACTACTGCAACCACTAGACCAACGAGGCAGTCAATTATACAAATTAAAAGTTAAATTAAGAAAGTTAGATTAAAAGTTATACATAACGAAAGGCATGCTTTTACCACTAATTCAGAAAATAGCCTCTGTGCTGGCAGAACTAGCAAGAAATCTACCGGAACTAATTTATATGTCCAGTGCAGTATATAGTTTTGATGTTATTCGCAAGGATCTCGAATTGCTGTCACATACTGGAATCCGTAGTATTGGGTGACTTTCCGTTTAATGTAAAATGTAGAGTTGATGAATTCAAATGGCTCAGAACCGTGATTTGTGAGAATCTATGTGAGATACTACACCGTTTCGTGGCGGTGTAAGCATATGTACTACCCCTTATCATCCCGTGGGTGTCCTACGAGGTGACAAAGGGAACAACTAATCGGGAGATTGGCAGTGCAACCATCGGCACCAATATAATAAATTATTATATCATCATCATTATCATTACAGCCCTTCACAAGTCCACTGCTGAACATAGGCCTCCCCCAAGTAATAAACAGAAATAGAAACAGAAACTTTTTTATTCAATGTAGATTATAACAATACTTATTGAAAGTCACTTTTTTTAATTTACCACTGGTTCGCAAAAAAAAAAACTCTGTCCTGGAAAGAACCAGCAAGAAACCCAGCGGGACTATTTATTTCCAATAATAGCTTACAATCATGTTTACAATTAACAACACAAGACAAATTAGAAATAGCTTGGTAGCGATCACCCTTTCCAGGGGCTATTATCATCCATAAATTCCTTAATATTATAATAACCCTTTTTATACAAACTTAGTTTAATAACATTTTTGAACTTTGTGTAAGACAAATTTGTATATTTTCTGGGATTTTGTTGTAAAAGCGTATACATCGCCCCAAGAATGAATTACTGACTCGGTGGAGTCGAGTGACTGGTACTACTAGCTTGTGTCTGCTCCTCCGTAATGCCAAAAAGCACGGTCCTGAGCCACCTGCATCCATCGACTTCCTGCATGTCTTACCAGGTCGTCACTCCATCTAGTGGGGTTATCGGTTCTTCGAGCTATATGGCCCATTGCCACTTAAGCTTACTAATCCGTTGAGCTATGTCAGTCGCTCTGGTTTTACTACGGATATCCTCATTTCTGAGTCTATCACGCAGAGAAACTCCGAGTATATGATGTAAAATGTGAATGTGAAAGTGTATAAAATGAAATTTCAAATTTTCAAAACGGAATACTAATGTCACGTTATAGCTGAGCACCTCTATGTCTCTCTAACACGTATACAGTTGTACTATAGAATAGAATAATATATAATAATATGTATATATTCAACATAGATATACATGATTATTAGGTGTACATATTCTCACAGAATACCAGCGTAAAATAGTAGCTTAATGCTGCTGTGTTTCGTATGATGAGTGTAGAGAACCGGAGACCCTTTTTACTGGAAACGAGGCATTCCATCTTAGTCCTCACGGGTGACCACGCATCTGCATTTTGATTCATAATCGAGGATAGATGTATATGTCTATGGGCCACAGCAACCACTCATCATCAGGTGGATGGTGTGCTCGTTGTCACCCTATCCTATAAAAAAACTTCGGAATGAATAAATCATAAAATCATACAGCAACATAGGTAAAAATAATAAGATTTATGTAACGGCGTTATACACTATAAAAGGTACTTTTTGTTGTAAGTTTACTGTCTGCAAGTGATTCGCTCTGCAAGTAGCAGTTACCATTTACATAAAGTATAGTATAATATATAAGTAATCTTATCTTCATATGTCTTTCACTGGGGGTTTTCTATGAAAATTTTTCACCTAGAGCATTCAAAATTTGGCATAATATTTAGATATGTCTAAATATGCCAAATTTTGAATGATTGTGTTTTTACGATGGTACGGAACCCTTCATGCGTGAGTCCGACTCGCACTTGGTCGATTTTTAATAATTATTTATGACGACAAATCGTAAAGTTAAATTCACGGAAACGTAATTTTAAAAATAGTTTTAAAAATACGAGCAGGTTAGCTTAGGATCGGACTCTTCTGACCTAGAAATTATCTCATAAAATAGTAGGTATAGGCGTCATAAAAATAAGAAATATTACTTTAGTAATAAAACTCATACCTGTTATCTCAGTAAACATGAAAATTCTTAGCCGGGCCATCATTTGCGTATTTATTATCTTCATTATATTCCTTCGGGACTTTGGATCCTTTGTTAACTTTATAATCATTGGATTTGATAATAGTATAAATTTAATCATGATATTCTAAGCATCTCTATAACTAGATTTTCAACACAATCGAACCGAAGAATTTTGAACAATTCTTCGATTGGTCAATAATAATCATCAATTTTTGCTGCCATTTTTACTTTATATACTTGGATGACTGAGTAGGAAAACAAGGCAAATAAATTGACAGGGGCATACGGAATTACAGGCGGTCTATCAATCAAATTGCGCGATAGGCGGCCTTACAAATTGGATGACGTTCGCGACACTCCCTAAGTGTTTGTCGTGGCTAACAATGCTAACAATGCAGTCATCTTGACGTCAAAACAATATTTTTGACACTTTCACCGTTGTTTATTTTTGAAAATATTACATTTGTAAGTACAGAAAATGTAAATTTATTTACCTAACCAAAAACGGACTGCATTCTGAATGGTTCGAGGTGTCTGTTACGCAAAAGATTCCTTAATTAAAAGTAGAAAATCTTTTGTGAGTAAATGCGTGAATAAAATCTCTGAAAATATAGTGCAACATATTTCAATTATAATTCAAAAAAGCTGTTAAGAAAATTCTGTTGAAATAGGCTTACTATAAAATTTATACATTGAGGAACAACACTATGTGAAAATAATTCTTTATCTGATCTTGCAAGTCTGCTGATTACTGATATATGGTTAAAGTTTAAATTTAAACATATTTGCAAATGAAATTATAACATAATATAAAGCGATTTAAAAAAGACCGCAGAGTTTCTTATCGATTCTTCTATGAGAAAGTCTTGTTTTTCAAACCAACCTAAATTGAATAAAATGTTTGACTTTGACCCTTCAGCCTCACTAGCCTGAAAATCTTGAAAATTAGCTTGAAGGGGCAGGAAGTGTTATTTCAATGCTGCGATGTCTTTTTAATGCTAGGCTTTTACTTTGGAGCGAAAGGAAGTGCTATTTTATACGATGATTTAAGTTTACGAATATTGCAAGTTGGTACCTAGTTATCGTTACGACGTAGAGTCACTCAACACTTTGGTCGTGAAAGTTGTAAAAAAATGTTGAATTGAAGCCCATAAACGCAATTAAATTTAAATTATTAAATTTGAAGTTGGGGATTACATCTACATAGTATAAAACAAAGTCGTTACTCGTCTTAGATCTTATAAACTACCTACGCAATTGATTCATCAATAGAATGATTTAAGAGGAAGGTTTATATGTATAATACATGCATATTATAAAAATAAAAACCAATTGCCGCGTGTATGAAAGATCATCACTTGACCACGGTTGGACTGATTTTGATGAAAAGTTTTGTGTGTAGTTTTGGGTGGGTCCCTGAAAACAGAAACAGAAACTTTTTTATACAATTTGGATTATAAATAATACATAGTGAAAAAATTGGATAGTTTGCATTCATAATTGGACCCGGTAGGTTGGGCTGTTGTCGGAATCCGGAAATCACCCGCAGACCGCTATTATTTAATATTTAAAAGTATACATATTATAATAATTATGTAGAAATGTCGTGTCTTTTATTTTAATATTTGCTGGACAAAAGGACCAGGAGACTAAATAAATAATCTATTACCATTACTGCCTAAGAAAGTTCATTGCTGAACATAGGCCTATCCCACAGATTACTTCATTACTTGATTTGCCTCATGCCCAGGAGAATTTTTCAATGGATGCCACGCTTGGCAGGCAGGTTGGCAAGCGCGCCTTTTTATTATATTGCTTCATACGAACGTACAACCGCCACTACAAGGAGAATAAATTTCTATTCCTGCTCATGAATGTGGTTAGTATGGTATGAGTACTAGAACTACATTAATGATATTTTCAGGTCTATTATTAGGACAGTCTATTATACTCATATGTAAAAATTATCAGTGTCTATTGAATAGTGCCAATCAGTATTCAATTGGGCCATAATATTTATATGGCCATGAAAATTAACGTTAATTTGTCGAAAACTAAATTAGCTTAAATAATGAATTAATGTATTCAATAAAACTTACATTCGCAATTCTGATTCTAAGAATCCAAAACAATTTACTCTTCATAATGATATATCGGAAAACATGCCCGATGTAAAAATGTAATAGGTTTTGCAAGACGTAAGATATTAATGTAATTCTGAAAAACTCACATATGTGTTCCTGTAGCATATTATATCTTATATCTAAATTTCATTCATCTACGTATAAGTGTATTATTTTTTACGTGGTAGAGCTACGTCGCAGCTATATTACAGTTGTAGCACGAATGGGTCGACTCGACCGGGGCAGGACCACGCTCTCATAGAATACCAGAGTAAAATAGCAGCGTAATGCATTTTTACTCTGGCTGGTTTCGTATGGTGAGTGTAGAAAACCGGAGACCCTTTTTACAGGAATCGAGGCATTCTGTCTCAGTCCTCAGGGATGACAACGCATTTGCATATTGATCCTTAATTAAAGATAAATGTGGACGTCTATGGGCCACAGCATCCACTTACCATCAGGTGGACTTTGTGCTCGTTTGTCACACAATGCTATAAAAAAGCCGACTCTGGGAATTCAATAAAAATCCTGTGACCAACAGACATAGAGGCACTGATCTGACGATGTCATAAAATTTTGCTAATTTTAGAACGAAGCAGTATTAATTATGATCCTGAATAGAAGCGAGTGAAGCCGCGGGTAAAATACTATCGTATTTAAAGATCCATTTGCATGTAAGCTGTTTGTAACACACCCCTTCCCGTGGGTTACGTAAAAGGGACTATGTAAATAAATAAATCTTTAGGTTAAGGATGGACAGGAATATCCCAGTGCATCACAGTATCGACCTTGTGTTATAAACGGATTTTATCTTACCAAATGTAGTGAAGAAGAAAAGAAAAAAAATAGTGAAGAAATATATAATTTCTTTATGTCCCCTAGAAGTCATAAAATTCATGGAATTATGGTATTCATGGTCTTACTACTCAGTATAAAAGGTTATTTTTCAAAGAGTAGCCAAATTTTATTCTTAAGTTCAAATATATAAATAATGATTTACCGCTATTACAGTTTTAGAAAATATGAGTAAATAAGGCTTTTACTTTTATTTGAAATTATTTCAATATGAATTTGATTTATGTACAACAACGTTTGTGCCTACCGATCGACCATTACGAATGTGTGCGTGCGCAGTAAAATCAGTTAAAATACACAGTGCATTACCACGTATTTTGATTTTGAAAGATAAAGAAAGAAAGAGAAAAGATAGATAGATAGAACAGAATGCATGAGATTTTTTTAAATAAATTTTTCTTATATTACTTAATCTGAACCTTCTCTGCAAATTTGGCCGGTTATTGCAAAATAGCTGTATATAAAGTCCATCCAAAATATTATCGGATATTATACATATTGATCTAGTAATAAATTAAGAAAATTTTATTCAAAATTCAATTTCACATGTGTCAATACATTCAGGTGGTACTTTGTGAAAATGATTTATAAGTACTCAAATTCAAAAATTAAGCTAATTGACTTAAACCCCTGTGCACAAGGTATGATGAAGATGGTGAGTCTTAACCTATAAAATATGTATCTCCCACAAATGCGCGCATTGATATTACTGACACCACACAGTACACTTAAGGATAGTGCGAAAAACCATAATAAAAGCAACTTTGTTATTCAAACCACAGTACTGAAGCATCGGTCAAGAAAATATGACTTTGTGACCACTTGACCTTTCGCCAAAATAATTCTTTGATATTCGTTATTAACTTGTGATAGGAACAAGTGTTGACATTGTGTGAAACATTTTTTACGTCTGTCTGGAACTTGTGCAGCCAAAATGTTTAGAGTTTCCCGATGGTTTTCATTTGAAGGGTTTTCTGTATGATCCTGCGCATTGGTAGATTGTTCACTGTATGTAGACTGGATTGTGTGGACAGTTTGCCGAATACTATTTTTTATCTGTAATAATTTTAACCTGTGTTCTTCTTTTTGTGCATCAGTTAAAGATTTTATTTTATTTTGGTAAGCTTTGATAGCTCTTGAACATGAAAAAGAAAAATATTTTTTTTCCTTTTTCATGTCTGAATATTTTTCAGGATTGGTTTTTTTTTAGTTTTTCCCTATATTTCCTTGATTTTTCTGACTGAGTGAGAGGCATCTGTAAGGAAATATCGACGTTATAGCTTACAGTAACGTATTTAAACGTGCAGAAAATAAAAAATACGAAAAGCATAGCCAAGTAAATCTCTAAATATATAATTTACACTAGACCGACATCCAACACTCACTCACTCAACGATTTATCGGATAGTTTTGACGATGCTTGCACTTATTAATGACTGGATTGCACGAAGGTTGCTTTCTTTTTCGTCTGGATTGCCCGTTTTTCATCCTGTATCCCTTTCACTTAAGGAACTTTTAGTAGAGTTGTACGTGAAGCGATTGACATAAAAACACGTCGGAATTTCAACCGGGAAGACAGTTATAAGCTTTATCTTGGAATCCAGTTATTTACCTAAAAAGTGTTAGCGTTGTCAAAAATCCTTCGGTGAATCGCCGAATGTTTTGAGTGTTGTATATCGGTCTACCGACAACCCTAGTGTACGTAGGACACTCAATAAGTTTTGAGATATACAGAAAGTATTCTAGATACTATTAATATTTATTTTACATCTTTTCAAAATATTCTCTATCATGCTCTATACAAAGTTCCATTCGCCTGAACCAACTCTGAAAACACTTTTGCCAGTCTTGATCTGACATATCGGAAATCGCTTCTTCGTAAGCAGCCACGGATTCTTCATCGCTTGAAAAAACTTGCTCGTTCGAAACGTAAATAAATAAAACATATTTTTAGGCCATAAAGACTCGTTTTGTTAAAAATAATGTGTGAAAATCGTGAATGTTTAAATATTTTGTATTTAGAGCCTGTACTTGTAGTGTTTGCACCTATATATAGCTATAATGGCGAGTGCAAGAGAGTTATTGAGCTGGGAAACCGTACGGCAACCAAATGGAACCCTAGGCCACAATGGAATCATGTAAAATTGTTAAATATTAAAAGATTTTATAGGATGTGATTGACAACGTCACTTTGAAATGGTTTCATGGTGGCCCACGGTTCCATTTGGTTGACCTTACATAGCAAAAGTGCTGTGAGCATGCACCTTTATTCGGTAGCGCAAAAAAAGCGGCGATTTCTACGCCACTGGTATCGCAAAGTGGCATAATGTCACTTCTGCGCGACCATTGCATAAAGAAAATCCATAATACCTCGGAAATGACCTCTTTATTAAGTTAATTTCACCCTGAAAGATTACATATTTATCTTACTTAATAGGGCACAATAACAATAACAGCTATTATTTTCAAAATTTACCTTGAAATCTCAAATAATGCATTCCACAAAAATGTAACACTTTCCGCTCCGAACAATGTTGACATCGGACTGACAAAAATATGGTACTCGTAGCTGCTGCCTTATTGACCATAAAGAAAGTTACTTTGTTGATACCACTACTCAGGATATGAATACTACCAATGTTTAACGCCACAAAATGGGTCGATTATAGTTGCGCAATAAAAATAGCGGAAAGAAATGGCATTGTTAGTTTTTTTTATGTACGAAAATTAACGTACTGTCTTAGGAAGCGCCAAACGATATTTAAAGGGGGGCTAGGTAACTATTATTTCATAGCGTCAAATCAGACATATTACCAAAAATATACATTTTTTAAGTTTTACTGATGCTCGAAGTGCACCCCTATCGAAGCGGATTTGCGATTTTTACGAAAATTTCGTTTTTATTTTTGAAAAATGTCATATAACTTTCGAATTTATGAATTTATTTAAATATCTTACGTGGCCGCGGTTCACCATTTTTTCTAAAATACAATGATGTGGTCGAGAAAAATATTAACAATAATTATAGTTAAAAAAAAGTAGCCGAGAGTCAGGCTATATATATACTTTATCTGGCAAAAATTACGGCCTGTCCCTGGTACGGTCTGCCTATCTTCCACTTTAAATACCGCACATTCTACGCTATCCCAGCGTCATGTGATGATGTCCAAACCTGGTGGTTAAGCGTAGATTGTAGCAAAGTAGCAGCAACTCAGCACTCGAAGCGACAGCCATGAAGCCGCAACAAAATCTATCCGTGCCAAAGTTTATGTAATGTCGTGTTTCTGTAATGTTGTTCCCACATTTATGTTGATTTGTCGCATTATGAGTACCGTGTAGTGGCGGTGTAAGAATATCCACTACATCATATCATCCCGTGGTTGTCGTGAGAGGCGACAAAGGGAAAAAAATAGAATATGGGCAGCAGCGTCTTCCTAATAATGACTAAAATAAAATACTTTTATGTTTATTTGTCGCATTATGAGTACCGTGTAGTGGCGGTGTTAGAATATCCACTACATCATATCATCCCGTGGTTGTTGTAAGAGGCGACAAAGGGAAACAAATTAGAATATGGGCAGCAGCGTCTTCCTAATAACGACTAAAATAAAATACTTCTATGTTTATTTGTCGCATTATGAGTACCGTGTAGTGGCGGTGTAAGAATATCCACTACATCATATCATCCTGTGGTTGTCGTGAGAGGCGACAAAGGGAAACAAATTAGAATATGGGCAGCAGCGTCTTCCTAATAACGACTAAAATAAAATACTTCTATGTTTATTTGTCGCATTATGAGTACCGTGTAGTGGCGGTGTAAGAATATCCACTACATCATATCATCCCGTGGGTATTGTAAGAGGCGACAAAGGGAAACAAATTAGAAGATGGGCAGCAGCGTTTTCCTAATAACGACTAAAATAAAATACTTTTATGTTGATTTGTCGCATTATGAGTACCGTGTAGTGGCGGTGTAAGAATATCCACTGCATTATATCATCCCGTGGTTGTCGTGAGAGGCGACAAAGGGAAACAAATTAGAATATGGGCAGCAGCGTCTTCCTAATAACGACTAAAATAAAATACTTCTATGTTTATTTGTCGCATTATGAGAACTGTTATGAAGCTAGCGAGCTACTTTTACTGTTCGTTCATTATTTTCAGTTATGCATTCACATAGTGTTGTTTATTGTCATGTATGATCAAGTTTTTTGTACCTTGCGCGTACGAGCGCACTGTGAGACCTTATAGTAATGTTTGTGGGTGCGGGTGGATTTCTCGACATACGATTAGTTAGGGAAGGTAAACAAAACAAATATATAAGGGATTTTGTATACGACAGCAGAACCCTTAAAACTCGCTTGTAATATTAATTATTATTCTGCATTAAATTGGTAATATTATAGTCTTTAATAAAGCATAAAGTTAAAAATAATTGTTGACTGAAGATTAAGCCTGTATCTTAGGATACCAATATCTTTCCACAGAATTTTGTAATATCAAATTTTAACGCAGATTAACATTAAGAAGTATTTTACAAGCAAAATAATCCAATTGCTTTAGTTAATCAACCAAAACTATTTTTAATATAAAGTTGCATGATGCAAAAGCTTTTCCTGTTAGAAGCAGGGTAGTTTGCAGCTCTTTTTTATAGGATAGGGTGACAAACGAGCACACAGTCCACTGGTATGGTAAGTGGTTGCTGGGGCCCATAGACATCTATATCTATTCTCGATTACGAATCAAAATGCAGATGCGTTGTCACCCGTGAGGACTAAGATGGAATCCCTCTTTTCCAGTAAAAAGGGTATCCGGTTCTATACACTCACCTTACGAAACACAGCAGCATTACGCTACCATTTTACGCTGGTCTTCTGCGGAAGCGTGGTCCTTCCGAGTCGAGCCGACTCATTCGTGCTACAACTATACTTCTAGTATAACTGCAGCATGGCTCTACCACCTATAAAAATTATTTCTTCGTGATATTTGTGCATGGTAGTGATAAACGATGGCACGAAAATTTTCCGAACAGACAAAACACTCTTTTTTTATAAAGTAAATTGGTCGCGTAGCAGTAACGTAAGGATATCATAACTTTTAGCACTGCTCTTTGTGCTCGCTCCATTTATATCAAGTGTGTTTTGTACGCACCGGCCCAAGAGATGTAATAATTTGTTTAACAGTGGTAAAGATCATTAAAAGCCTGGATTAAAAGCTGCTGGCTAGCTATTGTTCTCAAGTTAAAGCTAAAAAGTTAAACATACGGCCTATATACATCCCACTGCTGGGCACAGGCCTCCATTTTTGAGAGGGTTTAGGGTAAGGAAGTGTCTGCCGCACTACCTTACCGCGTGTTAGCGGATTTTACAGGTCTTAGAAATATATTTTTTTCAGACATGTAGGTTTCCTCACGATGTTTTCCTTCACCGCCGAGCACGTGGTTCTCAAGTATAATTAATAGTTTAATTAATTCTTTTGGATGTGTTTGCAATGTGGAAATTCCATGATAGATTTTTCACACGGGTATTTAACGTTTGTTACTCTCTGTATTGGGGTGCAGATGCATCTAGATTGAACCTGAGGATTATTACAAGAGTTAGAATGTATGATTACACTGAAATTTGATTTATGATTTGATGCTTTGTTTTGGCTAAAGCAAATGTATCTGATGTTCAGAGTTAGTAAATTGTTTCCTAACCATATATTTACTTTAACTAAACCTGTTTCAGTTCGCTTTTGAATAGTGTCCCTTGAAACAGCAGCACAGTTTCATCAACAAACATTTTGTTTGTACCTAGAATTAACTAGCACAGTTCCTTGATGTAAATTAATAAAAGAGTTGCTGCTACTGTGGTACCATGAACGCAGTTTCTAGCTATATTATGCAACTATATTATGTTTGTAGCACGAATGAGTCGGCGGAATGGAAAGGACCACGCTCTCACAAGATGACAGCGTAAAATAGCAGCTTTATACTGCTGTGTTTCGTATGGTGTGTGTAGAGATCCGGAGACCCTTTTTTACTGGACACGAGGCATTCTATCCTAGTCCTCAGGGGTGACAACGCATCTGTGTTTTGATAAATGGTTGGATAAATGTGGACTGTGTGCTCGTTTGTCACCTTTATTCTATAAAATAAAACTTAATTTGTTACAAATGCATCCTCGTTGTTATCATTTTATAAGTAGTCAGAGAGCCATCGTGGAGGGACGTCCCAGATGCCCATATTCTGCAGTCGAAAGCCTGATTGGAATCGGACGGTATCAAAATTTTCACTATCGGTATTCCATTTATCTCCTGCATATGTATGCCCTGTGTCGTTATTTGGTTGGTTATATCTAATACTACATAATTCGTTGACCGACCCGTTCTAAACCCATAAAAGTTTTATGCTAGAAGGTTTTTAGTTTTAATGCTTTGCTTGCTTTTTTAATTACAGATATTTGGGTCAATAGTTGGAAGAATTAAGTATGTTTACCTACATAAAAACTTGTGGGAAACAACATGATTCAAAGCATTTTTTTATATTTATTTTATAATATTTTTTTATTTTTTTTGTTTTATACGTTGTAGAGCCATGCTGCAGTTATATTAGTAGTATAGTTGTAGCACGAATGGGTCGGCTCGACCGGGGCAGGACCATGCTCTCACAGAATACCACCGTGAAATAGCAGCTTAATGCTGCTGTGTTTTGTATGGTGAGTGTAGAGAACCAGAGATCCTTTTTACTGGAAACGAGGCATTCCGTCTTAGTCCTCACGGGTGACAACGCATCTGCATTTTGATTTGTAATCTAGGATAGATGTGGATGTCTATGGGCGGCAGCAACCACTTACCATCAGGTGGACTGTGTGCTCGTTTGTCACCCTATCCTATAAAAAATTATTATCCAGGGGCAACATTTGATTTTTATCTTAATACTGTGTCTGTTGCTTCTACGTCCACTGCCAGAAAAGACAATGATTGAGTGGGGTTAGAGATATTTCATCAATTACTAGTTCAATTTCCGCTTCTTTAAGCTTGTTAAGCGTGCTTTCTGCCATGTTACAAATCTATTTGCAATATTAAGAGCCTTGTTGGGGCTTCTAGTTATGAAATTAATGACTATTGATATATTACAAGTAAAAAGCGCTGTTACTAAGAAGAAGAAAAATTATAGAGCAATATATATTTTGTATATAGTAAGGTTCCTTAACGTTTAGATACTTATATTGAATAAAGGATTCAGTGAACACGTTCGATCGCTTTAGGTACAAGCCATTAGCTTAAAATGTAAGTAATTGCTTAGGAAAAGGTTAAAGGTGCTGAAACTTAAAGTAATAAGATGTGTATACACTCATAATACATATTGACAATCGATAAAATCAAATCTTTATCAAAAATGTAACAGAAATTGCAACCGAAATACTGTTTTAAAATAACACTTCGAAAAAACAATTTTACCATATCATATAGATGCCATAAAACATCTGCTTATTTTCAAACTCAAGAGGGCTTTTTGTGGAGTCTCTTGGTTGTATTATTGAGTTGCATTTGTTAATTCAGTTTTCATTATTAAAATACATTGGAGTGGGCCAAGATCCACTTTACTCTCGAACGGGTATTCGCCTTATTTGTTGGTTTCACGGGGACGCTAATTAGACGAGTTTTGGACCAAGAGAAACCTACTTGGTTAGCCCGAGATGATACGCCGGCCCGAGGTGGCAGCTCCAAGTGGGCTTGTCGGGCCTACTCCTAATGTATGTTGGTGGACTGTGTCGGTAAGATCGTTCTTCCTCTTCTCACTATAGCCGAGGTACAAGTGGAGAATTGGTATGGCGATGTGCCACTTACCCTATCCTGTTCCTAGAAAGTTGTTCTGCAATAAAGATGCAATACTATGAGGTTTTAGTCGGTGCAAGTCCTTACTAGCCTTCGTGATGTGAATATGCGCAGAAATGCCATAAAAAAAACAAGCACTTAAGAGGAGCATTAAATTAGCTCCAGAGTTTTTTTTACTAACAAAAACTTTCCAGCTTAGATGGGTAGATTAGAAGTTCAGGCACCCCATGGAGTCTCCATCTGCCTATCGCAAAATATAAATAAATATTAGATGAGGTGGATAAGTTTTCAAAGAGGTCGTCACTACTCACCTTAACAGACCTTTCCGACCTGTCATACAGGCGGACTCGTATACCTTGTGATAGTTCTGCTAAGCTGCTGTAGTTGTAATGGAGGTAATGTACAAGTTAAGTTTGTAGAGAATTGTAGTCTATATTTAATAATAATTTTAAGTGCTATTGTTACTAATATGCTTGTTACTCAATTATCGACAGATTCGTCAATAAGGCGTATCGTCGTGGAAGGGTAGGGGACGCGATAATGCGAAAAGGATTCATTGAGATAAATTGTTCACCACACAAGAGAAAAAATTTCTTCATTTTGCGGAGAAGATAAGACTATTTTTAAATAGAATAAGGGTGACAAACGAGCACACAGCCCACCTTATGGTAAGTGGATGCTGTAGCCCATAAACATCTACATCTATCCTCAGTTAAGGATCATCGTTAAATTGTCATTGAAATAACGTTTGTTATTGTTTAGTTAAGTATATATAGCGTAGTTAATTATAGATAATAGAGGTGGCGATTATGGCAAATATCCCTCCTACGAGACAGTTTATAGGAAATGGTAACGGTAATATAAGCAAAAAAAAAAAAAAAAAATTGCCGGTGAATAAGCTCACCCAAGATATTGGGCATGTTACATTTTTGTCGGAATTCGGACAACTTCTTACAAGAAAAACAATTCCACTCCGATGCAGCATTCCAAACCACCTCAAAGAGTTTATTGATTCTCGACCCCATGGTTATTTTAGTAAAGGGATCAATAAACTACCTATGACATGGCAAAAGTGCATAGATAACGACGGTGCATACTTTGATTATTATGAATTAAATACATTTTACAAAAAAAAATCTTTATATTCCTCCCGTACAAAACGACAATTTCATATGTAAGGACCTATCTAAGGACTGATCTGAGCGGCCGACGGCCGAGTGGTTCTTGGTGAGCGAGCCGTATCGTTCAGAGGTCTCGTTTGTTTTTGATACAATTACCGCGTCGAAAAGACGGCCTCCCTGGTTGTTGTTATTTGTCGTTAATGTACGTGAAAACGAGGATTATTCTTGAGTTTATTTGCGCGATGCCGGGACGATTATACGTCGCGAGCCTCTTACAGTATTATCTTAATTTGTTTTCGTGATAACGAGGCCGGAATTATATAATTATTGTTGTAACCGTTTTAAGTATTGTTTGTGACTGATATACGGTTGCGGGTGGTTTGGACTTGAAGGCCTAAAGTTTGGTTAATTGTGCGCGCCATTTTGAATTACTATTGAACATTTGGGTCTAATTAGACCGCCTCGAATTTAGTTGTCTGTTTTGAACGTGTTACGTGACAAGAGGCCTACTTGGAGTTTGGAGTGATTAAAGGAACTTTTACGTCGTTAATTGCATCGACGAGTTATTAGTGCGTCGGTTGATAGCGTGATAAGACTTTTACTTTGTGGAGAGAACGCTGAACGTTAGGCCTCGAGACGAGACCGCGTTCTTCTCGTGGTTATAGTTTTGTGCTAAGTTAACCTGGGACTTTGAACTTCGACCAACCGTCCTTAAGTTGTGCAGCGTGTCACTTGTTTTAATGTCGATTAACGTTGATTTGGTTGAATTTGAAGTTAATTAAATGTATAATAAAGTTGATAAACTAATATAGTGAAGACAGAAGTAGAAGTTTTCAATTGGTGAACGCCCCCCTGGATGGATCCCACATTTATAGAGAGGCAGCGCCTTGGGATCTGCAGTCCAGGATCAGCGGGGATGTCAGGTTACACATTGTACACATTACTGCACACTACTTACATGCACATCACTTATCACCTGACAGGTACCCCGTGGTTAACCCTACCTCCGCCAATCGGTACGTGGTGCTTGCTTCTTTGTTAGCCGTTATAATTTAATTATCCAAAGGTCATTGGACCCTCCCCTCTGTTACTCGTCGAATTGGGCTACTATGGGCCCTAGCTCAACCGACCTTTGTCGTGTTAACTCAGGGCCGTAACATGCTGGTAGCAGAGCGTGGTTGATTGTTTTTGCAATCACGCCCGGCCGTAATACAATAGTTTTTTTTTTGTTTTGTTAGCGGAACGGTGGATAGAACCACGCATTGCTGGTTGCAGAGCGTGGTTGATTGTTTACAATCACTCCCGGCCGTAATACGTAATAAAATATTTTTCTTTTCTTTCTTTTCTTTTTCTTTGTTCGCTAACTTTGTTTGTTAGCGGTAGGTAAAATTTAGAACGCCCGTTAGGCGTCGTAAGCGGAGTGTAGTTTAGGTTGGGTTACCTACGCGTCAGGTATTCGTATTTAGTATTTGTATTTGCATTCGTATTGTAGACTAAATTGCCGAAGGGTCGGTCGCCTTAGCGTGGCATCTTGTTGACCGATTGTAGTGAGTACCTGCGGTAGTAATCGTGTTTAATTTAATTAATAGTAATTTTATTAATTAAATTAATTGTGTAGTGTAATTTGTATTTAATTTGATAAATAGTGATTTGTATTTGTAGTAATTTGTATTAAATTTAATTTGGTAGTATTTGTATTTAGTAGTGATGCCATCGCACAAGCCACCGGCGCTTTGCGTGCAGGCGGAGCTGCGCTGGGCTGCGAACGCCCACAGCTTGATAGGGCGACCCGATCAGGTCTATAGTTTAGAGAAGCGGCTCGAGCAGGTCATGGCCCGAAGGGCCGTAGTGGAGGAGGCATGCACTGAGCTTATGGCCTCGGGAGCGGAACAGGGAGTCCTAGACTCCAGCCTCGCGGACTACGAGCAATTCTTTTCGCTCACGGACTTGATCGAGCCGGGGGCCAAGTATGCTAGTGACGCGCGTGAAGCTCGGCTGAGTGTTCTGCTCGAGTCCCCTTGGAAGCAGCCTACTTAGCCGGAGCTGTTGGGATGACTCCCAACTCTGGACCTGCCAAGGTTCTCCGGGGTCCTCTCCGAATGGCTGACCTTTGTGGGACTTTTTGATAGCCTAGTGGATGCCCGGAGGGACTTGAAACCAAGCCAGAGGATGGCTTACCTCCTAGCCTCACTGGAGGGGGAGGCCCTGGGCGTCGTCGGCCATCTGAAATTGTCGGACGACGCCTACCAGACCCAACGTACGGCGAATCGCGGACGAACACGTCAAGCAGCTGTTAAATCTCCCGCTGCTTAAGGACCGGGCCAGACTACGTCCGGACATCGTAAATCCAGTCTTGGTGGCCTGCAATTCTTTAAGGCGGCTGGATTTACCGGTGGACGAATGGTCCTTTTTGCTGCTCCACATTGTGCTGTCCCGCCCGCCTCTCGATCTTCGGATCCATTTCGAGGAGAGGTACGGCGGGGACGGCGCCTCCTATATTCCGCCCTTCAGGGATCTGCTGCGGTTCTTGGAGGAGCAGTGCAGGCAGATTGAGAACGCAGCGGGCACCGTCGACGACCTACGGACTGCCAACCGAGCCGTGCCCAGGGAGAGGCGGAATCCCCCGGGCAAGTCGTCGTCAACCACCCTCAGACCGAGCGGAGCTCCCGCGGGAGGGCGCCGCCCCCTACCTTCTTATAGTGGCCTAGTGGCCAGGGAGGCGCCCCCCTGCTCCTATTGTCGAGCATCCGATCACCGGGTGACGAGGTGCCCGAAATTTTTGGTTAAGCCGGTCCCAGCGAGACGAACCATCGCCAAGGAGCGCCGCTGGTGCTACTTGTGTTTGGAAAGGCATCTCCAACGAGACTGCCCGCACCAGCGGCCAGGGCAATCACCATGCTGTTTTGTGCCTGGGTGCGAGCGGCGCTTTCTCTCGGGGCTCTGCCGGGACCTCAACCCCCACTGGTGGGGGCGCTCAGCCACGCCCTCTGTCGGGCGACGCTCGTCGCTGCCCTGCCGGCCAACGTGCCCCTGGTTTTGAAGGGGGGTCCCTCGCCCAACTAGTCGGGGGGTTGTTCTCCCAGGGGCGAGGGGTTCGTCACCCCCCCCTCAGCGTGTTGAGAGGAACTTTACGGCCACTCAGCGGTCAGCGAAATCCTTCTCACCCCGTTTGCTGAGAGCCCGCGACTGGAATACCACCGGGGAGGGTGGTACCTTTAGTCGGTACCGGTACTACGGGGTTCCTGCGACCTCGAATCTGTCCCGGTCCTCAAGGCCGAGGTTCCTCGAAGCTCCTCAGGTTGGCCCGTTTGGTGATTTCCACTTACGGGTCAGTGAGATGTCGCCGGAATGCCGCTTTCCGGACCCCCGGCTTGCGTGCCGGTCCGATGGAGGCAGCTCCAACTAGGGGGCTGCCGCCCTAGCTCCCACCACGGCCGCCTTCACTGATCCTTTGAGCCGTCAACAGTCCACTTGTCAAACTGTTCTATTGCCGACGGCCTCAGTGAAGGTGTACAACCCGAGTGGCGACTGTTTAACCGTTCGCGCTCTATTGGATTCGGGTTCACAACGCTGTGTGGCCTCCACTTGGTTGGTGGGAAGACTGGGGCTCCCCTGGAGCTCGGAATCATGTCCAATGGTAGGTATCGGAGGTGCCGAGCCAGCGAACACTTTCATATTTTAGTTAGGGAAATGTTCTTGATGATATTGTAGGTTTTGTCGCTAACGTCCGTATAAATGACAGCGCGGTTCGTTGTGCATCGGGTTTGAGACCGGCAGACCCTCAACGGTCCCAACCTGGGCATATAGATTTGTTGCTGGGGGCCGACGTTCTGAGGTTCATCCTGTTAGGCGAGATACGAGCCCTACAGCCCGATGGCTTGTCAGCCATGTCCATTGTATTTGGGCACAGTTCCTTTGGACCGGTTCTGTGGTCTCCACCTCCTCAGACGGCTGACCCGCTCTCTGTGGTGGGCGTGTCCCTTTCGGACGTCGTCCAGCGGTTCTGAGAAATTGAGGAGCCACCACACGCGCCTCGAGTCAACCCTCTGGACCGTGAGTGCGAGTTGTTCTACCAGAACAATACCGGTCGCCGTGTTGACGGTCGTTTTGTCACTCGCTTACCCTTTCTTGACTCACGGCCCCCTTTGGGCCAATCTCGTACTCTGGCCGAAAAGAGGTTGCTTTCCATGGAGCGCCGTATGCGGCGCGACCCAGCCTTTCGCGACAAATATGTCGAGTTCATGCGCGAGTATCAAGAGCTGGGTCACATGTCACCGTCCCACTTCGACTGGCGGTCACAAGAGCACTACTTCCTCCCCCACCATGCGGTCTTGAGGACCTCTGGGAGTAAGATTCGGGTAGTTTTTGACGGCTCCGCCCCCTCGTCAAATGGTGTGTCCCTGAACCAGTGTCTCCACTTTGGTCCTAAATTGATCAAGGACATATCCGACATTTTGACCCACTTCCGTCGGCACCAAGTGGTTTTTGTAGCCGACATTCGGATGATGTTTCGACAATCAGTCCATCCAGGTCCATCGTGATGACCATCGATATCAGCTGATATTGTGGCGCGAGAAGTCCAGCGATCCGATACAGGTGTTTGAGTTGAACACCACCACCTATGGACTCCTCGAACTCGCTGAGAGAGAGCGTCTAAGATACGCTCGGGGGGCTTCTGTTTTGGAGACTTCGGTCTACATAGACGATATTTGCACGGGCGCCTCCACCGTCGAGGAGGCTCTTGTATTGCGAGATGAATTGATTGCCATCCTGAAGTCAGGAGGTTATGAGTTGCGCAAATGGTTGTCGAACTCTCCTCATATTTTGAAGGACCTCCCAGGAGAGGATCAACAAGACCCTCATCTATTCGAGCACCCTGACAATCCTAATTTGTTGACTGTGCTGGGCATTCAATATCAGCCTGTTCAGGATACCTTCACGTATCGAGTCAAACTCGATCCCCCCTCCTAAATCATGGACCAAGCGCTCTGTGCTGTCGACTGTAGCTCGCACCTTCGATCCTAATGGATGGATCACTCCGGTCATTTTTTTGGCTAAGTGCTTTCTTCAAAAGCTCTGGATATCTGGGTTGGGTTGGGACAACCCTATAAGTGGTGCTCTCTTGCGAGAGTGGCTCTCCATTGTGTCTTTCCTTCCGGACATCAACCGGGTCTCCATGCCAAGATGCTTTCTCCCTCCAGGGAACTGCAGGGCTACCCTGCATGGATTTCGCGACGCCTCTGAGAAAGGCTATGCTGCTGTCGTATATTTGCGGACTGTGAGCTTTTCTGGCCATACTTCCGTCCATCTCGTACTTGCTAAAAGCAAGGTTGATCCCATTAGGTCCCGCTTAACTATCCCTAAATTGGAACTATCCGGAGCCGCTCTTCTCACGCGACTCCTCAACCACGTTCACTCTTCTTTGAAGTCTGTAATCGACATTACGGACGTCTACGCTTGGTCGGACAGTGAGATAGTACTTTGTTGGCTCCAAGCTGCACCTCACAATCTTGAGGTCTTTGTGTCGAAGCGAGTGTCTCAAATCCAGAATTCTGGCACGCCTCTAACCTGGAGACATGTCGCAGGGGAGTTGAATCCCGCAGACTGTGCTTCTCGCGGCTGTGAAGCCCCCTCTTTGGTTGACCACCCGCTGTGGTGGGGGCCCAGTTGGTTGACTGAGTCTCAGTCGTTCTGGCCCCAGAATAAATACTCTGAACCGATTGAATTGCCTGGCCTACGAGCCCGAGTAGGATTGGGCAAGGATAAGCCCACTCGGGATTTCTCCCTGCTAGAACGGTACAGCTCTCTCGATAAGCTCTTATGAGTGACTGCTTGGTTGCGTCGATTTGTCCGCAATTCGAGAGACCCGTCCAACCGAATCTCTGATTCCGTTTTGTCCCCTAGCGAGCGCCGCGAAGCCTTGATGCAGTGGACCCGTATGGTCCAAGCGGAGCATTTTGAGCCCGTGATTGACACCTTGAAGCGGGGCTCCGTTGTCAAGGGCGCTCTGGCTCGCCTGAACCTCTTCCTGGACGACGCGGGGATGCTGCGCGTTGGCGGACGTTTGAAAAATTCTCAACTGCCGTACGGGGCTCGACACCCGTTACTGCTCCCCAATAACGGCGCCTTTGTTCGGTTGCTGGTAACTCACCACCATGTTCAGAATGCCCACGCTGGGTGTAACGCTCTTTCGGCTATTTTGCAGCGGGAGTTTTGGATTTTGGCTGGCCGACGCACCATTCGGAGCGTCATTTTTAAGTGCATACCTTGTTATAAATTGAAGGCCACTATATCTTAGCTGATGATGGGTGACTTACCACCCGACCGCGTCAGGGCCATCCAACCATTCGCTGGAGTCGGAACCGACTTTGCTGGCCCCTTCCTCGTCAAGTCCTCCAACCTTCATAACGCGCATTCACATAAGGCCTATCTGTGCGTTTTCGTATGCCTCTCCACTAAGGCCGTTCACTTAGAACTTGTAAGTGCCCTCAGCACTGAAGCATTTGTGGCCACGCTGGGCCGCTTCGTATCGCGTCGCGGTTTACCGGACCTGATCCGGTCGGATTTCGGAACGAATTATAAGGGCACGGATAGATATTTGAAGGAGGTCGTCGAATTTCTGTCCAGCAACAGGACTTATTTAGCTACTGCGATGTCCAAGAAGGGCATCCAGTGGAAATTTGACCCTCCGGCTTGCCCACACTGGGGCGGTATTTTTGAGGCGGTGGTTAAGGTTGCAAAAACGCATCTCCGTCGCGTTATTGGCGAAACTATTTTGACATTTGAGGAGCTTGCCACTGTATTCTGTAAAATTGAGGTGGTCCTCAACTCTCGGCCCCTCTGTCCCCTCTCGTCCGATCCGAATGATTTGGAGGTTCTAACCCCGGGCCACTTCCTCATTGGCCAGCCGCTTAACGCCCTGCCCGAGTACCCTTTCAGGGAAATAAGCTCTTCGCGGTTGACCAGATTTGACCTGCTGCAACAAATGACTCAGAGTTTTTGGCACCGATGGTCTCTGGAGCACCTACATCTTTTGCAGCAGCGCGTTAAGTGGTCTGACAAGACGATCCTACTCGGGTTGGAGACCTCGTGTCAGTTAAAGAACCTAACGTTTTGCCTTTGTATTGGCGCCGTTGGCGCATTGTTAAGTTGTCGTATGGACCGGATGGGGTGCCTAGGGTGGCAGAGGTTTTGGTTGGAGATTCGGTTTTGCAACGTGCCGTCGCGACCCTATCCCGTTTGCCAATTTATTCGCGGATATAGGTCCTAATGTCCGGGACGGGGGTTTGTTTAGGCATAATTTTAACAATTAGTAACTTGCGACGGCGCGCGTTTCGAGCGGGAAACCAGTTTGACGGTGGGGCCGGGGGGGGGGGACTGATCTGAGCGGCTGACAGCCGCGCCGACGTGTCTCGATCTTCTTGGTGAGCGAGCCGTATCGTTCAGAGGTCGCGTTTGTTTTTGATACAATTACCGCGTCGAAAAGACGGCCTCCCTGGTTGTTGTATTTTGTCGTTAATATACGTGACAACGAGGATTATTCTTGAGTTTATTTGCGCGACGCCGGGTCGATTATACGTCGCGAGCCTCTTACAGTGTTATCTTAATTTGTTTTCATGATAACGAGGCCGGAATTATATAATTATTGTTGTAATCGTTTTAAGTATTGTTTGTGACTGGTATACGGTTGCGGGTGGCCGGTGTTTGGACTTGAAGGCCTAAAGTATGGTTAATTGTGTGCGCCAATTTGAATTACTATTGAACATTTGGGTCTAATTAGACCGCCTCGAATTTAGTTGTCTGTTTTGACGTGTTACGTGACAAGGGCTATTTGGAGTTTGGAGTGATTAAAGGAACTTTTATGTCGTTAATTGCATCGACGAGTTATTAGTGCGTCGGTTGATAGCGTGATAAGACTTTTACTTTATTGAGAGAACGCTGAACGTTAGGCCTCGAGACGAGACCGCGTTCTTCTCGTGGTTATAGTTTTGTGCTAAGTGAACCTGGGACTTTGAACTTTGACCAACCGTCCTTAAGTTGTGCAGCGTGTCACTTGTTTTAATGTCGATTAACGTTGATTTGGTTGAATTTGAAGTTAATTAAATGTACAATAAAGTTGATAAACTTATATAGTGAAGATAGAAGTAGAAGTTTTCAATTGGTGAACGCCCCCCTGGATGGATCTCACATTTGGAGAGAGGCAGCGCCTTGGGATATGTAGTCCAGGATCAGCGGGGATGTCAGGTTACACATTGTACATATTACTGCACACTACTTACATGCACATCACTTATCACCTGACAGGTACCCCGTGGTCAACCCTACCTTAGCCAATCGGTAAGTGGGGCTTGCTTCTTTGTTAGCCGTTATAATTTAATTATCCAAAGGTCATTGGACCCTCCCCTCTGTTACTCGTCGAATTGGGCTACTGTGGGCCCTAACTCAACCAACCTTTGTCGGGGTAACTCAGGGCCGTAACACATGTCATTACTTCATTCATTTCATTTCACTTACCGTTTCGAAGTTTCCACTCAAGAACCTTTCGAACTACATGGTCGTTTCGAAGTTTACACCTTGGGTTATGTCGGTTACTGTGATTCTACGGCAGAAATCTTCATTAATTATTCTGTCACGTAGAGAAACTACAAGCATAATGCTCTCCATTGCTTACTGAGTAAGTAACCTTAATCTTCTTCCTGTGTTTTACCCCTGGTATTTGCTCCGTGGTTTTACCTCATCACTGGCAAATCGCACTGTTTATACTCTGATGATTTGTCAGTGTGTCTCAGTCTTGTGAAGGACTGATATTATGATAATAATGATAGTAAAAATTTTAACGTTCGTTGGCACACAACTGGTATTGATCTCGAGATTCGTATAAATTTTAGTGGATGCATATGATTAACCATAAAACATACTGTCTCTATTACAACATTCATCAAATTGTTATTGCAGTAATAAAACACCCTCGGTAGCTAAATGTACTCGTACAGATTCCAAGCACGTCTTATACCGTACGATCAACTTTATATCAATCATTATTATACTTGTGAGTTTTTTACCTTAATGGAAAGTTTCACGAGATTATATTGTTACAAAACAAATTAATCGTGTGTAATAGTGGAGACGAACTGTCCACTATTAACAGACTCCGAGTGGTTTTCTTTAAGGTGGAGAAATGAAACTACTGTTTATGTTTATGAATGTACTGTCGAATGGGATTCGGAATGGAATGGAATATCTTTTGCATCAACCTTGCCTATATTTATATGGCTGGCTCACTATTGATTTGCCAATGGTAACAATTAATATTTTGCCTAGCCAATTATATTGCTTATTTTATGACCAATGAAAACTATTTAAAATATACAATTATCTACGTTTCGTTTCCCGGCGTGAGACTTGTTTGTTGTTCACGAAGCTACGTCGCTGGACCGGGCTATATAAGACATGCAGATCGGTGCGCACGCGTAGTCGGCGGGCGGCGGCGGTGTGGAATACAGCTCCGGAACAGCAAGAGGAAACGAACTGCGGCGTTGAAGAAACGGCTCACCATTGGTCGACGGATACGTGACGATAGCGGCGTGTGAAGTCGGTGTGGCGCTGAATGATATTTGCGGCTGCTTCTTGTTTCTTTATAAGAACGTCAAATTATCTATATACAGTCCGCAGTATCTCAGTAGCCAAGAATAATTAGGAAATAAAATGTTTTTTTTATTTATTCTCGCCTTCCGCGTTATGGTAGCAGCGGAGTATATATTATTTATTCCCGTTTAGGTTTGATTAATCTGGCTGCTACATCACTCTCCCCCCAGCGAAAGCGTACCGGAGGCTTGACGACTCGCCCGTATTTCGTAGTTTTCAAAATAGGTTTCAACTGGGTTGATGTAGATGATGAAGTTTCAAGCTTCCTCGCTGGTGGTTTTGATGATGATGATGAATCCTCTGCAGTATCCTCGTTAATAATATAGGCAGGCTTTAGTCGGTCGATCGATATAATCGTAGATTTCCTTCCGGGTATTTGTAGTTTAAAAGTCTTGCTATTTCTCTCTAATACTTTATACGGTCCATCGTAGGTAGGTTGAAATTGTTTTTTCATTGCGTCGTTTCTTACAAAAACTTGTTTGCATGTTTTCAAATCTTGGTGAATGAATACTGATTTATTATTTCTGTGTGATTGCATTTCGGTGCATTTCAACGATAAGGCTTTGTTAATTGATTCTCGAAGTTTAGTTACGAAATCGTAATCCATTTCTTGTTTGTTTGACGCTGCTGAACTGAAGAAGTCACACGCCAGCCTTATGCTGCAGCCGTAGGTTAGCTGAGCGGCGCTAAGACTAGTGTCTGCACGCGGTGTTGCTCGTAGTCCGAGTAGCACTGTAGGTAGCTCATCCATCCACTTTGTATGTTGAGATAAACGAGTTTTGAGTGCAGTCTTTAATGTACGATGCCATCGTTCGATTATTCCGTTTGACTGAGGATGGTATGCTGTTGTACGCGTCTTCTGTATTCCCATAGTTTGAAGAAGTTTGAGGAATAGGTTGCTTTCGAAATTCCTTCCTTGATCCGTTGTGATGGTTTTAGGTGATCCGAAACGAGTAATCCAATTTTCATAAATTATCTTCGCGACGGATTCGGCTGAAGTATCATCGGTAGGTATTGCTTCTGGCCATCTTGTTGTTCTGTCGATCATTGTTACGAGATAACGATGTCCTTGCGGTGAAGTAGGTAATGGTCCAACGATGTCAACGTGCAAGTGTTCGAATCTCTCCGTGGGTGGAAATGTAGCTAGACTACTTGATGTATGCCTTTGTACTTTGCATTTTTGGCATTGAATGCATTGCTTCGCCCAGTTGCCAACATCCGCTTGCATTGCAGGCCAAAAGAATTTTTCAGTGATGAGTTTTCTTGTTGTTCTAACACCTGGATGACTAATGTTGTGCAGTGCATTGAAGACTTCGCGACGACATTCTTCTGGTATGTATGGTCGCATGGTTGTCGTTGAGGCTTCACAGTATATAGGTAGATGCGTCATTGGCATTGTAACTTGCTTGATGGACAAGTTACCTTGCTTCGATAGATGTTTTATGTTGTCACTATCTCTGTCTTGTGCTGCGGCGATCTTATGATAGTCGATTGATGTAGGGCACGTTACACTGTCGATTGGTACGCGACTGAGTGCGTCGGCAACTATGTTGTCCTTTCCACTGATGTGACGTATGTCGGTCGTGAATTCACTTATGAAAATAAGTTGTCTTGCTCTTCGTGGTGTTTCCGATAGTGATGGTTTCTTTGGAAGTACATATGTTAATGGTTTGTGGTCGGTAAAAACGATCAGGTTTCGACCCTCGAACGTTTTTCTGAAGTGCTTGATAGCCATGTAAATAGCGAGTAGCTCTCGGTCGAATGTACTGTAGTTACGTTGAGTATCGGAGAACTTCTTCGAAAAATATCCAAGTGGTTGCCATTTCCCATTGCTGTATTGTTGGAGAACTGCTCCTGCTGAGAGATCGGATGCGTCGCTGAAGATAGCAAGGGTTGCTTCGTGTGATGGGTGTGCGAGTAAAGCTGCATTTTGGATCGCAATTTTACAAGCTTCAAATGCCTTCGTGGCTTCATCGTTCCATTCGATTGACGTTTTATCTTTTTTCTTCGTGTTGTGAAGGTAGGCGTGAAGTGGTGCTTGGATTTCAGCGGCTTTAGGTATGTGTTCTCTGTAAAAATTTATCATCCCAAGAAAACGCCTTAGCTCTTCGATAGTTTTAGGTTTTGCATAATCGATGATTGCTCTGACTTTTTCGGCAGGCGGTTTTATTCCTTCCTTGCTGACGGTGAAACCAAGAAATTGAACTTCTTGCTGTCCAAATATGCATTTCGAAGGGTTGATTGTGATTCCGTTGTCTTCTTGGTTTCGTGCGTTTCTTTATCAGGGCTTGCAACAAGGAGATCATCAATAAATGCGAAAACGAAATCCAGTCCATGAAGTACTTCGTGTATGAATCTTTGGAAAGTTTGACCTCCGTTCTTTAATCCTGGGATCATTCTTGGGAATTCGAATAATCCCATTGGGGTAATTATTGCTGTCTTCTCTATGTCTTCATCGCGGACTCTTATTTGTTGGTAAGCTCGGTTGAGATCGATGGTGGAGAATATAGTCTTGTCTGATAGTTGATGAGTGAAATCCCTGACTCGCGGTATTGGGTAGCGGTCAGGAGTGGTAATAGAATTCAGTCTTCTGTAATCTCCACAAACTCGTAATTCTCCGTTCTTCTTCGGTACAATGTGAAGTGGTGATGACCAAGGGCTTTTGCTTGGACGGCATATTCCTTGCTCAATCATGTTTTCGAATTCCTTTCGAACTTGCTCGTATAGGTGTGGTGCGATTGGACGTGCACGACAATGAAGTGGTGGTCCATTGGTGTCGATGAAATGCTCAACGTCGTTCTTCGGTGTTAATTTCATTGAAGTTATTCTTGTGATACCAGGGTATTCTTCGAGGATCTTGTGATACGGTTGTTGCACATCTATGCTTCTTATTGTGGGCAGATTGGTTACTTGTACAAAAGACTGAGATGCAAGATTGGTTTTCCCGTCGATGATTCTTCTATTTTTGATGTCGACGACCAACTGGTGATGTTGAAGAAAATCAGCACCGATGATTGGTTTGCTGACTTTAGCGACGATAAATCTCCATTTGAATGGTCGGCGTAGATTAAAATCAAGTTCCATTGTTTTTTCTCCATATGTAGGAATAACCGTATTGTTTGCTGCATAGAGTTGAAAATCTAGTGGCTTCAACTTCTGTCCTTGCTTCGGCGGTACACTGAGATATTTGCTCCGGTGTCGATAAGGAAAGTAAGCTTGCTTTTTTTATCGGTGACGAAAAGACGGTAGGACTTTGCTGTTACGCTGGATCCCGTCGCATCGAGCGTACTAGTTAGTTTTCCGTATTCGTATTTTCATTTTTGAATGTACACGGTGCTGTGCATTTTCTTGCCTCGACCCCGAAACGTCGATGATAGTAGCAGTAAGGGGATCTTGATGTTGAGCTTATTCGACTTCTACTTGCAGAGCGGTTGCGACGAAAAGGTGATCTTCGGTGTTGCTGATTGCGCTGGTTGTACTGTTGCTGGTAAAAGGTATGATGCTGGGAAGCTTTGAGCGCGGCGACTTCGAATGATAGCTTCCGAATTTCTTCGAGAAGAAACTGGGTATCATTGGCCTTTGTTGAAGTGCCTTCGATGATCGATATGTGTGAGCTACTGCTGTTTTCGATCATCTTGTCCGCCAGGAGTGCCAGTTCGTCGAGCTTCGTCTGCGTGCTGAATGTTTCGCTGACTGCTATTACCGATCGAATATGTGGTGGTAGGTGGTTTACCCACATTAGCCGTAGTGTTGAATCCGGAACTTTATCTCGCGCCAAAGTACGCATTTTGCGTAGGAGTTGTGTGGGTTTCTGGTCTCCAAGTTCTATTTCTGATAGAAGTTTTTGTAGCTGTCGACTGTCGGATTCTTCATATGCGGAGATCAGCCGATCCTTCAGTGAATTATACTGGTCGACTGCTGGTGGGTTGTACAACAGGTCCGCAATTTGTTCGATGTCTTGTTTCTCAAGTTGGGCTATCACCATCTGTGCTAATTGCGCTTGGCTCTTCTTTAAACCATTTGTTGCGGCTTCAAAACTGACGAACCAAAGTCGTGGTTTGTCTCTCCAAAACGGTGGTATTCTTAACGATAGAGATATACCGGCGATTTCTGGTTCCTTTACCGGGTTTGATGTATATGTGTTTGCCTCCTGCTCCATAATGACGGCTTGATTACACTGATTTTATATAAACTGAAGTCTTCCTTCTCGGTGTTCGTACGGGTTTCCTTCGCGGTGTTCGTGCAATAGTAGTGGTACGTCGCAGGGTGTTCCTTCTTGGTGTTCGTACCGGATCTTCCCCCTCGGTGTTCGTACGGGGTCACCACTGTAATAGTGGTTTTCTTTAAGGTGGAGAAATGAAACTACTGTTTATGTTTATGAATGTACTGTCGAATGGGATTCGGAATGGAATGGAATATCTTTTGCATCAACCTTGCCTATATTTATATGGCTGGCTCACTATTGATTTGCCAATGGTAACAATTAATATTTTGCCTAGCCAATTATATTGCTTATTTTATGACCAATGAAAACTATTTAAAATATACAATTATCTACGTTTCGTTTCCCGGCGTGAGACTTGTTTGTTGTTCACGAAGCTACGTCGCTGGACCGGGCTATATAAGACATGCAGAACGGTGCGTACGCGTAGTCGGCGGGCGGCGGCGGTGTGGAATACAGCTCCGGAACAGCAAGAGGAAACGAACTGCGGCGTTGAAGAAACGGCTCACCATTGGTCGACGGATACGTGACGATAGCGGCGTGTGAAGTCGGTGTGGCGCTGAATGATATTTGCGGCTGCTTCTTGTTTCTTTATAAGAACGTCAAATTATCTATATACAGTCCGCAGTATCTCAGTAGCCAAGAATAATTAGGAAATAAAATGTTTTTTTTATTTATTCTCGCCTTCCGCGTTATGGTAGCAGCGGAGTATATATTATTTATTCCCGTTTAGGTTTGATTAATCTGGCTGCTACACGTGTTATCAAACAAAAATAAATTTATTTGGACAGTAACTGGTATAGCTTTAAAAGTGAAAATCAATTATGTAATTATTTTATATTTAGTAGGTGGTAGGACCTATTATTCGTGTTCGTCTGGATAGGTATCTCTCTGCTACCCATTACTGCCATCAGAAAGCAGTGCTAGCTCTGCTGTGTTCCTATCTGAAGAGTACAGAGATATAGTGGGTATGTTCCAAAATAGAACCCAGTGCACTGTCCAATGCAAATGACGTCATGAATCGACGCTATACTGGTGATTCGTTCCAAAACATAGGTCAGTATATGACGTCATACATTTGCGCCATATTGGAAAAGTGTTGGCGATTATTTTGTCATTTTCTGCTCCAAAAATTATTATATCCTCCTAATGAAGATACCAACAATTACTCTATATTTTTTTGTATTTGAATAAATAAAAACAAATTCTGGCATGCTTCATTCAGTGCACACACAATTAAAAATTGTTTTATTATGGCCGGATATCCGACACAATATGGCGGCGGCATGCCAGTGCAATATAGTGTCAATTGATGACGTCATTTGTATTCGACAGTATACTGAAAATGTTTCGGAACATACCCAGTATAATTACAGGCTGTAAAGCATTCCATATTTCTCCTCAGCTGTGATAACGCATCCGGAGCCTTTTTTGTTTGAAATGCCTTATTTTTCTTTAAAATCTACTCATAGCTTATTAACTTTGATATTTGCCATCATGCTTCCTGTCCTTTCTTGTATTTATCCTACTTTCCTCTAACTGTCATCATCATGTGTGTTTTAATTTCTACTTAATTTTTTACCATTATTGTATAATTTATGTAGACTTAACTTCTAGCATTCGTTGTGAATAAGTATTTGTTTCAGTGAGAAGTTGCTTCCAGAGCGATAAGACCGCATATTGATTTTTTTTATTGGTTGAATAATTGGAAGCCACATCAAAATAGTTTACTATTTTGTAATAGCTTTCATGCCTTATTCCACCCGTAAAGGGTAAACCTTTACGGGTGGAATATCCAAAAACTTTTGAACGCGTTACTTACTTGAAACAATCTTTCTTCTTAATAGAATTCCGAGAAAATTGTTAAGAATACTGAAATACATGTGTATATATCATGAAACACGTATACAACACCCTCTGCCACAGCCGTATTAGGTTGTTTTGAAAAACTGCAAAATAAGTATTTCTTAATTTTATTTATTGAGTGTTTTAAGTAAGTTTCGATTCAATCTCCCTGTTAAATAAAAACTTTAATTCAACTGTAGCAACCCTATTTACGCTCATAGCGTTGGAATTTTTTAAAATCCTAACGTAATAAAAGGAAGCCATTGTCCCAATTTCACGCTCCCACCTCGAGCGATTTGTGTTATGTACACTCTTTTTATAAGGGTTATACGTTAAGCAGTATGGACTGTGCGTCAAATAGTATTTTTCATACAAACTTGGGACCCTCGTTTTAAAACCTTAAAATTAAAGTTTTGAGAAAAAATAATAGGTATTATATTATTCAAGAGTATTAACAGCAGTTTACTATGAAAAATATAATTTTTTTCCATACAAATTTGAACACCTGGCATGTAAGGGGTTGTTTCGTAAAATCACAAGATATGTATTCATTTATTTTATTTATAGAGTACTATAAGTAAGTTTGTGTCTATCGCCCCGTAAAATAAACGTCAAACTTTGCAAAGAAGGTGGACGACTTCTTCCGTTAGAAAAACTTTGTCTAAATCATATTTTAAACCCGAGACTGTTTTTAAACCACGTGTTTGTATGCTGAAGTAAGTATATGAAAAACGCAACACAAATCTAACAAACTGGGGATAAAAACCTTGGATAGGGGTGAGTAAGAGATATCCTTCAGGTAGGAAATTTTAAATATATATTGACCAAAAATTAAATTATTTAATTTAAGTATTGAAAGCAGATGTTAATGCAATTTTTTCGTAAGTTTAGTATTAATTAGAAATGAAACTTAAAATAAGTAGTATAAACTATTATATAAATATGTTATAATTTATAGCTATTACCAAAAACTTTGTCTACCTATTCAACCCTAAATATGTTTATAATAATATTATACCTCATGAAACTCTGTAGGCAATTTCCAAATTGAAGTCGATCCACATAACATGGAATTTGCATTGAAATGTTGAATGCAGAGTCGAACAAACGTAATAATCTGAATAGTATAATGAATTAGATATCTGGCAGTGACACCTGGAACTGAGATTCAGAATATTGTTGTTAGTATAGTATGACATGTGTGTTTATTTATGAATATTGTAAGAAACGTATTAAAAGTTTTATTTGGATTTTTATTTAGATCTCTTTTTGCAAGTTTAGTTATTGAGTTTAAAAAAGGAAGACTTATCATTTCGAATGATATTTAATGCAATATAGTGTACATTTTTTTAAAATAGTATATATTTATTACAATTAGACATGGTTATTATTGTAACAAACGCTTTTTGAACGTGCTGGCCCGCGAAGCTGTGCTTTTTTACGTGGTAGAGCCACGCTGCAGCTATATTATGCCGGCTGTACACGCTCGTCGAGACACCCCGAGACAGACCTAGAGGTGAGCGTTATTTAACATAATCGGTTTCAGAAACTGCTTACGAGCCTGATAATCGTATATCCAGTTTCGTGGTCAAAATGTAACGATTATTTTACGTACGCAGTTGACACACACAATCACCGGCGCTCGCATAAGCGTTTCATTTTGAACAGTTTATTATTAAGATGATTATAGATACGTAACACGATATATGACTCGCACAACGAGAGTAAAGAGTCCCTTCGGGATAGGTAATGGCTTACACGCAAGATGTGGATCATAAAAATTATGTGATGATGTGATGGACAATAACACTTAGGTACTTACATATTTTGTGACTATAAAATTGTACAAAAGTACTAATATTGACAATGTCGCGCGCATATTATAATTCCTATAAACTGTTATATATACGTAATCATAACATAACACAGTTAAACTAATGTTATAATACCTATAACCTGTTAATATTTTCCTAATCATAACCTAACACAAAAGCAAAACTAACTTACGCTATACTGTATTATATACAGATGTATGTAGCGTTGGCAGGCGTCTGGATAAAGCCGGACACAGTCAGGCTTTTTGTTTGCGTGTCCGGCCAAATTAGATGGTGTCCGGGCCTGTCCGGCATTTGTCAGGCTTTTTATATTTGACCATTTTTTACATTTTTCATGTACTTAAATACATACTATTGCAATTATTGAAACTAATATTGTAATGAAAATTGAATGATTAGTAATAAAGAACAGTGATTCTTTTAATTTAAGATTTTATGGTAAATTATATAAGCATTGTTTTACTTTAATAATATATTATCGTGTTATACTAAGACTGAATAATTAAGGGTGTCCGGCCTTTTTTACCAAAATGTCCGGCTAAGCTGGATGGTCTGTTCGGCTTTTCGGTTTAAAGACCTGGCAACCCTAGATGTATGTAGCTCATGGCGGCTGAACACGCTCGTCTCGTCGCCTTGTGTGCCTCTGCGCGTACTATCGATATCGAAAGTGTCGACTACCTGTTATACAATATTTAATATATATATATATATATATATATATATATATATATAAAGTAAATAATTATTCAATAAACCTGGCACTTAAGACTTAAATATTGACATCGGTATTAAGAATATGAAATATTTTATGAGATTTGTAAAAATTAGCAGGATCTATTGAAAGATGACTGTAATCATGTAAGGAAAAAGAGAGGTTCAACTACATAAACATAACATAAACACTCACGCCTGTCACCCAGAGGGGTAGGCAGAGACTACAGACTTCCATTTAGCACGATCCTGACATACCTTTCTCGCCTCTTCCACATCCATATACCTACGCATACATGCTCGTCGGTTAAGGGTACTCTTAATTTGGCCCATTTTTAGTATATCGCCAATTTGGTCGACAAACTTCCGCCTAGGACGTCCCTTTCCGACTCTTCCATTCACTTCTGCAACATATATTTGCTTTGTCAGTCTTTCCGCATTCATTATTTCTACATGAGCAAACCACCGAAGCATTCCTTTCTTAATCCTGGTCAACGCATCATCTTGCAAACCACACTCTTCTTTTATCACACAGTTTCTCACCCTGTCACTCAGATTCATCCCTAACATACTCCTTAGCGACCGCATTTCTACTGCATTTATTCTACTCTCGTGCTTCTTCTGCCACACCCAACTTTCACTACCATACGTTAAAGTAGGGACTAATACAGCACTGTGAATTGCCATACGTGCATTTTTTGACACATTCTGACTTTTCACAATAGAGTGTAGAGCTCCATTTACTTTATTTCCTGCATTCACTCGTCGTTCAATATCCTTATCATATCTCCCATCCCTGCTGAATACACATCCCAAATATACGAACTCATCCACTTGCTCAATTAACTCTCCTTCTGTTCTTATTTCACATACCGTTTTGCTTTCATCTCTTTCAAAAACCATCACTTTCGTCTTACTTGCGTTCCATCATCCACTTGCTCAATTAACTCTCCTTCTGTTCTTATTTCACATACCGTTTTGCTTTCATCTCTTTCAAAAACCATCACTTTCGTCTTACTTGCGTGTTTCATTCCCCTTTCTTTTAATGACCTGTTCATTAATGTAACCATCATTTGCAACTCGGCCGCCGACGACGCAAGTATGACTTGATCATCGGCGTACAAAAGGTATTTGATGGTTAACTCACCCATTCTTAACCCGCATTCTTCAACTTTCAAATTTTCCAAACAGCTGTCCATAAATAGGTTGAACAGCCAAGGGGAAGCTACACAGCCCTGTCTGACACCTTAATGGATGCCAAACCAGTCCGAGTAGACCCCGTTGATTCTAACACAAGCACTCGAGTCCCTATACAGAGACTTTAATGCCTGTATCAAACCAGCGCTCAACCTAAATGCGTTCAGCGTTTGCCATAACACATCCCTGTCCACTCCGTCATAAGCCTTTTCCAAGTCCATGAACGCACAAAAAACTTTTTGGTTTTTCGCCAAAAACTTCTCCGCGATCATGCGCATGGAAAAGACTTGATCTGTACACCCCATTCCCTTTCTAAATCCCGCTTGCACATCCCAAATTTTTTCATCAGTTTCTTTCATAACTCTTTCAATTAGTACCTTAGCATACAGTTTTCCCACAATGCTAAGAAGGCTGATACCACGGTAGTTTTTACAGTCCTGCTGTGACCCTTTTCCCTTATATATTGGGACTATCACGGCTTTGCACCAGTCTCCCGGTACCCGCTTTAGTCCCCAACATAAATTAAACAAGATGTACAGCAGGCCTGCCACCACGTCCTCTCCAGCCTTTAGCATTTTGAGTGAAACTCTATCATATCCGGCTGCCTTACCTACTTTCATGCTTTTCATTGCTTTCATTATTTCATCTATACTTATCTCCCTATCTCTTTCATCTTCTTTCGGAATTTCTATTTCATTTAGTTCACACTTCTCATCACTCATAAATTCGCTTTCAAAATATTCCTTCCATCTCTTTAGACTCAACACTTCATCATTCAGGATACAGCCATTCTCGTCTCGTATCGCATTCAATCTAGGCTGTTTTGAAAGTCCCCTGGTATTTCTTACGAGTTTCCAGAACATTTTAACATTTGCCTGGAAGTTATCCGATATTCTTCTATCATTCTTATCCGTTCTTTCTTGCTTTTTCCTTTCAACTAATTCTTTTACTCTCTTATTGAAACGTTTAAATTCTGCCTTTTTTCTTTCATTCTCAACATTCTTACCGCCAGAATTACCAGCTTTGGTCGTTAGTAAATCTAGCCATGCTCTCTTCTTTGCTTCAACTTCCATACGTACCTCATGATTCCACCATAACGTATTGTCTTTCCTTTCATTCGTTCTCTTACTAACACCACATACTTCGGTAGCTACCTTTCTTAACATTATGCCACACATTCTTCAAGTCTAACTCATTCACACACAACTCATCCAAATTACTTATATTTTCTCTGAGTCTGCATTTGTACTTGTCTTTCACATCATCATCTTGTAACCTCTCAATTCTTATACGCTGTAACGCAGTGGTAGACACAGATGTCCTATGCCGCCAACGTCTGAATAAACCCCTAATTCGGCATAAGACCAGGTAGTGGTCCGTCCCTATGTTGGACCCCCAGTAAACCCTTGTATCCACCACTGCGCTCCTCATTCTTTCATCCACAGTTATGAAATCTATCATGCTTCTATCATCACCTCTTTCCCAAGTATACAAGTGAATCTTCTTATGACGAAAGAAAGTGTTCGTCACAAAAAGATTCCTTTCCACACATACGGTGACGAGGCTTTCACCATTCTCATTTATACTTTCATCACCAAACGTTCCCAATATCCTTTCATAACCAAGCCTCCTCACCCCAACCTTTCCATTAAAATCTCCTAGCATAATAATATTTTCATTTCCCTTACACTTCATTAACACCATCCTTACCATTTCCCAAAACTGCTCCCGGATATAAGTAGGCTTAGACATGTCTGGGGCGTAGACCCCTAACACAAACAACTTCTTTAAGCCCACTTTCATTCGTATCCATAGCAGTCTTGGGCTTACACATTCATACTCTTTCACACATTGGCCCATTCTTTCTGAAAGGATGATACCTACTCCCTGGCATGCCCGCTCGATCTCGTCTACACCAGACCAGTATGCGGTATACATGCCATGTGCAGTGACATCCTTCCCCCTTCCTTTTCGTCTCATTTACACATAATACATCTATTCCTCTATCATACATCATATCGCATACTTCATCCATTTTATCATTCATTGCCCCACATACATTCAACGTAGCCAGACGGGCTTCTGCAATCCACTTTTCGCCTCTCTGGGAGACAGAACGTGACGGGTGGCGAACCTCGTCGCCGGTTTTTCTCCCGGAGATTCTTCGCACCCCTGCCCCATTAAAGGGGCGCCGGGAACTCGGGGCCATTTCTTTTACTTTTTGCCTCATGGTGCGAAAACTAGGGCGTGGCATTTTGTCGCTCCTTTAGCACCACCCGGGGGAAACGTGTAGGGTGGGCCTAGGATTAGGTGGTCGAAGCCTACGGTTCAACTAGTCCCGGAAAAAACACATGTTTCTTCATAAATTTAAGTACATATATCTTTTAAATGAAATTAATAAAAACAATAACATCATTAAACACTGTATTTAATAAACTTTCTAACAGTGTATTAGTGTAGTGTATACTCTTCTTTATACATTATCATCAAAAAAAGTTATTTACAATAAAATCACGTATATAAATATTTTACTTCTTTAATTAAGTGTACACAAAATACAGAATATTATTTAGCAGCAATTAAAACCTAACGATTATATATAAGTGCGTTTTCGTGGAGACTTTGATGTGTAGTTATAATGTCGTCGTTTGACTTTTTACATATTAAAATGTCATAATACAGTTTGCATTTTTCTGCTTGATTATACATGCGCAATGGACGCTAATTATCATCATTCGCTCTCGTTTTCATCGCGATACCTACAAGACCCTTTGACTTGAGCGCAAAAAACTGACACGCTTCCGAGAGCGCACGAGGGCCACGAGACGCGACGCGACGCGACGCGACGAGAGCATCCTGTACACACTCGTACTCGGCCTGTCTAGACATTGGTTGTAACGTCTTTTGGACGTAATCGGTTGTACGTAGTTTTGTGGATATGAGTAACTAGTTTCAAACTGCTTATTTTTGTAATTAATTACATCTGTATACAGTATAGCGTAGGTTAGTTTTGCGTTTGTGTTATGTTATGACTACGAAAATATTAACAAGTTATAGGTATTATAACATGTGCGCGACATTGTCAATATTAGTACCTTTGTACAATTTTACACAGGAAATGGTAACGCCAGTTAACAATCTACTTTATCAACATTACATTACTCATCGCATTGAGTTCGTCCTAAGTTTATACTACTTTATCAACATGACTAGTGCATATTTTTGTTTCCTTCCTTCCTTCCCTTTCCTACCGCACGCGCTGCCGCCGAGGTGAAGGAAAGGATCTCGGCGCGCGTCATTATACTAAGTGACATTACGCCATCCGCAACGCACGGCCAGCCGTCGCGTCTTATATATATTAACCGCAAACCGCGCAGGACGAACATTAAGTTCTCTTGTTTATCTTTAATACTCACCGCATCAGACATTGTGTCTTTGTAACTCATAAAAGTGTGAGACGCCCCGTAAGGGCAAAGGTCGAGAGTGTGGAACTTCACGAAACTGTTCCGAGAGTGCGTGTGCGCCGAACCACGTGGCGAGCTCGCTGTATAGCAGACACTCCAGGAGGAAGGCGAGGCAGCCCTCATCAGGTCAGTGCGTGCTCTCCCACCTATTTATTTCCCCCTTTGCCGTATGCACCAAAATTACAGTCCACTAAATCTTTATCGAAGATACCTTAAGTTACTGGCGTCTCCATTTTAATGGTCACTTCTCGCTGGATTGACCTTGACTTTCCGCCCTTATTAGATCGTTATCGTAATAAGCGTTTATATAATTAATTATTTATATTTCAATCCGACTTCGGATTGACCCCGCCCTTATTAGAACACTAAAATAGGTCCTAATAGGTGACATCCATAGTAATTTTAAAACTATATTCATAGAATGAATAAGCATATAATTATCTATATAAATTATTTTGTTGTATGTTCACATCACGTCATCAACTTTTAACTGCATCTATAGACTATACAGTTAAATTACATTTATTATTTGCATATATATTTAAGCATTATATTCGTTATAAATAACTTCATAATTATTATAAAAGTTAACAATTAAAGTTCATCGTTAACAAAACTAATATTTAATAATTCAACCGCGTAGCGAGGTCGCTTACAGACTACCCGCTTATAATTATATTTTTGCCGTATAACTTTAGCCGTAATGCCGCCTAAAAAACAAATAGCATCGAATAATAGCGATTCCTCGGATAATGAGGGCACACCTGATGCTGAGTTGGTTTTATTGTTAGCTAAACGAGATGCTTTATTTGAAATAGTGCAAAAAATATATGATATGTCCTCGGACATCCACACGAACACTTCCACGATGGAGCGTTTTCTTGATGGAAGTTCTAATATTAATGCTTTACGTATTGAGTTTAAACAGGCCTTAGATAATTATAATTCACATTTATTAAAAATAAACCCTATTGCTAAACCTGATTATAACAGCCTCATTGCGTTTGAGTCTCTTTGCGGTAGAATAAATAGGCTTTATTTACAATATTCGCAATCTAATTCACAAAGTACTAGTACACCATCTAAAGCCAGATTCACACTTCCGCCTATCGAACTTATGCCATTTTCGGGTGACATTCGCTCATGGCCTTTATTTTATGCTAGTTTTAAATCAACCGTCCATGACAACCCATCGCTCACCGACGCTGAAAAGTTATACTATTTGCTAGGTAAACTAACGGGCAAAGCCCTATCTGTATGCTCAGGTATAACTCCTTGCGCTGAAAATTATAAGATTTTATTGCAAGCACTCGTTGACAAATACGAAGACCGGCGTATGCTAGCATCTACATATATTAATCAGATACACCGCAAATAATTTTGATTTATTTACTGATAACTTTATAAGTGCAGTGCGCGCTTTACAAAACTTAAAGTTAGATAATCTCGCGGACTTAATTGTTCTTCACATCGGGCTTAAGAAGCTGGACCCGGATACCATTCGCTCCTTCGAATACAGTCATAACTCGATAGTACCTACCTTTGATGATTTAGTAAATTTTATTAAGACCCGCTCCAAAGTTTTGCAGCGCACCGATTCTAGTATAAATTCTAATAGCGCGCCAAACAATCGACGAGGTAACGATAATAATCGTCGCTGTAATAATACTTCATCGCCGAAGTATCAGGCGTACGTAAGCACGACGACTAGTTGCTCAAAGTGTCTGTGTGATAATATTGTGCATCAACACCTATTTAAGTGTGCAGACTTTAATAAAATGACGCCGCAGGAACGATTTAAATGCGTAAAGAGTAACAATGCATGTGTGAATTGTCTCAGTTTAAGTCATCGAGTGTCTAGTTGCTCTTCAAATTATAGTTGTCGAGTTTGTAAATTTAAACATCACACATTGTTGCACTTCCACCGCAGAAGCGATAATGCTTCCCCTGCGCTGGCGCATTCTCCACCGCCTCAGCCAGTTACACTGAAGTCTACAGCCCCCGCGCCCGCACACTCGCCACCCCTCACCGCAGGTGCGCGTTCAGACGTCGCGCTGTGTACTTCGTTCAAGAATCTTTCTCAACGTTCATCGCCTCCCGCGCGCGCAAGTCGTTCGCAGAGAACTGTTTTACTATCAACCGCTCAAGTCTTTGCATACGATGCTAAGGGAGAGAAACAAATTATTCGTATATTATTAGACTCCGCGGCTCAAAGCCATTTTATTACTAAAGAGTGCTGTCATCGTTTAGGCGTTCAACAACACGATACCGAATGTACTGTAGTAAAGGGATTCGGTGGAGTTGAAAAAATTGTAAAATCGAAATCGATTGATATTAAAATTTTCTCACGATTCGACTCGAATATTAACTTCAATATTTCAACGCTAGTTGTTGATCAAATCACCGACCTTTTGCCCACCGCTGTGGTAGACACATCTGTCTTATCACACTTCCATGGCATAAGACTCGCTGATGAATGTTATAGCATGCCTAATAAAATTGATGTGTTGATAGGCGCATCCCTTTTCCCGCACTTACTGTGTCCAGACGTAATTTATTCGTCTAACGACTTGTCCGGGCCCTCAGCTTTGAATACGGTATTTGGTTACGTTATTATGGGCTCAGTGCCGACACTTCAGGTAAATCATTCTTTAACGTGCTGCTCAGTTCTAGAGTCTCCTACCGTTGACAAATTAGTGCAACGATTTTGGGAGCTTGAACAGCCACCCTCCGCACCGCCCATTCAGTGTCCTTCAGACATTGAATGTGAAGAGTTTTATAAATCTTCGACATCCCGCGATTCTTTTACTGGTAGATATATTGTCGCCCTGCCATTTAAAGATGACGTTTACTCTCTCGGAGATTCTTATGAAACCTCTCGACGACGATTCATGTGCTTGGAGAGGAAACTTCAAGCCTCGCCTACATTAAGGTTAGCATATGATGACGTCATAAAGGAATACTTAGCTAATAATTATATATCCCCCGCACCGCCGTATGACTCTCATGAACCCGCTCCAATATATGTCATACCGCATCATGGAGTCTTACGCGAAGATAAGAAGTCAACGCGTCTGCGCATCGTCCTGGATGCTAGCAGTAAGACTAGCACTGGGCGATCATTAAATGATATTCTGCATTCAGGACCAAATTTGCAAGGCGACTTGTTCAATGTAATTTTAACTTTCCGCTTACATCCAATCGCTATGACAGCCGACTGTCGCCAACAATTTCTGCAAATAGTTGTTCGCGATTCTGATCGTCGTTACCAATGCTTCCTATACCGCTTCCGTCCACAAGACCCACTTGTGTTGTACCACTTCAATCGCGTGTGCTTCGGTTTAACTTCGAGTCCATACCATGCATTGCGCACGGTAAGACAGCTCATTGATGACGACGGCGCAAAGTATCCACTTGCAAGTCGTATCGCATCTACTTCGCTATATATGGACGACATCGCGTTCTCTATGCCCAGTGAATCCGAGGCCAGTGAGACCTCTCGGCAGCTGATAAACTTATTCAAGGGTGCCCAATGGGACCTGATAAAATGGCATAGCAACCGTCGATCTGTTTTAGATGACCTCCCTACTTCCCATAAAATTACAGGAGAAGTAGAGTTCGATAAATCAATGCCACATAAAATACTAGGCTTGCATTGGTCTACCGATAGTGACACCTTTTATTTTAAGATATCTGTTCCCGCTGATGTGACGTGCACTAAGCGCGCCATCTTATCTACTGTCGCCCGCCTGTGGGACATAATGGGTTTCGTTGCTCCCACAGTGGCGTACGCTAAATTGTTAATAAAGCAGCTTTGGCAACTTAATTTAGATTGGGACGACATACCACCACCGCCAATTATTAAGATGTGGAGGCAATTCTGTGCTGAATTACCAGCTCTTAATGATTTACGTATCCCGCGACATGTTGGTGTATCCAAAAACTGTACTGCGTCACTCCTGGGGTTTTCCGACGCCAGCGAGCACGCATACGGTGCCGTAGTTTACATACATGTAAAGAGCGTCAATGGTAACACCGTCCAGTTGATTTGTGCGAAGACTAAAGTCGCACCGACAAAACCACTATCTATTGCACGCCTTGAGCTTTGTGGAGCGGTTTTACTCTCAAAATTGCTTCGCAGAGTACTCGACAATTATTCTCTTGACCTTGCAATATCAGTCTATGCCTTTGTAGATTCAAAAGTAGCTCTGTACTGGATAAAGAGTTCGCCACACAAGTGGCAGACCTTTGTTGCAAACCGCGTTGTTCAGATTACCGACAATATTCGCGCTGATAACTTTTATCATGTCGCAGGTACTGAGAATCCCGCTGACATACTTTCACGTGGCGTTACGCCAAATAAATTAGTTTCAAACCCCCTGTGGCTCCATGGGCCTCAGTGGACTTCGTTAGATCCATCTCAATGGCCTCTTCGTACTTTAGACAATGAGGTTATTGCAGACATGCCTGAGAAGAAGATTTTGTCACATGCTGTGTGCACATCCGTCTGTAATTCTGCGATTTATGAGCTCGCACTCCGCATCTCTTCTTGGAGTAAACTTCTACGTATAATTGCGTACGTGTGTAAGTTTGCTAAATTATTGCCCCGCCGCAGCACTACTGTAGTGACTGCTGATGATCTCAGTTTCTCTGAGGTTATAATGCTCCGCGCCCTGCAAAAACAGCATTTTGCAGTGGAATATTTAAATATTGAAGGTAACAAACCTTGCTCGCCCGCTTTCAATCGTTTAAGGCCTTTTATTGAGAATGGTTTAATCCGCATTGGTGGTCGTCTTTCGAACTCCGCATTAGATTACACGCAAAAACATCCAATTATACTCCCGCGCAGTGATCATGTAGTGAACATGATCATTGACTATTATCATATTAAAAATTTACACGCTGGGCCTGAATTGTTATTGTCATTACTCCGTCAAAAATTTTGGATACTCTCCGCACGCCGCACTGTGAGAAGCAGAGTCCACAAGTGTAATATATGTTTCCGGCTTAGACCCCGTCCAACTTACCCTTTGATGGCTGATCTTCCCCATAGTCGTGTAAGACAAGCTATTAAGGCATTTACACACACGGGCTGCGATTATGCCGGTCCTATCGCATACACTCCTGTACGTCGTCGTGGTGTACGCAGCGAGAAGGCGTACTTATGTGTTTTCACATGCCTCACGACTCGAGCTGTGCATATAGAAATCGCTACAGATCTTAGTAGTTCTAGTTTCCTCGCTGCGCTTAAACGTTTCCTCTCTAGACGAGGGCCGATTCAGTTTTTATATTCGGATAATGGAACGAATTTTAAAGGTGCCGCTTCGTACCTTCGCGATCTCTATAAATTTCTAAACGTTGAATACCGCCCAAAGCTTGAGCAAGAGTGTGCTGAGAATCGTATAACATGGAAGTTCATCTGTCCCAACTCTCCTCATTTTGGAGGCGCCTGGGAGAGTATGGTCAAAGTCGTAAAAACGCATCTGTTCCGAGTTATCGGACATCAGTTACTTTCATACGAAGAGCTTAATACTGTTCTTGCGCAAATTGAGTGCTTGCTAAACTCGCGGCCCTTGACAGTATTAAGTTCTGATCCCGCAGAGCCTTCAGCTCTTACTACGAGTCATTTTTTAAATACCGCACCTTTATTGTCATTACCCGCACCCGAAGTCAAATCTGACTCTACCAGTCTGTTACACAGGCATTCTTTACTGGATAAATTAGTTCAGTCGTTTTGGGATCGGTGGAGGACGGAATACCTTCACGGATTACAAGTTCGTCAGAAGTGGAACACCCCGTCTACGGCTATCGTACCAGGCATGGTTGTAATTGTGATAAATGATAATGAACCGCCCCTTGCTTGGCCATTAGCGATTGTCGAGTCTGTTCATCCTTCGAAGGATGGCGTAGTTCGAGTAGTGACCGTGAGAACTACTAAGGGAACATATCTCCGTCCTGTTGCTCGTATCTGCCCTCTCCCAAGACAATAAATCACGATTATTTGATATAGGAATTAAGTTTATATTTATATATTAAAAAGTATTAAACCGCAATATTATATTTATGTATACATTTTCTCGCTTACCAAGTAGGGTTAGTAGATGACACACGCGCATTGAGCGCATCCTCTCACTTTATATACCGCTTATTTATTTGTTTTCCTTTTCTTTTTATATTACGGTTGTCTTTTAAAGGTGACCCTTTAAGGGCGGGAGGAAATGGTAACGCCAGTTAACAATCTACTTTATCAACATTACATTACTCATCGCATTGAGTTCGTCCTAAGTTTCTACTACTTTATCAACATGACTAGTGCATATTTTTGTTTCCTTCCTTCCTTCCCTTTCCTACCGCACGCGCTGCCGCCGAGGTGAAGGAAAGGATCTCGGCGCGCGTCATTATACTAAGTGACATTACGCCATCCGCAACGCACGGCCAGCCGTCGCGTCTTATATATATTAACCGCAAACCGCGCAGGACGAACATTAAGTTCTCCTGTTTATCTTTAATACTCACCGCATCAGACATTGTGTCTTTGTAACTCATAAAAGTGTGAGACGCCCCCGTAAGGGCAAAGGTCGAGAGTGTGGAACTTCACGAAACTATTCCGAGAGTGCGTGTGCGCCGAACCACGTGGCGAGCTCGCTGTATAGCAGACACTCCAGGAGGAAGGCGAGGCAGCCCTCATCAGGTCAGTGCGTGCTATCCCACCTATTTATTTCCCCCTTTGCCGTATGCACCAAAATTACAGTCCACTAAATCTTTATCGAAGATACCTTAAGTTACTGGCGTCTCCAGTCACAAAATATGTAAGTGTTTAAGTATTATTGTCCATCACATCACATAATTTTTATGATCCACATAATACACAAAAATTTACTTAATACAAAAAAATATTTATTATTTATTTACAATAATTATATGTCTATTTATGTACACTATATATTTATATACACTTTAAATGTTTATTCACAAAGAAAACTATACATGTTATAATATTTAAAAAAACGCAAAAAGGTTTTTAAGAACAATGTTAAATAACGCTCACCTCTAGGCCTGTCTCGTGGTGTCTCGACGAGCGTGTACAGCCGGCATTATAGTTGTAGCACGAATGAGTCGGGTGAACGGGGCAGGACCACACTCTCACAGAATACTGGCGCAAAATACCAGCGTAATGCTGCTTTGTTCCGTATGGTAAGTGTAGAGAACCAGAGACCATTTTTACTGGAAACTAAATATTCCATCTTAGTCCTCAGGGGTGACAACGCATTTGCATTTTGATTCTTAATTAATGATAAATGTGAATGTTTATAGGTCACAGCATCCGCTTACCATAAGGTGGACTATTTTTTCGTTTGTCACTCAATGCTATAAAAGAAAACTTATTTATAATAACCTTCTACATCTATTTTAACCGGCTTATACCTAAACATTTGATATTAAAGAAAAGAAAGCTGGTCTAGGCTACCTGATCAAAAACAACCTTTACAAGCGGAATTTATAATTCAGGTTATGAATTTAATATTTTGATAAAACTGTTTGTTAAGTGCATTGGTATTCAATTGCAAAGACTTCATTTTTATAACTACAATGTACTATAATGTGACGTTATTTACATTTATGATAATCAAATACCTAACTTTTTCAAATATTATTTTTTCGAAAACCATTTTTAAATATTTCCGTTAAAATAAAACCTAGGTATAATATTTTTTTATAGCTAACTAACCTCTCCTCTCCTCCTCTCTCCTCTCTATTGCTCTCCATCCGTTTGTAGGTCTATCCTAATCGGTACAATAATTCCGAACATTAGCCCGGAGAGACAGACAGAGAGAGGTAATTCATGTCATAATAGTATGGTAATAAGCTTAATAAGCTTAAGACCACTGCGCTTAATAGAAGACAGTTAATTTAATAATATAGTCAATTAAATTAATATTTCAATTATATATATTATAGTGTTAAATATGTATTTTTTTACGTGGTAGAGCCATGCTGCAGTTATATTAGTAGTATAGTTGTAGCACGAATGGGACGGCTCCGACCGGGGAAGGACCACACTCTCACAGAATACCAGCGTGAAATAAAAGCTTAATGCTGCTATGTTTCGTATGGTGAGTGTAGAGACCTGGAGACCCTTTTAACTGGAAACGAGGCATTCCATCAAAGTCCTCACGGATGACAACATATTTGAATTTTGATTCGTAATCGGGGATAGATGTAGATTTCTATGGGCCACAGCAACCACTTACCATCAGATGGACTGTGTGATATATATATGTACGTAGTATAGATTAGAACTTATCACAATTTTCGTTCAAAAGCATTTTGGTTAATGACACGTGATTCGCAGAGAAGTAAAACGATTTACCTGATTGCTTTCTAAAAACAAATTATACTGAACCATAAAGTTGGCGGTAGGACATTATGATAAGTACTCCAAAGTTCCAGTTTTACGTTAACATTGAAGGTGATGAGACTCATTTATTGGCATGGTAGCACAGTGGCTAAATATTTAATTGCAACTCTAAGAGTTCAGGTTCAAATACACAAGTGTTTGTATAATATATAAAAAAGGTTGTATATATATAAAATTTTTGTATAATATATGGAAAAGCTATCCACGATCTTTTAATGAAAAGAAAATTATTAGAAAGTAATCAAATCAAATAATTCGGAAGCAAATAAATATAATATATATACAATAATTTAAGTTTAAAAAGTAAATTACATAAAGTGTCGGTACGATACACGCGCCACCTGCTGTAGTTTAAATGTATTATGCCCTAGCCCAAGTGCCGCCAATAAGTTGACAAAATTTTAATCGGATGAACGATATGGCAGCGCATAAAATACGAAATAATATATTAATACGATAAATGATAATATTATTGTCATTTATCGTATTAATTATAATAATTGGTTTAGTACGCAAATGTTAAAATAAGTTTAGGTAACTTTTTAATATATTATCTTCCTTCATGGGTCGGGTCTACTGGAAGATATTTCAGTAAATTACGGAATAAGCTTTTTTGTACGAACTTACTGTATGATTGTTTCTGTATCTTTCAAACCCAGTTCAAATATCAATTTTAGAGGGTTTAATGAGGTAGCTATTATTAAAGATCTAAAATATCCATACCCATACACTTATTAATATTATAAATGCGAAAGTGTGTTTGTTTGTTTGTTTGTTTGTTTGTCCTTCTTTCACGTAGCAACAGAGCGTCGGCTTGGCAAGATTATTTGTATGGGGATATTTCGGTGGCTGTAGAGTGACATAGGTTACCTTTTTCCGCGGAAAAACATCTCATTCCCGTGGGAAAATAGAATATGTTTCAAAAGTTTGTTCTTCTTTCACGTCGCAACAGAGCGTCGGCAAGGCGTGAATTTTGGTATAGGGATAGTTCGGTGACTGTAGAGTGACATAGGCTCTCAGCAAAACGTCTCATTCCCGTGGGAAAATTGAATATGTTGCAGAATTAAATTCAGCTAGGTAGCGCCACCGTGATTCTACAAGACGAACGATGGAACGATGGACGAACACAGAAGGTCAGAATAACTGGATTATTATGTCTTTTTACCAAAATTGAGATAAAAAATGTATGGATCTGTATTTTTCCACGCAGGACCGGGAAGAAAGCGATAAAAAACATAAAATTCACCAGATGATTTTCTTCAAACGTTTTGGTGCATTGTAATTCACAGAATAGGCGATAACCTCGCAGACGATATTAAGTAATCCGTTGATGCTCTGCCTACCCCGCAAGGGTTAGAGGCGTGATTATAAGTATGGATCAGAAATACTATCACCACCTGTCACGCTTTCACCCTTAACTATTACTTAACTGTGGTAGAAACAGTTCTTAGTAAGCCTTATTAATAAGCCTTAGTATTATTTATTGAACGGCAATGAATAAGGTTTTTATATGTGGTTATTAATGAATCGGTATTACAATAAGAAAAATTATAAGAAAAATATTTTTTGAGAGTTCTTATTAACTAACGTATACATAGTTTAAATTGATTCCGCTAGATGTCGTTACTAGGTTTTTAAAAAGCGGTAACGAAATGTTTCCTGACATGTACTTAACTCCCGCCGTTGAGCCGCGCGTCAACTTATAGTGCATACGGTACCTATACGCTTAAATTGTTTCTATTTCGTAGCTTATTCGACTACCTGCTTTCGATTTCGGTTGTTTGTTATTTGCTTTGTGATTTGGTTAAGGTTGAATGGATTTATATTGGCTTTCATTTTCGGATTTGTGTATTTTCTTGGATCGGTTTTGTTGATTTGGTTGGTATTCCTTTATACATATTTAGACTCTGGCTTTGATTTTGGATTTTGTTTATTTAGAATCATGAATGTCGTTGTTTTAGGTTGTTTAACAATATTTCAAAGGAATATTAATAGTATAGATAGTGTATACGGTATCTATACACTTACTTCTTTTTTCCTTGGTTGTATTTATATTGACTACTGCTTTCGATTTTGGTTTTATGCGATTAGTTTTGTGATTTGGTATAAGTTGATTCTATTTTTTTGACTATCGTTTTCGGATTAGTGATGTGTCTTGAATTGGTTTTGTTGTTTTGATTTTAAAAAATATTTAAAAGGAAATTTAATTCCTTTTAGGTATTTTAACGTTTTTTTATAAATAGGTTTTTTGTTACTTCATAATGCCTCGCAAACCTAAGTCCAGCCTTTCAAGAGTATCTTCTCAAAGACAAGCGAAAAGATTAGCTCGAACGCTAGAATCTTTAGAAGATGCCGAACTGAGAAGGCAAGAACAAGCAGAGCGTCAGGCTACTTTTAGAGCATCTGAGACACCTTCTCAACGTCAGCAAAGGCGTCTTGAACAGACAGAGCGTCAGGCTGCTTTAAGAGCTTACAAAACACCTCTCAAAGTCAGGAAAGGCATCTTGAAAGGCAGAGCGTTAAGTGAGTTCTGAAACACCTTCTCAACGTCAGCGAAGGCGTCTTGAACAGGCAGAGCGTCAAGCTACTTTAAGAGCTACTGAAACACCTGATCAAAGGCAGCAAAGGCGTCTTGAACAGGCAGAGCGTCAAGCTACTTTAAGAGCTACTGAAACACCTGCTCAAAGTCAGCAAAGGCTATTCGAACAAGCGGAACGTCAGGCCGCCTTAGGAGCCGCGGAAACACCTGATGGAACTCAACACAGACTCATTGAGCAAGCTGAACGTCAATCTACTATAAGGGCATCTGAAACACCAGAACAGACACAGGCGCGATGAGACGCAAATGCACAGCTCCAAGCTGAACGTCGACAAAATTTTCAAGGAAACAATTGGTCGGTTTTTAATGACGCAGCATTCAATTATGATCCGTTGATTGATTATAAAAATCACAGGTTAGTTGTTATCGGACTGATGGACAAGGCGTGTCGATTTTTCAGCGCTTTAAAATGGAAAGATGAGACCGCAGGCATGTGCTGTTCCAATGGCAAAGTGTCTCTTCCGTTACTTAGGGAACCAGAAGAACCTTTGAAAACTCTCTTTTTATTTGATGCTGATGAGTCACGGCGTTTTTTAAGCGGGATCCGGAAATATAACTCATGCTTTCAAATGACGTCCTTCGGAGTTGACCGGGAAATAATAATGCCGGGATTTTCGCCTACATTTACGGTGCAAGGGCAAATTTATCATAGAATAGGATCACTTTTTCCAGCTGAAAACGAACAGCATAAATTTTTAAAAGTATATTTTATGGGTGACGAAGAAATTGATGTAGACCGTGCTGCCAATTTATACAGGGAGTTGAGAGAGACACAGTGTTCAAAATTCAAAGATTTTTGCATGAACGTAACATTTTAGTCAAAACACTTAAAACTGCTTTACAAAACTTACTGAAGAGGATTATAGTGTATATGACTGAGAGAGAAGAGCTACAAGCATTTGATGAATTCATGATTTTGAGGTTTTTTTTTGAAGGAGCCTACTCCGAACAAAAAAGAATCATGTATGGATTTTTATGCGTATCATATAATGTTGCGAGAAAATGATTTTAACCTCTTAGCTCGCTGTAGACAATTATTTCATCAATTTTTCGTGGACATGTATGTGAAGGTAGAAAGTGAACGTCTCCGTTATATATCTTTAAATCAAAAAAAGCTGCGCGTTGAGAATTATATACATTTACAAGACGCAGTTTCTAGCGACGCCAATGTAAGCCTCAGAGATTTAGGTGAAATGGTAACTCTGCCCTTATCATTCGTTAAAAGTCCCCGCTTGTGTACCTTACGGAAGACCTGATCTTTTTGTTACTTTTACTTGCAATCCCACATGGAAAGAAATAACCGAGGAGCTAATGCCGGGCCAAAAAAGAACTGACAGACATGATTTAGTTGCTAGAGTATTTAGATTAAAAGTACAAAATTTAATGTATGTAATTAACAAAGGGAAAATTTTCAGAGAGGTGCAGTGCTTCATGTATTCAATTGAATGGCAAAAAAGAGGATTACCGCATGCCCACATTCTAATATGACTTAAAGAGAAGTTGCGGCCCAGCCAAATAGACGACATAATAAGCGCCGAGATTCCGGATCCTGAGCAAGATAAAGAATTGTATGATACCATCGTCCGAATTGTGATTTACGGTCCATGTAGGGCACGAAATTCAATATCGCCATGTATGAAAGAAGGAAAATGTACAAAGAAATTCCCTAAACAGATATTAAAAAGAAACAGTGCACAACATGACAATGGCTAACCTTTATACAGACGCAGAGCTCCCGAAGATGGTGGCAGGAAAGTTACAATCAAATCTCGCTCTGGAGCATTCGAAACCTTAGATAATAGCTGGATTGTCACGTATTCGCCCATTCTATGTAAAATGTTTAATGCCCACATTAATGTAGACGCATGTAGCTCTGTCCGTGCAATCAAGTATATCTGTAAGTACATAAATAAAGGAAGCGACCAAGCAATATTTAATCTCAGGAGTGAAAGTGAGGCAAATACCGTTAATGAAGTACAGACCTTTCAAGCAGGGCGTTATGTCAGCAGTAACGAGGCAGCGTGGCGTCTCCTTGGCTTCCCTTTACACGAAAGGCACCCAACAGTTACTCACCTTGCTGTGCACTTATAAAATGGAGAGCGTGTATATTTCACCGAAAGAAATTTCCAATAAAGAGTCACCGCCAAAAACTACACCAACAGCCTTCTTTCAACTTTGTCAAACCGACCCCTTTGCAAAAAGGTTGTTATATTCTGAAGTCCCCCGCTATTAAACTTGGAACACATCTAGGAAGGAGTGGAAACGCCGTATTTAAGGCGCGCCTGTTGCAAAATGGCCCGGTGTAAAGTCATCAGATGCCCTTGGTCGTGTGTATACCATCCATGTAACTAATTTTGAATGTTTCTGTTTCGATTGCTGCTGCACCATGTTCGGGGTCCTACAGGATATAAAGACCTTAAAACTGTAACGGTAGGAATGCGAATTATGAGAGATTGAATTGATTTTTGAAAGATATATGGGAGAATGGAGGAAGTGTGCAGTGCAGTAGACATTAGGGATTTTTGCAATCTATATCATCTTGCGGGTATCTAAGAAATTGGGACATATAAGAGTACATGGCGAAAGATATTTTGCGAAGGTTACAGCATATACACGCGAAACTGGACATACAATGAACACATTTGTAATGAAGCACTTGGAAAAATTGAAGATAAAGTAATGGCAATGGTAGGCAAAATATTAAGCGACTTTGGAATTATAAGCCCTCAGCGAACAACCGAAAATGAACTAAGTGATGAAATTATACGTGAAACAAACTACGATATACCAGCTTTGCAGCAGCAAGTAGCCGAATTTGTACCCCGCTTGCTTCCCGAACAAAAACGAGTTTTTGACAAAGTATTAGGACAAATTGAATCTGGAAATGGTGCACTTTTCTTTTTTTGATTCCCCTGGAGGAATTGGGAAGACATTTTTGTTAAATTTATTATTAGCGCATGTACGGAAAGATAAAAAAATTGCTGTGGCCGTAGCTTCCTCCGGTATAGCCGCCACGTTGCTAAGCGGGAGCCGCACTGCACATTCTGTTTTAAAACTCCCTCTAAATCTAGCCCAGGAAGAATCGCCGATGCGCAACTTTAGCAAAAATAGTGCACGAGGTATAATGCTACGACAATGCAAACTTTTAGTGTGAGACGAAAGTACAATGTTGCATAAAAAAGCTGTAGAAGCACTAAATCGAATGCTCCAGGATTTGCGCAGCAATATCGATGTAATGGGAGGAATGGTGGTTTTACTGGTGACTTTTGCCAAACTTTACCTGTCATTCAAAAGGGCACACTTGCAGATGAAATTAAAGCATGTCTCAAGTCGTCTATTTTATGGAACAAGGTGACAAAATTCAGTTTAACTACGAATATGAGAGTGCATTTGTATAATGATATCAATACTGGAAACTATGCTGACACACTTTTAAAAATTGGCGATGGGTGGTTGGAACCGGATGCTGAGGGCTTAAATTGACGAGAGATTTTTGTAATTTAGTACGGAGTCATTCCGAATTAATTGCGAACATTTATTCAGATTTAACGAACAACATGCATGAAGACAAATGGTTATGTGAAATGGCGATTCTTGCACCAAAAAATGAGAGCGTTAACAAAATAAAACAGATATCAAAAAAATTTTGGATGAATTTTGACAGCGATAAAATCCGTAAAAGTAGTTTTAATCATGTATATTGTTCGCGTAAATATAAGAAATCATTATAAAACAGATATATTAAGCGAAGTAGCAGAAGAAATAACAGAGTATTTGTCAGTAGACACAGTTATGGACACAGAACAGAGCACTTCATATCCCGCAGAGTTTCTAAATTCTCTAGAGTTGTCAGGTGTGCCCTCACATAAGCTTCAATTAAAATTAGGCGTCCCAGTCATGCCAATGCGAAATTTAGATGCTCCTCGGTTATGTAACGGGACAAGGCTGCATGTGACACATCTTGGACGAAACGTAACCGGTGCTACAATTTTGACAGGCGTAGGAAAAGGTGAAAATGTTATTATATCACGGATCCCTATTATTCCCACAGATCTTCCTTTTCAATTCAAAAGGTTGCAGTTCCCTATTAAGCTCAGTTTTGCAATGACAATTAATAAAGCGCAAGGGCAAACGTTACAGGTAGCGGGGGCCACCTAGAAAAACCGTGCTTCTCTCATGGTCAGCTGTATGTAGAATGTTCGCGTGTGTCAAATGCCCAGAATCTCCACATTCTTTCCCCGAATGGAAAAACATATAACATTGTGTACAGTAGCGTCTTAAAATAGTGGTCAGTTAGTTTTTTTTTTCAAAATTCCCACAATCAATTAATCAGAATTCCCACAAATCTTCCCTTTCAATTCAAAATTTCCTATTTAGCTCAGTTTCTTTTCAATTCCAAATGCTGCACCTCTGACGGCGTTGCTCAGTTTCCTTACAACTCAAAAGGCTGCATCTCTGACGGATCTTTTATTTGGCTCAGTTTCCTTTCAATTCAGAAAACTGCATCTCTGACGAATCAATTTAGCTCAGTTTATTTTCAAAACTCTACATCCCTGACGGATAATTATGCTCCGTTTCCTTTAATTAAAAAAATATCCCATTTCTATTTGGAATAAACAGGTTATTTTCATGCTTTCCTTACGCTGCGTTTCAAAACATTTAAATAGGCTGACGAATAAATTTTGCTCAGTTTTCTTTTAATGGCTGCATCTCTGAAAAATCTATAAAACTCAGTTTTCTTTCAATTCAAAAAGCAATAGATAGTACATTTCCCAGTGACCATGCGGGCGAAGCCGCGTGTAACAGCCAGTGTATACATAATTATCTCGATTACGTTTTAAAGGTTTCCCAACCTTGCAAGTTAAAAAAACATAATACTGTATGGTTATATGTATATTCGGACAAAAAGCCTATTGAATTTAATAAAATATAACATCGCTCCGTAAAATAAAAAATGTTGGACAAACTGCAATATAATTTGAAACTGTGAGCCCTTAGGGATTGAACGGCTTGAATTTTCCAAAATTCTTACTTAGTGGATACCTCTGCGAAAAAGAAAACTATTGTCCTAACCTCACATCTAGTGGTTTGGCTGTGCGTCTAAATACAACATTTTTATACAAAATTTGCACCCGTGTTTTGAAATATTTATAAAAAAAAATTAAAAATGGATATTCCTTATTTTAATTCAAGTGTATTTGAACCACTTTTTTTTTAAAAAGAAAGATTTTTTTTTCATACAAATTTGAAAATCCTCTGCCTCCATCCACAAGTTGTTTCAAAAATTGAAAAATACATACTCGTTCATTTTATTTACAGAGCACTTTCAGTGTTTCGAGTCAAGCGCTCCGTAAAAATATTTTAATTTCACATTTCTGCACCCAGCGGTTCGGGATGTGATTTTTAATAATAAAATAAAAATAATGTGTTTTATTTTTCAACATCGTTGACCCACAGCATATTAGTTATACAAATAAACTTAAAATTGGTTATCTGTAAAGTCGGTTTACGGACAATAGTTTAACGTGACAACATCATAACAAAATATTGATGAAATGATTGCATACTTTGTGGAAGAGAGATAGATGCGGCGCAAGCCGAACACTCAAGCTAATCGTGCCTTTCGCTCGCTCGTGCAGCGCTCTCGCTCCAATCGTAAAGATACAATGAGCGTAATGTTACAATAAGTCTTCCTTTTTCGTGCGTGCAGCCGGCGTTCATCAATTTATTAGAAGTTGTCAGAAGTTGTTGTGTTTAGAAAAAAGACCCATACAGATAGATATTTAAACGGTGATTCTCACCACCATCCTTCACAGTTAGCTACCGTGGGTAAATCTTTGTTTCAGAGAGCACGAGGGATCTGTGACAGTAAACACCTGGCTGCAGAGCTGCACCATGTCAAGCAAGTTTTGCATGACAACAAGCTTCGAGTCCCGCGCCTACATCACAGTGAACGAGTGAAGCCGGCCACAGTCGAGCGTGTACCTGCTGTACTGCCATATGTTAGAGGAGTCACTGACAAGATTGGCTACATCTTGAAGCGCGCTTCCATCAAAACATACTTCAAGCCGCTGAAGAAGATTGGTCAGTTTTTACCATCGGTCAAGTGTAATGTCCCTCTGCAAGATGCAGGAGTGTACAAGCTTGATTGTGAATGTGGTCTCTCCTACATAGGACAAACTAAAAGATCAATAAAAACCCGCGTTAAAGAACATATAGCTGATGTGAAGAATCGACGCTCCGGGAAGTCTGCAGTCTGTGAACATGTACAGGATCGCCCCCGTCACTACATCAGATTTGATAGACCGCAGATCCTCGCTAAAGAACACCGATTCCTTCCAAGGATGATTCACAAGGCTATTGAAATAAAAAAACATCCTAATTTCAATAGAGAAGATGGCTGGGTGCTACCATCTGCTTGGGATCCTATAATAAATAAAATTAAATCCCAACCCAAGCATACAACTGCAAGACTTCAAGATACCATAAGTTCATACTGCATAGATCGGAACAAAAGTTAAATTTTAATCTATGGTAACCGCGGTTAACTATGACATATGGACGTTGAACATCTCAGTCCTGCCCGTGACCATGAGTGCTGTACAGCGTTCGAAACGTCGGGTATTTAAAAAGATAAATATACGCGATAAATTCCGTAAAAACTAGTATTATTTCAAGAAGTTGTCACGTTAAAAACTAGTAACGTAACATAGTTAGTATATACGTAGGTAACTCAATAAGTTTTGAGATGCTCGAAATTTAAAAATGGAACGCACCCGCGTAATATATTTCTAAAAAGCAAATTTATTTAAAAATAGAACTCCATATGCCAATTACTCAATATTAAAAAAAAAACAAAGTTCTATTAATATTCCTGCAACGCTTTCCGCGCTTTTCGTTTAAAACGATGCATCTTAACCGTGAACATTTGCGCGCTATAATCTATTATGATTTTAAGTTTGGTTTAACCGAACTATTAAGTTGACAACGGTTACAATCAGCATCAGGGGACTCACCTTCATCATACGCAACCATTTTTAGGTGGTTTGATGAATTCAAAAGGGGTAAAATTAACCTTAAAGATGACCAAAGAACCGGGGCCCCGCAGCACAGCAGTAACGGCAGCAAATGTATGGACTACTGAAATGTTGGTGCGAGAAGATCCACGAATTACATATACGGACATAGAAAAATTGTAGACATTAGTTTGGGGAGCATTCATACCATCCTACATCAAATGCGAAAAACAGACTCGTGTTGATTGGTGCTATGAAATGCGTCTACGTTTTGAAATCGGGGCATCTAGGCGTGTTTCAGAAATCGTTTACTGTTGACGAGACATGGATCTATCAATATGATCCAGAAAATAAAAGTAATCATTGCTATGGGTCTACTCAGAAGGACAGTTACCGAAAAAACTGCAAAGACCTTGCAACGTCGGCAAAAAATGGTGGCTTGTTTTTTTTCGCGGAGCGGACATTTGTCGACGTCAATGCTGGAAAATTGTAGATCTGTCAACTCTGAATGGTATACTACATTTGCTTTTCCCAAAGCTTTTCAAGCTATGCGGGAAAGAAGACTAATAAGGGAAGAAGAGAAGAACAAAAAGGGAATAATTTGCCGGCGTCTGTCTTTTCATTCGATTACAATCTAAGTATTTTCAAAGCAAGAGTAAATACGTTTTTGATATGCTTAGACATCTGGTGCAATTTACCACATAGACCTTCATTATCGCTTACTACCAGGTGGGATTGTAGACAAGTAGGTTCTTTATTAGCTTTAAAGTAAATAAATAATTATAATCTAAATCCAAAGCAGTCTCTAATAAACAAACTAAAGAAATAAATTAACTTGAGTCTCTCAATACATTCATGAAAATTTATACTAGCAACCCGCTTCAACTTCGCCTGGGTTGAATTTCTTAATGTCAACCATCAACGACGATTATTTTACAAATTTCTCGTCTTAAAAATGCTCCGAGTTTTATAAAATATAGCCTAAATGACTCCTGGCATTGCTCTCTTATCTTTTAGTTTCATTACAATCAGTTCAGCCATTCCAACGCGCGAACAGATGAAATGGCAAAAAAATAGTTAAATGTTTTTCAATGGCATGCAAATAATTAATTACAAAAAATCACTTTTCAATCGGCAGTTTTTATTGTAACGAACCTCAAGCTCGTAACAATTGGTGTCAGAAGTGGGATAAAATCATGCCGATTTTACCTAAGGAGGAAACGGAGGGTGTCCGTACCCGAAGTCAACGCCGGCAGGAAACGGACCAAAGAAGATTTGGTGGTGCAACGCCGCAGACGTCGGAGGTCCAGCCACCGACTGGAGGCCCGTCAGTAGCTCCTACATCTGCAGCACCTGACTTAGGTGCTCTGATGGTGATGCTGCAGGAGCAGGCCCGCCGATAGAAGGAACAGGCCCGTCGACAGGAGGAACAGGCCCGTTGGCTGAAAGAGCAGCAGAAGGCACAGGCCCGCCAGCAGGCAGAACAGGCACGCCAATTGGAAGAGCAACTGCAGGGCGGACAAGAGGAACAGTCCCGTCGGTTGGAAGAGCAGATGCTCCTCATGAAGGACCTTTACGCTACCTTGGGGAAGGAGATGAAGGAGGTGAAGGATAAGGTTGCTCAACATGACAACCGCCTGTCGGAAGCTGAAACTCGAATCGAGAAATCTGAAACCCGAATCCACCAAGTGAACAATCGGGTAGACAACGTGATGGCTGACGTGAAGAAAACGCTGGACGACCTCAAACTGGGGGATGGAGTCACAGCTCCCGTAGTAGCTACAACACCTTCGCTACGTGGGTTCAAAGTGCCGCCGTTCGACGGGACTTCTTCCTGGTCGGTCTACAAAATCCAGTTTGAGGCTGTCATGAAAGCGAACGGCTGGAATAAAAGTCAGGCCATGACTGCTCTCACGCTAGGCCTGTGCGACCAGGCCTTAACTGTTCTGGAAGCTCTCGGTGAGGAAGTGACTTATGAGCAACTCCTTGAGGCATTGGAGGCGAGATATGGCGACGCTCACCTGGAACACGTCTTTCGTGCGCAGCTTAAAGATCGCGTGCAGCGCATCAACGAAAACCTGCAGCAGTGGGCTCTAGAGGTGGAGAAGCTGGTGCGAAAAGCATACCGGTCTGTACCTGCGCTCATTGAAGGGAACCTGATGCAGATTTATCGACGGCATCCGCGACCTGGAAGTCAGAGCTGCTGTGAGGCTCGGGCACCACGAGACGCTTAAGTACACATTGGCCTATGCGCTGGAGGTGGAAGCCGTGCGGCAGTATCATCGTTCCCATCGCGTCAGGGAGGTTGCAGCAGCTACAGTTCGCGACCGCAAGGATACAGCCCTAGGTGCTATGACTGTGGGGAAAGGGGCCATCTTCGATTCAGCTGCCCTAAGTGAACCCTAGAAAGGGAAGGTGAACGATCTCAGAAGGGAAGTGCGGCTAACATCACCGCCCAGCAGCAGCTGGAATATGACTTTACTATCAGACATCGCAACGGGAAATCTCATGGCAACGCAGATGCATTGTCAAGAACACCTTGTCCTGAAGATTGCAAACATTGTACTAGGCAAGAGAGTAAAGAAGTGGTATCCGTGAGGATGCTCAGGACAGACCACCTGAGCAAAGAGTGGAAGGACAGCCTGCGGCATGCACAGTAGGAAGATCCGGGCATCAAGCCGATTCTGGAATGGATGAAGGCCGAAGTCCTCCGAAGGCCGGGTTCGACCATTAGAAGCTATTGGGCCCAATGGGAGAGCTCGCTGATTCAGGATGGAGTCCTGTGCCGTACATGGGACAATGGTCGATAAGACAGCTGTCGTTTGGAAATGGTTGTCCCTAAAGCTAAAGTACCGAATGTTCTACAGCTGCACCGCAATGGTTGTTCAGGAGTCCATCAGGGAGTTAAACGAACTCTACTGAAGATCCGCGAACAGTTTTACTGGGTCCATTATCGTAACGATGTCGAGGATTGGTGTCGCACATGTACAAGTTGTGCGGCTGTGAGGGGACATCAGACACGTAGTAGAGGAGCATCGAAATTGTACAATGTTGGTGCACCATGGGATAGGACAGCCCTTGACATTGCGGAGCCGTTACAAAAAGGCGCAAGAGGGACTCCTAAGATCGTCCATGTGGATCGCCTGGCGCGTTATTATGGGGCCAATAATGCTTGGGACGAGCATGTCTTAGGAGGGGGCAGTGTTGCGCGCCTAAGTTGACGTCATGTACCCGACACTAGCGCCATCTAGTGTCGGGGACGAGAGCGAGAAGGGCTTCCTAGAAAATGTCAATCTTGACTTTCGACCAACAGCGCCATGTAGTATTGAGAAAGAAGAATTAAGCTTTCGAACTCTCGAACTTTCTGCGCCTGGTCGGTTGGCGCTCGTATTTACTTGAATATTCTGGACGTTTCGGTGAAAAATGTGTATTTAAAGGCGCTGCAGGACGCGGTCGGGGCAGTATTGAATTTGGCGAGACAAGCGAAGCTTCGGAGCGAAATAAAGTGTGATTAATTATTAGTGTTTTAAGTTTAATTGGTGTTCGATAATAAAAGTGTAAATTTTGGTAATTCTATCGGCAGTTTTTTATTGTAACGAACCTCAAGCTCGTAACAATATTATTCCGTGGATGTCGTAAGAAGCGACATAGGGAAACTGAAATAGGAAGTGGGCAGCAGAATATTTTTAGTAACAACTCAATTATAATAAGTAACTGTGGTCACGTGAGTAGATAAACGGAACAGAGACAAAGCTTTATACAACCGAATCGGTTGCATAACTACAAGCACGCGGGGCATGTGTGCGTGACCACTGGTCGCTTGTCACGTACAAGAAGAGACTGGAAAAAAAAAACGGTTACACTGGCGTAGAGTAGTAGAATCGAGGATAGATGTAAATGTCTATGGGCCGCAGCAAACACTTACCATCCGGTGGACTGTGTGCTCGTTTGTCACCTTATCCTATAAAAAAGAAGAGGGTAAAAAGTGCTGTGTTTTTACCTTTTTTATTGTTATTATAATATATTACTAAACATTTGTGGGTATATGGGTGGGTTGGTATGTTGTAGATTACGCGTGTTTAGTTCACACATTGCAAGTAAGATTTAAATCACTTCCAGATGTCTGATGGATGGAGTTAGTACGTTAGTTTAATTTTGATATTTTAACATGATTTTTATCATGAACTGCTGCTGCAGCCAGCATTGTGTCCTTACTAAGGAACTCTAACGGTTTATAGCATGGACTCCAACTTTGTATTTAAATATAATTTGTGAATGGATTTATCAAGGACAAGATGCAGATTTAGAATTTGTGGACTAATAAAGGATACATCATATAGGATAACAACACTAAGATAACTATCAACTAAACTTAAGGAACCTAAGGGGTCGAAGTAGATACTAGGACTGTTCGTCAAAGACGTAATGAAATCCTGACCCAGCGCGGAATTACTGTAATAGAATATAATTAAAATTAGTATTACGTATATAACTAGGGCTACTTTTCGGATCTGGGAGCTAATTTAACTTCGTCATAGTGATGACGTCTACTTATGAGTAATGTCAAGGTGTTTCTGTCCATGATTTTACAATCTTATACAGTCCTTTCCAAATAGGCGAATGGGTTTTACGCAGACGCACATGATTCTTGAGATAAACGTAACCTCCAACTTTATACTGGACAAGTCGCGAACGGATGTCATAATATTGTTTAGATCTTTCCTTAGATCTTTGTATCTTTTCTAAGACTTTTTCACGGGAAAGTTTTAGATAATGGTGTAGGGATTAAAGACATTCTGGATAAGTAAGGTCAGATTGTAATTCGTAGACGGAGTCCGGGATAAAAGGCTTTTGATGAGCAGCTTCAACAATGAGATACGTGGAAAACCGGAAGTTCAGAGTGATTTCTTTTTATAAGTGACATTGCCAGGTTGTGGTATAAAATAAAAGAGCATATCATTGTCTTTACCTCTATTAAACATTGCGGGAAATAGAGTAAATGGGGCCCTGCACTCTATTGTGAAGAGTCAAAATGTGTCGAAAAAGGCACGTATGGCAATTCACAATGCTGTGTTGGTCCCTACTTTAACATATGGTAGTGAAAGTTGGGTGTGGCAGAAGAAGCACGAGAGTAGAATGAACGCAGTAGAAATGCGGTCGTTAAGGAGTATGTTAGGGCTGAATCTTAATGACAGGGTAAGAAATTGTGTAATAAGAGAAGAGTGTGGTTTGCAAGATGATGTTGTGACCAGGATTAAGAAAGGAATGCTTCGGTGGTTTGGTCATGTGGAAAGAATGAATGAGGAAAGAGTGACAAAGAAAATTTATGTTGCAGAAGTGAATGGCAGAGTCGGAAAGGGACGTCCTAGGCGAAAATTTATCGACCAAATTGGCGATTTATTGAAAACGGGCCAAATTAGGAGTACCCTTAACCGACGAGCATGTATGCGGAGGTGTATGGATGTGAAGGAGGCGAGAGAGGTGTGTCAGGATCGTGCCAAATGGAAGTCTGTAGTCTCTGCCTACCCCTCTGGGTGACAGGCGTGAGTGTTTATGTTTATGTATGTTAAACATTGCATATTGTCTTTGGTTTTGTTTATAATAAAAATATTTTTTTTTCATAGGGCAATACTTAGACCACACATGTATTGATGTCTCGAGCCAGCGGGGGTATTTTTCGTCATATATGCGTCCTGTTGTCCGTCTTTTTTTATAGGATAGGGTGACAAACGAGCACACAGTCCACATGATGGTAAGTGGTTGCTGTGGCACATAGACATCTACATCTATCCTCGATTACGAATCATAAATGCAGATGCGTTGTATCCCGTGAGGACTAAGATGAAATGCCTCGTTTCCGGTAAAAAGGATCTCCGGTTCTCTACACTCATGATACGAAACACACCAGCGTTAAGCTACTATTTTACGCTGGCATTCTGTGAGAGCATGGTCCTTCCCCGGTCGAGCCGACCCGTTTGTGCTACAACTATACTTCTAATATGTATAACTGCAGCATGGCTCTACCACGTATGTAGTAGTGTCCTTTGCCCAATCAATAGTTTCGAATTGCCTTTCTAGGCCAGATTGGTAGTTTAGAGAAGGTTTAGTATTAGCTTTTGTTAGTTTAAGGGGTCCTTTCAAGCCGGGGGCAATGGTTGCGCGGAAAAAACGGGTACTTCCCATTTTGTTTAGTTAATATACTAATCTAACCAGTGCCTCTTCATCCTACCAACATTCATTTCCGCACGCACTGAAAGGTGGGGGAAGGGAGGAAATGAAGAAGCGCGCCCCCCCGCCTAAATAGGAGTGGAGGTGGTTGGCGAAGAAAAGGATGCCCAACTAAACAAAATACGAGAGTACCCGTTTTTTCCGCGTAACCAATGTCCATGCCACATGGCACCTATGCCGGTAGTTGTTGGGAGCACTAAGCTCGAAGTTGTTGACGAGTACGTTTACCCGAGACAAATAGTTCAACTAGGTAAGTCCAACTTCGACCAAAACTCAATCGACGGATTCAACTCGGGTGGGCAGCATTCGGGAAATTACGACACATCTTTTCAGGTCAGGTATAACTCAAAACCTGAAAAATACATTGTACAACCAGTGCGTGTTGCCAGTGATGATTTACGGATCTGAGACGTGGTACTTCACTGCTGGCCGTATGAAGACGCTCAAGGTCGCTCAGCGAGCTATGGAGAGGGCTATGCTCGCGGTTTCTCTGCGTGATAAACTTGGAAATGAGGATATCCGCAGAGTGACTGACATAGCCCAACGGATTAGTAAGCTGAAGTGATAATGAGTCGGTCATATAGCTCGACGAACCAACAATCATTGGGGGAAAAAAGGTTTTCGAGTGGTAGCTTCGTACCGGTAGCCGGAGTGTAGGGCGACCCCCACTAAATGGAGTGATGACCTGGTAAGACATACAGCAAGTCGATGGATGCAGGTGGCTCAGGACCGTTATTTGTTGCATTATTCGGGTGAGGCCTACTTTCAGCAGTGGACTTGTGAAGGGCTGTAATGATGACGAGGATGATGATGATGATTGAATGAAACTATGTATATTAATGTATACAAGAACCGTTATTTTAACGATAACTTTTTATTTCTCTTTCGCGAGGGCTTGTTGAAAAATGAACGTAAAGCGTAATATTAAAACTTGTTGTAGTGTTTTGCTCGGAGAGTAAATTGCGAATAACAAGAATAACTTTACTTCTCTGGTTAAATTCGTTGTACTTTTTCTTGTTGCTTGTTAAATTGTACCGCTCGCTTGATCTTTTTCTTATTTCTTAAAATTAGTGCATTCTTAAGCTACCAGCAACTTTTTGTAAAAGAAAATTCCACTTAAGTTTTCTTTATAAGACCGACTTTAAAGAACTGTTTCTGCGGTAATTTTTATTTACGTCGTTTTAATTTTATAGAGCGGTAAAAAAATCATTGCATTTACAGCATCAGGTATCATAAAATCCAAATCGATGCGTCTTTTTAGTATTGGTAATATCTGTAGATTTGAGCATTTTTAATTTATTTTAACAAACGTGATAAAATCTGCCAAAAATATAAGGGAGGCGCGTGCAGTTGTAAATTAGACTATCTCTACGATATCTCAGTTTGCTACGTTCTTAAGGGGACTACAAAGGAGATGCTCAAATGATGCACGCACACATGATTTACACAATCAATGTGAGCGCCTTTTAATGACATTGAGGTTGAACTAAAGAATTAGCGAGGTTAGGCGCGAGTGTTTAAATAGATAGAACGCAAGTAAGATATAGATCTAATAAACGAATAGATGGGACTACAAAATTATTTTTTATTTGAGTGTTACTTGAAAAATTAAGCATGTAGATGATTTTAAAATAAAACGTATTCGATTAAACTTAAAAAAATATTTAAGATCCCTATTAAAAATGACGAAGCGGCGCAGTTTATTTATTTTATGATTTACATTAGAGTATTTTTAGATTTACATTGTTCCACATTTACTTTCAGCTTTATTATATAGTAATAGTTATATTTAACGTACGAATGCAATGTGCCCCTCTGTGTGCGATTCAATTCACAAAGTTTTTTATAAATCTTTATGAATATATTGTAACCTGTGTACTTTAAGCTTCTTCCAGTACCTACATGCTTCGATGAATAATATTAAGATATATCAATAATTTCGCAATGATGAATTTCCAGTGGTTCCACTGTTTCCAACGTTACGTAGAAATGTCAATTCTAAATATTCTAGTTCTATGGATCACAAGATACTAATTTTGCATTTATTTCATTTTTTTGTATTTGTCTGAAATATTTTAAGCTATATGTAAAAGACAAAACATTCATACATAATTATAATTACTATTTGTTATAAACAAAATCAATAAAACTAAACTCTTCCATGTGATAAGTCAATCGCAATTTTTAGATGATTCGGTTATTTCATCATGTTTATTTTTAAGCCACGGTCTTTTAACAAAAACGTTGGGTATTTTTATTTATTTTTCGTTATTATAGCTTAAAAAGTTGTAGGTACTCACGAATTGGAAATAACTTTCGTGTTGATATTTTCAACTTTCTTTCTCCGGTAAAAATATTACATTTCAAACTTTTTTATTTATTTCTAAAAGTGTTTAATTAATTTAGGTGTCTAAATATACTAAACTACTAGCTAACACTAAATATATAAAAAAAGAAATCCAAACCTCTATTATTTGGTTTGGATTGAAATAAATTTCGTGTTGATATATTCAACTTTCTTTCATCTCTCACAAACCCAAAAATGCTCTAACCTGCGTCTTGTCTTTTGGAACCGGCCAATCCTTGACAGCGGCGATTTTCTCTGGATCCGTGCGCATACCTTCTTCCGATACTACATACCCCAAAAAGTTAACTTGCCGTTTGAATAGTGAACATTTCTTCGGACTCAACTTGAGGTTGGCACTCTGAATCTTCATGAGCACGCGTTCCAGGTTTTGAAGGTGTTTCTCAAACGTCCGGCTTACGATGATGATGTCATCTAAGTAGACCAGACAGGCATCGCCAATTAACCCGGTAAGTACAAGTTCTATCAGCCTTTCAAACGTTGCTGGAGCATTGCACAACCCAAACGGCATTACTTTAAATTGCCACAGACCCTTTCCCGTCAGAACGCAGTTTTCTCCTTGTCCTTAGGGTTAATTTCAACTTGCCAGTAGCCACTTTTTAGATCCAGCGTGCTAAACCACTTTACTCCTGTAAGCATGTCCAGCGTGTCATCAATTCTTGGCAAGGGATAGCTGTCCTTCTTCGTAACGTCGTTCAGACGGCGGTAGTCAACACAAAACTGCATGCTGCCATCCTCCTTCTTCACCAGCACCACTGGTGAACACCATGGACTAGAGGAAGGTTCAATAACACCATCCTTCACCATTACTTCAATCATGGTTTCCACTTCCTATTCACGTGCTACCGGCAATTCTTGGCCGCTGACGGATAGGCAATTCTTCTCCTGTGTTTATTTTGTGTTGAACTAAGCCAGTCTTTCCGATGTCAGCATCGTTTGATGAGAATACATCGGCGTACTTGAGTAACAACTTCTTCGCCTTGACCAATTCGGTCGGGGAGAGAACGCTGCGACAGTCTTCCAAAAGTGTGGTCACTCTCGTTTGTGCATCTTTGCTGGGGGGTCTCACTCGATAGATATTGGCACCGCCGTAACCAACCCACTTCCTCACAAGTACCAACCAGCGTGCCTTTTTCTATAATCTGTTCCCGGTCACAAAGGTTCAGCGCACGTACTCCTGAGATGTCAGTGGTTCTGACCAAGGTTCGAGCTACTTTCCATGGAAGGTCATTGTTTACCCTTTCCATAAGTACACAACGGTGAGCTTGCCCATCGTTTCGGGGAAGACTAACCGGAACAATCGTTTCCGATCTCGGCGGAAGAACAATATTCTTAATGCTGTACACGTTCCCTGGTAACGCACCTTCCATAAAAAGTTCCTCCTGTCCACATTTCAAAACACCTTGCTTAACCTCGATCTCACAACAATTATTCCTCATAAAGTCTAGGCCCAGGATGCAGTCGTTTATTATATCAGCCACGATGACATTATGCAGGTAGATTACGTTGCCTAGCTTCAACTCCATCTCCTTCTCTCCACGGACGGGTATACGCTGACCGGTGGCTGTTACCAAATTAATGCGTTCTCGGTTGTATGCGGAGTCCCCAAGGAACTGACTTATAAGTTGGGAACTAACAACCGTACGAGAGGCTCCAGTGTCTATGGTCAGTTTACACGGCATTCCGTTAACCTCGCCCTTGATGATTAGACTGTTCCCTTGGGTTTGTGAGATCGAGATCCTTGGGGCTCTTTTAACATCAGCCAGCACCCGCCCCGCAGTTCTGGCTTTTACTCGTTTCCCTGCTGCTGCTGGACGGTGCTGTTGACAGCACTACCCTCCTGAGATCGTTCACCTTCCCTTTCTATGGTTCGCTTAGGGCAGCTGGATCGAAGATGGCCCCTTTCCCCACAGTCATAGCACCTAGGGCTGTATCCTTTGTTGCTGACGCGATGGGAACGATGATCCTGCCGCACGGCTTCCACCTCCAGTGCATGGGCCAAGGCGTCCTTAAGCGTCTCGTCGTGCCCGAGCCTCACAGCAGCTCTAACTTTCAGGTCGCGGATGCCGTCGATGAATGTCTGCACCAGGTTCCCTTTGAGCGCAAGTACAGACCGGTATGCTTTTCGCATCAGCTTCTCCACCTCTAGAGCTTACTGCTGCAGGTTTTCGTTGATGCGCCGCACGCGATCTTGAAGCTGCGCACGAAAGACGTGTTCCAGGTGAGCGTCGCCATATCTCGCCTCCAATGCCTCAAGGAGTTGCTCATAAGTCACTTCCTCACCGAGAGCTTCCAGAACTGTTAAGGCCTGGTCGCGCAGGCCTAGTGTGAGAGCAGTCATGGCCTGACTTTTATTCCAGCCGTTCGCCTTCATAACAGCCTCGAACTGGATTTTGTAGGCTGACCAGGAAGAAGTCCCGTCGAACGGTGGCACCTTGAACCCACGTAGCGAAGGTGTAGTAGCTACTACGGGAGCTGTAGTTCCATCCCCATGTTTGAGTTCATCCAGCGTTTTCTTAACTTGGTTGATTTGGGTCTCGGCTTCCGACAGGCGGTTATCATGTTGAGCAACCTTATCCTTCACCTCCCTTATCTCTTTCCCGAAGGTAGCGTGAAGGTCCTTCATGAGAAGCATCTGCTCTTCCCTATCGCGTTTGAGCTGCTCTTCTAAGCGACGGGTCTATTCTTCCTGCTGCTCTTTCAACTGACGGGCCTGTTCCTCCTGTCGGCGAGCCTGTTCCTCCTGCTGCTCTTTCAACAGACGGGCCTCTTCCTCTCGTCCACGCTGCAGCTGCTCCTGTAGCATCGCCATCAGAGCACCTAAGTCAGGTGCTGCAGATGTAGCTACTGACGGTCCCACAGCCTCCGTGGCTGGCAGTTGGCCCTCCGACGTCTGCGGCGTTGCACCACCAAACCCCTCTGGTCCGTCTCATGCTGGCGTTGACTGCGGGTACGGACACCCTCCGTTTCCTCCTTAGGTAAAATCGGCATGATTTTATCCCACTTCTGACACCAATTGTTACGAGCTTGAGGTTCGTGACAATAAAAATTGCCGATAGTATTACCTAAATTAACACTTTAATTTTCTTTACACAAATTAAAACTTAAAACACCAATAATTAATCACACTGATACACTTTATTCCACTCCGAAGCTTCGCTTGTCTCGCCAAATTCAATACTTCCCCGATCGCGTATTGCAGCGCCTTTATATAGGGCTCTTCCACGAAAACATCCAGAATATTCCAGAATATTCAAGTAAATACGCGCGCCAACCGACCAAGCGCAGAAAATTCGAGTCTCAGCTTCTAGAAGCTTAGTTCTTCGTTTCGACAATATACTAAACTACTAGCCAACACTAAATATATAAAAAAAAGAAAAAGAAAATTTTTCTTCCCATTCCTGGAATTGAACCCTGCCCGGGTTCCACTCGAGTGCAAACTGCAAATCCAAACCTCTACCAAATATTAATTATTTGAATACTCAGTCACTACTGTAATAAACAACGTATTTAAAATTAATAGGTTTAAAAAAATACATTTGATTTTTTTACATATAAAGTAATTAATAAATTTATCATAATATGTAATACTAAATATGTATATAAAAGACAAAAAAGAAAATTTGAGTTCATATTCCTGGAATCGAACCCGGACACTTTTGAATGCAAACTGTAAATCCATACCGCTAGTAGTACCAAATACACAACTGTAATAAACTATGTTGCTAAAATTCATAGGTATATTGTTGTAAAAATAAATATTTATTATTTAGTAATAATTAAATATTATAGTAATAAGTCAAAACTTTAAATATCGTTCATATGTCGGGTTTGATTTATATGAACTTTTTTACTCTTCGTAACGGCTTTCATTATTAACACGGAATATAAATTATTAACAAGGTACCTTATACGCTCTTTTAACTTTAAATATTTTAAATCGACATAGGTATATACCAAAAAAGAATATTTATGGAAAGAAAAATATTTATGAAACAATGAATTTAAAAATAAAATTATACAAATACATTAAGGTGAAACCTACGGACTGTTCCCAGTCATTCTCCCGCAAGATGGAGCTGAAGTCAACATTTTTAGTTTATTTGGAGTTTTGTGTAATTGGAAAATTATTAAGTCGTAGGAGTAGACTTAGCGGTTATCGGATATTACATTTTATTGGAATGGGTCATATCATTGCCTCAAATCCACCCTATTCGACATTAATTTTGATTACAACATCTGTCATTGAATATAGGGTCGTTTACACACACAGACGTATCCCTACGTTTACGAAGCTAGAACACTAGATGGCGTGTATGTTAAATACAAGTTTTTAACTTTTGTGTATCTGTAGATTGGGTAGGCAGAACTACAAAACGCTATGTACGATTGTTATAAAAATAAAATTTATATTTGTTGGCGTAAACTATTTAATTGATTTATAACTTTGGGAAACAAATTATGTCAATATTGATTACAATATAACGCAGCTTTATTTTATTACATTACACTATTGAATTTTTTATCAAAACAGAAGTACCTATTTGAAGCAACATAATTATACTGATACATGACTATTCACTCAAAACTAATAACACTGATGATTTGTAACAGTACCAATTATTAGACATTTCATAACCAACACGCAAGAAACTATTATTCACAAACAAGAGATAACAACAAATCTATAACACGATTTATTTTGTGATGATAACCAGGAAGTTTGAAAATAATATTTCCTAATTTCGAAGCACTCAACAAAAGCTTTTAGTAAAACAAAAATATAAATCCTATACCTACGAGCGATTCTTTCTTTCTATATATATACATTGTCAAAAGAAATACGTTTAGAACATAGACGTAGAGGACAATTATCGCCTGAACTCGGATGCAGATCTACTATCACAATACCAAACTCAGAAAATTCGTCGCCGTCGTTGTGGTCCGGACATGAAAAAATTTTGGTAGATATTGCTGCAGCTTCAACAAACTCCAGTTCACTTTCAACCAGTATTGGAATGCCTAGCGAACTAAAGAAATACCTAGATCAGCCTATAATACCCAGAAAGGAGAATCCAACAAAATTTTGGTTTGATTGTCGCCATTTTACCTCAGTTCTTTCCGATATAGCTGTAAAGTATTTGATATCGCCTGCGTCGTCGGTTTCCTCAGAGAGAGTGGCATCTGCTGTAAATCTCGCAGTACCCAATAACAGAAGTCGGCTTACAGCCTAGCACATAAATCAAAGAGTTTTTCTAATGTCTGTATCAGATAGATATTGGTTTAGTTAATAATTAATATTTTTTATCGTTGTTCTTGATTTATTAAAAATGTTTTCCTGAAGCAGGTTAGACCTTTTTTCATATCGTACCGATATTTTTAATTAAAAATATCGATATATATATATATATATATATATATATATATATATATATATATATATATATATATATATATATATTGATATTTTCAGCGAACTAAAGAAATACCTAGATCAGCCTATAATACCCAGAAAGGAGAATCCAACAAAATTTTGGTTTGATTGTCGCCATTTTACCTCAGTTCTTTCCGATATAGCTGTAAAGTATTTAATATCGCCTGCGTCGTCGGTTTCCTCAGAGAGAGTGGCATCTGCTGTAAATCTCGCAGTACCCAATAACAGAAGTCAGCTTACAGCCGAGCACATAAATCAAAGAGTATTTCTAATGTCTGTATCAGATAGATATTGGTTTAGTTAATAAATAATTAATATTTTTTATCGTTGTTCTTGATTTATTAAAAATGTTTTCCTGAAGCAGGTTAGACCTTTTTTCATATCGTACCGATATTTTTAATTAAAAATATCGATATATATATATATATATATATATATATATATATATATATATATATATATATATATATATATATATATATATTGATATTTTCATTGATATCGATATGTATCGATACTTTATTGCATTTTCGACATCCCTACCATTTTTATTATACAGTCTGCAATGCAATAGTTCTGCGCCGCTCTTACATGGCATCAAGGCTTAAACGTCCCACTGCTGGGTACAGACTTCTTCTTACGTTTAATGAGATTTTTTAATAGAAAAAGGGTCTATCATAGATTAAGAGTCAAAATGTACCTAAATTCTTTGTCACCCCTGAAGACTAAGATGAAATGCCTCGTGTCCAGTAAAAAGGGTCAATGTTATGAAACAGCGAAAAGGGTGCCGCACTGTTTTATGCGAATTGGTAAACTTAAAATGATTTATTTCTTATTTTTCTCATCGATCTTTTTTTTGACTGGTTTGAAAAACAAGTTTACAAAACTACCAAATTGGTTAACTTTAAAGTTCTCAACGAATATATTTTTTTATACTTTATAGCGCAACCTTTTTAGGGGAAAAAACAATAATCAGAATTAACTTTATTTCTTTTAGCCTGAAGGAGAGCAGTTCCTCATTAAAGCCGTTCACAAGTCCACTGCTGAACATAGGCCTCCCCCAAGGAATGCCACAAAGCACGGTCCTGAGCCACCTGCATCAATCAACTTCCTGCATGTCTTACCAGGTTGTCACTCCATCTATCATTTCGTCTATTATCAAAGCATAAATTAGTTTTTCTCCATTCAGTTTTGCTTGATTACTTTTAAGTTACAAAGCATTAAAACTTTCAACTAAGAACCCCGGTTTTGCATCCACAGAGTTATACCAGGAGCGTATTACCCGAGAATGTGGTAATGCTATATTAAACTTTTTTCTGACGGAAGCATAGGCTTTTGGTGAGTAAAAATGGAGTGTTATTACAAAAGATCTTAATTCCAAGGGATACTTAGCAGGGCTTACATTTTTACCAGTATTTAATATCATCCTATTAAGCAATTGTGGCTTAAATTCGTCATACTGATTTAATAGATTTGCACAATCATCGTTAGTTAATTTTCTTCTCTTTAATTCAATAATTACATTTATTAAATAAGTAATGCTGACCTTTAATCGTTTCATATGTTGCCATAGAACTTTTACACGAGCTCGTGTGTTGCATCCACAGAGTTCAGGAATCTTTGAGAAACATCTCAAAGATTTTTGAACTCGTTTTTCTTTTTGGATGATCTAGGGAAGTATTCATAACGATGATCATGCTTGACATTATCACAGACTTCAGAAATAGATCAAACCTTCTGTGAAGTGATAGTCTGTTCCCGGTAGTAACACGTCACATTTGCTACAGTTTGTTACTAATAAAAAAAAGAAAAATCAAGATACCAACACAAAAAAGAAGAATCTCTTCCCAGGTTCTCAATCTCGGGCAGTTCCATGTATTCTGGAGACAGCAATGTAGCGCCTTCCATGGTTTCGAGATCAACATCCGGATCACCTTTGTTGATGCGTATTGCACTAGCTCCTAAGCTTTCCAGCTTCGGCAGTGCCATGTATTCTGGAGGGCTTGACATATCGCAATCCATAGGTTCTTGATTGAACACTTTGCCTTGCTTTTCTCGGTGGATGTTACGCAAGAGAAAGTTGCCAAATATCGTGAATGTAAACAATGGCCAGAATTTGTAAATATGAAACTAAAGTAGGGCCACTACGAAGTTAAAGTACAAATTAAATCTCGAGAGTAGAGAGAGAATTAAATCTCCAGACTTGCACTTACTAAATATTAAACCACCATGGTGTTCTTCATCCACCGCAATCGGAAACGCTTTCATGCACATCCACGGCCTTACCTGCACCAGCCGCCTAATGGCAGCTCTTTCTTAGTTGCCGACTTCTCCGCCCCGTTTTTCTTCTCAGAAGAGGCACACGAGAAACACAAGGCACACTACCCTTCGCGGCCTCTAACTCCACTACACTATGGACTCCCCGAGCCCGATATGTGAATGGAGCCAGGAAAAAATGAGCACTTGGAAGCATCAGGTGGCCCAGCCTCACCAAAGTCGTGGAAGATAGCATGGCGCATCGCCAATAGTCATACCAACACTCCTCTTCCCTTACGATTCCACCGAGACTACAGCGGTACAAGGAGAGGAATCTCCTCTAGCTGCAGCCCGCTAACACACATCCAACGTGGCTCGACATTATCAGACGACCTTCCTACTCTTGACTATGGCCCTTGAGTTTGAGGGAAAATGGGGAGAGAAGAAATAAAAAATATTCGAAATAATAATCCAAGACTTTTAAACTACCAGAAAATATTGTCGGTATACTGTACTTTTTAAAAGTGGTGCGTTTTTATTGCCTAATAAAACAGTCGTCTGTGAAATGTATAGAACAAAGATGATCATTTTATTTGGGACGCCAATTCACAATATTTATGCTTTTAAGCCATAATTTTAGTCTAGAATCAGTAAAAAACCCTGTTAATTAATAAATACTTGATAATTATCTGTTGTCGGTGACTTTGGTTGTTAACAGATACGGTTAGGAAAGAACATCGATAAGTATTGTAGACAAGGAACTCGAAAACCCTATTGAATTTTATTGTTTATCAAAACTCAGTAATATGCAGCCAAACATGTTGGTACTCGTAATAATGATATTAAGATTAGTAACAAATTAAATATAACAAAGTATATATTATATTCAAATAGTATTAGTTTGTTTAATATTAGCTGCAAATTCACTTACTTGTGGAATTCCCTTTTGGTAACGAGTTTAACAAATTACGGACACTCTTATTAATATTAAAAATCATTCTTATTAGGTAACTAAAATTATACACTATCAAACAACATGAAATATTTTCGTTTTTTAGTTTAAAAGTTCAAAATACAGATTTTTTAAATAAGACAACAGACTTTGGTATATTACGTCAACTTTAGTTCTCAAGATGACAAATAGTGGCGCTTCAAATTGAAACAGACATTTTGTATGGTATAGCCAGTCCAGCGTACTTGTATATATAGAGGGTCAGTGGTAAAAACTAATAGTTAGTGAGGTATGAATACTAGTATTGACTGTCACACGGTACATAAGCGAGTTGGATTCCATTTTTAATTCTAAGTTTAAACACTTATATGCCACCTCAGTAGCAATAAAACCAACGAGAAGGCTCTATCTATTTGGACAAAATTTTTTCGAAATCATGAAGTAAAGGCTGTATCTTGATATATCTAATGCTTGTAGCGACGGTATAAAACAATCTAATACCTCCTACTTACAGTAGGAACTCTAAGATCCCATATTATCATATGAGTATCGTAAAAAGTGATAAAGGGAAATGAAACAGGAGATATGCAGCAGTATCTTCCTGATAATAACTCAAAAAAATTATATTAATTATAGTATTCCCCTATGTATGTGTATATATGAGGAAATCTATGGAAAAGATGTTCAGCGGTGGAATTTTGAAAGGCCGTAATTAATGAGTGACTGATGCATAAGATCTTGATGGAGTAAGGAGGAAAATGTAAGTGATTTGTGGATAGTTGTGATAGCGAGAAAAGAGGAGGCAGATTGTGGTCGTACCACGGTTATTATACTATCTTAGCAGTGCCCTCTGTGTATGTTCCTTAAAGCAAACCCGCCGTCGATTAAAAAAACACAAATATATAAAATATTTCACAGGGGTACTTGGTTACATGTTTACAGTTATTATTCTCGTGAAACCCATAATAAGTCTAAGGATAAGTTGGCAGAAATATACCGGGTAAATTTAACTAGATTTCATAGTGACCTTTTCACGATGTATTTTAAATTACCACAACGCGTAGTGTTTTTTTTCCATTATTCGACAACGCTTTTGTTGTAAGATGACAGTTAAAACTTCTAATAAAGTTCATTGATATTTGATATAAATAAATATTACGAATCGGATTAATAAAAATCCTTAATTTTATTAAACCATAGACTAAATGGATATTTAGACAATGTTTCTTGTTACTCTAATGATTTGACTAGAGAAAAAAGAAAGGACATGATATAAAGATCGTTAGTTGTAGGAATGTAACGAAATATCGGCGTCTTTTTTTAGCTTATGAGTATATTCGTATGTAAAAAAAGTACAACAGTAGTTTTATCATTACCGAATATGGCAACAATTTTTTCGCTGCGGCCAGGCGCCATGTTTTGTCACAGTCAATGACGTCAGTAGTCATTGCGACTTTAGTGAGGTGAGTGTGTTATTTTCATATGTTTCTCTCGTGGAATTCGATTATTACGAAATTTCTTATTCTATTTCTCGGGACCTCTAAATCGGGATAAAAAGTATCCTATATGTTAATTCAAATAATAAACTATTTGTGTGCCAAATTATTACGTTCAAACAAATCTGATACTTTTGGCATGATTGAGGAACAAACAAAAATTCAAACTTTTGTTTCAAACAGTTTTATTAGTGTGAGTATGATGACTGAGCCTAATTTATTGTCTAACAAACAAACAAAAATTTTTTTAATTAGTATTCCTTGTTTAGTAATTCCCGGGAAATAATTGTAACATTAATAATAGATAATTACATTATAAAAACAAAAAAAAAAACGACAGCTTAAAAGTAACGAACTGAAAACATAGGTATAACTTGTAATATATTTCAGTAATCTCCTTTTAATATATTTTGATACCCCTATAGATAGGTTGAATAAAAAAATTAAGAACTTATATTTTGGCGTCAAAAATCCGTCATATTGATTTTAAAAAAAACCTATTTAAGAACACACGGGTGTTTGAGAGGAATCACACGAAAGAATCTTTTTCTAAATAAGCGCCACATTATCGATATTAAGTATAGTGCGCAGCACTACGTCAAGTCGCCATTTTTGTGCCAGACTCAGTTTAGGTATACACGTTTTTTTCATAGTTATGTCATGGCCTTTCTTTTTTCTCTAGTCAAAGATCCTAATGGCACATCAATAGACTTGTCTATGGAATGTAAAAACGACAACAACCTTGTAAAAGAAAGAAGGTGAAGGTGATATATTTACTACTAATGCGGTTAAAGAATGTGATTAAAAATTGTGTCCCCACTATTCACCTTTAGCTCGCGTAAGGACTGAACAAAAACTATGTTGCGATATGTGTTTATGTATGTTTTATAACTTCAGTTCAACTTGTCATTGGAATGTATGATTACAAAATATCATAAACCACAAAAATAAATTCAGTCCGGTTACGCTAATTTGTAGGCTAGGATGTATTTTAAGAGTTTATATTTTATATATAATTATTATTGATTTTGTTTGTTAATATTTTTTAAAATATTTGCATGCTATTAAATAAGCAATAATAGAAAACTTCCAATTAACCAAATAATATAACGTTATACCGATATTAGCGGGTTTTCGCTATTGGTACTGTGCATGTTGACGGTACGGGCACGATGAGTCACCATTTCTAATCCCATTCTTTATGCGTACCGGATTGTTTCGGGCAGATGCAGAAAGAGTTCAACTACAAAAACATTGTTTTTCTTTTAGGATTCCCTCTATAGTTTAGTTCTGAAGTGAACCAAATATTGTATAGTCATTAACTCGGGTAAATAATTAATATAATTCTACAGTATTCTTACTCTAGTAGTAATTAATTTAATCATATCAAAAACTCTTAGATTTAAATATACAGAACGGTCGTCACAGGTGGACATTATTGTGGTGTGTTGCCGTAATCGTAAAGATTGATGCAATATTTTTAATAAATAATCTCAGGCACACAGGTGGATACCGTACAGAAATTATGACCAACTCACTTATATAGCTCACACGAGTATACGCAAACAGGCTATAAAATAGTCCATCAGTGTATTGACTTTTGTTGTTGCGTAATGGTAGGTCGACAGCAATAATATAAATGCGAAAGTGTCTGATGGTTTGTTGGCGTATCCCTATTTTACGCCGCAACGAATAACAGACCGACATGATATATTGCATAGAGGGAGTTTATGGGAATTTTTATCCCGGAAAAAATTAATAGTTCTTGTAAGATGAAATGAAAATGGTTGAATATTTTTTCGAACAATACACATTTAAATCAAACTATTGATAGTTTTTACGGATTTTATCGCGTATATATTAACGTTTGATATTCCCGAAGTTTCAGCACCCATGTTCACGGAGGAGAGGGGTGGGACTGACGTGTTAGACATCTCAATGTCAAAGTTATCTACGGCTACTTCAAGATTAAAATTATTAACTTTTGTTCCGATCTACGCAGTATGAACTTAAAGTATCTTAAAGTTTTGCAGTTCTGTGCTTGGATTGGGATTTAATTTTATTAATTATAAGATCCCAGCAGACGGTAGCACCTAGCCATATTCTTTATTGAAATAAGGATGTTTTAACGATTTTAATAGCCTCGCGAATCAACCTCGAGAGTCATCGTTTAAAAATCTATCTGTATGGGTCCTTCCTATACACAGTGTGGCTCAAGGTATTATCAGGATTTCGAATTACTAACACATCTAAAAAAGCTAAAGAATTGTTTACCTCTAACTCCATTGTGAACTGAATTTTAAAATTTATGGAGTTAAGATGGTCTAAAATGCAGTTACTGTATCCAAAAGTAGAATTGTGAAAGTGGCGTTCGGTTACCGTTTGTTTTTACCTTATCTTGGATTTTCGGGGGAAGTAAGTAGAGCTTTTCCCTCAAAGTCTTCCATGACTATATTGGCGGCAATGGGAGATACGGGTAAGCCCATCGCAACACCATCTACTTGCTTATAGAATTCTTCCTTCCATAATAAGTAGCCATAAGGCAGTGTCCGAGTAGATGGTATGTGAACAGTGACTGCACAGGAAAGCTGACCATAGTTTCATCGTCTACCAAATGAAGGTCTTTAAACTCGCTAACAAAACGGTGGGATCCTTCGTGTGTGCCTTGTATATTCTCTGAGCGGTGAGAGTATTTTCGCTAAGTGTTGAGCCAATTTTTAAGTTGGTCAATCGATTTGGTTCACTGTGGGTCGTAGTCGAGCATTAGACTTGTATATTTTTGATAACCTGTACAACTTCGATAGTTCGGCACACGTAGGTATTATCGATATTGCATCCAGAATTAATTTTTCGGAGTGTTTCTATATGAAGTACTTAGTTATTTTAAGTGTGTTATTTGTTGGGTCGTTTTTAACGTGTTAACAATCAAGTTCTTTATGTGCTCGTTTGTCATGCTTATTCTACAAAAAAATAATATGAAGGTCTTGGAATAACACAGCATACTTTATAATTCCGGTTCCTGTGGGATAACTATTTATATTAATTAATGAACATTCAGCATAAGTCTACAGCTCCCTCAAACAAATAAAGCTGTTAATCTATAAATTTTTATGAAATTTAGTGTAGAAAATTACTAAATCTTGAATTAATATGTAACATACAGCTTCCGTTTTATCAAACTAAACTTACAAAGCCTAAAAATGCTGAAAAGGATTATAAGAAATCGCCGAAAAACAGAATTAAATGACCTTATTTGGAAACGAGATTGGAACAATTGGAGTTATTACGGAAAGAGTTTCAAGAAGGTCAAATTACTTTGAAAATTAATAAAGAGGAAGAAAAAGAATATTCTTATTTTAAGGACGATGTTTGAAGAATTTGAAGAATTTTATATTGACTATAAGTCGATTTTGAAAGAAGCTCTTCAGTCTTTTTTGGAAGCACCAAAGTGACAACCCTCTGCGCATTCTTAATCTCCACCATTTGCTGACGTGCAGGAATCAATAAATAATAGAGGAGTTCAGTTACCCACGATAAAAATACCCACATTTTCAGGAAAATATGAGGAGTGGCGCCTGCGGAACCCCACATGTAAACAATGTATATAAAAACCTGGCCTGAGATCTAAATAATTACTAAAAAAATCATGTTAATCGGATCAGTAGCTCTCGAGTAGACTTGCAACGAATATTTAGCTAATTATTCCGTATTCGGTCGAATATCCAGGTACCGTTCGGTCGAATATCGAAAACTTAAGTAAACGGTTTTATTGTATTCAGATCATTGGTAAAATGAAAATATTTATTTATTTTATATAAAGTTTTTTCTTGTAATCATTATAATAATTATAGGTACATAATCAACTTCTATATTACAAACATTTAAAAAGATCTACCAGATAAATGTCTATGCACTCGAATTATCGTAATTAAAGTGGAAGATAATGCTACAGAAAGACTAATTTTTCTGCATTTTAAAGCAATAGTTTACTCCTTTTCATCTCGTCATTGAGACAATCTCAACTTCATAGAATAGACGCTCAGAATGAACACTAAGCTTCCTTCGTTTGTTGTTTTGGTTTGAGGACATGCCGGTTTCATCACGATGTTTCCCTTTACCAGTTTGAACAGTGATGATATAGATGAGTACTATGTACATTGAAAATGCTAATTTAAGTTTTGCATGCTCGCCTAGTCTCGAACCCTTGATCCTCATATTAGCAGTCGTTATAAGGCGACCCTCATTAAAATTCATAATTTGGTAGTGATTAGATAACGAAGTACGGTCTGATTAGTGTTAAAACCTACCTTTGTATTTATAAGAGATATCAAAAAATGAATCAGTGCTTTCAATCGGGTATAGGCGAAAACCCCCAATTCGACACCAAATTTTTTTAGCGCTCGTTGACCCGTCGGTCCACAAATGCCCGGCCTGGATTCGAGACTTTCCTACTATCCCCACTACTGAATATCTTGGGACAGATCTGCGTAACAGATATCTACATAATCAATTATGGGTAATATTAGCGATTGCACAAGAACTTACATTTTTTGTGAAGAAAATGTTTGAATAGAGAAATGTGAAAGTACGTATTGTCAACGTTTACGCCAAGTTTTTTTTTATAGAATTACTGAACCTAATTGTAATATTATTGTAATAAATAGGAGGTAAGTGAGCTAGTTTAATCTCTTCTTGAGCTATTATTAAGATTCTATGCTGATCCTTATAACTTAGACGTGGGAATTTGATTAAGAATTTTCGTTTCCGACATCTATCGGTTGTCAGAGTTGGTCTGTCACTCAAAGAGTGCACCACATACAGGTGAGGTTGAACATTTAAAGATTTTACACCCATGTCAGTTGAAAGGAAAGTCGATTAACAACGTATTTGTAATTGAATCGTAGGCCTTATAGTCAAACATGTCAGGGTCGCTGTACTGCCGGTGATAACTATAGTTGTTTGATAATTTACAGCAACTGTATATGAAATTTAAAATTTCAATATAACAGTAAATCAATAATCATATTAAATACGTTAAAGTTATATTAAATAAATAATCATATTTTTTAAATTTAAATATAATTTTAAAATAATATTTGCAATTTTAAAAAGTATATTATGATTAAAGTAATAGAGTGCTCCTTTCAAATACATTACAGTTCTCGTTCAACGGAATGGAATGAAAAATTCATTGAACATGTCAAATCCCTTAGGGAGATGTGTCGCTTTGCGTCAGCTTCTTATTATTTGAGCTTATCCGATAAGGTTGAAGAAGACTATTAAAATCGAATTTATTAAATTAATGTCATATGCCTGTATATGCCATAATGGTATGTCATATGGCAGATTTTTGTAAAGTTCTATAATAATTATATATTATATATGTTATATATATCAGGTGGCTCAGGACCGTGCTTTGTGGCATTACTTGGGGGAGGCCTATGTTCAGCAGTGGACTTGTGAAGGGCTGTAATGATGATGATGATGTTATATGTTATAATTATATACATATTATATTATATATATTAAATTGTATAATCATACTATAATATCCCATATATATATATAATATTATATTGGTTGTGTATTAAAATATATAACCCGCTTCTTTGGTTCCGTAATCGTGTAAAGCATGCGTGATAGATTGTGGAAACTATGTCAAATATGGGGCTATCAATGGGGAGGCCTCTATGATCAGCAGTGGACTTTAAGCTGCTGTAACGGTTATTAGGTAAAAGGAAGAAACTTAAATTTGCTAGTCATAGAAACATTGCGTTTAAAACAGCAAGCAAAGTAATAATTTGCATATTATGTGGCCTTCATATCTCATTTATAATTAAGCCTTATGGTGCTTGAAAATACTTATAGCGCCATCTATATAAAATTATAGTAGTTATTTATTGTTACAGTAAAATAAAAATTATATGATATTTAGAAAAGAACGGGTAGGTATAATATAAAAAAAAAAAACTCAAAATCGGGTAACGTATTTTTCAATTTCACGACAATGTAAATTTTAAAACTTTTTGAAATGCAAAAGAAAAGTATAACATGTTTACTGGCAAGCTTCTATGATCCTTGCCGAAACCAATGAAATTATTAAAAGCTCTTTCAAAATTTGATTTACCATGTTGTTGGTACTCGGTGGTTAGGAAAAAAAATAAAAAGCACACTTACTTAAAATTTAATAAATAATTTAAACAACACCATCTATCGATGACATTTGCCATCTTGTGGAACACCAGTATTAATAAGCTCGTAATCAGAGCATGCACCGTCTACTACGACCTTGATGCCCCGATCAGCAAGGAAACTGGTGATCCAATTGCACAATTTCTCGTGAAGACCATACGAAGGGAGCTTCGAGAGAAGCGCTTTTTGCTTGATCCGATCGAAGGCCTTCGCTATATCCATACTAATGGCCAATTCCTCCCTCTTGGACTCAACTGCCTCCATCCAACCGACCGACGAAAACCGTATTGACGGTCGCTAATCAGCTGGTGATCCTCAAGGTACCTCATGAGCTGGCAGTTTATAATGGATTCCATTATTTTGGAAAACAATGAGGTGATGGCGGTAGGCGATAGGTCTGAGTGGCTGCCTTTTTTAGGGAAAATTGAGTTGAACTAGAGGGAGCGAATTTTGTACTCATAGTCATTGTTTTTTTTTTTGTTGAAAACCGCTAATTAATCACCTTTTTGATTCAAATTGAGTCGATTGTGATGATTTAATATTTTATTGCAATGCAAGGTTGTCATCCAGGACCAAGCCGCATTACTACATCCAGACAAGACAGTCTTTTTGCAAATTGCTGCGGGAAGACAACCATACATATTACGGCGATACAATTTGTCCAAAAGCTACATTCTGAACATCAGATGCTTGTGGGTGACCAAACTGTGAAAAGAAGACTGCACAAAGACAACCTTCATGCTCGAAAACCTAAAAATTCTGATTTGGGGAGAGTACGTGTTTGGAAAGTTGTTGGTTGTACAAACCGGCTTCAACACCCCCAAAAAGTTTATCTATACCAAGTTGGTACAATTATGGAGTGGGCAGCAATTCTTTTTGGTGGAAGAACGGACCTCGTTTGGATACAGAGCGCTATGGCGACTATAAAATACCGTAATGAGTTGCCAGAACCAATATTATATATAGATAATAGTAGGTTATGCGCAGTTGGTTCAAGAACGGCATTGATGCAAAAAAGTATTTTCTGTCTGGCGCCAATAATATATAACAAAATCCCCAAACACATTAAGCAATTGCCTACCGGACTTTTTAAGCTACATCTTAAAAAATATTTGATAGCCAAATGTTAATGCTATCTAATAAGAACCTATTACAGCTTGCCTGATTTTTTAAGTGATTGATTTGTTTAAAGCTAAATTATGAATTGCGACATTTCTCTAATGCAATTTTACGAGACGCCATTGAAATTGTTGCAGACCAAAAATTATGAACGTAGGGTTAGTTAATTTGTCTTGTAGAATAATTAATATATGTAGTATAATTTTTGTACGCGATAAATGGCAAAACATGTAGCTCGTTTTAAGTTTTTTTAACACCTGTATTTTTACTCATGTTTTACAAAATAAATATCTTTATCTTATCTTTATCTGTATCTTTATTAAGAATGCTTTGGATATGCTCTAAAGAAGAGCTTTGAGGGATTTTCCTGAACAGGTTACAGAAGTACAACTTTTTATGCATCTCGTTAGGATCTGGGATAATATTTATTTATTATTTATTTATTTTATTCCTTATTGCATCCTTAAACAAAAGAATACAAAGGGCGGACTTAATGCCTTGAGGCATTCTCTACCAGTCAACCCATGGAGTGGTGAGAATCTGACGTAGGTGTGGCAGTATAGAATAAGATAACACAATACAAATGATAATTAACTACATAATATATACAAACTACTAATAAATAAACTATACGTATATGATCTATCCTTACATATATACAAATATATAAATAAATGGATATACATACAAGTATACATATTTAAATACATACATGATTAGTATATACAAATGACTATGAATATATACGTCTGTTTGGCAATACATATTATATATATATACATATTATATATAGGCAATAGATGAGTCATGTAAAATGCGTTGTATTTAATAAATGATCACGGACCAACTTTTTAAAAGCGTACTTATTGGGAGCTTTTCTGATGTCATCGGGCAAGGAGTTTCAAAGGCGTGTAGCTTGAACTAATAAATATTCCTCAATTCAACCTCACAATCTCATTCTAAGTATGCCCTACCGATGCAAATGCGTTATGTATGTCATGGGTGCTTTTACTGGTAATTAACTCTTAATTAATAGCCGCCCTTTAAAAGTTTTTACTAAATTATAACATAACTCAAGCAGTTTAAATTTTCACCGAATGCAAAACTATAACTCATCTGGTTTCTTCAACATTTCCCTTAACATTTGTTAACATATTTGGATACATTAAGGAATAATAAAAGTACTTGCAGGTACTTTGAATATAAATCGAACAAAAATACCTATTTAACTTTTGGCTTAAAACATTTCACTTTCAACTTTTACTCTACATTTTAATGTTACGTTAATATTGATAATAGGACAGAAAAAGTTTGAAAAATCCAAAAGTGCACACCTCATAATCTTATTTGATTATATGAAAAGAAAAATATCTCTTTTACCACATTTGAGGCGAAAGAAGAGATCCATGAGAATATTTTTTTTTGCGGAAAAGTACCAGTTATTTTTTTACATTTTCATTAATTACAATTAAACGAGACTAAATTACTCAGTGATTTTTAAAAGAAACCTGTTCGTTAAGATTCTAAACCTAATAAAAAAAAAGAATTATTTTGATACATTAATTCTAACGACCGCAATCTTGCGCCATCCACACATACAGACATCCGGACACCCTCGAATTTTTTCTAATCAGTTTGTTTTTACACTAAATACGTTTAAAAATAATAGAAACATGAAAACGAGTGATTTTTCTCGATATGTGTGTATTTTTATTTTTCTAGTGCAATAAAGACACTTTTCGCTCAGAAAATTACTGGATTTCCATTAGGTGAGAGTAGAGCACAATGAGGCATGCAATTTGACATAAAAACAAAGGCTTCAACGCGAGGTGCACCGTAGTCTTTCAAAAACTTAATAACTCCCACACTATTCGAAGAATATATGATGTCGGAAGTATCAGAAATACGTCAGAAGGTTAATGGTTAAAAATAATAATAGTGTGAGAGCGCATGTTCGACGTGCTCTCTTGCATACGCAATTAATCATTATTGGTGATAAAACAGCTTACTGCGTTATACATCCAGTATAGAGCAATTATAGTTCGACCAGACTGTAATATATCCCCGTGACAATTACGCACTGGTGTAACGTGAGGGACGTAATTATATGATAATTAATAACACAAGGTATGCAAATCAACAACAGCACTTCGCATCTTAGTTATATACGTGGTAGAGCCGTGCTGCAACTATATTAGTAGTATAGTTGTAGCACGAATTGGTCGACTCGACCGGGACCGACCACGCTCTCACAGAATACCAGCGTGGAATAGTAGCTTAATGCTGCTGTGTTTCGTATGGTGAGTGTCGAGAGCCGGAGACGCTTTTTACTGGAAAAGAGGCAATTCATCTTAGTCCTCACGGGTGACAACGCATTTGCATTTTGATTCGTAATCGAGGATAGATGTAGATGTATATGGGCCACAGCAACCACTTACCATCAGGTGGACTGTGTGCTTGTTTTTCACCCTGTCCTGTAAAAAAAACACAGAACAGCCTCTCAGCAACACCATCTTCCTGTTATTTGTCACAATACTGTCATTTTACAAGTCTTAATGTTCATAGCATGACTTCACTCGTAGAATTACTTACGCAGAATCTATTGAGCACGACGCCTATATATAATATGGACTTCCTCAAAGGAGACAATTTCTATTCGTATGTAGAATGAACCCACCACGAATTATGGCGTAACTTAATGAAATTCATGTCAATTTATTCCTTATAATATATAGATTACAATAGTGATATTAGTTTTACCATATCTAATGGGAATACTGAGAAATTAACAATTAAAATATGAATATCACAATAACCTAAAACGAACCAAAAGCGATTGGCTGCTAATTTTCACCGGTATTATAAGTTAAAGTAGTGCACTGTTAATAATTAATAGTATAAAACGAAGTTGAAGGTGATTCAGTATTTATAGGTACTTTAATATTGATGGAAAATACTTTTAGTAGTTAAAAAAAAACAAAGCACAGAAGAGAGACAGAGAGAAACGATGTGTGGAAACTTGGATTAGTGAGTATTAATTCCAAGCACCATTACAGTAATTAAAGAAATATGATTAAAGCCAAGATGACTGAGGAATAATATGTTCATATTAAATATTACCCATACACGCTATATGATGAAGACGATGAGCAAATAAATACAAAAAGCAGCAACGTAACATGATTAAAGCCAAGATAACTGCGGAATAATTTGTCCATTTTAAATATTACCCATATACGAGACGCTATGTGATGAAGACGATAAGCAAATAAATAAAAAAACAGCAACGTAATATGATTAATGCCAAGATGACTAAGGAATAATGTGTCCATTTAAAATTTATCTATACCCGCATGAAGATGATGAGTAAATAAATACCAAAAAGCAGCAACTATTATATAGCTATAGATATTAGCTTTTAGAAATCGGATTAAAAATAAGTTTTAGTAGTATCTCTTTTAGTAATAAATATGTAGTATACAAATAAATAATATATGTATATAATAAGTTTATAAGTTATCATTTTCAAAAATATTTTACATTTTATTATTAAAAATATTACATTAACCAGAACACGAATATCAAAACAATATTTTATTTTTCAATTTCTATGATTCCGGTTAGATTTTCATAAAATCTTCGGGTCGTTTACTATAATAATTTGGTATCTTTTTTAATGTATAATACCACTAAATTACGTTAAAAATCTAGTAATCTCAAAAACGATTGTCTCCTTTCTGGAGTATTATGGAGCAATAGGCTCCGCATTGATTCTATTTGTGTTAGCGGACTTACACGTCCTTGAAATATTTAATTTCAGAAATATTCATTTCTCTACTAAGTTTTCTTTAATGTCAAGCACGTGGTAAACTCACAATTTTATTACTGCCGGCATTACTCGAACGTGGGTTGCTCATATATTGCTCATACATACGGCGAGCCTAATCGTGGTTCCAACTGCAGTGATTTATTGTTAATAGTAAATCTAAATGTATACTTAATATAAGTTCAAATTCCTCCCGTGTCTGTTTGTATGTTCGCACTAATAGCAAAAACTACTGTAGGGATTATCACTTGGTTTTCTTTAATTGACTGACAGATTTATTAAGAAGGCTTGGGTATATAACTTATAAATACCTATTTTCAAATTAGCTCACAAAATAATGATATTTGTCAATTAATCTGACGGCGGATTCGACCAAACTTGTATAAATCTTATTCGGCGAAGAAGAGCACTTTTTGTTCAACAATATCTTAATCTTAGAATAACAGTCTATCCGAGAGTAAATCGCTATACCGCAAAAGTTCAAGGAGTAAACCAGTTATCCCAGATTAATATCCTCCAGACCGAATTTATATCATAGCGGTCAGTCTTCAAAGAATACTAGTCATCTTTTTTCTTTTTATTTACACCTAATATATTTTAATAATTTTAAGCAGTTTCTCCAAACTGAACAAGTCTATTTTAATGTACTTTTGTTTACAAATAGGTAGTTCTAATCTTTATTAAGAGTTACAGCAATATCATTTCTGGTGACGGAGGGGCCTGGTGATCCTATAGCACAGGGCAACATAGTTTGGGCACTAGTCTCCCACCTAGATCTTATTTAGTTAGTATTTATAGCTGTTATTTAGCTGTATAAGTTTACTATTACTTAGTTTATTGCAATGTACTGATAAAATGTGGGAGAAAATAGACACTACTTTATTATTATTATTATCTGCGCGGGACAAAATTATAGTGACAAAGTGTATGCGCAAGCACAGATGCACTCTCTATTCCCTCACTCTCATACTCCAATGGGACAGTAATTCAACACGACCGGAAAGACATCAAGCGCATGACCAACGGTTTATCTTGCTTTCCGACGCTCTGCTTCTGACGCCGGACATTTACTGAGAATTTCTTGACAAAAAACAACTGGTTTTGACCTGACTTGGGATTCGAACTTGGGACCTCATGATCAGTAATTGCGTTTACGACTACTAGACTAGAGGGGCAGTCAATTCCAGATAATTTTAATGGCGGCCTCTACATTTTAACACCTGGTTTTTTATGCTTTGTTATAAAGTTGGCTATTTCATAAATGTGGGTTTATAATTTCATGTATTTTTGGGCTACGTTTCCTTTTTTCGTCAGATAAAATGGTGGAGCCACGTGTTTAAGGCTGCCGAAGTCTAGTTCCCCGGTCGAACCTTAAACCTATTGCGCGAATTATTAATCTAAGTGGACTGTATCTACTAATGCTTCTACACTTGTATATGCGGTATAATGCACTCGCTCTTCCCAAAAAAACGAACTATTATGCCAAATCGATGAAAGGAATCCTGCTTGATTAGGGAAACACAAAATTGGAGCGGGTTAAAACTACTATATCAAGCAGGAAAATACTATTAGGAAAATGTTGACTCACCGGGATGTTTCTTCTGTGCGGTCGAGCACTATAACTGCGACTTCTGGAACACTCCGGAGAGAGGCGGTGCGCGACTATATCTCACACGAGGTGAGGCGGGTTTCCTGGAGCTCGACTGCTTCCAGGCTAAAGCGGTTTCTACTAGATGTGTTTCCAATAACGAGCGCGGCGGGAAGAGCTCTTAAGGACACTATTATATCCTAGGCGGTGTGGTTTCAACGGCGAGCGCGGCGGGAAGAGGCCACGCGTCGGTCGCGCGTGTCTTATATATCCTCGGTTCCGATGATTACGTGATGTTCTAGAATCATCTTCTTTCCCCTCCCACCCCACCACCCCGATGTGTCGATAGGAGGGTACGAATGATATCGTTTTGGAAAGGGATAACCGATTTGGCAGCCTACCGTCAAATAAAATAAATACGAATGGTTTTCCGCGCAACCATCTCCCCCCGCCCTTGAAGGATCTCCTTCAAAATAACTAAAACAACTAGAGCTAAGATCAACTAACAAATAACTAACTAACGCTAAGATTACCTAAATTCACCTACAATTTTAATCTAGAAAGCTAATTTAAATTATGGAAGAGGCAAGGGGCACAAACGGGCAACAGGACGTAGGTAAGACCCACCCGTGGTCTTAACGCGAGCTATCCTAATTACTCCGTCGGAACCGGGAAAGACCTCTTCGACAATTCCTAACGGCCAATGGAGAGGTGGCGTATTCTCCTTAGTGAGCACAACTACAGTCCCTACAGCTAAAGGCTCAGTCGCTGTGTTCCATTTTTGCCGAGACTGCAAAGTATGCAAGTATTCCATCCTCCATCGTTTCCAAAACGATTGCACTAACCGGTCTAATAATTTGTGGCGTGCGGAAATGCTAAGTCTGTTCTCATCCATATCTGCGGCGGGCAAATACTTTAAAGGCGTTAAATTCAAAAAATGTGCTGGAGTTAGAGCCAGCGGTTCCGAGGGGTCACTAGACAACGTCCGACAAAGTGGGCGGCTATTCATTACGCATTCAATTTGAGCGAGCACCGTACTTAGCTCTTCGAAGGACAAAATTTGATCTCCTATTACTCGGTATAAGTGACTCTTTTGACTCTTAATATTGGTCTCCCAATTGCCTCCAAAATGACTCGCGGCTGGGACGTTCAGCGACCACTCAATGCGGTTCTCGGCTAGAATGTGAGCGAACTCCGAATTATAATACTTGCTAGCTAAGAGCTCATGTAGTTCCGATAGAATACGTTTTGCACCGACGTAGTTCGTACCGTTATCCGAATATAATTTACTTACAGGGCCTCTACGGGATAGAAATCTTTTAAATGCACCCATAAAGCCTGCTGTGCTTAGATCACCAACGAGTTCTATATGCACCGCTAGAGTAGTTAGACATACGAAAATGCAGACGTAAGCCTTTGTGGATCTTATACCACGCTCGCGAGTGAGCGTGATCTTAAACGGACCAGCGAAATCCGACCCGGTGTGCGTGAAGGGCTTTACCGATTGTATTACTCTACAAGATCTAAGTTCCGCCATTTCCGGAAATGACGGCTTGGGGCGTGCCCGAAAGCAAGCTATACATCTGTGCACCCGATTGCGTATTAAACTACGTGCAGAAAGAATCCAATAATTTTGACGCAAAATCGACATCAACAAGTCGGGGCCAGCGTGCGAGTTCAATTTATGATGGTAATCGACTAATAAGTTCGTGATATGGTCTTTACGCGGTAAAACTATAGGGTGCCGTTGGTCGAAACTCAACTGCGAGTTGGACAAGCGTCCACCTACCCTTACAATCCCATCCTGTAAAAATGGCTTAAGGCGTTGAAAGGCGCGACTACAAGCTCTATTCGATTGTAATCTTGTAATTTCTTCAGAGAGGTGCGCACGTTGAAGTTCACGTAATACTAGCGACTCGGCATAGTTGTAATCGGACGCTAAGACATACGAACGTCGCGGTAAAAGCTTCGCGAATCGACAAACGTAAATTACGCTACGCAATAATTTCGACCAAGAGGACAAGCGGTTCGCCAAAGCAATGATTGGAGAAACCTCGCTCGAAACGTTCGCCACTAGAGCGTGTCTCTTCTCTTCCGGCGGTTGTGACACTGACGAAGGTTCGAAATCGGTTATCGGCCATTGTGAGGGATCCAAGTGAATCCAAGAAGGTCCATGGAACCAAAGCGGGTGGTCCATTATTTGCATCGGGGTGAGTCCCCGGGATAGACAATCGGCAGGGTTTTCCGTACCGGATACGTGATAAAAGTTCCGCGTTTCTAACTCGTCTTGGATCTTGGCCACTCGGTTCGCGACAAACGTATCCCAACGGTAAGGTGAAGAATGAACCCAGCATAAGGCGACGGTGGAGTCGGAAAAGGCAAATATCCTTTCTATGTGAACTCTATCCCTACATGCGCTGATAACTGCGGTAATAAGCTTGGTGAGTACTAATATTGCGCAAAGCTCTAAGCGCGCCAGAGAGACAACCTTACGGGGGGAGACCCTCGACTTAGAACTAATGAGGCTAATCGAATTTCTACCATTATTCTGAACGTGGAAATATACAACGCCCCCGTAAGCCTTCTCGCTGGCGTCTGCAAACCCAACGACCGTTATGACGCTATTTCTATCGACGTTTATATGACGCGGTATTCTAATTTCTCTTAGTAAAGGAAGTTCCTCTCTAAAGCGCTGCCACAAACGAGCAATGCTGTCAGGCGGCGAATCATCCCAATCGCATTCAAATAACCAAAGTTGTTTAATCAAAAGCTTAGCGTATAATACCACTGGAGCTACGAAACCCATGACAGCCCATAATCTAGCAACGCATGACAGTATTGTGCGCTTTGTGCATTTCTCTACGGGCGGATTTACCTTAAGGCTAAACACGTCGGACTCTGGTGACCAACACAGACCGAGCACCTTGTGTGTATCGGAATCGTCGAATTCCTTTATCGCCGAAAGACGGTGTGATAGTGGGATTGTATCTAAAACCGGACGCGAATTACTAGTCCACTTCACAAGATCGAATTGACCCGATTTCATGAGTTTTATAACCTCGGCGGTGGTTAGGGTGGCCTCCTCCACGCTATCGACCGAGTATACAAAATCATCCATATATAATCCGCTCTCAATTGCCCTCTTAGCTTTAGGGTAAGAGGGACCTTCATCGTGGGCGAGCTGTTTCACCGTGCGTAACGCATGAAATGGGCTCGACTTTAAACCAAAACAAACGCGGTTAAATTCAAACACCATTAGAGGTTCCTTTGGGTTGAAACGATATAAAATGCGTTGGAATCTACGGTCGCATTCACGGACCCCTATGCAAAGAAACATTTGGCGAATATCGGCGGATAGTGCTATACTAAACAAACGAAAATTGGCTATTATATTAAATAAACTGCCCTGTAAATTTTGCCCACTATAGAGGATATCGTTAAGCGACAGGTGAGTGCTAGTTTTAGCGCTAGCGTCGAGCACTACACGTAACTTAGATGTAAGTTTGTCCTCCCTAATGACCCCGTGGTGTGGTATGAAATACGACGGTGTGTCTTCGTAGTTATCTAATTTCGAAGCCACGAGTGATATGTAACCTTCTCTTATATATTCGTTAATGACGCCGTCGTAAGCTTCCTTTAACTGGGGTGAAGCGAGCATCCTACGCTCCAAGCTGTAGAAACGTTTTGCCGCCATTTGACGCGAATCGCCGAGAGATAAAACATCTCCCTTAAAGGGCAGCGCTACACTATATCTACCGTCGCGATCACGAACGGTCGTGCGAACGTAAATTTCCTCGCATATTCTGTCATCTGAGCTAGATATGGGTGGGACGTTCACCTCCTCCATCTCCCAAAATTTGCGGACTAACGACTCGAGCGGTTCGACAGCCATACCACAATAAGAGGTTGCCGAAATACTATCTATGATGGGGGCGGAGCCAATGATAACATAGCCCAATACGGTTTCTAGTGCGTAAGGCGCGGTATGCGAGGAGTTGCCCCCGACCTTATTGTTTAACAAAAGATGAGGGAAAAGCGATGCTCCGATGAGCATGTCTATGTTTCCAGGAACGGCGTAAGTGTCGTCTGCTAGAATCAAATTTTTAAATTCAATCATTGCCGAGGTGTCAACCGAAACGGTTGGCATTCAGTGACCCTATCTACTACTAGTGCCTTTATATCAAAGTTAACATTACGATCTATCCGAGAATAAAATTTTAAATTAATATATCCCTGGGTAGCTTTACTAGTACCTCCGATGCCTTTAACTACAGGACATGAAAGTGACCTATTTAGTACTAAGCCTAAGCGCTGACAACATTGTCGCGTTATAAAGCTATTTTGGGCTCCGCTGTCCAGCAGTGCACGGACGCTTTGTTCGTTCCCACGCGAATCCCTAACCAAAATACGCGCCGTACCCAGTAACACGGTTGAAGGAGGTTGTGCTCCCATATTTGCCAATGAGCACAGAGCGACATCACCAGGTCGACCGCTAGAATCGTTGACCTTAGTAGGGGTGAATTCCTTGTCCGCTTTACTTGACGCCGCTATGTTGCTATTTTCAAAATGTAATAGCGTGTGATGTTTCCTGGCGCACTTGCTACATACGGAACTCGAATTGCATTTTGCAACTAAATGCTTATCACTTAAGCAGTTCAGACATAGGTTGTTTGTCTTTACTAATTTATAACGTTCGCTTGGTGAATATTTACGAAAAGTCGCACAATTATATAAATTACCGTGTTTACCTTTACATACGATACAAGTATGCTGAAGTGATGTTGACGTAGCGGTTACGTAAGTTAACGACCCTGCTATTTTAGATGGTTGAGTCTGTCTACGGTCGACGCACCTTTTAATCTCTTGTTTAACGTTCGGAGAGCGCTGCATCACCTTTATTTGATCTCGCACGAACGATGCTAATGAATGAAAGGAAGGCATCTCCGAGCTACGATGCTCCATTTCAAACGCACGCACGGTGTCAGGGTCTAATTTCTTTAGTGCAATATGGAGAAACACCACGTCCATAAGGTCATTAAATTTTAAATTCTTAAGTGCAGCCACCGATGCCACAAATTTATCTAGAAACTGCTCTAAGCCGTTGATGTTCGCGGATGATATAGGTTTAAGATCGAAAATCTGGTTCAAATATTCGGAAGCTAACATTCTCCTATCTTCATATTTAGTTTTAAGCGTTTCGAATATTAATAAGTAATTGTTTGCTGTAGGTGTAAAACCAGAGCAGATCGACTGTGCTCTGCCACTAAGTTTACTAATTAAGTAATATAATTTTTCAGCGTCCGATAACGATGGGTTATTGTGTATATTGTTTTGAAAACTACCGAAGAAGAAGGGCCACGTCTTAATATCACCATTGAATACCGGAATATCTATTGGCGGCAACCTAATTGAGTCACGAGGACGTACCTGCAATTCCGGCTTTGCTTCGTTTTGAGATTGTAGGAGTTTTGCCGTTCTTTTCACGCGACACAACATATCTTCGAATGCCAGCAGCGGTTGGTAGTTCACTATTTATTTCGGGTCGATTTGTAATTCCAAATGATTAATTTGGTCTAATATTCTTTCGTAATCCGTCCGCAAAGAATCCACCGTTTCAATTTCATTCAGAAAAGTTTCCCGCACCGCTTCTACATTAATGTTCTTTATATGATCGCTAATGTTTTGTATACGTGAAAAAAGTACGTCCCTCTTGGCATAAAGCGTTTTAATTTTAAATTCACTTCCACTAACTGCCATTTTAAATTATTATAACAAAGTTATTAATCACAATTAATCTCACACGCATAAACGATGGACGATGGACGCTCGGTATGCCGTATTACGTAATTAAATCGAACACCTGCTACAGTCGAGGCGACACGTTGCTTGCTAACTCAATGTTTTTATAAAGATTGTCGGGTAATTGTACCAAACGGTTGCTATCACACTGTTTCAATTTTAAACCTTAAATTTAACCAAATACGAGCGCTATGAAATAAACAATTCTGTTTGCGAGTACCTAATCAAAATTTAAACGAACACTATTTACACGAACACTAATTATTCGACCAGAAAATGGTTGGATAACCACTAAACACCAATCTAAATCCTGCCCGAAGTGACCATAAAATGGTGGAGCCACGTGTTTAAGGCTGCCGAAGTCTAGTTCCCCGGTCGAACCTTAAACCTATTGCGCGAATTATTAATCTAAGTGGACTGTATCTACTAATGCTTCTACACTTGTATATGCGGTACAATGCACTCGCTCTTCCCAAAAAAACGAACTATTATGCCAAATCGATGAAAGGAATCCTGCTTGATTAGGAAAACACAAAATTGGAGCGGGTTAAAACTACTATATCAAGCAGGAAAATACTATTAGGAAAATGTTGACTCACCGGGATGTTTCTTCTGTGCGGTCGAGCACTATAACTGCGACTTCTGGAACACTCCGGAGAGAGGCGGTGCGCGACTATATCTCACACGAGGTGAGGCGGGTTTCCTGGAGCTCGACTGCTTCCAGGCTAAAGCGGTTTCTACTAGATGTGTTTCCAACAACGAGCGCGGCGGGAAGAGCTCTTTAGGACACTATTATCCTAGGCGGTGTGGTTTCAACGGCGAGCGCGGCGGGAAGAGGCCACGCGTCGGTCGCGCGTGTCTTATATATCCTCGGTTCCGATGATTACGTGATGTTCTAGAATCATCTTCTTTCCCCTCCCACCCCACCACCCCGATGTGTCGATAGGAGGGTACGAATGATATCGTTTTGGAAAGGGATAACCGATTTGGCAGCCTACCGTCAAATAAAATAAATACGAATGGTTTTCCGCGCAACCATATTTTATTTATTTAAAATTACCACAACATGCAAAACAACCACTTGAAAAGAAATATTTCAATGTCCAGTGACAGTTGACACTATTGTAATCCGACAAATTATATGGACATAAAATCTTGCGTTGCGCTGTATAAGCACTTGTATTTCGATTTTAGTCGACTTACATGTTCATTCATTATTTATTTACCGACTAGGGAAATAATTCATAGTATTAGCTAGGGCACATCCCTAGCTAATACTATGAATTATTTCCCTAGTAAAATATATCGATATATCGTATCGATATTTTTAAACAATAGCGATGAATATCACGTGATAAATACCGATATATCGATATGTTGTCATGTTTTACGTGGTGTAGGCAAAAATTTTATTATGGGGTGACGAAAAAAAAAAACGAAAACAGCACATGATATTTTGTCGATTAATACAACATTTTAAAATATATCTTCAAGAACTTTCAATAAAAGAGCTTACTCCTTTCTAAAGGGCCGGCAACGCACCTGAAATTGCGTTGGTGTTGCGGTTGTTTATGGGCTGCGGTAGTCACGTAACATCGGGTGAACCGTATGCTCGTTTGCCCCCTTTTCTATAAAAAAATATCGAAATTGATTCGAATTCGATACTCCAAACTAAATATCAAATATATAAATATAGCGATAAAAATATCGACGATATCTATCGATATTTTAATGAGGAAATATCAATATTTCGATGTATAGATATTTTTTACCCAAGCCTAAAATAAGATGATATACTCTACGTTTGTGATGGAAAAATGCAAACGAAGTTATCTAAGAGAAAGATCAAAAAGTAAAATTATTCGGGGGTCGTTACTCTTACATAACACCGTATTTGGTTGAGAGCTTTCTTAGCGTGGGCTGCGTAAATTGATAAGGTTTTATGAAAATATTGTACGGAGAAAGAAGGATCGCCAAATCGTACAAGACAACGAAATGTTAGCGTCCCAATATGAAATATGTATGTAAAATACCCTTATTGTTTAAGGTCTTAAAATACACAAGAAATAACTCTCTAAGTAGCCACAAAAAAGTTATACATTTATTTCTATTTTTGTAACTCTTCAAAATTATTTCAAATAATAGTTTTAAAACGCACCTGATGACGATTCATTTCGTGTGTGAAAGGACTTGGTATACAAAGACTATAATTATTCGCGTTTTTATGAATAGTTGTTAATTATAATTCAATTCCTCTCTCTCTCCAATTAGTATATAGTCATCAAATCAACTACTATGCTGGTTTATTATGTACTGGATTCTTGTCATAAAAATAATTATGTAGGTCATAGTTTTGTTCAATTACATATGTACAACAGAACGTCATTTGTCATCGCTTAATCTGTGGTCATCAATCCGCGCCAGTATTGTTATCATAGATAAGAGTGTATATATGGAAATGATTGTTATTTCCTTCTGTTGTTTTGACCTCGGTATTGTTTTACGGACTGATTTTTTCAGATCTTGGATAATTGTGAGAGACATCGTGCAAACTACACTGCTATTGCTATGAGTTAATTGTAACATATGCATTGATACACTTCGCCACCATGTCGTTTTTGAGCTTGATACCAGAGTAATTTCTAAGATCTGCGAGTGGAATTCTTCAAAAATAGTACGTATTTACATATCTATTTACGTTATTACTCTAACATAATACATCATCATAATAAACTATAAACAATCATACATCATAATACAACTCTAATTCTTATTTTAGATCACTGAAGAAGATTATGTATGTGATGCCTGTCAGCAATTGGCAATACAGCATGTTAACTCCACGTTACCTAACGAATCTAGTGCTTCGTCTTTTCGTGGCCACAAGCATGTTTGCATACTCCTCAACTCTTCTCTCAGGCAATACTTTCAAAATAATGATATTTTTATTCTAGACAGGGGATTTAGAGATTCAATTAGTTTGTTAGAGGCTTGCAGCTACAGAACATATATGCCGGAATCTCTGCTTGAGGGTGAACATCAGCAGTCACTACTAAGCAACCTAACAGGAGTCGTTGTGTGACCATATGCCGATGGGTGGTGAAAGTTGTTAACGGGTACTTCAAACGAGACTTTAAAATCTTCTAGCAAGATTTTTTTTAATAAAACTGTTCCACATACGATGCATATGTTTTCCATAGCTGCAAGCCTTCTAAATAAATTCAGTGTTCGATTAAAAAACAGGAATGATGCTGAGCAAATCATAAATGTGATTAGAGAACAATTTCCGTTAAATAATAATTTATCTGATTTTATAAATAGTATGAATATGAATAGACGAACATCTTATTTTACAAGTATTACAGCTCATTTTAATACTAATATTATATTCCCCCGTCTAGAATATAGTGAAGTTATATTATTTGCCCTAGGAACATATCAGATTCAAAAGGAAAGGTCCTATTATAGTGAACATGTCAGGTTACACGGAGGGTATCGAATTGAAATAAGCAGAGAAAACATTAATGTAACAGAGTATTGTTTGGAGGACATATTTCGTGAAAAGTATATTATGTTTATACATTAATTGAAAATAATGTGTCTGGAAGGGAAGCTATAATAGAGTATTGCTGTAATTGTTTAGTTGGTAGAAGAACAGTTGGGTGCTGTGCGCATGTTATGACGCTTGGGTACCTTGGGTGGACCAGACATCAGCTGACAATATCGCCAGTGCCAGCATCACTCCTTGATGTTGTAGTTGTAAGAAGATGATAAATAAAACGTTATTTCGTCTAGCCTACTTATTTCATTAAAGTACTCCTAAATTCTACCATTACACTTCATTTACTCCTGTAACCTACCATTACTCGATTTTTCAATACATATGCAACTTTAGTATTGAAGACTGAAATACAGTAGGTACTAGCGACTAACTCTCTTCAGCTAGAATTGAAATGGTCAAACTACAAAAATGCCTTGAAATCTTTCAGGAAAGACTTCGTGTGATAATAATTACGCCATCCTTGTTTTTTTACACTACATACTGTGCAAGCTAGTGCAATATATGTAGGTGTAGTTTTTATTGAATTATCTAAAAGAAATATCTAAAATCATATTTAAAATAAGACAATTTACTTTATAAATTTTCCACTTCTCGAATAATTCTTCGAAAATTTTAAAATATACCTAGATCACTCCTGTCAATGCTCACTGTTTTAATGACTATCGGTGTAGCCATTCTGAAGTGTAGTGGTAACAGACAGATAGACAAATATTTAAAAAAAAACCGGCCAAGAGCGTGTCGGGCCACGCTCAGTGTAGGGTTCCGTAGTTTCCCGTCCGTCACAATAAGTGTTCCCACTTATGAGTTTATAGGTGGGTATCCATTATGTTCGCGCTCAAGCAGCGCTCCGCGCTCCTGCAACTGCTCCCGGTAGTGGGTACTGTTGTTTCCATCCAAGTTCAAAATGATTTTCCTAGAAAGTCCTTATAAAGTTCTACTTTTCAGATTATTTTCTAAACTTATGGTTCAAAAGTTAGAGGGGGGGGGGAGGGACATTGTTTTTTACTTTTGGAGCGATAATTTCCGAAATTATTGACATTATCAAAAGTGATTCTAGTAAACCCCTATTCATTTTTAAATACCATTCCAACAATATATCACACGTTAGGGTTGAAATTAAAAAAAAAATCACTTCCCACTTTACATATAGGGGGGGCTACCCTAATAAAACATTTTTTTCAATTTTACCACTTTGTTGGCGTGATTGATACACACATTGGTACCAAATTTCAGCTTTCTAGTGCTAACGGTCACAGAGATTAAGCGAGGACGGACAGACGGACAGACAGACATGGCGAAACTATAAGGGTTCCTGGTTGACTACGGAACCCTAAAAATGGTTATTATTTTCTTAATTGAATGCAAATAATGCAGCTGGGCTGTTATTTCGATGTTACAGCCAGCTACTTCAATTTAATTTATTTGTATAGATCGTACAAAGCTTCACTATACAAATGGATGATTCATTCATCAGTTTAATATTTTGGCACGATAACATAAATACCCTTTCACTTTTATTACCTTGAAATATAAATAGAAAAGACAAAATTAAATATTCAAAAATAATTTCCAGAATTGTCTTACGTTTATTTTAGTCTTCTTAGAAGACTTAAGCTATATTTGACGATTCCGTGGCGCGTGGTAATGTTGAGTTGCGCCGCTGAAGGATAGAGATCGGATCCCCCACGAAACCGGATCTGGATCATACATGCTGATCTCGGAATTTACGTACGTAAACTACCTTCACGATGCCGTAGAAAATCACAGTATGTCCTATTTAATTTACCAAATTACTACTTTTATTACGTTATGTGATCAATTTAAAGTCATTTTGAAATAATAATCTCTTACTAAAATAAAAACCGGCCCAGAGCGTGTCGGGCCACGCTCAGTGTAGGGTTCCGTAGTTTCCCGTCCATCACAATAAGTGTTCCCACTTATGAGTTTAAAGGTGGGTATCCATTATGTTCGCGTTCCAGCAGCGCTCCGCGCTCCTTCAACTGCTCCCGGTAGTGGGTACTGTTGTTTCCATCCAAGTTCAAAATGATTTTCCTAGAAAGTCCCTATAAATTTCTACTTTTCAGATTTTTTTCATATTTTCTAAACTTATGGTTCAAAAGTTAGAGCGGGGTGGGTGACACATTGTTTTTTACTTTTGGAGCGATTATTTCCGAAATTATTGACATTATCAAAAAATTATTTTAGTAAACTCCTATTCATTTTTAATACCTTTCCAACAATATATCACACGTTAGGGTTGAAATTAAAAAAAAATCACTTCCCACTTTACATATAGCAGGGCTATCCTAATAAAACAGTTTTTTCCAATTTTTATTTTACCACTTTGTCGGCGTGACTGACACACATATTGGTACCAAATTTCAGCTTTCTAGTGCTAACGGTCCCAGAGATTAAGTGAGGACGGACAGACGGACAGACAGACATAGCGAAACTATAAGGGTTCCTAGTTGACCACGGAACCCTAAAAAGGTCAGAAATAAAGAAATAAAAAACAAGCTATATTTTAAAATATCTGATATAATATTAGGTTTACATCAGGCTCTTAAACTCTTTGATTCTTTGTTTGTCTATTCAAAGATTTTCTTTTGGATTTTCAAAGATACAAAAAAATGTTTGTATTCCATTCAATGAGCTTCAGACAGTGAAACCTATATGCAGGTATATGAACAAAACTTCAGTTTCTCTTTCATTTATGGGCAGCGACAGGGTATAGTAACATTTTTTATTTGTACGGACTGTATAAGATAACAGATTTATAGAATAATCTAAGGTCTAACAGGAAAATGTAACACATTTTTTATTAATATATTTCATACTGTTTGCATGTTTGATACTTTATAAGGCTTCTTCATCATCTTACGTTATGTTTGTCCATATTTAATTCATGTGTCCAAAACGTTTACTTCATCCACTATACGGAAAATTCCCACTCTTTGTCCGGTTTTATAAGGCACAGGTAAAATCGACTCAATTAATGAACTAGTGCTCAGGGCTACGATGTCATCGCTTCGCCTCCGCCATGCCTCTATGTATGTATAGGCAATAGATTAAATAATGTTATAATAACCCTCTGACGCGAAGCGTCGCCCTCAATCGGTAGGAATCTGCAATGTTCACAGGTGAACCGTATTGCAATAAACCACGCATGAAGGCGATATGCCTATTACAGTATTTAATATTTAATCAAGTTGAATATTTAATATATTTTATAAATGATTTAATTTTATATACCGTAGTTTCAAATATCTATTATGTATGGAAGGTTTAAGTCCCTTCTTTATAAATATTAGAGATAAAGCTTTTACACTTTAGAGACATATATAATTTAAATAACACTAGTTTTTACGAATTTTATCGCTATTAGACGTTGAACATCTCAGTACCCCCCCGTGACCATGGGTGCTGTAAATTGCTAGAAACGTCGGGTATTTCAAAAGTTAAATATACGCGATAAAATCCTTAAAAACTAGTACCTACCTATTATTTAAATGTGTAGAGCTGGCGTAAATATAAGAAATCATTACATATATAATTGTTTTTGTTTCAAATACCCTAATATTGTTACACGACCTGTATACCCTAACTTACTTATGTCTGTCTCTATATATGCATCGCAGACAGTTATTGAAAAATGTATTGGGAAATTAAAATTTTTAATAAAAAGTAGGTTTAGGATTTTAATTTCAAGTGTTCGGTCTTAGTATTTATTAAATCTAAAATTTCAAAGCCAAATTTTCGAAGTTCAATGTTTAGAAGAATTACGAGCAAGACAAAAGTGGGTTTTTAAACTCGCTCGTTTCTTAAATAATCACAAAAAGCTTCAGAAAATATTATACTAAATAATGTATGCTTCATGTTGCTTAGATGATTAGCACTCGCTGTAAATCTCACAATATACGAGGAAACATGATTCGATCACCGCCGGCAACAAAAATTGTTAAATGCAACTGGAAGTGCTGATTTACCACGTGCTCGAATATGAAGGAAAATATCGCGAGGAAACTTGCACGTCTGAGAAATAAGAAAAAATTATTTCGAAGACTTGTTAAGATCGCTAACACGCATTGGGGCAACGAGGCGGACATTTCCTTGCCCTAAAACCCTGTCAGAAATGAGAGAAGGCCCGTGCCCAGAAGTGAGACTTATATAAGCTGTAACTTTAACTTTTCAGCCTATTAAAAGTCCACTACTAAACAAGTGCCTTCCCCATAGATTGCATAATAGGTTGGATATCTTATAGTTTCCACGCTTGGCAGACGGGATGATAACTACAGTACGTATTATATTGTTATCAGAAAGATAAATACGTGGTAGAGCCATGCTGCAGTTATATTAGTATATAGTACTCGTATAGTTGGAGCACGAACGGGTCGGCTCGACCGGGGATGGACCACGCTCTCACAGAATACCAGCGTAAAATAGTAGCTTAATGTTGCTGTGTTTCGTATGGTAAGTGTAGAGAACCGGAGACCCTTTTTACTGGAAACGAGGCATTCTAGCATAGTCCTCACGGGTGACAACGCATCTGCATTTTGATTCGTAATCGAGCAAAGATGTAGATGTCTATGGGCCACAGCAACCACTTACGTTCGTATCGTTTGTCACCCTATCATATATATATATATATATATATATATATATATATATAAAAGAAGCTGCTGCCCATCTTCTGTTTCATCTCCCCCATCGCTTCGCTTCAAGTCGTACTCTCTTGATATGGGGTAGTGCAGTGGGTAATAAATATCACAAACCTACAAAATCTAGAAGCAGCGATATACGAACATTAGTATTTTTATAATTTTCTCTCCATTTGATGTCTTGTTGTGTATTTTAGTCTCCAGAGTACAGACAGTAAACAGTTGTATCTGTGTACTTTATAGCTCTACCATCGTAAATATTTTTACTGCGTTTGCCCTTCAAGTTGTTTTCTTTTACTGAATATACTTCATGATTTTTTTCTTGATATTTTCGAATTTGTTAGAGAAACGTGACAGTCTATTTTAACATGCTATTTACAGTTAGAATTTTTATTTGTTAATTGAATGAAAATAACAAACATACATGCAAGGATCAAGCGTTTTGAATTATTGCTCATAAGCATAGTCCTCATATATTTCTTACTTTAAATTCTTTACTTTTCTTTAACATTTTATGATATTAATATGATTTACTAAATATTAGTAACAACAAATCATCGAATAATTGATGAAATTTGAACATAGTTCATTAATTTTTTAATGCGAGCTGTATTCGTCTTTCAAATACACATTAATGAAACAGATTTAAACTATTTATGGTTCATAAAAGATAGCTTGATCTCTGCGACAGCTGTCAATAAAATCACGCCTATGAAGTCCTGAATTTCTTAGTAGTACAGACAGTACCTGTCAATGTCATACTTTATGGGCAAGCACTAATTAGGTCGGCATGCCCATAAAGTATGACATTGACAGGTACTGTCTGTACTACTAAGATATTCAGGACTTCATAGGCGTGATTTTACTGACAGCTGTCGCAGAGATCAAGCTATCTTTTATGAACTATAAATGTCTTTGACATTAATATATGAAACGCCGATATCTAATATACAAAATATAAAATAAACGTTTTTGTTGCCTTGGCATAGACTCACAGACCACTTAGAAAGAAAGAAAGAAAGAAAGAAAGAAAAACTTTATTTGAAATCACAAAGAGAAGCAAAAAACTTGAAATACTACAATAAAAAATAAAATGGTTTTTTGTGAAGTCAAATTAGGTCCCTATTTCAGCTAACTGCTGCTGTACTAAATGACAGCAGCGCTGATTTTCAAATAGAGCCCAATATTCACTTCACGGACGATCATATATTACTTAAACCTAAAAAAAAGAAACAACCATTCTGAGAAGTGAGTGGGGAAGGAATCAATATAACAGAGGTATTATTTGGAACTAATAACACAATGTAGTGAACTGTACACTTGCATATCACATATATATCTATACATCAATACATAAGTATATACATCATACACATTTAAATGCACGTACCTATACATTATAAAGTGCTCAACAGCTCAACATCATATAGTATATTATCTAATCTTAATAAACTAAAAAACTGAATTTAATTGTAAAGACTTTGCGATTTAACAACCATAAACAAAGAAAAGAAACGAAACAGTGAGTAAACTGAAAAATTAGTGAGGGAATTAAATAATTATATGCAACCTTAAAGTAATTACGTGCATAGTATGCTTTGGAATAACAGTAAATTCACAGCGCATTCAGTTAACCTTTCTGTATTAATTTGTGGGCAACATTTTAAAATTCTTTGACGAAAATCTCTACGCATAGTGAGTATTTTTTATGGTCGATGAACAACTCCAACATCAGGGGAATAGCAGGTGCGTTGCTTTTCTTTTATAAAGGAGTAGGCTCTTCTTATTCTTGAAGGTCCCTATTGGCGTGGATGATATCGTGAGTTTTGACGTGATGTGTGTTCGTGAAATTTGGCGGTTGGAATTAATCCGAACAATTCCTAAAAACATTCCCCGAGGTAGATGTGAAAAAAATGCAAAATAATGCAATATCCCTTCACATCGCCAGTCAATCAATCTGATCAGAAAGAATTCGGTCAACGACGATCCGAGCCGCTTAGAGCTGGATGCGGTCAAGTGGAAGGCCAATCAAGGAATAATTCATGTGAATTCAAACTTGCGCTTTGTGAAGTTGCAAGCGATGTGCCAGATGAAATACTGTACCGATTTGCTGAGCACGCTAAGCATTTTAGAGGCCTATTTGGCCTTCCCTTCCAGTGACCACGAACACATTATTCGATGTGTCAACACCGATGATTTTAATCCTAGCTGAGGCAGCAAGGAGAGTACAGAGACAGAGGGGTTCATTTTAGCGGTAATCGCGCAACCTTGTGTGTTCTTGGGATTGAAGTTGACTAGATTTAGTCACCCCCAATCTCAGAATTTGAACAACAAAGTCTCGACGTCAGACACAAGTCAGACACTCTGTGCAATTATTTGACCACAGACTATTTTATGTTTGACATTGGCAATATGAACGTAAATAATGAATGTTTTATTTTATTTTATTTGATGTATCACTAACAAATGTAATTAATATAAAAAGGGGTACAAAGATTTTCCTTTACACTTACACAGACACAACAATATACCCAGATATGTAAGCTTACCTAAGCCTAATACATACAAGGGACGTATCATAACTTAAGCACCCGTATTTTGGGCATTGTTTATAAATTTTACTGATAACAAAACATTTTACTACAATAAATATTTCATAAGGGTATAATTAAGGAATTAAAATATTCGTTATAATATAATTCATATTGCTTCTGTCATCTTGTATAATTAAATTTATCTTTAAACAGAAAATATTTCAGAGTTTCAACATTATTACCTACTTTTCGTTTTTAGAGACTGTAGGTGTATGATCAATATAATAAAAATAACTGTTATAGATAACAGATGACGTATACCTTTGATCGATTCACGATTGAGCGCGGCGATAACTTACGAAAATTATGAGAAGTTGGCAAGTGATCAGTCATAACATAAAAATACCACAATAGAGTGCGTTTAAACACAAGTTTTTGGAAGATTGTTGATTTGGCTTTGGATAATTCGTATCAATATTAACAATTTTTATTTATTAATATTGTACTCTATGATACATCCAGGCCTGGAGTAATTACTATTACGCCTTAAAAATGCTAGTCCCGTGCGAAATTTGAATCCGCAGTGCCACAGCAAATGCCTAGCCCCTGCGGTAAAGAAAAGTCTGTTGATAAGCAACCGTTCATCAGAACGTTTTAGTCTATATAAACACAACATCTATCAGAATACACCGCGTGTACTCTATTATGATGAATAATAAGATAAGTTTATGGATAGTTTGATAGTAATAAAACGATCAAACATTCGCTTCTTTTTGCAACGAATGTGCAATAATTTTAACCAACTTTATTATACAACAAAATATGTACGTTGAATGTTTTGTTAAGCAGCTACATATTTATGACTAAGTGACAGTAAGTGACAGGAGTTTATGTCTATTTTACGTCGTGTAACGGGCGCAACATCTCGCTTACATTTACAAATCAAATTTTTTTCTAATCTACCTACAGAGCCCAGGTAATTTCAAAAGTAGTAAAATAATACAAATATTTGAAATAAAGAAATACAAGAATGTGGGAGATCCTGTCACCGTCCCTTCAATAACAGATTCAGGCAAATTTACTTGTTTAATTCTTAATTCTGTCTCTTTGAAATTTCCGTTTTTGAACTACGGTATATTTGGTGCTGAAAAAAAAGGTGTTACCTGGAAATTACTAGAAAATTGGTAAATTAATAGTTTTACAGATTTCTATGTGATTTTTTCAAATTTATACTTTGCCAGAGCTTTTTTTTTTTGGAAAAATGGCGCCTAAAACAGTATTTTGAAAATATCTCCCTTCCGATTCATTTTACGATGAAAAAATTTGTATAGTAAATTAAACTAGAGAAAATTTTCTATACTTTAGGTTATAACCTTTTTTTTAAATAAATAGTTTTAGCGTATAAACGCCACAAAGTCTGCTTTAACATGCGTTTTGGCATAATAGTCGCGTTTTTAACGTGGTATCCCAGTAGACATAATCCAACGGAAATCTATCCAGGTAAAAATACCAAATGACTATAATACAGAGCTAAAACGTGATATAGATATCACTTATGTTTCGTAGAAACTGACTAAAAATTAGTTTCTCGAAAATCATATCAAAGAGATGGAAAGAGGGGTACAGTCAATCTATACATACCCTAAAATCATAAACAGACTTTATCAGTTTGTCTTTTGCGTTTGTGCGCGTCAATCTCCAAAAATCAATTTGGATATGGTTTTCAGTGATATGTTAAAATACGCTCTGGCGGGACTTATATATATGTTCTAATTTGTAAGGAGAAATCATCATTAACTGTTTTTTTTTATTTGACAATTTGTGCATGTACTCTGGAATAAAAATAAAAAAAATTCTTCAAAAAATCTACTCTTAAAGTTTTAAGATCAGCATTCGAATTTTGTATGAAAAAATTTGTTTTAAGACATAACGCAAACCGCTGAACGTATAAGCATGAAATTAGAGCAATAGCGTAAAACTAGTATGTTCATTGTACAATGCATTATAATTAAGTTTGAATAGCAGAGAAAATTGTTTTTACTTACATCGCTAGTTAAACCTTAAGGGTTTACATCAAAGTAATTTACTAAAGAATTATAAAAAATTCTTAAAAAGCTTAAAATCTGCGATGGTATGGGTCTATCTCCTAAGGTATTATACATATACTACCTACACTATAGTAACCATTTCAATCTTCAAAATATTTATTTTTAATAAATGTAAGATTATTTGCGAAGCTATTTTCTCCAATTTATTATTAATATTTATCTGGATAAATACATTAGTTAAATTGGGCACTTAATGCAAATTAAAACTATCTTTTACTATAAATCATTTAAATAAATGCCTTAGAAAATATCACAGGTTCAAAATTACGTGCCACTAAAAAAATCAGGGTTGACCGTTGTATCCACATAAAAATCTGCATTTTTTATAGGATAGGGTGACAAACGAGTACACAGTCCACCTGATGGTTAATGGTTGCTGTGGCCCATAGACATCTACATCTATCCTCGATTACGAATCAAAATGCAGATGCGTTGTCACCCGTGAGGACTAAGATGGAATGCCTCGTTTCCAGTAAAAAGGGTCTCCGGTTCTCTACACTCACCATATGAAACACAGCAGTATTATGCTACTGTAATACCCTGGTATTCTGTGAGAGCGTGGTCCTCCCCCGGTCGAGTAGACCCATTCGTGCTACAACTATACTACTTACATAACTGCGGCATGGCTCTACCACGTAGTTTTTGCTCAAATGGCATATACCACAAGATAATGGAAAAGTGAATCTTGAAATGAAAATTATGTTAATTTACGTTTTAAAAATGACTTTCAAGAGTTGGTTGACAATATTCATCTCGAAATAATTGTATGTATATGTATCTATATCTATATATCCGCTAACGATTAAGTAGGTAAGATAAATGACTTGATTCTCTCGAAGATCAATACACCGACGCAAACATACTGCTATGACATAGTACTACAGTGTATACGCTGTGCTCGACTTGGAAGATGCTATTCATTTCCCAACAGAATTTCTAAATTACTTGCAGCTTTTTGGAATGCCACCAAATAAATTGTTTTTCAAAGTAGCGTGTCACGTATGTTATCAAGGATATGAAATTAACATAAAGACTTTACCTGCAATTGTGTACATTACAAAATGTGGGTTTAAAATCATTCATAGTAGAGTGCACAATACTGACTGTGCAACTGGAGAAGTCCCGGAAGTGGTTAAGTCCCCGGAATCCAGTAATACCAACAGACATTTACAATTAAACTACTGTAATTTTCTATAAAATTTAAATTTTTAAATGATGATCAATAAATCACTAAGACAAACATTCAACGATACGGCCTTAGACCTGAGCGTTGAGCGTTTTTCTCATGAACAGCTATTTGTAGCCACTTTGCGTCATTTCCAGACATATTCTATTTGCTATGTGTAAAGTTAGCTGTAGACGTTGTATATAAAACATACTGTAATAACTGACAGTAATGATAAAACTTTAACATTAACAGACAAAATTACCCACTGTTGTTAAATCTGTAAGCCGTGGAACAAATTTGTAAGTTACAACTAAAACCAACGAACGTTAACGTATTTTTATATTATTCACGTTTCTAATTGAGAGCCATGTGATTAAATATAATAATAAATAAACATTGTAAAATAAATATACTATTTTATTGCATAGCGCACTTATCGTAACGATCTTAACAATAAAAAGCCACAAACTAAATCTAAATCGATCGAATAGTGTTTTTAAACATAATAGATCCACATAATTTAAATTGCACCCGTGCAAATCCTGGGTGGGTTGCTAGTATCTTATAACTCTAATTGACCTCAAAGTGTCCCAATTCGATGTTGTTTTAACTGCCAAAAAATATATAAACGCGGCTAAATTGCGTGTTTTCAATTGGTGCCAAGTTGTGTTCGACATTATTGTTTAATTGTTCAACAATGTTCTAGTCGCTGTAATTGGTTATCAGTTTATGATTTCTAAGTCTTTTGCTCGATAAATTATTATCACGAATAAGACATTAGAAATAAAATACATAAATAAGACTATCAATGACACACCACCGGCAATTCAGATAGTCATTCAGATTGCCAACGGCTTTCAATTGCTCTAGTAAATATCCGTTCTTCTGAGAAACATACACCTAACATAAATAAGTCACTAAATTAAGACAACGTAAAAAAGATCCTGTCCAAGATAATCACGTCATGAAATAATTATAACAAACGACCTAATCCTTTGGAAAGATCAATATACATTAGCTTGGTCACATGAATTTCTATATTTATTACATTATTATCAGCAACAGAAGCCTATATAGAGAGCGAACGTTTCACTATCAATAATATGTTTCAATCTGAGACATTCAAACGCAAGCAAGATATTAAAAGACGGCACTGGTGATTATTTTTACACAGACGGTGTCAATATTTCTCGGGAACTGGCCGTCGAGTGCCGGCACATACTTGTGTCTTATGTCGAATCTTTGTTGAACAGTCTCTTACTGGGGGCGACTAAATAAAATCTAGTTCAATTCCTCAAAAGACACAGAAATGCGTGTTTACCAGGTTCACCCCAGTGCCAGAATTTTCCACTTGACCGCATCCGGCGATGAGTAGCCTGAATCGTTTAAGACCTAAGTTTTCTCCTTTGCATGACTTATTTGTGGTTTTCGCTACCACCAGCGTTTTCCGGATCACCACGATTTAGGACTTAGGGATATTCAGGAATAAAGAATTTTCATTTTTAAAAGCTCAACAATGCACCTGAAATTCCCTTGGTATTGCTATCTTTCATGGGCGGCGACAGTCAGGTGAGTCGGTGGTCATCAGGAGAGCCGCATGCCCGTTTGCTCAGTAAGTACAACAGAACCAAATAAAGAATGATGACGATCTAAATCGATTCGTTGGCCCTACTTTAATGACGATAAAAGAAAATCCTTTTTGTCACTTTAAAAAGCCAAAATTTAATGATATTTATTAGATTGCGCTTTGACATCTCCTATATGCAAAATTTAAATTACCAAGACCATTAACAAGGTGTAACAAGGAGGTGCGAGACATCTGGTACAGTCATCGTCAATCCACCTACCAAGCGTTATGACTACGTAAAATCCATCCTAAGAACTACTACCACAGTTAGGAAGTTATAAAACATATATATGAAGTTGAATAAGAATAAGAATTTTGAATAAGAATTCCAAAAAAATTCTCTTAATAGCTAGATTTAGAAAAGAAATACTTAAATGATTTTTCCAAGTATTTTCAAGTAAGGCTTTTCCAACTATTAATAAATTAACAAATGTGTAACGGATATTAAGCAAATCGTATTACGCTTGAATAAGTACTATTATTTAAAAAAATAAATCAATCACACTTCTTGAATCATTTAAAATTAACTATTGAACATGGCTGTTGGCAATTAGCCCGTAGACTGAACTATGTGTAAATGAATTGTTCTGGCCTGTAAGCGCTTGCTAATAGAACGTGTAATATACTAATATATTGATTTTAAAGAGTCATTAGTATTACTGGCTTTATTTTCTATTATATTTTACTACCATGTCATAAACAGTAAAACATTAATTAAATATTATGCATGAAAAGTTGAATTGTATCCCATAAAAACAGGTTGATACGCCCTTGTAGAAACTGTTATTAGCGATTAAAACAAACGAATAAACTGTAAGCCCATTGTTTGTTTTAAAATAATGCTCAATTAATTTTTTTTCGTATTGCATTAGTAAAATCGTCTGCCCACACAAATAAACGAATACCAAATTACTAAAGTAATCATAACTGCAACATAATTTAAAACAATATACACCATACATTTATTTGCGTAGATTTACTAAAACTTTAACTTTACTAAAGTTATATTATAAAATTTTACTTTAACTAGCTAACTGTATTTTGTATATATTTTTTTCTTTATTGATCATAGAACCAGCAGCACGTTATAAATATTAACAGAAGTTCTCAAATAATCCATAATACCAATAACATATTCTTACTTTATATACATATACATACTATAGCTTGTGATAGTTGACAATCTAATAATACTAATTATATAGGGCATTAATATATCAAAGTTATTTTAAAAATAAGTTTAAACAAAAAAGAAACAGACAATAAGCAGAGATAAAAAAATAATATTACACAACTGTCTGACTATACGAATACAATGAGCAATGTGTGTGTGTGTGCGAGCGTGCGTGCGTGCGTGCGTGCGTGAGTGCGTGCGTGCGTGCGTGCGTGTGTGCGTGTGTGCGTGCGTGCGTGCGTGCGTGCGTGCGTGCGTGCGTGCGTTCGTGCGTGCGTGCGTGCGTGCGTGCGTGCGTGCGTGCGTGCATGTATGTGTGTGTGTGTGTGTGAAAGAGAGATTTGAAGTAACTATAGACGTAACAGTTAAAGTTAAATGTAATCAATTTAAGCTTATTTTCAGTTCTTTTGTCACGTCCGTCAAAATCTACCAACGATCCGGAATATTCTACTTACAGTTCGGAAAACATCCAGTAAAAAAGTTATAGTTACATTAGAAATATAAAAACTATGTGCTTACATTAATGAGTTACAAATAATAAAACAATTTTAAGGTGGTATAATAAAACATTATGTGTACGTTTTTATTGTTACGATATATAGGTGTGTCACAAAAATAGGTATCGATAAAGGAGACATGAAATAATGAGTTCTTTTTTTCACGCTTGACGTAAGTGCTTAAAAGCATTTTGTCGGGCGTAAATAAGGCAGGCGCGTATAATGGTTGGGTGATGCTCGATCTCATTTATACCTTTGAAATACTCAGGTAAACGCCTGTTGAACTTAACTACCTACATAGAAAAGTTCCAACTGTTATGTCGTCCTAAAGGATGCATCAACCGAAACCACCGGTAATAGCCGCGGAAACATGGTGGGCGTCGCTTTCTAAGCGTCCTCATTATTCATAAATGTGAACTGTGCAGACTTTGTAATAACTTTCTGATAAGATCGGATGACCCATTCGATACGGACGTCATTACGTATGATAAAGGAATGACTTTTGTATTTTTAGCTAACGAGAAATTAAAATGCTAATGCTAAGAAAAAAAAAGACCCTGTAGTACAATTGCTTTTTGACTGGGAGACCGAGTGTAAGGAGAAGTTGAGTCCCTTCGTAGATAAAATCACCTCTCTTTACTGGCTACGTTTCGGTGACACTTTGTGAGAACCGAAGTTTTATCTATGCGATACAGGACCAGGTTAATAAGACTAACGACTATATATATAGCTGTCATGATGTCATGTTACTTAGCTGTCATCACCGGTAGTTCGGCGCTTTCCTCAAAACAATAACTAAAGCATAGAAGGAGCCTGTATAACAGCTATACATACATCTCTTTTTTTCAAAGTATGTCAGAAAGAGATAAATAAAAGTTTGTCAATAGGTACCAATGTACATTCAGCAAACGTCAGTTTGGATACCTTGGTTACCCTTGTGCTACTAATTTAAAAAGAAAGATTTAAAAAAGTTTTTTGTCTATAGCTATGTTCATCTCAAATTGTTCGTATAATATGCTGGCTTGTCTTCAGGTTGTCAAACTGTGTTAAAATTGAGATTTGGCTTGTAAATTATAATTATTTCGCAGTGTGAAAGTGTGAATCGAAAAATTAATAAAAAGAACAATGTCCTGCATTATAGTGGGATGTAAATCCCATTTCTCCAGGAAAGAAAACGTCTCCGAAAACATTAGCTTTCACCGATAAGTCATTATGTCAACATTTGATACACAATTTACGAGCATTTTTAATTAATAGAAATTCACGTTTTTTGTCATTTTTACTTTAAATTAGAATAATCTTTTAACAAATTAAGTTTTTTACGTATTTCGGAGTAATAAAATTTAATATTTGTAGTTTAAAAATTTTAGTTAAAATTTTGGCAATAGTGTTGGAAAATATATCTCTAGCATATATTATCGATAGTTTTACGATTAAATTACAGTATTCCCACGGACTTTAATTTAAGACAAAAATGGATCGACGATATTGCACGTCGCAAATAGGAGTGGAAAAAGCACTACCGTATTTGTTCCAGGTATTTGAAATGATTGCTTTATAAATTTTGCACACAAATGGCGCAGGTCGAAATTAAATGCTATACCTTCACTACATCTTCGCAATAGCAAACATTATACAGTAATATCCTTTTTACAATAAACCTGTTTATGTTGTACATCACTGTTGTTTTGATTTGTTTAAAAATTAAATTGCTGATTACACGGTGTTGATATTTTTATGTTGATATTTTGACTGTTGACATTAAGTATCTTACCCTTAATATTAAAAATTGTTTATTATTATTTCCCCCATTGTTTATTTCGTTTAATTCATACATTTCCTTTGATGCAAAAATAACATAAAATAACTAAATTGTTCTAGAAATATAGCAGCCCTGCATCTACACTGGCGACTGCATCAACATCCAGTGTGTCTGAAAAGAATATCGCATTAACATCCGGTGCAATAACGAAAATTGCACCTACACCATCCGGTGAAACATCAACCAGCACATCTGATTCTAGTGTAAAATTAACTACTACAGTTAGATTTAGCTCGACACCAAGTCAGCAAGAATTAATTAGTCGTGTATCTAAATTAGAAAATCTATCTATCTTATTGACTCAATCACCACACAGCAAAAATCTTTATTGGTACAGCAATGTATATCACTACTAAAAAATTCTGGAGCTGAAGTTGCGTCGCTCACTTTTGATGGCGCTTCAACCAATAAAGCTATGTGCAATATTTTGGATTGCAATGTCGATGCATTTAATTATTCTTTTAAAGTTAATGATGATGATGTAGTATATCTATGATCGAAATTAGAATAGGCTCCAAATTAGGCTTAGGACAGCCTAAATATTTTTTAACAGTAATTAATAAAATATCGCAAATAATATTGCCATTCAGTGATTTAGACGAGCATTCGTTTGACAATGATTTACTAGACGATCATAAAAAATTGTTTATAAAGTTGATCAGCAAAGAGTTTTTAAAAATTAGGATTCACTATATTACCAAAAAGTTTTCTGCTTCTAAAGAAAAAAATAGGACATTTTTAAATAAGACAATTATTTTTAAAGGACAACAATTTATTTATTTATTTCGTATTATAATGTGTTGTATATAGAATTTGTGTGAAATTATATAATTTTTTTTAATTTTATTGTTGTATTGAATATTCTCACTATTTCCAATTTGTATAAGTACTCTGTGGTTTTTATTAAGGTTGCGAGGCCAAGAATCACTAGCACTCGGATGTTTTTTCAGTAGATTGGTAAAAAAAATTTTTAGAACCTCGAACGCTACTGAAATTATGGCCAACCCGCCGCGCCGCCTTAGAATAATGATGATAGTTATGTAGAGGTATTAAACTCTGAAAATCACAGACAACATATTATAAATCTGAGGATATGATTCCACGCTTTCATGATTTTACCATAGACAGAAATACCAGTAGCGATATCGGCATTAATTATTTGTACCGGTACATCACTAGTTAATACTCTTTTGTTTGTGATAATGTACGTTTTAATTATCTAGTACTACTTCTATGCTTTAGTTATTGTTCTGAGGCGCTTTCTAACTCTTGCTTTATTATTAGAACTTGTCACAAACCGTGTTCGAAAGTTACCGAGTCTAGCTCTTCTAGGATAAGACTATTCTTGCGAATAAACCTGATATTAGGGTAATAGACCGGGTACAACTACGACATTTTCAGTCATCATTACTCCCATTTTATAAATTGAGAAGGGAGAACTTACTATAAAATACTAGAACTAACTATAAAATATCTAGACCTACTTAAATAAATGAGAGTAGGTTTGCTTACAAAAATTAGTGCTGTAGTCGTTGCTCACTCCATTATGGACCACTTCGAACTTAAATGCCGAAGACGATGCTACTCGATGCTGCCTGAATCGTCCGCCGGTTTATTTCCCTTTCCCTCTTACCCTTCGCCTGCTCGTCACCCCTGCAGAGAGCTAGCGTTTAGTTCATCATCACCATTATTACAGCACTTCACAAGTCCACAGCTGGACATAAGCTTCCCCTAAGAACGCACAGTCCTGAACTACCTGGACTGGCCTTACACTCCACTTCCGGGTACGAGGTTGCCACTCGGGAAACTTTTTTTCCATCATTTGTCGGTTCTTTGAGCTATATGGCTGGACCATGGCCACTTCCATTTACTATTCTGTTGGACTATGTCGGTTGCTCTGTTTCTACTGCAGATATCCTCATTTCTAAGTCTAACACGAAACATCGATCATCCCTCTTTATAACTTGCTGAGCGATCTTGAGCTTCCTCATACAGCCAGCACTAAAGGACCATGTTTAAGATCCATATCTCATCAATGGCAACACGCACATGGTGTTTTTTATAGGATAGGGTGACAAACGAGCACACAATCCACCTGATGGTAAATGGTTGCTGCGGTCCATAGACATCTACATCTACCCTCGATTACAAATCAAAATCCAGATGCGTTGTCACCCGTGAGGTCTAAGATGAAATGCCTCGTTTTCTGTAAAAAGGGTCTCCGGTTCTTTACACTCACCATACGAAACACAGCAGCATTAAGCTACTATTTTACGCTGGTATTCTGTAAGAGCGTGGTCCTTCACCGGTTGAGCCGACCCATTCGTGCTACAACTATACTACTAATATAATTGCAGCATGGTTCTACCACGTATAAATTGTATTATCTTGTTTTCAAGTTTTTAAGGTATACCTGACGAGAAGACGTGTCATAATGTCCCGAACTCTGCCCAGCCGTGTTGAATATGTCGACTGCCCTCTTGGTCGGACCTAGTTGAATTATTTGTCCTGGGTAAACATACTCGTTGACAACTTCGAGCCTAGTGTTCTCAACACCTACTGGTATAGGTTTGAAATGGTCTTTACCGATGACCTTTGTTTTGTCCACGTACATTTTAAGACATATCCATTGGGAGATTCTTGCGATTCCGCCGCAGGGATTATATCGTTGGTAAATCGAATGTGAGCTATACATATAAACCGTAGATATAAATACTGTAATCTTTTCAGTCCAGTAGCTTGAAAACGTATTCCGATGCAGAGACGAAGAGTTTTGGGGATATAGTGGCATGTGTCCCTTTTTTATTATGTCGCTTAGTCATAACTAGATAGACATAACTAGTCCGGTCAGTCAGTTTTATATTTTGTACGATTAATTAGTTTAGTTCGACAAAGTGAAAGAAAAGTGTTGTGTTCTTAAAATGTTTACCTAATCTGGACAAAATGCGACCAAGTCTAGTTTGATTTAGACATTTTTAATCAAGTTAATGCAGATTCCGCAAAATGTAAACAATTTTATTCTTCAATATGCAAAGACTTGAGATGACTGATAGCTGTGTTGTAATAATTCCTAGAAAGATATTGAACAATGTAATAGAGAAAAACTAATGGTATTGTTATATGATTCGATTATTGTAAGATTGAAGATGTTAGTATATCTACAAGAGAGTATGTGTTGTTAAAGCGTATATCTTCTATCGATGCTAATAGTACCGTGAAAGCTGTACAAAGAGCTGTGTGTTTGTGTGTGCTTAGTGGAAAAAGCTAGTTATCAGGTCCATGTTGTCATATGAGATGATAACTGATCGAAGGGACGCTGTCGTTCATTGAATTAGGTGTGAGATGACGGGTAGAGAGCCAGTTATCTGGCCCACGTTGTCATATAGACGATGGCTGCTCAAAAGGACGCCTTAGCTAGTATTAGTTTGCATGAGGTCAAACGTATGTCGCCTTGCGTATGTGTGTGTAAATGGAACGGATAGGGACATTGTACCTATTCATGTCAGAATAGACGAGCGGAATAAGTGGTGATTAATAGTGTTTGCTACAGAAATTAATGAAAATACACGCCCGAGGACGGTTGTATGTCAGAATTAGCCGTGTAGGCAAGTCTATAAAACACTGGTTAGGTCCAGAGTACAAAGGGTTTACTCTAGCAAATCTTCGTATCGTTAATAACCTGGCATCCTTGTTGTTTATAGGATTTTTGAGAACAACTTCATCGGGAAGCGTACAATATATTTGCAACGAAATGTTAATGATCTGCTTATTGTACTTTCTTGTATTTTATGTTGTATCGCACGTATATTTTTGCCATCCATCATGATTGAATCTGAAGATAATCCTCTTTCACTTCTGAAGATGAACCAGCTGAAAACATATATATTACCATTTATTTACTAATGTTTAAAATCATAAATGGGTATGTTAATACCCTACTTGGTATAAACATACTTTATTTTTTATGATATTAATTTATGATTTTTGAATCACTATTACGGATTTAATGTTACTAACGGTATACTCGTATACTGGTGTATTATAAAAAAAGTCTCCACACCATGTTAGTTCGTCTGTGCACTATGTTAAAATACCTATGAATGCTGAATGTACTTACTACTTTGTTATAAAATATATGCTAATTATAATAGCGGTGAAAACTACTAGACAATCGCTTTTAGTTTGTTTTTAGGTTATTATTATATTCATATTTAAATTTTTAATTTTTCATATTCCCGTTAGATGCGGTAAAACTAATACAACTATTGTAATGTATAGACTATCTATAAGGAATAAATCGACATGTATTTCATTAAGTTTTACACGTGGTGACTGGTAAGGCCATGCTGCAGCTATATTATGGTTGTAGCATGAATGGGGACCATGGAAGGACCACGCGCTCACAGAATACCGGCGTAAAATAGCAGCTTAATCCTGCTATGTTTCGTATGGTGAGTGTAGAGAACCGAAGACCCGTTTTACTGGAATCGAGGATTGCATATTAGTCCTCAAGGGTGACAACGAGTCTGTATACAACATGAGTATATATACAACATGTAACAAATACCCGGTGGTTCCCGTTAACTGCGTTATCAGAATCAGTATACAAGCATATCGAAATATTTTTTTTTAAAAAAAAAACCATTTAAAGGAAATAAAACTAAATTTGGAAATTAATTATTTTTTTCTTTTTTTCGTTTTTCTGAAAAAAAAAATGTTTCTCTACGATTGGCTGCTGATTCTGATAACACACTTAAGGGGTTTATTAAAGTTTTCTTTTATAGTGTGTTAACATAACGTAAATACATTATTTACAACATTTAAAAACTTTTACTTCTCCGCAAAAACCTTTCAATGAGACAATTGGCAACGACCAGTCGTCTCTATGTGATTTATGTTTGCACCCTTTACTAATTTCAGCCACCTCTAATACTACTCCGGTTCCTACTCTTGAAATAAGAAGTCGCCAGTGTCTATGCACGTAGTGTCTCACACAAGGGCTTAACCTAATACGTAAAGGACAAAAGTCATACCGACGAGTCTCTTGCCATCGTCTCTAAATGCGAGTATTTCACAAGGCTCTTAAAAGGGATACATTTATCAAGACGAAAGCGCTTGGAATAAAGTCGTTAAGAAAATTTTGAAAAGTTAAAAACTACGCTACCGATAGGGTTGACGGTCGTCTCATTTAGATTACTACGCTCTTGCACAAGCATTAAATCCGTTTATTACAAAGTGAATAGGCTTTTGTTAAGTCAGTTCGCTTCACCATTTTAGGCTACATCACCACTTACCATCAGGTGGGATTGTAGCTAAGTGTTGGCTTAGAATTATATAAAATATTTTCCAATGAGGCTTGGAACTTTATAGTAATACAGCTCAGAACTGGAAGGCAGACTAAAATGCCAAAAATTATTATTTAATTTTTTAAACAGTACTTATTACTATTTTTATAATAAAATATTCTTTCTAGTACCGTACACATTTATAACGTTATACAGATAATATGAAAATCGCATGATGGATAGATGTAAGAATAATAGTTCACCTACGTAACTAATGTAAAATTTTATTGCACTGCAAATTGTAAGAAATTTGGTGTGAGTTTTCTCAACGACAGCTACCAAGTGCAATATTATCCGATACCTTAGCTGAAACCAAAATAAAACCAGAACAAGAATCGTATCGATAAAGTGGACTTTGTTTTAGAACTTTAATAAAGATATTTTAAACCTAAATAAATAATTTAGAGCTACCTCACATAATATCCACATTCTCTTAATTTAAGGCACCTACGGTCTACTGTAACCATTCACCATTAAGAGGCCTGTGCTCGTTTATCACACTCCTATTATTAAAAACAAAATTAATATAAATATTCTAAAAGTAAGAATTATCGTCTGATTTTTATAGTGTTATCGCCTGGCTGGGATTAATAAATACTTACAGGCTATATATAGGCTGGGATTAATACTCGTAATTATAGAGACGACTGGTGGTTGTTGTTTTAAATAGTAAAAGAAAACTTTAATAAAAAAATATTACGCTTGTGTGTCCAAGTAATTTCTCGTTACAGAATCCTTAAATTTATAGCGATCGCACTTCACGGTTGGCAGGTACCAAGGGCCAATGTAATCCCGGGTGAGTTATTGCTGCTCCTATTCTTCCAAGGTAATGAAAGTGACAAAATCGACGATGCTGTCGGCGTGACTATAATGCCGTTATTTAACGAAGAAAATAGATTTTTCTGACAAATTTCCTTTCCACACACAGTTGCCTCCAACGACGTGGTGATGGAATCACACAATCACGCTGTAACTTATTATTACTAGAATATAACTTTGCCGAACTTTGAGCCGTGGAATTTCAGGGGCTAAGCACTCCCTGTAAACTTCACACAGTACGCAAGCCAACCCGGGTTCGATCCCCGCCAGCTCCAATGAAATTGTTAATCGCAATTTCGAGTGCTGATTTACCACGTCCTTGACGGTAAAGGAAATCATAGTGAGAATACCTGCATATCTGAAAAAATAAAAAAATAAATTTCAAAGACATGAAGTTCCACGAATTGTGGTAGTTCGTCGGATAATTCCTTACACTAAAACCCTCTCAGAAATGCGACGACTTTTTTACTTTTTACAAATACAATTTGTAATAATTTCCGGAAGTTTTTTATAATTATTGCTATTTTAATTATTAAAATCTGGCCCAATTAAGAATAACTATTATATAATAAGAGAAAAATAAGTGTTTATACTTGAACTTAATCCTAAAAAGGTTCAACTTTTCGATACATCAATTTTTTAATTCAACTTTCGATTTTCAAGTCGAAAGCCCATATTTTGTGGACAAATGAAACATTTTAAGCATATTTACTCCGTTTATTTTAGGACCTTCCTATGAAATTTGTTCATTAATCAATGATTATTATTACCACTTTTAACTACCCTTCAAAATGATAAATGGGTTTTACATTTTAATACACAAAATTTTCGAAACAATTTAACACGAAATTAGAATTAGGTATTATTCTTATCATTTCTTGATATTTTATAAATTTTCTCTACTCTTGGTACGAGCTCGCATTTCTTTTTTCTTGTTCATAACAAGTTTTATGTAGCCTTCGTTGTAAGTTTAAAACGGAAATGGCAACATTTTCTTCCAAAGCTTTAAATTCAGTTACTTGAGTTTGCTCTTTCAAAACAGGAAGTAATTAGATTTATGGCTGCTTCTGCTGCTTACGTTGAAAGCTCAACTTAAGATATTTCTCTTCAAAGAGGCTTACTGTGCTTACAATAATAATTGAAAAATAAAAAGTTTCAAAGTTATGTCTCAGACCAGACCAGATTGACGAAAATCTTCGTATATTTCACGTTACGTCGTAAACCAAAGCCAAAATCATGCTTAAATTATTGTTAGAACACGCACTCACGCATACATATTATGTACCTAAAATTATTCGCAACCAACAACGTGGTTCTAGTTTCATATGATCGCAACCAGAATTTGAACTTTTACGGGCTAAAAAAGAAAAAAAAAGAGAAAGATGTGCATATCAAGAAGTTGAGCATGGTTTAGGCGTCACGTTGAACTAACTATACGTAGCGCTCCGACTATCTTTTTTAATTGTATTGTTTAATGTTTCGGTTTAAACGGCATGGAGCGCCAGTAAATAAGTACGCTGTGATCCTTAGTCCTCTTAGGTAACACCGACACTGCACATTACATGTAGCATTATTGAATACGAGTATCCATGTGCTGCTGTAGCCACTCACTATGAAATAGATTGCTAACTTTGGTTTATGATGATGTTAATTCTGTTAGCCTTTTGGCTTTTTCATAGGTCTTAGGGCCTTTCAGACCGCGGGCACAAAAAGGGTGAATTTAAATCATTCCGCATCGTTACTTGCGTAATGGTGACTCCTAAGACAGTTTAATGGCCATACGAGCAGAGGGTGGTGGGCCCCGGCTTTGAAGGCTAGTTCGTTTCGTTCGGTGTTCTGGGCGGTGAGAACCGCGAAGTGACGTGGGTGTACGATGTGTACACGGTGTGGAAGGGAGTGCGGCGCGCCCAGTTGTGGACTCGCTGTGTCCCATCCGTTGACCTAATAGTGTTTGTGGCACTGTTAGGACAACTGATACTAAATGCCAGGTAAATGTGTAGTGTCTATGTGTGACGGACCGGTGACTTTTGTGTCGTAGGAATCTAGCGAAAAGATTGCTAGCTAGCTATCTCATTTGTCACTTTCATGTTATATAAAATACATCCATAGTATGAAAATGACACATAAAAAACCTAACTGGCGGCAAACTTTAGTTTAAAGTATTATAGTCTTAGGGGTCCACCCCGACTTCACACGGGTGATTTCTGAATCTCGACAACAGCGCCACCTACCGGTTTCAATTTGAATCTAAACCATGCTCGAATCAACTTAATCACACACACACAATTAAATTACATCGAAATCGGTTCAGCCGTTTAGGAGGAATTGAGTCACATAAATACGGACAAAAGAATTTTATATATGAAGATGATATATTCTTCAATAAAAAAGCGCTTATGCGAATCAGGTTTTAAATAAATTGTCATAAACGGACAGATGACATACAAAGTTAGTTATAATATACAAAAAGGCTTTCAGACTGTTATTCCTATCTTCTGTTCTATGAAGTTTGAACGTTTTTTTCCCTTAAAAAAATAAAATTATTTTTATTTTTCTATACCGGTATTTCCGCAGCTGGTACACGAGGTGGTTTTTTAATTGAATAGACACAATTGATGGCAAGTGGATGCCTGGGCCTTTAGACATCTACATCTATCCTCGATTAGGAATCAAAATGGAGATGCGAATTCACTCATGAGGAGTTAAGATGGAATGTCTCGTTTCCAGTAAAAAGGGTCTCCGGTCACTCTAAATCTTAACGTCATGTTACCTTCGCACTGGGATTTTTTACCTGTATCGTGGGGGCAGGTTATAAAGATGAATTTCACATGGACAAACATGCGGACTCTGAACAATTATGTGTAGACTATACAAATATTTAAGGCTTAGCAACTCATTGCTAAGCCATTGCTTCATGGAGCCTCCATAATAGTCAATATCATATGTACATATAAACAGTAACATACAAATAAAACACATAATTTTCATTTTTATGCAGTATTTACGCATCTTAATAATATATTTATTAACAAAATGTAAAAACCATAGAATACTATAATACACAGTAGAATGGCTGTCAACCTTATTTTGTACGAGGATAGGCGTCGCCGGGAGCACACATACAAGCAATTACGTCGTATTATCATTTAATCACTACTACAGACCAGATTCGCTGTGTTGACAGACGGATTTGAATACATATTTATTTGTAAATAGCGTGAAATTTGGCATTTTCTAAATAATTTGCATGCGAAATTTGGAAACGATTGTAATGTCAAAACACATCTCGTGTTGACATTTATACGTGTGAATTGACATGTTTTTCGTGGCTACACTCCCCCGTTCGATTATGTTGTATGTAATTATAGTATTTTATGGTAAAAACCGACTTCAAATTGTTAAAAAAGAAGTTGTAGGTCTGTAACCCTTAGGAGTGGAATTTATTCTCCAAATTTATATGGAAATACCCTTGAAGAATTATAGATATTTAAGAAAAAAAGAATCATTAAAATTGATTCTTTAGCTGCGAAGATATCTTGTAATGAAATTCCTTAAACAATAGTTCAATATGAAATTTTTTCCCCTATTTTCTACCCTTGGGGGCGGAATTTTTTAATAAAAATAGTTAATGAAATCGATTTATAATCCGCGAAGATATCGCGTAACATATATACAAAAAAAGGAACACACACTCGAATTGAGAACTTCCTTCTTTTTGAAGTCGGTTGATAATATACAAGCTAGTAAGTTCTACCGCTAGTAGATTCATCAAGATCAAGATGAAAATAAATGTTTCAACCAATGACGCTAGACAGTTCCCGAAAAAACCGGAACGCTTTGTCAAAAAGCTTCGTCAAAAAGCTTAATGTACACATTAAGCTTTTTGACGTTACACTTAAACTTGCCTCTATGTGGCAGATAGCTGACTCGTGTATTTTTTTATAATGACGAGTCGTCTAATCTGAAAAGTTATCGTGACTATTCCATATCACTTAATACAAACAATACAAAAATAACTCTTGAAAGATTCCGACCAGCACGATGTACTAAAACTTTATCTTTAATTATTATTTTATATCAGAATATAAATTTATACATAGTACAATACATAGTAACTCAAATAAAAAAAATTGAAGACTCGTAGCACAGAAGAATCGTTATTGTTTAAAAATTTCATTTTATTGTTATTGGTTTCATATTAAATTTGTATGAAGATATCAAATAAATATTTTTTTATTTACTATTAATAGAAAGTGTAAATTAAATATATGTATTAGAAAAATAAATATTACCTATATCATATTAATTAATAATATAATAATAATGTCCTCCAGACCGAATTTCGGCCACGGCGGCCTGCCTCAACGGAGGCTAGACATCGGCGCAGGACAGGATTATAGTGCCCAAGTGTATGCGCAAGCACAGGTGCACTCTCTATTCCCTCACTCTCATAATCCGATGAGACGGTAAACCGACACGGAGAGAGATCAGGCGCAGGACCAACGGCTTTACGTGCTTTCCGAGGCATGGGGACCGCATGATCAGCAGCCGCACTACTACAACCACTAGACCAAAGAGGCAGTCAACATATTGATTAATCCGCAGTTAAAATTATAATATTAGGTTTTTTTGACATTGAGATCGCAAAACGAAATAAAAAATGATTGAAAAGATAAAAAAATTTATATTTACCTTTTTTAGCTTTTCTCGTCTATATAGTCCAACCTACTCGTATTTCAGTCGGCAAGCATCAGTACGTGCCCTGCTGTGTTCCGATCCGAAGAGTATAAATACACAGAGAGAATATAGTGAGCCAGGTCCCCGGCCCAAAGACGCCGAATCCCCGCCGGCTTGTGCAAACAGACAGGACATCCGGTTAACTACAGAGGTTGCCCACGCGCACCTCAACCTCGCCCCAGTAGGCAAGCTCCACCGCCGGTAAATGACCGCTTATTCCCGGCCCTCCAACAACGGCCCCGTCAGGGCCTTTCTCAGCCCATCCAGGGCTTCTCTCGACCCTCTCAGGGTCCCCCCTAGGCCCCCTCAGGGCATAATTCGGCCCCCTCCGGGCTTCTATAAGCCTATGCAGCCTCCAGTCTTTCCCTGGGGGCCCAAAAAGGCAGACCCACCGCGGATAAGCTCCTACTCCCATGAAGCGGAGCCTACACCCGACGACTACAACACACTATATTCCGCTATTAGGAATATTGACGTTAGGGAAATCACCGTTGTAGCACGCAAACTGCGCGCGGCGAAGTCCCCCCAAGAACGTCTCCTCGTTCTTGCAGAACACAACAATCTTTTGTTAGCGTTGTAAGTTAAGTTAACTTAATTAACTTAACTTCAATGCCAGTGCAAATTACTCTACCAAAATCCCACGGTCGTATCAAACCTAAGGGTTTATCGCTTGTATCATTTAATTTTCGCCGCTTGCGAAATAACCTCCCAGAGCTTAAGCTCTTTCTTCGGAATCGTGAAGTCGATTTCCTCCTCCTACAGGAAACTAATCTCAAAGCTAAGGACACTAGAGGCCTTTCTATTAAAAACTTCTCTCTTCTTCGTAACGACAGACCCAACCGCCGAGGCGGCGGAACGGCCATCTATTACAAGAAGACACTTCATTGCTCGCCCATTTCTACTCCGCAGCTTACCAACATGGAAGCCACGGTATGCAGGCTAGCTATGACTGGACATCAGTCCATCCTCATAGCCTCCTGTTACATCCCTTCAGGAACCTATCCCCTCAAAAAAGATTTTGAGGCCATTTTATCTTTAGGAAATTCAGTCATTATGTTTGGAGATTTTAACTCCAAGCATACTGAATGGACATGCCGCACTACGTCCCCTAGTGGCAAGATACTGCTCGATATCACGCAGTCTGTTGATATTACCGTCCATAGTCCTCTCGGTGTTACTCACTTTCCCGGTAACACCGATCACGCCCCCGATGTGTTAGATTTTGCGTTACTCCAAGGAGTTTCTCTCAACCTCAGAGCAATCGAGACACTAGACGATCTAGGATCAGATCACCGACCGGTCTCCCTCATTCTTGGCCATCAGCCACCTCCCCCAACACACACGAAAACCTTCACTAACTGGAAGGGATTCAAGGAGTCCCTAGCTAAAGCTCTGGACTCACAGGACTCTACCATCTCCCTACCGTCGGACTTAGATAGTCCCGAAAAAATCGACACCGCGGTCGATTCACTCTCCACCCTTATTAAATCCTCCCTTAAGGAGAACGAAAGGGTCGTCCCGGTTGCTAACAATAGTGGGCTTCCCCTACATATTAGCAACCTATTAAAAGCCAAAAAAAGCTGCTTTCCGGAGAGCAGCAAAATATCCCACCCCCGAATATAGGCGCGCGGCCAATCGTCTTCAACGAGAACTCCGCTTCCGCCTCTCTGAATTTCGAGACCTCGAAAAGAGTAAGCTCATGGAGAATATCTCTCCATCTCACACAGCGTACTATCAGATGGCTAGAGCCCTCCGCATAGACGCTATCACCCACACTCCCCCTCTCTCCCACCCCGACGGCACGGTTGCCTTCGAGGACGAGGAAAAGGCTGAGTGCTTTGCTGATAGCATTGCCGCTCAATGCTCTCCTAGTTCTCAACCCGTCGACCCCTCTCACGTCCAGGCAGTGGAGGATGAGGTCCGCCGCCGGAACTCACCCCCTACGGCCTCCGAACCTATCTCTGTGTCCAATGATGAGATTTCGTCCCTCATCAAAGGATTTAAGCCCAAAAAGGTTCCGGGCGCGGATGGCATCTCCAACCAAGCCCTAAAACACTTTCCTGAGCAGGTGTTAACCTTCTTATCTATAATCTTCAACGCCTGCTTCAACCTTAGCTATTTCTCCACTACGTGGAAAGAGGCAATTGTGATTGGAATTCCCAAGCCAGGCAAGCCTCTCAACCTCCCCTCCAGTCATCGCCCCATTAGCCTCCTCAAGGCAATGGGCAAGCTCTTTGAAAGAGTCATCCAAACGCGTATGAGGCGCTATCTGTTTCCCACAGACGGCGGCCCTCTTATCATTCCCCATCAATTCGGTTTCCGAGCCAAACACTCATGCCCCCAACAAGTTCACCGCATTGTGGAATATATCCTCAGTGGTTTCTATCCTCGTCGTTATAAGACCATCGCGGTCTTTTTCGATATAGCTAAAGCTTTCGATAGAGTCTGGCACACAGGCCTCATCTACAAGCTCTACAAAATAGGTCTCCCCGATCGTCTAGTTCGTCTTGTGGCCTCCTATTTAAAACATCGTACCTTTCGTTTTAGACACGAAGGTACGCTATCTTCACAGCGAACTATCAAGGCTGGTGTCCCTCAGGGCTAAGTACTTGCTCCTCTGCTGTACATCCTGTTCACCAACGACATTCCCATCCGGTCGAAAGGTGTTCAACTCTCCCTCTTCGCAGACGACACTGCCATCTACTGGAAAGGTGTCTCACTACCCTTCATACGGAACAAGATCCAAAAGTCAGTTGATGACCTAGGAGCTTGGTTCAAAAAATTGCGCATCGATGTGAACCCGGAGAAGAGCTCCGCCGTTCACTTCGATTATAAACGACGCCATCTCAAAAACACTCCACCAATACGTATGCTAGGGACCCCTGTCCCCTGGCTTACGTCCGCCAAATATTTAGGTGTCACACAGGGCTCACTTTCAGGCCCCACGTCAAAAGAGTAACCCGTCACGCACGGTTTTATCTGGGTAGGCTCAACAGTATGTTGGGCCGACACAGTAAAATGTCCCTTCGAAACAAGCGTACACTTTACAAGGTCTGTATACGACCAGTCATGTCCTACGCGGGCCCCGTCTTTGCCCACGCAAACCCTAATATTATAAATGAACTCCAAATAGTTCAGAACCTCTTCTGTCGTCGAGCTGCGAACGCACCTTGGTACGTCCGTAATGCCGACCTTCATCGGGACTTAGAGCTGCCAACAATTCAACAATTTCTTAAAAAAACTCTCTGAGAACTTCTTCAAAGCCTCAGAGTCGCACCCAAACCAATTAATTCGTGAGGCAGCTTCTTATGCAGCCCCACCCCCCCTCTCGCTATCGTGTCCGCAGGCCGAGAAACTCTCTCTCGGACCCGCCTAATAAACTGTCAAACGACCTGAACTGTCTCCTGGCGGCTCAGGCCAACTCTAATTAAATTAAATTATTGTATTAACTAACATTAATTTGCCTTCGTAGGCACTCCCTCAGCGGCTCTTAGCCGCCTGCGCCCTCTTTTCCCAAAAGAGGGTCGCTCATGATAAGGCACAATACAGCTTAATCAGCCGGCTGCCTGTCCCCAAAGGCGGTTTTTAGAGGGTATCACTTAGGGTCCCCGGTAGGACAGTGAGCCCCTCATAACCACGATAGACCGGCTATCGTGGTATGCGTAATGCATTTTCCGCCTCCCTACGTATAGGGTAGCCCTTTAATTGCTTCGGGCGCAAAAAAAAAAATAGTGAGCCAGAATAATTACAGACTGTGAGATATTCCACCTTAATCTTCAGAGGTGACAACGTATCTTTAGCCTTCTTTTTTGTTTTTTATTTAATATATATTTAAATGATAAAATTGGCGCGATTGAAAAATAATGACAGAAAATTATAATTAAGAATTTAAATAAAATAAAATAAGTGATAGTTTTTTTTAAAACCTATTCCGCCAACGATGAACAATTTTATTTCTACCAAATCTAAGAAATACCTTTCGACGTTTTACATTAATCATTCTGCAATAACTTTGCACAAGTGTACTCACATGATTTAAAATAACCTTTTACTTAAATCTGAAGAATTATGAAGTTATCTGTATTTCATTACAACGTGTATAGTTTTTTTACAACTAATTTAAATTCGAATCTTTCAAACAAATCAAAATATTAAACAAATAATCAGTATCAAGTTTTTTACTTGACGTCGCTTCAATGATATGTCGCTATGTACCTTACCGTAGTGTTTGGATAATTAAAATTCATTATTATGCGAATAATCGGCAAAAATATTCAAATAATCGGTAAAAATATTAAAATAATCGAATCATTAAACTTTTTAATGTATTATTTCATTAATTAAATTTTTATTTTTAAAATTCCTTAAATAACATGAATCATGAATAAAACAAGTTTAATTTTTTACTTTGTCAACGTTATGTAGGCAAAAAAAAATCATTTACAAGGCCGCGCGGAAAAAAGGTTTTCATACGTGGTAGAACCATGCTGCAGTTATATTAGAAGTATAGTTGTAGCACGAATGGTTCGGCTCGACCGGGGAAGGATCACGCCCTTACAGAACACCAGCATAAAATAGTAGCTTAATGCTGCCGTGTTTCGTATGGTGAGTGTAGAGAACCGGAGACCCTTTTTACTGGAAACGAGGCATTCCATCTTAGTCTTCACGGGTGACAACGCATCTGCATTTTGATTCGTAATCGAGGATAGATGTAGATGTCTACGGGCCACAGCAACCACTTACTATCAGGTAGACTGCGTGCTCGTTTGTCACCCCATGCTATAAAAAAACCACTACGTAATTTTAATCTTCCGCCATTTCGGAACTGTGCATAATTTTGTGATTGTCTTTTTATTTTGTGACTCGTTTTCTTGACTGTTTCTTCTATATTCGTTGAAGCATTTGCTCATGTCACAAAGGATGATTGGGCAAAAGTGGTTGAAAAAACAAAAAAAATTGATTATGGATGACTTTGAAAGAGACATTAATTTTGACTGCTTTTTTGAAAATCAAATAATAATTAATCTAAAAAAAGACAGCTCAAGAAAGTGATTGAATAAATTTATTTTTAATCTAATTTCAATCTTAAATATTTTATAACTTTGCCATTAGAAATAAGCAGTAACAAAAAATATGATGAAACTGATAAATCTTGTGTTTTAAATGATCCATTTCTAATTTATTCTGGTATTATTCAAACCAAACTGTAAATGATTTCCAACTCTAAATAATTGATATCGATTTTTTAAGAATCGAATATTGTACGTTCCAATTTTTTGGTTGGCATGCTTGGAGCAATAAGTCTGACAGCTGTCAAAATGTATTTCTTAGATGTGGTTGACTATAATGACTCGTCATTATAATATAATGTTTTTAATTCGAAATTCTTTCCGAAAATATAATTGTAATAGGACTTTCGGAAATAAAGGATCTTTCTTATTTTTTTAAATTTTTTCCGAAAATATTAAAAGATAAACTTTTATTTAACCTTCTTGTGGCGGTATAAGATAATTTTTGAACGTTTTCAACCGCTTTTAAAAAAAGAGGAGGTTCTCAATTCTACTGTATTTTATGTGTGATTTTGATGATTATTTTTGTATTTGAAAGCTGGTGCTTTTCGTGTAGTCCCATATAAATTTTATCAAGATCTGACCTGCAGTTTTTGAGATATCCTTAAATGCCTATTTGACTTCGACGACATTGATGATGTTCTCATTTTATTTATATTGAAGTTGGTTGTACAAAATGCTTAATTTTACCACTTGTTTTTCTTGTGGGTGTCGTGAAAAGCGACTACTGTTAATGCCTGAAAGATCTTATAGTTTGAAACAGATGGCTGTATAATCATCCTATTTATTAAAGGGCGTAAAATATCCAGATAAGTAAAGAAGAGCAGCTTCAAGGATCTTGGCGTCTAGTATTGCGATCGTCAATGGTGCATCACTGCCTGCAAGCGTTACCATTAAGGCAAATCCTCGCTGACATGGAAAAGGTCTTCTTCAGTAGTGTACTTTTACGGGCTAATGAAACTTGGATTAATGTAATATTGATGAGCGCAAGTTTTGTAGTTATATTCGAACGATTAGATATAATACATAGCAAATTGCAGCAGATCTCAGACAAAGCTTTTAAAGTTTTTAAACGTTTCCAAAGTTTTGTTACAGAATAAAGGACACTCATTGAAGACATAGGGATTGGCAGTGAGCTGTAGCCATAGCAGCGATCACATAGATCTTATAGGAGCAGTGATAATGGTCTTTCTAGACCTAGCATAGCTTCTGGCTCAAAAAAAAAACTTAAGAACGTTTTATAGTCAAAATTCTCCTATTTTTAAAACAGTGTTAAAATTTAAGCGACCAATATTAAAAGTGCCAAAAATACAAAAACACGCACACACACACACACACACACACACACATATATATATATATATATATATATATATGTTAAATCGATAAAGACTATGTGGATATGTGGAGAGGAGGCCAATAACAATTACTAGTAAGCTAGGCTAGGTCTTGTATCATTCGGGATTCGATCCCGAACCAAAAAAGCGCCACCGAACCAAAAACGGTTCAAAAGACTGTAAACGAAAAATGTTTACGGAATTAATAATTAAAAAAATATAATTTGACGATTTAGGTCAAACGTCTGACCTTTTATTTAAATGTCAAAATCGTAGGATTCGTTTTAATTAAACGTATTTAATTGAATTCTGTATAATGTGTATAGTCGATGTTACGTAATAAATACTTCAGAATGTAAGAAACCTGAAAACTAGGTAAAGAAATAAACTATTAAACCTCTGTGAAATAAATTAGTATGAAATTTTATTCCATTTTTTTTTAAATTGATGTTATACAATTTTTTATCAAAAATTCGCCCACATAAGGTAGTGCTACGATTCCTATTCGCCTAGAAATCACAGTGAAGTAAATCTTCCAAATATCAGAGATTTATGGTTTAAAATTAATCCGTTTCGGGCTGATTACGATGAAGGGCTATTCTAGTAACATATGGTATGGCTCAATTGTGGAAGGGCCGAATACCATTATTTCTGCTGTTTCATACAGAGAGTGACGAGGCCATGTAACCCTTCTTCGTAGTGACGCAGCCCATATTATACCTCAAGTATGACAACGCAACTGAATTTTGATCCTTTCACATATCATTATGCAACATCGTAGCACACCTTTGTCTCCTTTATAGTGGATGATTTTTTACCATCGGAAAAAAATAGGGTGTAACAGCTTATTTTTGAACGGAGTAGAAAATTGTGGTACTGATATTTTACATAAAATAAAAACAAAAATTTCGAATCAAATAAATAAATAAATTGAAATTTATCGAAATTCAAATTATATCTACCCCACTTTTCGAAACAGCAATAGAACAATAAATTTAATAAGCATCTTCGACTTTGTCAAAATAAAAGATATAAGAAGTAATTGTTAAAAAAAATTCAAACGTTTAATTCAAAATTTTGTATTTTATTTTTTGTAAAATGTCAGTGCCATAGGCTTCTACTCTATTCACATGTTTCACTCTATTTTTTCCCAGACGGTAAAAAAGGTCACCAGTATATAAAAATAGTGACCGCCCAATAATCTACAAATATTATGTATACGTTAAAACTTCAGCCTGTTTTATTATATTAGCCTCCATTGTCTAAAGTTTATTTACGACTGTCGAAAGTTTTATCTGTGTACTTTTTAATTTGAAATTGAAGAAAAGAGTTGCAGCTCATCTTCTGTGTCAAGAAAAAAGTTTCTTGTGTCGTATTATAGTTTAGATTTTCCTACGAATCTACTTTGCATGACTTTATACTACTATTAACTTATTATCTTTTTATATTAATATAACATTAATATTTTCACGGGAAAGAAACTATGTGGACTTAGCTGTTAATGTATTTAAAAGTTATAAAATACATTATGTATACATTCACCGTCATTGCAGTGTAAGAGTATTCATTAACCCATATCGTCCCGAGAGTGTTGTAAGAAGCTACAAAAGGCAACTGGAACAGAGATGGGCAGCAGCATCTGTCTTATAAAACTCAAAATAAAATAAATATAAAAACACATTGGTCCCAGTGTATGGCGAGAATCATACACGTTTTGCTCCCGTGCCATGAAATCTTACGGCGAGCTACACCGATCTCGTATTTGGTATAAAACTCATAAAACTGAAAAAAGCTTTTGCACAATAGTGGACCACATGTACCTAGTAATTAGTTATCGAACGATGCTACGAATTATTCTATCAAATAGAGGTAATAATCTCACAGTTCACGCTCACCGTGAATAGAACTACTTACATTTATGAAATTAAAAGTCTATTTGAATGTAAAAAAAATATCAGCATTTTATTTTATGGTGGTAATCGATTTTAATGGCGTCAATTATACGAATCAGAAATCGCAAATAAACGTTAAGCGGTAAATTTATAGAATACCATGAAATTTAACATTATTTTGTCAAATCTAAAATAATTTGAATTGAGAATAATTGTAGAGTAAATAAAAAATAAAGTAATTCTGGCGCTCACTTTTAGTTTTTTTGTTAGCATATTATATTGACACACAATCATTTAAGTCCAATAGTGTCTAAAAAATGAAAAAATAAACCGTGGCTTACAGACATTGAAACGCTGATACCGAAGTGACTCTACATTTTCCAATTTTGGTAATTTTTGTACAGATTAGTATTAATGATGTTCCTACCCTTGCAGGCGCGTTTTGCTTCTCATCAGATGATCCAAGGACGGATATCAGGTCACCGTTTATGCCCCCCTTGACTCCTCGAACCATGATCCAGAGTACGGTGACACACTCCCAACGTGTTTGCGGTCTGCAGGTTGCCGCCGTGTTTGGCATTGTAGGTCAGCCGATTAGGGTGGGATGCAATCTTTCTTTGCATCCTACTGTTGGAGGCAGGTTTGTTTCCTGCCGGATTATTCCAGCGTTATTGCTGATTTTGTCGCTGATGTGGTGCGAATGGGACAGTGGCGAAGGGGACCGTACCGTGCCGATGGATGCGTGGCTGGAGGAAGTCCAGTCGCAAACGGCGCCTACCCGAGACCAGGGCAATTCGGGTAATATTTTAGCCCTTCCCTTGGCATGCGGGGCTCTGCCGGGGGTGACCGAATATTTCCTTAGCTAATCATGGGACCAAAATGGACGAAAATCGACATTTTGAAAAGATTACCGAAAAATCTCCTCTAATGGAATTATCTGTAGGTTTGGAAGAGGCTCTTTTATCCTCACCAATATCCTGCAACACTACGCCCCAACCTGGGACGAGCCGTGAAGAGGAGGGCACATCTGCAGCCGAGCTACAATCGGAAATGAACCAGGGAGGGGAAAAGAAAAAGTTCCCTAGGCCTTATAAGCTTAGTGGGGCAGCAAAGAAGAGGACCGACGGCTGATGGCAGCTGATATAGGAGCCGAAGAGGCCCTCTCACTCTGCCAGAAGCCCTGGAACGAAATTTCTCTGCCCAAACCTCCCCCAGTTCCGAAGGCGAAAAAACGCAGTCGGTCTGAGGAAGAGTCCCCCAAAGACCAGCCCAGGAAGTCTGTGAAGCTGACAACGGGGGAGGGGAGAAGAAGCTCGGCTTCAGCCGTAACAGGCTCCGCGCGTGTGGGAATTCGCAATTCTAATCCCATGAGTGTGGACCAGATGCGGTTGGTCCACCGGGCACTAACACGGGCCATCGCTAAGACAGTCTGTGGGGTGCAGCCGGGAATGGAACCAAAATTTTCGGGTTTCACTCACAAGCCAGGTTAGATTCTGGTAACGTGCGTGAATAAGGCAAGCCATGACTGGATTGTGGGTGAGATCGGAAAACTGAAACCCTGGCCGGAGGCAGAGCTCTCGGTAATACCCGAAGGCGAATTGCCTATGCCTCAGCTGGGCATAACGTATTTGCCCCGCAGCGAAGCTGACTCTCCGGAGGAGGCAGCTGTGCTTTTGAGGGCGCAAAACGAAGGGCTCCATACCGAGCTTTGGAGAATTCTCCATCGTAGGGACGAGGAGAATGGGTTCCTGGTAACCTTTTCTCTGGACAACCCATCGGCGGTGGCTCATCGGAAGGCAGACGGGAGAGGTCCTTGGCTTTAAAATGACAACTTTTAAGGTCAGGGGAGGTTCTGACGTGGCAATGGAGCCACAACCGCCCTCCGATAGCCCCCGCCCTCCACCTCTCGAGGTGAGACTGGAACGCCATCAATGAGAGTGACGAAGACCCAAGGCGCTGATCTCGCCTCGGTCCGACGGCCTCCGCTGGTGTCGTCCAGGAGTGTGGGGAGGGGAGGTAGGAGCGGTACAAAGAAAGGTAAGGCGGGGGTCAAGAGTGCCAGTCAAGGACGTCTTCGTCCTCAACTGGCGGAAAAGACCCTTGCCCCCCACACCCATAAATGGCTAACCCAAAGGGTAAGACGTGGGTCCTCCAGGCAAATCTTCACCATGCAGCAGCTGCTTCTGCCGTGGTGGAGGTTTGCTTTGCAGAGGACAATATTGACCTCGCCCTCAAACAAGAGCCTTGGGTGGCCAACGGTCAAGTTCTGGTATTGTCGGCTGCCGGTAAGATTCTTGTCAATACTAAAGACAGTAGACCCAGAGCTTGTATAATTTACAATAAAAATATTGAACTTTTAGCTGTTCCAGAGTACTGTAATGATGACCTGGTTACAGCCTTCATAAATCTCAAGGGATGCATAGGGGTCAGAGTAATCACTTGCTCAGCCTATCTTCCCGGAGAGAACTCGGATCCTACCATCGAGTTAGAGCGAGTGGCAGAGTTCGCCCGAAAACACAAAGCCGAACTTGTGGTGGGTTGTGATGCTACCACACAGCCTGGGGAAGCACTAACATCAACGAAAGAGGTGAGTTACTCTATGATTTTGTCATCTCTAACCGCCTGGTAAGCCTAAATTTAGGGTGTACACCAACCCCCCCGAACGGGTTCCCGCCTTGTCGTGGCGGGGGGGGGCTTAGAAGCCGTGGCTTGGTCACCCACGGCGAAACAAAGAGGAACCCATATGGCTGGTCCGAGGTGGAGGGCCGGCCCGAGGTGGCCACTCCGAGTGGGCTTGGGAAGCCCACTTCGGATGTGTGTTGGTGGACTGCGGTGAGAGGTGTGTCCTTCCCACCTACCGCTGCAGCCGAGGTGGAGTCGCGGAGGAAGAGGAGTGTTGGTATGGCGATGCGCCACTCGCCCTCTCCTCCGCGACTCAAACGGGGCCGCACCGTTGATGCGGTGGTGGCGGGGCTGCGGGGGGAGAGGATTGTCGGTATTGCGAGGCGCCGCTCTCCCTACCCTCCGCAGCCGAATCTTGGTTGGCGGCGGAGCCATAGACCAGATCCGCCGCTGTGGTCGGGAAGGCTAGTACTTCTAAGTGCTTGGTTTTCCTGACCCCATGGCCTTCTTGCATTGGACGCGGGGGTGTCCGTTGCGCTGATGTAATTAGAGGCCGAGAACGAAGGCGCGCCATGTGTTCTGGTGCGCCTTACCGGTGAAGGAGAACGGGGAGGAATATTCCGCTCCCGAGGAGGTGCTGCCATGGGGCGGCAGGCGCTGGTGGGGCTGCGGATGTGTGCGAAAGCGTTCCCGTGGTCCTGCCAATAAGCGACAAAGGTGGAACACCATGGGATTTTAGTCGGTGCGAGTCCGACATAACCCGTCCTTGCCCCCGCGAGGCGGGTATGCGTAGGCATTTCCCCATGTAAAAAAAAGGGTGTACACCAACCTTTGTTACGCGAGCTAGGCAGGAAGTGTTAGACATAACCTTCGCTACTAATAACATATCCAGGCGGATAAATGACTGGCATGTTAGTAGTAAAAACTCGATGTCTGATCACAAACACATTAAGTTTGTGATTGGAGCATCACCAACCTATGAAACCGTTACTTTTAGGGATCCAAAAGCGACCTCCTGGGATATCTATAGAGATAACTTAAGGAGGAATTTGGAAACGTTTCCTAAAAGCATCAAAACGATTGAAGGTCTGGAGTTAGCGACGGAGACAGTAACCGTAGGTATTCGTGAAGCCTTCGAGGACAGTTGTCCCGTCAAAACCAAGACCTCAAAACAAAAAGTTCCTTGGTGGAATATTAACTATTTAATAGGGCTAAGAAAACCAAAGAGTGAGATATTTATAGTGCAGCCCTAACTGAATATAATAAAGAAATTAGGAAAGCCAAGAGAGCATTGTGGAGGAAGCTATGCGAGGAAGTTGAGTCTTTGCCTCGCAGTGCAAGACTACACAAAATGCTATCGAAAGCGAAACCTATCCAGATCGGGCTTCCTAAAAAGCCTGATGGTAACTTCACTAACAGTGAAACAGAAACATTGGAGTTACTAGCGTCAACCCATTTCCCAGGATTACACAAGACTTGTGAGAGCCGTGGTAGCTCAGATGGTTAACGCTCGCTGTAAATATAACAGAACGCGAGTAACCCGGGTTCGAGCCCCGCCGGCACCAATGAAATTGTTAATTGCAATTTTAAGTGCTGATTTACCACGTGCTCGGCGGTGAAGGAAAACATCGTGAGGAAACCTGCATGTCTGAGGAATAAGAAAAAAATATTTCGAAGACATGTGAAGTTCGCCAACACGCATTGGGGTAGCGCGGCGGACACTTCCTTGCCCTAAAACCCCCTCAGAAATGAGGGGAGGCCTGTGCCCAGCAGTGGGACGTATATAGGCTGTAACTTTATACAAGACTTCAGCCTTAGTTTCTTTCAGAGCCCTACAAAGGCCTTGTAATGAGGACTGGTGTAGGACTGCAAAGATAATAATGCCAAACCCGGTGCAGTGGGCTGTTGACTCCTTCAAACCATTTAAAACAAGCGAGGAGGATGGAATGAATCCCATCCAACTGCAGAGGGTATCGACATCCTTCTTCCCTATCTGGTAAAAATCTTCAGAGCAAGTTTTTCCTAGGGATATATTCCAGAACGATGGACAATTGTCATAAAAACTGATAAAACTGTTATAATACCCTTTACCAAAAAGAGACGGTTGGACAAGTTAGTCCAACCAAAACTTAATGATAAAGAAGTACCATTTTCCACGGAAGTTAAGTACTTGGGCGTAACAATCGACCAAAAACTAACGTGGAACTCTCACGTTAGTAACGTATGCCATAAGGCGAAAATTGCTTTAGGTACGTGCAGTCGTTTGGTCGGGAATAACTGGGGCTTGCGTCTCAGTATGGTGTAACAAGGCCAACCAAAAGACGACTGCGGACAGACTAAATAGTCTACAAAGGACTGCCTGCTTAATGGCAACTGGAGCTATGCGATCATCGCCTTGAGCGGCTCTTAATGCACTTCTATGCTTAACGCCCCTTGATCTTTATTTAGACAAGGAGGCGAGGGCTAGTTTGTATAGGATTAACGCCCAGGGCGGTCTGAGCTTGCTCTCCTACAGATTGAGATCCATGCTCGACTCAATTAAGGAATCACCGGTTTTATGCATGATCTCAGATATCATGCCTTCACTACACACTTTTGAAAAAAAAAATTCAAACTTAGCATGAATTTGGGTAGATACACCTCTATAAATATAAGTCTAAAAAAATATAGTCAAGTGCAAGCAATAAGTCGACAAAACTTTGTCGACTTATCGCTTGCGCGAAGGTTACAATAGTTGGCGCGAGTATCGAACCGAAAAATTTATTTAAAGGTCTTATATCAATCAATTTCAATTAATCATTCCTAACTAAACAATATAATCCGTCCAAATGTAAAACGAAATTTCTACTATTATTTCTTCTGCGGCAGCAATAGACCGGGTACAAGCTAATTTTTAACATAAGAAATGAAATAATATGGCGGTATGATAATTGCGGCATTTTCATTTTTATTTTTATTTCACATCTATATCTGCATTACGTTATTATAACTATGGTAACTGGTAAAAATATTTAATTATTTTATAATGATGACTCTTTGTAACGTAAAATAAAATATAAATATAAAAGGTATCGGCTATAATCGATACTGATACAATAGCACACACAAGGCGACACAACTCATGCAGCGAAATATAGCGTCAAAATGAAGCTAGCCGCGATTCCCAACAGTGCCATTTTAGTCATTTAGCTTGTCAAATTTTAGTTGAAATAAATCTTAGATTCAGTTCTTTCTTATTTTCACATAATTTCGGCAACAGACTCTTTAAATATGTGTTTGATCACAAGTCATAAAAATAATGTTATCAGATGGTAACACACTACAGAACTGAAAGAAATAAAGCTGTGATGATTAATGATTTCGAATAAAGAACATTTTTCGAAATCTGTATACATAATACACTAAAATTATATACAGAGAAATTTTGACATTAGTAAATATGTGAAATTAAACTATGCAAAGAATATTTACTACATTACGATGACAAAGTTTCGTCAATAAAGCTTTGAAATATAAGAAATTACCGCACATTCCAATTGTTAATGAATAAAATTTACATTTACAGCCGATCATCGAACACCGGGAATCCTGGACAGTTTGAATTTTGTAGGAAGCAGCTTAACAGGTTATTGCTTCTGAAACTAGTACAATTAAGTATCAAGGTCACATGTACTGACTTTTATCAGACTTTATGACCTAAACACATTATATGATTAGTAATAGTTATGTATTAAACTTTTTAATGTTACAAGCAGGTGTGAGGAGTGGTGGCGTAGTGTGGCTTCGGTATTAAAAAGATTATCAATTAGATACAGCATTATGTGGATATATTTGATGCGTGATTAGTTATAACTTATAACAGAATATTTTGTTGAATCGATAGAAGATCAAAACTAGAATGTGTGGATATTTTATATAGATTTTTTTTGTTTCATGAAGTAAGTTAGTTTCTAAAGATTCAAATCTAAACTAATAATAAAAAGAGAGAGCGCTAATTTTGTGAGTTTGTGTGTGTGTGTGTAGGGTACTGTCCGGAACCACTGCACTTATTTTTTTATAGAATGAGTGTGACAAATGAGCTCACAGTTCACCTGACGGTAAGATGGTGAGTTTAATGCTGCTGTGTTTCGTATATTGAATAAAGAGAACCAGAGACGGGTGACAATGCATCTGCATTTTGATTCGTAATCGAGGATAGATAGATGAAGATGTCTATGGGCCACAGCAACCACTTACCATCAGGTGGACTGTGTGTTCGTTTGTCACCGTATCCCATAAAAAGCGGATGTTGTTGCCAATAGACATCTACATTAATCCTCAAATATTGGATTAAAAAGGGTCTCCGGTTCTCTACACCTGTCATACGGTACAAAGCAGCATTAAGCTGCTATTTTACGCAGATATGGTTTTACCTCGGTCGAGCCGACCCATTTGTACAGACTAATACGCATTTGAAAGTTACATTATGCCAGATGGACATAGGCTATATACTATGTGCATATTTATATTATGGCTAAAAGACGATATTCGTCAACTAAGTTTGAAGAAGTCGTGCCCCTTGAGCTGCATCAATAGTTAAAGTCGTACGTTAATAATGTATGGCTGAAATGTTCCTCTTAAAAGTTCTAAAAAAGTTCGCGAAAACATATCGATATGTTCTGACAATACAATAACCATTTTTAAGTAAAATATCTCGAGCGATAAAATATTTATGGTGGAGGTTGGCGCGGCGGTGACATCTCTAGGTCATGAAATGCAGAGAATAAATTTATTTTAAAACCTCAGAAAATCGGATAATACGTTGAGATATTATAATTTTTAAGAGAAATTATAATACGTAATTTGGTACAAATAAATTCGGTATAATTTAGGCCGAATAATTTTACAAGCTTATACTGAATTATTCTTTTTTGAATATAAGCTTATGAAGTAAAACTAGCAATGAGACGCTATATTTTTATTTTAAATATCTTTAATATATATTTTTGTTAATTTAGCGTTTTTACTTAAATATTTGACTCTGAAAAATTACCATCATCATGTTTTATAAATATTAAATTATTATATACTCAACCAACAAAAAAAAAAACATTTTTTTTAATTTCATAACAATTTCTAGAGCAGTTATTAATTTTTACACGGTAGAGCCAACCTGCAGCTATATTATGGTTGTAGTACGAATGGATCGGTTCAGCCGGAAGAGGATCGTGTTCTCACATAATAACAACGTAAAATAATAGCAGCGAAAGTGTTTCGTATGGTAAGTGTAGAGAACCGGAGACTCTTTTAACTGGAAACGAGGTATTCCATCTTAGTCCTCGGGGTGACAACGCGTCTGCGTTTTGATTCTTAATCGAGGATAAATGTAGATTTTTATGGGTCACAACATTCACTTACGGACTGTGTGCTCGTTTGTCACTCATTTAGTATATAAAAAAAATTATATTATCACAAGGTGGAGAATAAAATCACAACTTATAATGGTTCCAACTGAAAATTGATTACTTAGTTAATTTTTTACAAAACATTTAAGCAAAAAATTAAAATCTTTTAGCATTTTATTTAATGTAGACTCGTTTAATTGTAGTTTTGACTCGGTGTAAAAGGTACATAATGTAATAGCCACGAAATAAAAGTAGTGGTGATATTTATCTAACTTGAAGAATAACGTTTACCCTGAGGCACAGTGTGCACTGTTGTGGCAGTTGGAAAATGTGAAAGTGGGTGAGACTGAGACGTAGAGCTCTACTGGAGCTTAGTAGTCGCTCGTCAACCGTCAAAGGGGCTGGTACTGCTTAATTCTGTGACTTCAGCCATGAATTTTGCGGCCGAGAACTTGAAATTTGTAATTTGAATATTTTGTTTCTCTTACATTTGTTTTTATTTTTATTTGGTGACTAGTGAACATTTTATATTGTGTTTTTGTTTAAAACTTACTGAAAGGAATGTTAGCAGTTGAGGAAAAAGTAAGTAATGTATACATCATATAACATAAAATATAGCTAGTTTTTTAAATACTTTATTTTTATAATACTAATTATTGTGTTCTTAGACAGAAAGTTCATAAGGATACGAATGAAAAAAATTTCATTTAATAACATTGAAAACCGTGGTTTTATCAGTATTTTTAAATACATTTTTAATTGTAAATGCAGGGCATTATTACAAGAATATATAAATAATAAAAAACTAAGTATTTTTGACCGAGGTAAAATATATTCAACTAATTACATAAATGTACCTATATATGACAATTGTACCTACATATGATAGGTCAATAACGAACTCACTCATTTCTTGTTATTAATTAGACGTAGGTATTAAAACATATTTGTTAAATGCAGTCAAAACTATAAAAAAACAATGATATGTAAATAAATGCATTCTTTTAACACTTGCTTGTAAAATTTGATATGCCAATGGCGATTCGCTTGGGCAATAATAAACATCGTAACGGTTGAATAATATCCAATAATATATTTTTATTTAATAAAGAACAAGCTATAGCAATAATTATATTATAAATTAAAAAAAATGATTTTCGATTTTATTTCAAGGTTATTTTTTAAAATTAATATCATGCATTAAGTGTTATTGGTGTAATTCATGCATTAGGTTCAATAATGATAAAGGCAATGAGAAAATATTAACTGCATACTGCATTATTAATTATTAGCGTGTTCTTGTTCTTTTTGTAGCTTTTAAGTGCAATATTATAGAAAGCGTAAGAATATGCTTTCTATCTACGCATATAGTCTCACTAATTAAATTATCTTAATTGAATAACGATAACAAAGTGATAGAACTAATGCTTTAGCGGTCTTCCAAAGTATTATAAATACTGATTATATAAAGAAAAAATTCTAATGCGAAACAGTTTTAGTATATTATTTAAATTTCATCAGTGTTAAATATTTTGTTTAATTTTGTTTTGGAAACTTCACATGTTATGTTTTCATTTTAATCATATTCTTTTTTATAAAATTTTTATATTATTTTAGAATTAAGGATAATATTTATTGACATATTAGCGACTTCAATTGGTGTTTTAACACTTTTTAACCCGTTGGTTTTCGTGTTATTTGTAATTTGGATCGATGCGACGCCACACAAAGTTGATTGCAAAACCATCGAAACAAAATAACACATAAGAACATGCTACTCGTTTTAAATTAGTTTAACATATCACAAATATTTCATTAACGCAGTGCTCGGGAATTGTCGTCTTTCACAGTATCGTTTATTTTGGGTGTCAGAACGACAAGAGCGTTGACTCAGTGAGATTTCGATTTAAATATAGGCGGGGGCGAGGTGCCAAATCATTGGGGAAATGTTCGGGATATGCCTGACCAGAACGTGAACGAATCACTTGATTGTTTTGCGCAATCAATTCGCTATTACTTTTCGTATTAGCTCGAACCAATTACATAAATATAATTGTGTAATGAGCTTTTTATAGGATAGGGTGACAAACGAGCACACAGTCCACCTGATGATAAGTGGTTGCTGCGGCCCATAGATACATCTATCCTCGATTACAAATCAAAACGCAGATGCGTTGTCACCCGTGAGTACTAAGATGGAATGCCTCGTTTCCAGTAAAAAGGTCACCGGTTCTCTACTCACCATACGAAACATAGCAGCATTATGCTACTATTTCACGCTGGTATTCTGTGAGAGCGTAGTCCCTCCTCGAGCCGACCCATTTGTGCTACAACTATACTACTAATATAACTGCAGCATGGCTCTACCACGTATAAAACTGGTTAAAATTAATTATTATGAGCATAACTAGTTGGAATTAACTTGTAAACAGTGAAACTTGACCTCAATATTTTCTTGACAAGGTAGAGCCATGCTGCAGCTATATATATATTTTTTGAATAGTGGGCAAACGAGCATGCGGCTCACCTGATGGTAAGTGACTACCGCCACCCATGAACGACTGCAACACCACGGGATTACAGGTGCGTTGCCAGCCTTTTAGAAAGGAGTAAGTACTCTTTTATTGAAGGTTCCTAAGTTGTGTCGGTCCGGAAAAATCGCCAGTGATAAACGATTCCACAGTGTGGTCATACGAGGAAAAGAAAACTCCTAGTGGAACCTACAGTGGTGGACCGCCAAGCATCTAGATGGTGTGGATGGTATCGTGAATTTTGTCGTGACGTGCTATAGTGGAATTTGGTTGCTGCTTGCATCATAAATAGTTTATCTCGACCGGGGAAGGACAGAATATCAGCGTAAAATAGAAGCTTAATGTTGCTGTGCTTCGTATGATGAGTGTAGGTAACCCGTTTTTTACTGGTAACAAGGTGTTCGATTTTAGTTTACAGAGGTGACAACGCATCTGCATTTTGATTCTTTTTTATTTCCTTATCTCGATGAGGAGGTGAAGGAAACATATTAGGATATTCTAAAACCATGCATTGTCACGTATAAAACCTGAAAACATAGCAACATTATCTCATTACAGCTTATCAAAAGTTTGTGGCCGTAGTAGGAAAAGGGGAGATCTCCCGCCAGGCAAGGTGTTCTACCCGAGGAGCGGCCAACACTCCGTGTGTTAGTTCGGAGATGTTCTATATATACTGTTTTATGTTTCGGAATTTTGATAGCGTGATTTAGGTTTCGGTGTGTTTCGCTTGTGGCGCGACGACAGTGCCGCCACAAGTTCATACTCCTAAACATAGGTCTCCCCCATAGAGTTGTGCCATAGAAGGGATATTCACTTTAGTTTCTTACTACATCTGCCAGGCGGGTTGGCGACCTTACTTTTGTTGCCTAATTTGGATATAATTCACAATTATATTATAATAATAATTAAATAATGACGACTCCGTAGCGCAGTGGCTTAGCAATGAGTGGCTGCACTGGGGGTCGCGGGCGGGCCTACAAATAATTGTACCGGGTCTGGATGTTTGTCCTTGTGCAATATAGGTTTGTAAACTGCCCTCACGATACAGGAGAAAATCATAGTGTAGAGGTAACCTTTTAAAAAAAATTATAGATATAAGTCAGTTTAACGGTAGCTGTAATAATTGCGTGGCTCAGAAATTTATAAACCAAACAGCTGAAAGAAGCTCTTAGTTCAAGTCCAAGAACGAACAGAACAAAATTTACCACCGCTTTACATTTTTATTGCACATCGTACGCACAGTTTGTGTCGAACATAGCAGAAATTAATGTAAATTATTGATTATTATTTATGAATGCATCGTAGTGGTCGTTAGCGACCAGTCGCGAGCGGGCAAACATATGTTATTGGGTTTGGGTAAGTCCTCAATAGCAGTCGTGTTTGATCGCCTTGCCATCGATATCGATCGATAGTGCTCTGTGCTTGCGGACACTATTTATGGAATATGGAATTTGGTTGGGAATTCATATCTTAAGTTATATTAACAATAATATAAAAATTAAAAATAAATAAAATACTACGTGGTAGAGCCATGCTGCAGTTATATTATGGTTGTAGCACGAAAGGGTCGGATCGACCGGGGAAGGACCACGCTCTCACAGAATACCATGATTCGTATGGTAAGTGTAGAAATCCGGAGACCCGTTTTACTGCAATCAAGATATTCCATCTTAATACTCAGGGGTGAAGACGCATCAGCATTTTGATTCTTAATCAAGGTTAAACGCAGATGTCTATGGGCCACAGCATCCACTTACCATCAGATGCTGTGTGCTTGTTTGTTACCCTAATTTTATTAAAAAAATCGTTTATTTCTAATGACATCACTACTAAATTGAGTGTTTAGTTTAATTAATACGCTGACCTTTCAGCGACTGTCAGTGTGGGGAACTTACTCATATATTACGAGTAGTAGTATACCCAGTATCTTACCGTTATAGCTTATTAAGATCCACTTCCATCTGTGAACTTTTACGGGCTGGTGATGATTACCATATTATGTTATATGCTTCGGTAAATAAAAGACAGTATTATGGTGTTGTAATGGAAATTATGTTGTACAAAAAAGCATCCTATATCTTAAACTGTTTAAGGTATTTCAAAAGCTTTTGTGTATAAGCGCATATAAATGATACTAAAATTTAAATGTAGTAAATTATGCATTATTTATATTATAAGTCACGGTAAAATGTAGAAGCATGTAGCAGTGTTTAAGTGTACCAGCGTGAGCTCAAAAGCAACGTTTTATTTTTGACAGTGTTATGATTAATGATATTTGGGGCAGAGTGGGATTATCATGGTAGATATTTGCCAACATTTTAATGCATCTAACAAAAAGAATATTCTTTCCGGAAATGGTTATTTTTTATTCGAGTGATCTGTGAAAATAACGTTCTTTTGGACGCCACAATAGAACTTGATAAGATGTCAATTTATGAACGGTTTGACTTTTATTTTTCTATTGATTTTTTTCTATATAAAGGCGACGAATGCTTTTGGCAGATGTCATTGCAATTTGTCGTCAAGAAGTAAAGTAAATTAATAAGCTCGATTTTTTAATAATATGTATACATGTAAATCGTACTTGTAACGGGCTACGCTTTTAGTTGACATTGAACGCTTTAGTAGCACTTTCTAGTTTTTGAAGTAGCCCACGGTTAACGAGTTATTATTGCATTAGTTTGGCATAATCTTGTTACTTACAAAAGTTTGTACTAGTCTAAATAAGTAAAAAAACATGAAGGTATATCAAATAAAAACCATGAAAAACAAACTATATTTGTAGGCACTTTTATTTATTTTTGTTTTTTAATATTTACCTCAATTTGATTCTCGAATGTTTTAGTGTAAGATTAATATAAAATAGCAAATGTTAATTACACACTCCTTTTCTTCTTTCGTTTATAAATTACTATGTTGACTAGTTCTAACATTTTTCAAACGTTGTATAATAACCAGAGAAGATAAGCACGAGCGCGTGCTTTTGCGTTTGCATGTTTTGAATTTTTTTCTTTGTCGAAGTTTTTATCCTCGCATTCTCTCTGATCCTAACGTGTACGTGTATCATTAGTTGCATAAAACATCGGCTTTAATTCAAGAATTAAGAAGACACGTCAACTGCCGCCACACGATCGTAAAAGAAAGTATAGTGCAAACATTGATAACCCAAAGTGCTAATATAACACAAGGGGCGTGGAAAACAACGTCTAATCAGAGTTATGAATGAATAATATGTCAGTGAGTTTTACTAGTGTCCAAAAATCAAAGCATAATTAAAAGGCAAGATGTTTGAAAGGCGAAAGTTTCTGCGGTGTCTTAAGAAAAGTGTGCAAATGAACGTTCAAATGAAGAAAAGTTCAACAGTCTAACATTTGCGTCAGCAAACACCTACAAATATGTTGACAATACTACATTATTAACAAACTATTGTTAAGGTGGGGGTATGGGGTGTAGGTGTCTTTTACTCCCTTTGGTAAATGCGATAGATATGCAAAGAGATGCAACATCTCTTGGCTTCACCAGTGAATAAAGTTGATTCGAAAGAACTTGGTAATACACGATTCGACCGCTCTTTGAGCTGGCACTGGCATACTTCGACCCTGTAATTGGCTGGTTGAGAACAGTATTTCTGAGGACCAATTAGTCCTTATAAGGTAACAAGCGGGGTGTCGGCATGAAGTGCCGTCTACTGAACAGGTCAAGGTCTTTACCTAAATGTCAATTTGGTCCTTCATACTAAGTGACCGCTTAACTGGATGTCACTATATGCTGTCTCCAGGGTATACTGTTTAAAAAAAGAGGGAATTTTCTGAAATTCTTCTTTATGAGGTTTTTTTACGGTAAGAATTTGATAAACTTGAGTCTTTTCCGTTTGAAACTGGACTAGATTTAGTCGCCCACCTTTGTTTAATAAAGACTCGGTTCCAGACACAAGATAGTTTCGTTGCGTAATCAAGTCGGATGAAGGGTTAAAAATACCGAAGCAATGTGCTTGCAAGACATATATTTTTTGAGCGGAAGGGTAGAAGAGCCCTTTCAGGTTCTTAATCCGCATTTATTCTATATTTTGTTACAGTTTGCAAATTTACGTTTATTAATAACTTAACCTAAGCGCCACCTTCCTCGGATCCAGATTATGATATTTTCTGTTTTGACACTAAAAACCAACATAGATTGTAAATATGAGTACGAAACAAATATATTGTGTGTGTATTATAACTTCAATCGCTCAAGTCGTTCAGAGGTTACCGATCATTGAAACAGAAATTTATGCCAGGGCAATTAATATTATTATCCCGTTTAAAAATAAAAATTAAAGTATCATGTTTTTCTTAAAATGGTGGGATATAGATTTGTTTCTTCCTTACAAAATAACCTTACAATATCTAAAATAAGTAGCGATTGAAATTCATAAAATTCAATAAATTGCTGTGAGCCGTTTTTCCCGCGAACTTTCGAACTAATTAAGCATACAAAATAACCGTCGCGTCTTCGGTCCTCGTCTTTATATATAATTTATTAATAGGATAACACGGGATGACATTGTTAAAGTTTTATCTCTTAATAGATCTGGTGATTGTAAACATAAATTACCAAACTTTTGAATTAAGACAAGATGGTATTTAGGTAGGTAAATAAATATGTAACAAGGGTTTGATATTTGTGCAAACCTAATATTTTGATAACTATCGTTTTCTCCGTTCCAAAAAGACATGGATGCCCAAAGCGACAGATTCTTAAAAGGATTAAGTCCTAAATAGATTGATGTTCATAAATCATACAAAAATCAGTAATTCGCTTCTGATTCAAAAGGTACAAAGGCCTTTTGAAATTAAAAATATTATAATACTAGATTTTACCCGTGGATTTTCTCGCTTTGAGCACTCCTCGTGACATATCCGCTAGAGATGCAACATCTCTTTGCAAGGCCAGTGGCTCAAGCCGATCGGAAAGAACTTGATCGTCGATGATCCGGGTCGTTCTCCGTTGAATGAGATTAAGTGGAAGGAGCTGATACAGGGATGCCTTGGCCCAGAAATGAGAATAGTATTCCATATGAGGAGGAACCTGCGCTTTGTAACGCTTCAAGCGGTGGAACGGCATGAAATACCGTCTCAGTCTTTACTAAGCACATCAAACTTTTTTGTTGTGCGACAAAGGGTTTCTTATTTGCGGTAAACGCGCAAAACTATGTGTTTTAGTGTTAACCAGTTTAAACTGGACTATCTGAGTGGATCATTATTTTTCAGTTTCATTCCAAAATTAGTGTAACGCAGAACTTATAAAGGCCAGTTCACTTAGGTGGTTAAGTTTGGCACACCAGCAATATGCAGTTTCTCAAATGCAGACGTGACGCTTGTAACTCGACTGATGATTGATCGATTGAATCAGTTTTGAGAAGTAGAATGGGAGCTAAACATATTTTAAGATAATTGTGTAAATTAAATTTAAGATATTAGTATCAAATAAATAATTAGTATCAAATAAACTCTTTGAAGCACAATTTCCAAAAACAAATCATTATTCTGTGTTTTATTTTATTTAGAATTTTTCCGTACAATGCTTTAAACTAGTAGCCTCTTACCGTATCTCTAAAAGTATCAAAAATTTGAAGATTTATAAACCTTAAATTGTAGAAATTTTATGAAAATTATAATATTTGTATTTTTTTTCTATATATTAAGGGTGATAAACGAGCACACAGTCTACCTGATGGTAAATGAATTCTGTGGCTCATAAACATCTATATATATCCTCGACTAAGAATCAAAATGCAGATCATTGCCATCACTGAGGACTAAGATGGAATGCCTCGTTTTCAGTAAAAAGGGTCACCGGTTTTCTACACTCACCATACGAAACACTTTCGCTGCTATTATTTTACGTTGTTATTCTGTGAGTACACGATCCTCTTCCGGTCGACCCGATCCATTTGTGCTACAACTATAATATAGCTGCAGCTTGGCTCTACCACGTAAAAAATTAATAACTTCTCTAGAAATTGTTATAAATTAAAAAAAATTATTTTTTTGTTGGTTGATTATATAATAATTTAATATTTATAAAACATGATGATGGTAATTTTTCAGAGTTAGAGAGAATATTTAATTAAAAACGCTAAATTAACAAAAATATATATTAAAAATATTTAAAATTGGAATAAAGCGTCTCATGGCTAGTTTTACTTCATAAGCTTATATTCAAAAAAGAATAATTCAGTAGCATTGAGCTATTTATTCTGTTATATTTATTTTTGTTTACAAAATAATTAAGAATTTCTTGGTCTTTTTTATTATTATATATTTTAAAAAATGACAAACCAACTTACATTTCATATATGACAGGCTACTGCACCCCATGGACATCTACAGCCATATTTTTTACTAAAATAAATAAAGCTCAACTCGAAAGGCATAGTTAAGCAATCGCTTTAACAACTACTGATCAAAGCTGTCTCATATTATAAAGTTAATAATTTATGCACTTTATTAGTGTACATAACAGTATATTATTATTATACATAGCAGTGTTCAATAAACATACTTTTCACTAATGTGTGGAGTAGATAATATAATATTCCCTTACTCCAATTATTTCGACGATTGTTAAATTTTCAAATTAAGTAAAATTATAATATTCTAAATAGGGAATGCTTTACATATAGAGTTTCATTAAGTATATTAAAATAATACATAACGCGGCATCCGCTACACAACAAAAGCTTTCATAAAACGAGATGTAGGACAATATACGAAAATGTTATGATTTCGGATAACAAAAAGTTGCTATTAGCTTTGTTATAAGAGGTTACGTTCACATTTTTCAATATAATTATTTCATTAAAAAGACTGTTGTTTGTATTCCTAAGTATCTTTTTAGTCCAATTTGTTAATTTCTTTAAGCTTTTTATCTAAAAAAAAAAATTGCACAAATTTGTATTTTGAAAAAAAAAAAAATTATTACTGTTAATCCAGAGTATTTCCATCACTTTTAATTAAAAAAAAACCTCACTTATTTTTCTCCGTACAAATTTGACCAAAATTTATTTTGTTTTAAAAAATAAAATAAAATTTTGGTCGTGATGTCATTTATTTTATTTACAGATCTATGTTGAGTTTCGAATCAATCGCCCCGTAAAAAAAGTTTCACACAAACTCTCTCTTCTTAGTGCCTAAGCCATAAAATGTTACAAATTTCCGATTTCTACATTTAGCGGTTTGGGCTGTGTGTTATTAGATGACTCAGTCATTCAGGAGGTCTTCTACGTGGACTACTAGAAGGGCTCTGCAGCTTTAATACCTAAACACTAATCCCAACTATTAGCGGTCAGCCACCGCAGAGTCTACAGCACTTGATTATGCCTCGTGTAGAGGCGAAACACGTGTCGTATTATCGTCGATGGTGTGTCTTTTCTAGCGTAGTGGTGTTGGAAGTAGTGGTGCTGGATTAGTGCACGCAATTGAGGAAGGACGGGGGATGCTCTTTAAACTAGGTAAGACACATTATTTTATTTTATTGAGCGGATGTGTGCGAAGTAATTCGTAACAATAATGTGATGGATTTCCGCAAAGTAACGCCGGATTCTATTATTATCTCTTGTTCCAGATTATTATCTTTTCTAATCTTATCGAAAGAGTGTTATGTTGCTTAATATTAGTACAGCATAAAAAAGAGTTCTTTAGAATTTGATATTAGCTAATTTCGAATTACAATATAGTATTGCCCAGTTGATATTGCAGTTTTGATAATTCTTTCTCCAATGTTACGTAAACAAAAATAAACGTTGTGATTATAACAAGAGAAGATAAGCAAGAGCGCTTGCTTTTATGTTTGCATGTTTTAAATGAAAGAAAGTTGTACGCTTTATACCTTTTTTCAGTAAATAAAATGTTGTATCTCCATCGTGTAATCAATAAACCAGCAATCTCTAAAAGGTTTAAGAAAACTAGGCACTTTGTGGTGGGTGGCGTCTTATCTATGTTGAAGGAGGAGGCGAATTTTGTATCCCTTTTCGTTCAACTCCTGTATAAATTAATTTTATTTTAATGTTTTTTTAAATGGGAAGTTTTTTCATCCTCGCATTCCATCGGATCCTAACGTGTACGTGTATCGTTAGCTGGATAAAATATCGGCTTTAATTCAAGAACTAGGGAGACACGTCAACTGGCAAAACACGATCGTAAAAGAAAGTATAGTGCACACATTGATTACGCAAAGTGCTAATATAACACAAGAGGGGATGAAAGGCAACGTCTAATCAGAATTATGAATAAATGAAATATCAGTGACTTTTATCTGTCTCCAAAAACCAAAGCACGATTGAAAAACATGGTGTTTGAAATGTGAAAATTACTGCGGTGTCTAAAGAAGAGTGTTCAAATGAAAGTTCAAATGAAGGAAAGTTCAACAGTCTAATATTTGTCTAAGCAAACACCTGCAACTATGTCGACAATACTATGTTATTTACAAATTACAAGAGTTCTGTTAAGCCATGTGGTGGTGGGTACAAAAAAATTTGTTGCGATTTGCGATGGTGGAAATTGGCGGCTGGAATTTGTCCAAACAATTCCTCATAGCATTCCCTGTGATAAATGCGATAGATATTCAAAGAGTTGCAACATCTCTTTGCTACACTAGTGAATCAAGCCGTTTCGAGAGAACTTGGTAGTAGATGATTCGACCGCTCCCTGAGATGGCACTGGCCTGCTTCGGCCCTGTAATTAGCTGGTTGAGAACAGTATTTATGAGGCCCGATCAGTCCTTGTAAGGTTGCAAGCGGGGTGTCGGCATGAAGTGCCGTCTTCTGAACACGCCAAGGTTTTTAAAAGTCAATTTGGCCCTTCATACTAAGTGAGCACTTAACTGAATTTCACTATATGTTGACTCCAGGGTTTACTAAACTGTTTAAAGCTAAAACAGGAGTTCTTTGAAATTCTTTTTTATAAGGTTTTTTTACGGTAAGAATGTAAACTTGAGTCTTTTCAGTTGGAAACTGGACTAGATTTAGTCACCCACCGTTGTTTAATAAAGACTCGGTTCCAGACATAACATAGATTCGTTGCGTAATCAAGTCGCAGGAAGGGTTAAAAATACCGGAGTAATGTGTTTGCAAGACATATATTTTTACTAGCTGATTCGGCAGGTACTCTTTAGCCCTTTCGGGTTTTTAATCCGCGATCATTCTGTTTTTTTAGAGTTTACAATTTACATTTATTAATAACTCAACCTAAGCGCCACTTTTCGGGTCCAGATTATGATATGCTGTTTTTTCACTGAGACAACATAGATTGTAAATATGAGGACGAAACAAATACATTGTGTATATATTATTACTACAAACGGTTAAGTCGTTCAGAAGTTATCGATCACTAACAGGCACATATATGATTATTTATATAAAGATTTGTCTATTTACTAAATCATATCCCTTTGTTAAATAAACGTATTTTAACATTATATATATATATTTATATATATATATATATATATATATATATATATATATATATAATGTGAAAATACTTTATTAATACCCTGGTAGGTAGTTACTAATTCCCTGTTAGACCTTCTGCTGACCTCTCATCCAGACAGATATCAGGTCTCCGTCCTTACCCCTCTTGGCTCCTCGGATCATTGTCTTGTCTGGAGTGTGCTGCCACTCTGCAGGATGCCGCCGTGTTTGGCACTATAGGTCAGCCGATTGGGATAGGATGCGTCTTTTTTTGCATCCTACCCTTGGGGGCGGGTTTGCTTCTCACTGGACCAACCCAACGTTGTTGATGAATCTGGCGCTGATGTGGTACTTCAGGGTAAGGAACTTTTTGTTTCTTCCTCTGTGGTAACCATCGGAGGCAAATCTCAGCCATGGTTTGGTCGGTCCTGTAAAATAGCATCACGCTATTAGCAGGAGTGCTACCGGGCCTGGGCTAACGAATCAACGTCCCGGGATGTAAACACCAGCGCTCTGAAATAGAAGTATAACTTCGCCTCCAGGTCCTTCAAAAAAGTCATTGCCAGGGCAAAGTCGGAGCACAAAGACAGAATTGGCAAGAAACTAGTTCGCCTTCCTTCTGGAACCCGGCATCGTGGGAATTCATCATCAAGGGAATTTCTGTCAGCCATCTCTTCCATCTCTGCACATGCAGGAGGACGACTCACTGGCCCGTGCCGCGATGGAAAAAGCCAATCTGCTCTGCTCTTTATTTGAGCCCAACTCGACTCTCGATGACAGGGGGGAGTACACCGTCGACTATCCCGTGGTGTGAGTGCTCCATGCCGGAGGTGCAGTTCACACAGCACACGGTTCACAAAGCACTCCTCTCCCTGGAAATCCACAATTCGAGTGAGCCTGACGTAATCCCCCCAGTTGTGCTGAGGACGTATGCTCTAGAGTTGGCACCGGTTCTAACGCGTCTTTTCCGGTACTCCTACTCCCTAGGCGTAGTCGGTTGCGGTCGTTGTTGTCATTTAACATCAGGTGAACGATATGCTTATTTTCCCCTCTTATATAAAAAAATCCATATCAGTCCTCAGTGGTGACACCCCATCTGCTTTTTGATTCTTAATCGTGGATATAACATGTAGATGTTTATGTTGAGCCTCAGAATCCACTTATCATTATGTGGACTGTGTGCTCGTTTGTCACCCTTAATCTATAGAAAAAAAAACACAAATATTATAATTTTCATAAATTTTCTACAAACTATGCCTTGTTTGATATTTTTGTTGATATACGTATATAAGGGACTTTCATTTTATAGCATTTTACGGAAAAAATGCAAAATAAAATAAAACACAGAATTGTGTTTTCGAAAATTGGAATTCAAAGAGTTTAATTTGATACTAATATCTTAAATTTAATTTAAACAATTATCTTAAAATAATTTAGCTCCTATTCTACTTGTCGAAACTGAGTCGCTAAAAATCGAATTACAAGCGTCACGTCTGCATTTGAGCAACTGCATATTGCTAGTATGCCAAATTTAACCACCTAAGTGAACTGGCCTTTATAAGTGCTCCGTTATGCTAATTTGGCATTTTGGCATGAAATTCTGAAAAATGATGATAAACTCAGATAGTCCAGTTTAAAGTGGTTCCTCCAAAATACACTGGCTTGCGCGCTTACCGCAAATAAGAACCCCTTTGTTGTGGATCGTCGACGATCAAGTTCTTTCCGTTCAAGAGCAGAGCAGATTGGCTTTTTCCATCGCGGCACGGGCCAGTGAGTCGTCCTCCTGCATGTGCAGAGATGGAAGAGATGGCTGACAGAAATTCCCCTGATGATGAATTCCCACGATGCCGGGTTCCAGAAGGAAGGCGAACTAGTTTCTTGCCAATTCTTCCTTTGTACTCCGACTTTGCCCTGGCAATGACTCTTTTGAAGGACCTGGAGGCGAAGTTATACTTCTATTTCAGAGCGCTGGTGTTTACATCCCGGGACGTTGATTCGTCAGCCCAGGCCCGGTAGCACTCCTGCTAATAGCATGATGCTATTTTACAGGACCGACTAAACCATGGCTGAGATTTGCCTCCGATTGGCACCACAGAGGAAGAAACAAAAAGTTCCATACCCTGAAGTACCACATCAGCGCCAGATTCATCAACAACGTTGGGTTGGTCCAGTGAGAAGCAAACCCGCCCCCAAGGGTAGGATGCAAAGGGAGACCGCATCCTATCCCAATCGGCTGACCTATAGTGCCAAACACGGCGGCATCCTGCAGAGTGGCACCACACTCCAGACAAGACAATGATCCGAGGAGCCAAGAGGGGTATGGACGGAGACCTGATATCTGTCTGGATGAGAGGTCAGCAGAAGGTCCAACAGGGAAGGTGCATGATCCTCCACATCTGGAATCCACGTAGGCTATAATGGGAATATGCCAAGGCAAAATCATGAACAGATCTCGCCACATGATTGGTTAAACGTTAACCAAGCCATTCAACGTGGTGGGCATTAAAGTCACCGAGGATTATGTTTTCTGCGGAGGGGATATGCTGTAGCAACGAATCTGTAGCCATTTGAACGTGGTCGAAGAGTCGGTCTGTTTCGTCATTACCGCTATGGAACCTATAGAGGCACCCGTAGACGCGTGGATGGTCGTCGCTGTCTACTCGTGGCCAAAGGATGGACAGATCCAAACCTTCAAGACTGCCGAGGCGTCAAGAACAGATGTACTGTCTAAAGTATACGCAAACTCCAGTCTGAGGCACAAAGGAGTGTTTCAGTTTGTACCCCGGGTAGGAGAGATACGAAGCATCAGCCGGAGAGGACATCTGCGTCTCGGTCAGACAGAGCAGAGCCGGCCTCGCCGTCTCGCGATGGTAGTGGACGGCGTTTAGGTTAGAGTGAAGTCCCCTGATATTGCAGAAATTCACGGATAGCGTGGCAGGGGTCGCCTTGGTCTTGTGGCTCAGCTTAAAGTCTATCTAACTATCATAATTAAGTCACAATAGTAGCTTTCGTGTTTTTCTTTTATTGTTGTAAAAATTCATCAAGGATCGGTTCGTACCTCCACATTTTTCATGTACAGTGTACAGATATCTTTAAAACTGAAAAGAAAACGCGTTTTGAGTTTTTTTGACGTGGTAGTGTGACGGGATTAGTGCACGCAATTAAGGGAGGGCGGGAGGTGCTCTTCAAACTAGGTAAGACACATTATTTTATTTTATTGAGCGGATGTGTGCGAAGTAATTCGTAACAACTTTAATGTGATAGATTTCCGCAAAGTAACGCCTACTGATTCTAATGATTATCTATCTTTTCTAATCTTATCGAAAGAGTGTATGTTGCATAATATTAGTACAGCGTAGAGTTCTGTAGACTGTGAAATTAGCTAATACGTGTGTTATGCGCAATTTATAGGTTTTCGAATAAGAATACAGTATTATCCACTTGTTATAGCAGTTTTGATAATTATTTCTCCAATTGTACTTAAACGTAAATGAGATGGCCAAAATGTGCCCAAAGCTGTACAAAAATAAGACTATTGCTAATAATTTCAATAAAATAAAAAAAATAATTTTGAATAACTATTAATTCATAGCAGCTGTTGAAAAATAATCAAGTTTAAAAGTATTTAAAGTGATTTCTTATCATTGAAGTCACTATATAACACTTTTAATGCAGAGTAGGGAAAAATACAATAGATAAACTCATAAAAATATTTTATTTATAATATGCTATGTATAAAAACAAGCCTTCAATTAATGTATTAACAAAATAATCAGAATACAATAAAGCATAGGATTTTATTTATTTGTTTAATACAGCAACAGCTTTATTTTACTTTAGTACTTGCAACACTGAATCCATCCGTCAAGCATCAAAACAAAGTGTCAATGTCAGATTTGATCTGATTCACGTTTACCGACTTACGCGCCGTTCCTCGGTGTATGATATACTATGTATGCTTTTCCTTCGTATTTGTGTTTTATCGTATTTTACTTTTATTTAATAAGTGCCGTAGCCCCACGCGAGTGCTCCACTAATTATAAACGGTTTAATACGTATGTTTAATTATTTTCTGTCTAATATACTTCGATCAATAATGTTAGTGTGAATAATTTCAAGGACTGAAAAAACTACTGTCTTTGGTTTTTTTAGCTAAACCAGTTAGGATACATCCTAATCATCATGCATATACATTAACCTACATAACACTCATGAATTGGAACTTTATTTATATCTACATTGTGTAACAATGATAAAAACCGACTGCAAAAATAAACTTTTTTAAATCTTCATAACTTTTGTCAACTACTGCGTAGCTACATGCACTTTTCTAATTATTTATATAGAAGATCTGTACTTTCAAATGACATAAATTTCATCTCTGTACAGTCTGGGGCACAGGTTCATACAATTTTTGGCCATCTCCTTTACGCGTACTTAAACGTTGTATGCGTTTGCACGTTTTAAATGAAAGAAAGGTTTGCACTTTATACCTTTTTCTGTAAATCAAATGTAGTCATCTCCTTCGTGTAATCAATAAACCAGCAATCCGTGAATGGTTTAAGAAAACTAGGTAGGTCACTTTGAGGCGGGTGGCATTTTATCTACGTGTTTACGGAGGAGACGAATTTTGTGTTCCTTTTCGATTAACTCTTGATTAACTTATTTTTATAGTAATGTTTTTTAAAATGCGAAGATTTTATCCTCACATTCTATCTGATCCTAATGTGTACGTGTATTGTTAGTTGCATAAAATATCGGCTTTAATGCAAGAACTAGGGAGACACGTCAACTGCCAAAACACATTCGTATAAGTTTTTCCACACATTGATTATAGTGCACACATTGATTACCCAAAGTCCTAATATAACACAAGGGGCGTGGAAAATAACGTCTAATCAGAGTTATGAATGAATGATATATCAGCGATTTTTACCTGTCTCCAAAAATCAAAGCATAATTGAAAGGCAAGATGTCTGAAAGGCTAAAGTTTCTGCGGTGTCTTAAGAAAAGTGTTCAAATGTACGTTCAAATTAAGAAAAGTTCAACAACCTAACATTTGCGTCAGCGAACACCTGCAAATATATTGACAATACTACGTTATTAACACTTTACTGTTGAGCCATGTGGTGGCCGGGTACAAAATAATTTGTTGCGATTTGCGATGGTTTAACTTGGCAGCTGGAATTTGTCCAAACAATTCCTCGTAGTACTAGTGGTAATGTGACCTGCGACCAACCCTGTGGTAAATGCGATAGATATGCAAAGAGATGCAACATCTCTAAACTACACCAGTGACTAAAGCCGATTCGAAAGAACTAGGTAGTAGACGATTCGACCGCTCCTTGAGCTGACACTAGCCTCCTTCGGCACTGTAATTAGCTGGTTGAGAACAGTATTTCTGAGACTCAACTAGTCGTTGTAAGTTTGCAAGCGAGGTGTCAGCATGAAGTGCCGTGTCCTGAACACGCCAAAGTTTTTAAATGTCAATTTGGCCCTTCATGCTAAATGACCGCTTAACTGAATGTCACTTTATGTTGTCTCCAGGGTAGTTTACTATATTGGTTAAATAAACTTCATAAAGAAGAGTTTTCTGAAATTATTCTTTATGAAGTTTATTTACGGTAAACGTGTAAACTTGAGTCTTTTCAGTTTTAAACTTGTCTAGATTTAGTCGCCCGCCTTTGTTTAATAAAGACACGGTTCTAGCCACAACATAGTTTTGTTGTGTAATCGAGTCGCAAAAAGGTTTAAAAATATCGGAGTTATGTGGGTGTGGAATAGAATGCGAGAATAAAAAACTTAGCATTAAAAAATATAAAAATAAATTAAACAAGAATTTAACGAAAAGGAATACAAAATTCGCCTCCTCCGTAAATGCAGATAAAATTCCACCCACCACAAAATTACCTACCTAGTTTTCTAAAACCTTTCAGGGATTGCTGGCTTATTGATTACACGAAGGAGATACAACATTTGGTTTACCGATAAAACTATAAAGCGCAGAACTTTTTTCATTTAAAACATGCAAACATAAAAGCACGCGCTCGTGCTTATCTTTTCGCTTAAGGACGCGTAAAGATTCGTTTACGTACAATTGGAGAAATAATTATCAAAACTGCAATAACAAGTGGGTAATACTATATTGTTATTCGGAATTAGCTACACATTCACAGTCTACAGAACTCTTTTTTAAGCTGTATTTATATTATACAGCATAACTCTCTTTCGATAAATAGAAAAGATAATAATCTAAAACAAGACTACCAACGATTTGTGTGCTATGAATAAACTAAAATTATGATTTCTTATATTTACGCGAACACTACACATTGATTAAAACTACTTTAACGGATTTTATCGCGTTTATTTTACTATTATTTTTATTCCCGACGTTTCGGGCGCTTTCCAGCACCCATGGTCACGGGGGACTGAGATGACTGACGTCCCGATGTCATTGTTAAACCCGGAGTACCTTCAGCTTTTTTAATTATTGTTTATGGTCCGATCTATGCAAAATGAACTGACTATGTCCTGAGGTCTTGCAGTACCACTGCACTGACTGCATCTCAATTATAACTAGGAAAGTAGAGGAAAATAATATGCCAGCAGAATATGCAGTATTACTCAGACATTGCCTTACATCTGGCTATCTATTGTGGAAGGAAGAGTTTTACAAGCAAGTAGATGTTGTTGCGATGGGCTCACCTGTATCTCCCATTGTCGCCGATATATTCATGGAAGATTTTGAGGAGAAAGCCCTCCTTACTGCACCTGTTACACCAAGGATCTACAAGCGGTACGTAGACGATACTTTCACAATTTTGCCATCAGACAAAGTAACCGCATTTTTAGAACATCTTAATTCCATAAACTCTAAAATTCAATTTACTATGGAGTTAGAGGCAAATAATTCCTTACCTTTCCTAGATGTGTTAGTCATCCGAAATCCTAACAACACCATTGGTCACACTGTGTATAGGAAAAAGACCCATACAAACCGATATTTAAACGGTGAATCTCACCACCATCCTTCACAGTTAGCTACCGTGGGCAAATCTTTGTTACAGAGAGCACGAGGGATCTGTGACAGCAAACACCTGGCCGCCGAGCTTCAGCACGTCAAGCAAGTTCTGCACGACAACAAGCTTCGGGTCCCGCGCCTACGTCACAGTGACCAAGTGAAGCCGGCCACAGTCGAGCGTGTGCCTGCTGTACTACCATATGTCAGAGGTGTCACAGACAAGATTGGCTACATCTTGAAGCGAGCTTCTATTAGAACATTCTACAAGCCGCCGAAGAAGATTAGTCAGTTCCTACCATCAGTCAAGTGTCATATTCCTCTACAAGATGCAGGAGTGTACAAGCTTGATTGTGAATGTGGTCTCTCTTATATAGGATAAACAAAAAGATCAATTAGAACCCGCGTAAAAGAACATATAGCTGATGTGAAGCATCAACGTTCCGGGAAGTCTGCAGTTTGCGATCATATCCTAGACGGCCCCAACCATTACATCAGATTTGATAGACCACAAATCCTCGCGAAAGAACACCGATTCCTACCAAGGATGATACGTGAGGCTATTGAAATTAAAAAACATCCTAATTTCAATAGAGAAGGAGGCTGTGTACTACCACCTGCTTGGGATCCTATAATCAATAAAATTAAAACTAAACCCAAGCATACAACTGCAAGACCTCAGGACATAGTCAGTTCATTTTGCATAGATCGGACCATAAACAATAATTAAAAAAGCTGAAGGTATTCCGGGTTTAACAATGACATTGGGACGTCAGTCATCTCAGTCCCCCGTGACCCTAGGTGCTGGAAAGCGCCCGAAACGTCGGGAATAAAAATAATAGTAAAATAAACGCGATAAAATCCGTAAAAGTAGTTTTAATCAATAAACTAACATTTTCATCAACAAGGGTTAAATCCCAGCCTTTTCATTTGTGAAGTAAGTTTATAAATTTCCATCCAAAATTGTTGCGTTTTAACCTTTTTGATTTACCCGACCTTTTCGTGTACTATTCGTATTAACTATGATAAATATGTACAGGAGTTGATACGGAATTATAGTATCAACAAAACTCCAAAAATACAGAAAGATGCCAGCCTCTGCTGTTCAGTTCTGTGTGCAATAGCGCTATGAGTATATTAACTACCAAATTAAACCTTCCCAGGTAGGTATTTTAGTGCATCACAACATAATTAACTTAAAGTTAGAGATTTTCAATTTAAAATTGGAGAAAAACAGAATAACACATTTCGATAGAAAGATCCTCTTCCTTTTGATTTTTTAACACAATCACTTTAAGCTTTTTAGTAGCTCTTCTCAGTCAATTTGCACGTATGTCGGCGTAATATTAAAAATGTTCATAAGATCATTTGAACTCTAGTTTAATATTCTTCCTGGATAAACGTTGGAGTTGGCGGCGTTCCGTCTCCGACATTATGCTTTTGTAGAATATAAGTCAAGATTCATGTTGATTATTGTGAGAGACACTTATTTGACTAAGAATAAATGATGTAATCAGCGAAGGTATATTTGGCTTAGGAGACAATGTTAGCAAGGAACTAATGGAAGTCAATATGTCATTTCGTGGCTGGTGCTGTTCGTCGTTTTCAGTTTAATCAGTATTGAAGTAACAACGGCAAAAAAGACCTTGCGATATTGTTAATTTTGTAGGCATTTATAAGATTGTATGTATGTGATGTAGCTAGTATATAATATTATTGAAAGAGTTTCAGACAACTCTTATTCGTGGCATTCAAAATAACTGAACAACCTCTTCATGGTGAATATCTTTTGATCTTTAATTTTGAAATTAATACTAATAATTACGGGCACTATAGCAAGGGGAAAATATTAACGGGACACGTAAATAAATAACGTGCAAGAATGTTAGAACTAGTCAACGTAGTAATTTATAAACGAAAGAAGAAAAAGAGCGTGTAATTAACATTTGCTATTTTCTATTAATCTTACACTAAAAGATTCGAGAATCAACTTGAGGTACATATAAAATAAATTTATTTCTAAATGACGAAACCTAATAGAAAAAGTAAAAAAACTAATGGCCGTCCAGTGCTCTATTTATATCAGTGTGTATATTATTACTACAATCGGTCAAGTCGTTCAGAAGTTATCGATCACTAACAGGCACATGTGTATGGTTATTTGTATAAAGATTTGTCCATTAATAAGGATATATATATATATATATATATATATATATATATATATATATATATATATATATATATATATATATGTATATAACACATACATAAATGACAATAATAAGAAATAAAAATTTAAATTTATAGCAATTAATAATAATTATTGGCCCTTTCTTTTATTTCATTATTGATTTCTTTTTTTCTAACGAAATAACCCTACTGTATCAAAAATCAGTATCAATTTAAATTCATAGAATTCAATATAATGCTACGAGCCGTTTTTCCCCGCGAAGTTTCGAACTAAATAAGTTTACGAAATAATCGTCGCGTCTTGGGTCCTCGTCTTTATATATATATATATATTTCATTTATAGGACAACACGGGATGAAATTGTTAAAGTTTTATCCCTTAACAATCTGGTGATTGTAAACATAAATTAACATATTTTTGTTTTAAGACAAGATGGTATTTAAATAGGTAAAGAAATTTGTAAAACGGGTTTGGTATTTGTGCGATCCTAATATTTAGTTTTCTCCGTCCCAAAATGACATGGATACTTAAAACGACAAATTCAGAGCATAAATCCCTAAACAGATTCATATTAATAAATTACCCAAAAATCAGTAATTCGCTCTGATTCAAAAGCTGACAACAAATATTATGTACTTCAAAAGCCTCTTGAAATCAAAAATATTATAATGCGAGATTTTACCCGTGGATTTTCCCGCTTAAGGACTCCTCCTCATAAATGCAGTAGAAGATGTATAGAGATGCAACATCTCTTCGCAAGGCCAGTGGCTCAAGCCGATCGGAAAGAACTTGATCGTCAACGATCTACAACAAAGGGGTTCTTATTTGCGGTAAGCGCGCAAACCTGTGTATTTTGGGGCTAACCAGTTTAGACTGGACTATCTGAGTGGATCATCATTTTACAGAGTTTCATGCAAAAATTTGTATAACGGAGCACTTATAAAGGCAAGTTCACTTAGGTGGTTAAATTTATTATACGAGCAATATTCATTTGCTCAAATGCAGACGTGATGCTTGTAATTCGACTTTTAAGGAATCAGTTTTGAGAAGTATAATGGGAGCTAAAATATTTTAAGATAATTGTGTAAATTACAGGACAATAGTATCAAATTAAACTCTTTGAAGCACAATTTCCAAAATTATAAATCATTATTCTGTGTTTTATTTTATTTAGCATTTTCCGTAAAATGCTTTAAAATAAAAGTCCGTTGCTGTATCTCGAAAAGCATCAAACAGGGTATAGGCTGTAGAAAATGTATGAAAATTATAATATGTTTTTTTTTTCACCATAGATATTGGACGACAAGCACACTGTCTACATGATGATAAGTGAATTCTGAGGCTCAATATAAACATCTATATATATCCTCGATTAAGAATCAAAATGCAGATGCGTTGCCACCACTGAGGACTGATATGGAATACCTCGTTTCCAGTGAAAAGGGTCTCTTGTTCTCTCTCTTCACACACGATTCGAAACACACCAGCATTGAGCTGCTATTTTACGTTGTTATTCTGTTAGATTTGTTTATTATAATTACAAAATAATTTAAAATTTCTTGGTCTTATTTTAATATTATATATTTAAAAAAATGACAAGTTAGTTTGTCACACACAGCAGTACAGTCCACATCTGACAGGCTACTGCACCCCATGGACATCTACAGCCATAGTTATTTACACAGGCATTTTTAAGCGATTAGTTTAACAACTAGTGATCAAAGCTATCTTACATTAGTGTACCGAACAGTAGGTATATTAATATTATACACTTAATATTTTTATTTTTCATAATGATTTCTTATATTTATGCGAACACTGCACATTGATTAAAACTACTTTTACGGAATTTATCGATTCTGCATAGATCGGACCATAAACAACAATTGAAAAGCTAAAGGTACTCCGGGTTAACATTGACATCGGGACGTCAGTCACCTCAGTTCCCCGTGACCATCGGTGCTGAAAAGCACCCGAAACGTCGGGAATTAAAAACCATTTAAGATAAAATCCGTAAAAGTACTTTTAAATATGCTTTTCACTGATGTGTTGAGACGTAGATAATATTATTACTTTACTCCACTTATTTCGAGGGTTGTAAAATTTTCAAATTAAATAACATTTAACATTTTCAAAATAGGAATCGCTATATATCTAAATGAAGTTTTATTAAATATATTAAAACAATATATTATATATTATACGGCAGCCGCTAAACAGCAGAAGCTTTCATAAAACGAGATGTAGGACAATATACGAAAATGTTATGATTTCGGATAACAAAAAGTTGTTATTGCTTTGTAAAAGGAGTTTACGTTCATGTTTTTTATTATATATTTCATTGTAGAGACTGTTGTTTGTATTCATATGTATCATTTTGTCCAATTTTGATAATCATTACAAGCTTTTTTATCTAACAAAATTTGCATACATTTGCATTTTGAAAAAAATAAAGGATGTATATTTGTTACTTTTATTCCAGAGTAATTTCATAACTTGTGATTAAAAAAAGCTATTTATTTTTCTCCGTACAAATTTGAGTTTGGTTGAAATGATTGGTTAAACGTTAACCAAGCCATTCAACGTGGTGGGCATTAAAGTCACCGAGGATTATGTTTTCTGCGGAGGGGATATGCTGTAGCAACGAATCTGTAGCCATTTGAACGTGGTCGAAGAGTCGGTCTGTTTCGTCATTACCGCTATGGAACCTATAGAGGCACCCGTAGACGCGTGGATGGTCGTCGCTGTCTACTCGTGGCCAAAGGATGGACAGATCCAAACCTTCAAGACTGCCGAGGCGTCGAGAACAGATTTCTTGTCTAAAGTATACGCAAACTCCAGTCTGAGGCACAAAGGAGTGTTTCAGTTTGTACCTCGGGTAGGAGAGATACGAAGCATCAGCCGGAGAGGACATCTGCGTCTCGGTCAGACAGAGCAGAGCCGGCCTCGCCGTCTCGCGATGGTAGTGGACGGCGTTTAGGTTAGAGTGAAGTCCCCTGATATTGCAGAAATTCACGGATAGCGTGGCAGGGGTCGCCTTGGTCTTGTGGCTCAGCTTAAAGTCTATCTAACTATCATAATTAAGTCACAATAGTAGCTTTCGTGTTTTTCTTTTATTGTTGTAAAAATTCATCAAGGATCGGTTCGTACCTCCACATTTTTCATGTACAGTGTACAGATATCTTTAAAACTGAAAAGAAAACGCGTTTTGAGTTTTTTTGACGTGGTAGTGTGACGGGATTAGTGCACGCAATTAAGGGAGGGCGGGAGGTGCTCTTCAAACTAGGTAAGACACATTATTTTATTTTATTGAGCGGATGTGTGCGAAGTAATTCGTAACAACTTTAATGTGATAGATTTCCGCAAAGTAACGCCTACTGATTCTAATGATTATCTATCTTTTCTAATCTTATCGAAAGAGTGTATGTTGCATAATATTAGTACAGCGTAGAGTTCTGTAGACTGTGAAATTAGCTAATACGTGTGTTATGCGCAATTTATAGGTTTTCGAATAAGAATACAGTATTATCCACTTGTTATAGCAGTTTTGATAATTATTTCTCCAATTGTACTTAAACGTAAATGAGATGGCCAAAATGTGCCCAAAGCTGTACAAAAATAAGACTATTGCTAATAATTTCAATAAAATAAAAAAAATAATTTTGAATAACTATTAATTCATAGCAGCTGTTGAAAAATAATCAAGTTTAAAAGTATTTAAAGTGATTTCTTATCATTGAAGTCACTATATAACACTTTTAATGCAGAGTAGGGAAAAATACAATAGATAAACTCATAAAAATATTTTATTTATAATATGCTATGTATAAAAACTAGCCTTCAATTAATGAATTAACAAAATAATCAGAATACAATAAAGCATAGGATTTTATTTATTTGTTTAATACAGCAACAGCTTTATTTTACTTTAGTACTTGCAACACTGAATCCGTCCGTCAAGCATCAAAACAAAGTGTCAATGTCAGATTTGATCTGATTCACGTTTACCGACTTACGCGCCGTTACTCGGTGTATGATATACTATGTATGCTTTTCCTTCGTATTTGTGTTTTATCGTATTTTACTTTTATTTAATAAGTGCCGTAGCCCCACGCGAGTGCTCCACTAATTATAAACGGTTTAATACGTATGTTTAATTATTTTCTGTCTAATATACTTCGATCAATAATAGTCATGTGTAGTTACAAATAATAATTTCAAGGACTGAAAAAACTACTACTGTCTTTGGTTTTTTAGCTAAACCAGTTAGGATACATCCTAATCATCATGCATATACATTAACCTACATAACACTCATGAATTGGAGCTTTATTTATATCTACATTGTGTAACAATGATAAAAACCGACTGCAAAAATATACTTTTTTTAAATCTTCATAACTTTTGTCAACTACTGCGTAGCTACATGCACTTTTCTAATTCTTTATATAGAAGATCTGTACTTTCAAATGACATAAATTTCATCTCTGTACAGTCTGGGGCACAGGTTCATACAATTTTTGGCCATCTCCTTTACGCGTACTTAAACGTTGTATGCGTTTGCACGTTTTAAATGAAAGAAAGGTTTGCACTTTATACCTTTTTCTGTAAATCAAATGTAGTCATCTCCTTCGTGTAATCAATAAACCAGCAATCCATGAAAGATTTAAGAAAACTAGGTAGGTCACTTTGAGGCGGGTGGCATTTTATCTACGTGTTTACGGAGGAGATGAATTTTGTGTTCCTTTTCGATTAACTCTTGATTAACTTATTTTTATAGTAATGTTTTTTAAAATGCGAAGATTTTATCCTCACATTCTATCGAATCCTAATGTGTACGTGTATTGTTAGTTGCATAAAATATCGGCTTTAATGCAAGAACTAGGGAGACACGTCAACTGCCAAAACACAATCGTTTAAGTTTTTCCACACATTGATTATAGTGCACACATTGATTACCCAAAGTCCTAATATAACACAAGGGGCGTGGAAAATAACGTCTAATCAGAGTTATGAATGAATGATATATCAGCGATTTTTACCTGTCTCCAAAAATCAAAGCATAATTGAAAGGCAAGATGTCTGAAAGGCGAAAGTTTCTGCGGTGTCTTAAGAAAAGTGTTCAAATGTACGTTCAAATTAAGAAAAGTTCAACAATCTAACATTTGCGTCAGCAAACACCTGCAAATATATTGACAATACTACGTTATTAACACTTTACTGTTGAGCCATGTGGTGGCCGGGTACAAAATAATTTGTTGCGATTTGCGATGGTTTAACTTGGCAGCTGGAATTTGTCCAAACAATTCCTCGTAGTACTAGTGGTAATGCGACCTGCGACCAACCCTGTGGTAAATGCGATAGATATGCAAAGAGATGCAACATCTCTAAACTACACCAGTGACTAAAGCCGATTCGAAAGAACTAGGTAGTAGACGATTCGACCGCTCCTTGAGCTGACACTAGCCTCCTTCGGCACTGTAATTAGCTGGTTGAGAACAGTATTTATGAGACTCAACTAGTCGTTGTAAGTTTGCAAGCGAGGTGTCAGCATGAAGTGCCGTGTCCTGAACACGCCAAAGTTTTTAAATGTCAATTTGGCCCTTCATGCTAAATGACCGCTTAACTGAATGTCACTTTATGTTGTCTCCAGGGTAGTTTACTATATTGGTTAAATAAACTTCATAAAGAAGAGTTTTCTGAAATTATTCTTTATGAAGTTTATTTACGGTAAACGTGTAAACTTGAGTCTTTTCAGTTTTAAACTTGTCTAGATTTAGTCGCCCGCCTTTGTTTAATAAAGACACGGTTCTAGCCACAACATAGTTTTGTTGTGTAATCGAGTCGCAAAAAAGGTTTAAAAATATCGGAGTTATGTGGGTGTGGAATAGAATGCGAGAATAAAAAACTTAGCATTAAAAAAATATAAAAATAAATTAAACAAGAATTAAACGAAAAGGGATACAAAATTCGCCTCCTCCGTAAATGCAGATAAAATTCCACCCACCACAAAATTACCTACCTAGTTTTCTAAAACCTTTCAGGGATTGCTGGCTTATTGATTACACGAAGGAGATACAACATTTGGTTTACCGATAAAACTATAAAGCGCAGAACTTTTTTCATTTAAAACATGCAAACATAAAAGCACGCGCTCGTGCTTATCTTTTCGCTTAAGGACGCGTAAAGATTCGTTTACGTACAATTGGAGAAATAATTATCAAAACTGCAATAACAAGTGGGTAATACTATATTGTTATTCGGAATTAGCTACACATTCACAGTCTACAGAACTCTTTTTTTACGCTGTATTTATATTATACAGCATAACACTCTTTCGATAAATAGAAAAGATAATAATCTAAAACAAGACTACCAACGATTTGTGTGCTATGAATAAACTAAAATTATGATTTCTTATATTTACGCGAACACTACACATTGATTAAAACTACTTTAACGGATTTTATCGCGTTTATTTTACTATTATTTTTATTCCCGACGTTTCGGGCGCTTTCCAGCACCCATGGTCACGGGGGACTGAGATGACTGACGTCCCGATGTCATTGTTAAACCCGGAGTACCTTCAGCTTTTTTAATTATTGTTTATGGTCCGATCTATGCAAAATGAACTGACTATGTCATGAGGTCTTGCAGTACCACTGCACTGACTGCATCTCAATTATAACTAGGAAACTAGAGGAAAATAATATGCCAGCAGAATATGCAGTACTTCTCAGACATTGCCTTACATCTGGCTATCTATTGTGGAAGGAAGAGTTTTACAAGCAAGTAGATGTTGTTGCGATGGGCTCACCTGTATCTCCCATTGTCGCCGATATATTCATGGAAGATTTTGAGGAGAAAGCCCTCCTTACTGCACCTGTTACACCAAGGATCTACAAGCGGTACGTAGACGATACTTTCACAATTTTGCCATCAGACAAAGTAACCGCATTTTTAGAACATCTTAATTCCATAAACTCTAAAATTCAATTTACTATGGAGTTAGAGGCAAATAATTCCTTACCTTTCCTAGATGTGTTAGTCATCCGAAATCCTAACAACACCATTGGTCACGCTGTGTATAGGAAAAAGACCCATACAAACCGATATTTAAACGGTGAATCTCACCACCATCCTTCACAGTTAGCTACCGTGGGCAAATCTTTGTTACAGAGAGCACGAGGGATCTGTGACAGCAAACACCTGGCCGCCGAGCTTCAGCACGTCAAGCAAGTTCTGCACGACAACAAGCTTCGGGTCCCGCGCCTACGTCACAGTGACCAAGTGAAGCCGGCCACAGTCGAGCGTGTGCCTGCTGTACTACCATATGTCAGAGGTGTCACAGACAAGATTGGCTACATCTTGAAGCGAGCTTCTATTAGAACATTCTACAAGCCGCCGAAGAAGATTAGTCAGTTCCTACCATCAGTCAAGTGTCATATTCCTCTACAAGATGCAGGAGTGTACAAGCTTGATTGTGAATGTGGTCTCTCTTATATAGGATAAACAAAAAGATCAATTAGAACCCGCGTAAAAGAACATATAGCTGATGTGAAGCATCAACGTTCCGGGAAGTCTGCAGTTTGCGATCATATCCTAGACGGCCCCAACCATTACATCAGATTTGATAGACCACAAATCCTCGCGAAAGAACACCGATTCCTACCAAGGATGATACGTGAGGCTATTGAAATTAAAAAACATCCTAATTTCAATAGAGAAGGAGGCTGTGTACTACCACCTGCTTGGGATCCTATAATCAATAAAATTAAAACTAAACCCAAGCATACCACTGCAAGACCTCAGGACATAGTCAGTTCATTTTGCATAGATCGGACCATAAACAATAATTAAAAAAGCTGAAGGTATTCCGGGTTTAACAATGACATTGGGACGTCAGTCATCTCAGTCCTCCGTGACCATGGGTGCTGGAAAGCGCCCGAAACGTCGGGAATAAAAATAATAGTAAAATAAACGCGATAAAATCCGTAAAAGTAGTTTTAATCAATAAACTAACATTTTCATCAACAAGGGTTAAATCCCAGCCTTTTCATTTGTGAACTAAGTTTATAAATTTCCATCCAAAATTGTTGCGTTTTAACCTTTTTTGATTTACCCGACCTTTTCGTTTACTATTCGTATTAACTATGATAAATATGTACAGGAGTTGATACGGAATTATAGTATCAACAAAACTCCAAAAATAGAGAAAGATGCCAGCCTCTGCTGTTCAGTTCTGTGTGCAATAGCGCTATGAGTATATTAACTACCAAATTATGTATAACCTTCCCGTGTAGGTATTTTAGTGCATCACAACATAATTAACTTAAAGTTAGAGATTTTCAATTTAAAATTGGAGAAAAACAGAATAACACATTTCGATAGAAAGATCCTCTTCCTTTTGATTTTTTAACACAATCACTTTAAGCTTTTTAGTAGCTCTTCTCAGTCAATTTGCACGTATGTCGGCGTAATATTAAAAATGTTCATAAGATCATTTGAACTCTAGTTTAATATTCTTCCTGGATAAACGTTGGAGTTGGCGGCGTTCCGTCTCCGACATTATGCTTTTGTAGAATATAAGTCAAGATTCATGTTGATTATTGTGAGAGACACTTATTTGACTAAGAATAAATGATGTAATCAGCGAAGGTATATTTGGCTTAGGAGACAATGTTAGCAAGGAACTAATGGAAGTCAATATGTCATTTCATGGCTGGTGCTGTTCGTCGTTTTTAGTTTAATCAGTATTAAAGTAACAAAGGCAAAAAAGACCTTGCGATATTGTTAATTTTGTAGGCATTTATAAGATTGTATGTATGTGATGTAGCTAGTATATAATATTATTGAAAGAGTTTCAGACAACTCTTATTCGTGGCATTCAAGATAACTGAACAACCTCTTCATGGTGAATATCTTTTGATCTTTAATTTTGAAAATAATACTAATAATTACGGGCACTATAGCAAGGGGAAAATATTAACGGGACACGTAAATAAATAACGTGCAAAAATGTTAGAACTAGTCAACGTAGTAATTTATAAACGAAAGAAGAAAAAAGAGCGTGTAATTAACATTTGCTATTTTCTATTAATATTACACTAAAAGATTCGAGAATCAACTTGAGGTACATATAAAATAAATTTATTTCTAAATGACGAAACCTAATAGAAAAAGTAAAAAAAACTAATGGCCGTCCTGTGCTCTATTTATATCAGTGTGTATATTATTACTACAATCGGTCAAGTCGTTCAGAAGTTATCGATCACTAACAGGCACATGTGTATGGTTATTTGTATAAAGATTTGTCCATTAATAAGGATATATATATATATATATATATATATATATATATATATATGTATATAACACATACATAAATGACAATAATAAGAAATAAAAATTTAAATTTATAGCAATTAATAATAATTATTGGCCCTTTCTTTTATTTCATTATTGATTTCTTTTTTTCTAACGAAATAACCCTACTGTATCAAAAATCAGTATCAATTTAAATTCATAGAATTCAATATAATGCTACGAGCCGTTTTTCCCTGCGAACTTTCAAACAAAATAAGTTTACGAAATAATCGTCGCGTCTTGGGTCCTCGTCTTTATATATATATATATATTTCATTTATAGGACAACACGGGATGAAATTGTCAAAGTTTTATCCCTTAACAGATCTGGTGTTTGAAAACATAAATTTACAATCTTTTGTTTTAAGACAAGATGGTATTTAAGTAGGTAAAGAAATATGTAACACGGGTTTGGTATTTGTGCGATCCTAATATTGCATATATGTTTTCTCCGTCCCAAAATGACATGGATACTTAAAACGACAAATTCAGAGCATAAATCCCTAAACAGATTCATATTAATAAATTACCCAAAAATCAGTAATTCGCTCTGATTCAAAAGCTGACAACAAATATTATGTACTTCAAAAGCCTCTTGAAATCAAAAATATTATAATGCGAGATTTTACCCGTGGATTTTCCCGCTTAAGGACTCCTCCTCATAAATGCAGTAGAAGATGTATAGAGATGCAACATCTCTTCGCAAGGCCAGTTGCTCAAGCCGATCGGAAAGAACTTGATCGTCAACGATCTACAACAAAGGGGTTCTTATTTGCGGTAAGCGCGCAAACCTGTGTATTTTGGGGCTAACCAGTTTAGACTGGACTCTCTGAGTGGATCATCATTTTACAGAGTTTCATGCAAAAATTTGTATAAAGGAGCACTTATAAAGGCAAGTTCACTTAGGTGGTTAAATTTATTATACGAGCAATATTCATTTGCTCAAATGCAGACGTGATGCTTGTAATTCGACTTTTAAGGAATCAGTTTTGAGAAGTATAATGGGAGCTAAAATATTTTAAGATAATTGTGTAAATTACAGGACAATAGTATCAAATTAAACTCTTTGAAGAATTTCCAAAATTATAAATCATTATTCTGTGTTTTATTTTATTAGCATTTTCCGTAAGCTTTAAAATTTCGAAAAGCATCAAACAGGGTATAGGCTGTAGAAAATGTATGAAAATTATAATATGTTTTTTTTTTCGCCATAGATAATGGACGACAAGCACACTGTCTACATGATGATAAGTGAATTCTGAGGCTCAATATAAACATCTATATATATCCTCGATTAAGAATCAAAATGCAGATGCGTTGCCACCACTGAGGACTGATATGGAATACCTCGTTTCCAGTGAAAAGGGTCTCGGGTTCTCTCTCTTCACACACGATTCGAAACACACCAGCATTGAGCTGCTATTTTACGTTGTTATTCTGTTAGATTTGTTTATTATAATTACAAAATAATTTAAAATTTCTTGGTCTTATTTTAATATTATATATTTAAAAAAATGACAAGTTAGTTTGTCACACACAGCAGTACAGTCCACATCTGACAGGCTACTGCACCCCATGGACATCTACAGCCATAGTTATTTACACAGGCATTTTTAAGCTATTAGTTTTACAACTAGTGATCAAAGCTATCTTACATTAGTGTACCGAACAGTAGGTATATTAATATTATACACTTAATATTTTTATTTTTCATAATGATTTCTTATATTTACGCGAACACTGCACATTGATTAAAACTACTTTTACGGAATTTATCGATTCTGCATAGATCGGACCATAAACAACAATTGAAAAGCTGAAGGTACTCCGGGTTAACATTGACATCGGGACGTCAGTCACCTCAGTTCCCCGTGACCATCGGTGCTGAAAAGCACCCGAAACGTCGGGAATTAAAAACCTATTAAGATAAAATCCGTAAAAGTACTTTTAAATATGCTTTTCACTGATGTGTTGAGACGTAGATAATATATTATTACTTTACTCCACTTATTTCGAGAGTTGTAAAATTTTCAAATTAAATAACATTTAAAATTTTCAAAATAGGAATCGCTATATATCTAAATGAAGTTTTATTAAATATATTAAAACAATATATTATATATTATACGGCAGCCGCTAAACAGCAGAAGCTTTCATAAAACGAGATGTGGGACAATATACAAAAATGTTATGATTTCGGATAACAAAAAAGTTGTTATTGCTTTGTAAAAGGAGTTTACGTTCATGTTTTTTATTATATATTTCATTGTAGAGACTGTTGTTTGTGTTCATATGTATCTTTTTGTCCAATTTTGATAATCATTACAAGCTTTTTTATCTAACAAAATTTGCACACATTTGCATTTTGAAAAAAATAAAGGATGTATATTTGTTACTTTTATTCCAGAGTAATTTCATAACTTGTGATTAAAAAAAGCTATTTATTTTTCTCCGTACAAATTTGAGTTCCCTCACGTAAAAGTTTTTTTTTTACCTTAATACAATGCGCACTAAGTTATGGTCCATTTAGTTATGGTCATATTTTCTTTAGTCGACTGCGAGTGGGCCAGATAGCTAGTTCTTTGTTTTGTAAACTGCGAACGTTGTTTTCGAGAATCTAACATTGACTTTGTTTATTGTGACTAAGAGAAAGCTGTCATTGTTTATGTGAGCACTTTGTCAACGCGATTTGAAGTTTATTTCATCTCTGAGCCGGGGCACCCCAGTACCAGCTCCTTCCACTTGACCGCACCCAGGGCAGAGCGGCTTGCATCGTCGATGAGCGAATTCTTTCTGATCGGCTCGATTCACGGGTACTGCGAAGGGATGTTGCATCTCTTTGCATTTTCCATAGCATCTACCACGGACAGTGCTCTGAGGAACTGTTCGGATTAATTCCAGTCGCCCGCGCATCGCGACAAAACTCACGGTACCGTCCACACCACCTCGACGCTTGGCTGTCCACCACTGTGCGTTTCTCTAGGATTTTGCTTCCTCTTACAATCTCTTTGTGCAATCGTTTCCCACCGGCGTTTTTTCCGGACTTATACGACTTAGGAACTTTCAAGAAAAGAGCTTACTCATTTCTAAAAGCCGGCAAGGCATCTGCAATTACCCTGGTGTTGCAGATGTTCATAAGCAGCAGTAGTTACTTACCATCAGGTGGACCGCATGCACGCCATCTCCTCTATAAAAAAATCGCCTAAGAACACTAACCGTTGTAAATCAAATTAGAACTGCCATCTCCACTGTGACAAAGTTTTTGTTCCAAATTGACGGTCGAGTAATATACATGGAAGTCTTTGGTCAGAACTTTCTCTTTTACATAACATATAGATTATAAGTAATATGTATGCAGGACGGCGTAGAGATTTTTCAGGGGTATCACAATACCCATATCCTACCCTGGGGTTCGTAAGTTGCAGAGGGAACCAAAAAAAGGAGAAAGACTTACTGTCTTTAAACAACTATGAAAAATATCTCCCTATGAGCGATCCCCCGATGATATGTACATGTGATGAACAGTATATCTCGAAAAAATCAACCGATTTCGATGTGATTTGATCATTAGATGATAGAATTGATCAGAACATACTTGAAAAAATCATTTTGAAAATAAGGAAAACTCGAATTTTGAGGTTTTATAAGAATCTACCGTGCCGATTCGGTCTAAATACCTACACATGGAATCTACTCGTTAGTTCTACGAGGCCCTATTAGATGCTGCAAACCGCTTTTTGATCGGACACTCCGTTGCAAAGTTATGACAAACAAACACACACACACACACACACACTCATCGCCAAAATATCCGGAATAGCTTCCTGGGACCTCGAAACGTCGAAATATGATGGAAACTCAATTTTAGAAAATCGAAGTGAAAACAGTAAGTTCTCAATTTTTTAAGAATCATGAATAGCGACAAGTTAAAAAAGCTATATGAAATTTTTTTTAATATGATATTCCAAAATTTAGGTATTTAAAACACTGTGGCTAATGTGATATGAGTCTGAGACAAAATTATCTATCAACATCTGGTGTCTGCGCAAGAACGAGAATCATAAATGTGTTTATGTGCGTGTGCTATTTTGAAATGAAATGGCCGTCACTTTGAATAAAACTATTTGTATTACTACAGAGGAGCATGGCTGATATCATGGCAATTTGATGGCATCCAGTTTTCAAATTGGAATATAATGTTTACATGCTTTTATTAAAATATGTTTTAGGGATTTCCTTTTATTGCGTCTTAATAGATACAGTCGCACCTCATCCAGCTATTAGTTTTAATACGATATCGAATCTGGTGTGTTTCCTGAACGAAGGATATTATCAAGCTACAATATTAAATATAAAAATTGTTGGGAGCAAATTATTATATAACTTGTCACCGGGGCTGCCACAAAAAAAAGGAAGACTCTTCTTATTCCGAAATAAACATCAATTTAGCGGTTGCTTTAAAAAATGTATGAATTCCTCTTAGCTAAGTTCAAAGTAGAAATGATTGAATTTAAGAGTTGTAGTGATAATAAACGAGCTTGTGATACATGGACTTCACTAGCATCTGCTTCGCACATGGTCATTTTTCCATGACGCTGTCTCGTGTCAGCAACTCCTGCGTTATTTCTTGTAGCCCAGAAAACAAAACGTTTAACATTGAAGAGAAAAGTATGAAGAATTCTTAACAACGCCATGTTGTGTTAGATACATTTTAGGTATTTACCTATAAACTGTCGTTTCTTATGATATAGGTTAACGTAGTTGTACCTATATTTTTATTCCCATTAAACAAAGTAATCACGCATGCAATCAATGCATCTTTGCTAATGCAGTGACAGTTTATTGATGCCCTTCTTGAAGAAATCATCTAGACGGGAGGCAAATTCTTCAAAGGCAAAGGCAGTACGCCTTTCGGGTGTTGAATTTTTTCCCGCCAAAATATTGTCCAAATTCTGGAATAGTAAAAGTTTGTAGGTGCAAGGTCTTGTAAGTACGGTGGATGACGGAGAGCTTCATACTCTAGCTTTTGTAATATGGAGATCGTCTTTTATGCAGTATGAGGTCGAGCTTTGTCGTGCAGGAGTAGCGAGGACAAGCCATTGACTAAAGCTGATTGGAGATGCAAGCTTATCCGTTTTATTATTATTATTGTTATTATACATTAGCATGCAGGCAGTTAAGACAACTGATAATGCCTGTATGCAGTTTGTGCCCACTAATTACTCCTATTGCAGTTCAGAAAATTAATATCGAATAAATTTTGAATTGGTTCACATTTTGGGCTGAGACTACTTTCTCTGGCAGCACTCTGTAACTAAACGGTTACAAATGTAGTGCTTATGGGGTTTGTTGTTTGAAAAGCTGGTACATAGCTTAAAAAGATGGCCCTTGAGGTGAGTGTTTTCATTACGAATAAACAATTTGTCAAACTTCTCAATGTCGCAATGTCCACTTAAGATCTTAAAGGTTTCGATTAGATCTCCTCGGTCCCTACGGTTTTATAATGTTGTAAGTTTTAAAACTTTTAAACTTCCTTCATAAGATTGCCGTTTCAATAGCCGTGGTACTTTGGCAAAGCTTTTTCAAAGCTTCTATGTCCTTGATAAAGTAAAGATTCCAGATTTGACTTTTGGTAAGAAGCTGTGATGAATTACAACGGTGCTAGACCACCAAACAGTGACCATCACTTTTCTAGAGGTAAGTTTTCGTTTAGAGCATTATGTAGGTGTTGAACCAGGATCCAAAGAACTTGCTGAGTGCTTGCGATTATCAAACAGAATTCATTTTTCGTCGCAGGTAACGATTTCGTTTTAAATTCATGGGTTTTTGACCCTGTTGTGCTCAACAGGCAGCAGTGCAAGACACTTATCGACGCGTACTGCGAGCTAACGATCATTGAGTTCGTGTGGCACCTATTTGTCATACTTCTTTATCTTGCCAATTTGACGCAAATGGAGCAATATTGTTTTGATGCTAGCGTCAAAATCTTAAAGTTTAGAATAGATTTAGTCACTCTCTATTCAGGATTTTGTTCAGCAAAGCTCAACTTCAATCACACAGTTTGTTCTGGTACTCGGCGACGTTTTTCCAGGAAATGTTGGCACAGCCGGTGTATAAATCATCACCAGTGTTGTCTTCCGCATAGCAATGAATATTACCGGTTTTCAACATATCATTGATATGCAGAAGAAACATCGTTGTTTATAGCACGCAACCATGTGGAATACCAGAATTAATAGGCTGTTGATGGATTTTTTGGTCTACTACAACCTTGATGCTCCGACCTGCAAGAAAGCTGGTGATCCAATCGCACAATTTCTCGGAAAGCCCATAAGATGGAAGCTTTAAAAGAAACGCTTCACGCCAAACCCGATCGAAGGCCTACGCTATGTCCGAGCTAGCCGTCAAGGCCTTGGACTCTACCGCCTTCACCCATCGGTGTATTGTGTAAACAAGCGACCCCGACGGAAACCGTATTGGCGGTCACTAATCATCTGGTGCTCCTCAAGAGTCCACGTGAGATAACAGTTAATGATCGACTCCATTTTTTTCATAAACAAGGTGACGATGATAGGCCTGTAATAGGACGGATCAACGCGGTCACCTTTTTTAGGGATCGGGTGTTCGAAAGCGGTCTTCCACGTATTTTGGACTACGCTTAAGGATTAAGAGGATTGTGAAGTACCGATACGCTGCAGGAGTAGGTATTTTCAAAAATACTATCTGTGTCATACCGCTCGCTCTGCCTCTCTCCGGGCGTTATAAAGAGAGAGTTGCAAGTCTTGGCCTAAATTTCCTTTTCGAAATATTGTTTCGGGCAATTACGTTTTCACCCCCGAAATTTTTAGGTCAAAAATATAGATAATTTGATGCTAATAACTTATATCACAAGCAAAATTTCTTTAAAATAATAACGTAAGGACCTAGTTTTTCATTATATCTACAACATTTAGGGGAAAACGTTATCGCTTTTTGTATGAAAATTTATAGTTTCACAATACTCTTAAGAGTAACTACCGGAAAAGATGCGTTAAAACGTGTCCTCCAGAGTTGGGACCAGCCAACTCTGGAGCATACGTTTTCAGCACAATTAGGGGGGATTCCGCCAAGCCCATTCGACTTGTTGACATCCAGGTAGAGGACTTCGCACATCTGGAATGGAGCACTCCGCGGGATGGTCGACGATGTGTTTTACCGTCATTGAGGGTTGAGTTAGACACAAAGAGAAACCCTAACAGATCGGCTTTATCCTTTGCGTCATGAACCGTTAAGTCATCCTCCTTATGAATACATGAGAGAGATGGCTGTCAGAAGTTCCCTTGGATAGCCTTGTCGAGAGACCAGAATGCACGGGTTCCCGAAGAAGGTGAACTATTTTCTCGCCAATTCTGCCTATGTGCTTTGCCTTTGCAATAACTCTTTTGAAGGACTTGGAGGCAAAATTATACTTCTTTTGGTGTTTATTCCGAGCCCCTGAAGCGTCAGCCCTGGCCTGATAACACTTTTTCTTACAAGAACGATCAAACCAAGGCTGAGATCTGCCTCCGATGTAGCGTCCCCGTAGCGTCACATCAGTAACAGAGTCAGCAACAGCGCTGGGATCATCCGGCAAGAAGCAAACCCGCCCCTATGGGTGGGATGCAATGTAAGACTGCATTCCGTCCCAATCCGCCGAACTGTAATCCCAAATACGGTGGCAGCGTGCACAACGCAACTGCGAAGGGAGCGTGAGCAGCACCACACTCTGGATCAGATATTAGTCCGAAGAACTACGAGGGTCATCGATGGACACCTGATATCCGTCCGGATGAGAGGTCAGCAGAAGGTCCAATAGGGAAGGTGCATGATTCTCTATATCTGGAATCTGCGTAGGTAAAGTGACCAGTTGTGTCACACCATATGCAAAGGCAAAGTCGTAAACAGATCTCCCTACATGACCGGTTAAACGTGAACTGAGCCATTCGGCGTGATGGGCATTAAAGTCGCCAAGGATCACGATCTCTGAGGATGGAGTCTGCTGTAGCAAGGAATCTGTAGCCATTGGACGTGGTCGATGAGCCGGTCGTTTCAGGATGGTCGGTAGCAGATAGTGTTGCTGTCTATGCGTAGCCAAAGGATGGATAGGTCCGAACATTCAAGACTGCCGAGGCGTCAAGAACAGATGTCCTCTCTGACGTATACCCAAACTGCAGCATGAGGCACAAAAAAGTGTTTCAATTTGTACCCGGGTACGAGACATTCGAAGTGTCAGCCGGACAGGACACCTGCGTTTCGGTCAGAAAGAACAAGGCCGGCTTCGCTGTTTCTCTCACCAGACAGAATGCAGACGCAGATCTTCTACTTCACGCTGGTTTTCTGTGAGGTCATGATATCACCCCTGTTCGAGCCGGCCGATACGTGCAACAGCAACCCACCGTTGGCTTTACCACTGTTAAAATGTGTTGTAAATTTAAAAGGCCGTTGTTCAGATTACATATTTTTTCAAGATTTATTCAAATAATTTTTTGACTTGTACGCCTACCTGATAATTTCAAAATAAACAATAGTTATATAAACTCAAATGATCTGAAATAATATATACTCGTAATCATGAAAGCTCTATGTAATTTACAGTGTTTATAACAGTATTGTTAACTTCAAGACTTTTTCATTAGTTTTTAGTTAGTAGAGCCAATCTGCAGCTATAGTGTGCTTGTAGTACGAAAGGGATCGGCTCATGAGTGTATATGTAGAACCGGAGACCCTTTTTAGTGGAAACGAGGCATTCCATCTTTGTTCTCAGGGGTGACAATGCTTCTGCATTATTATCCTTAATCGAGGATAAAAGTTATGTGCCTCAGTATCTGATTTATTTAAGTTTTAACATTATTCTAAAAAAAAAAAAAGAAAAAGAAGAAAAAGTCGGAAAACATCTTGATGTTTCGAACGAAATCTCTGCAGAAGTATTTGTCTTGACTATAATTTATGATGTGTCAGTTATTTTAAACGATACGATTGTGTAGTCTTGTCGGTAACTGGGTCATATTTTATGAGTCCGGTTAGAATACTAATCGCAATCAACGTTTGTGTACACATAAATTATTGATTTTCGAGCGTGCTTGTACAATGATTATCTCCGTATAGCCACGGTATTCTGGTTCATCGATCACGCCCAGCACGGGTTGATTAAAACCAATGAGTGTCTCCTTGTTATGGCACTAGGATATCAGATACATAATAGATTCCGTGTATGTTTTGAATTTTCTACCGTGGTGAATTGAACAGGATTACTTTGGCAGATTGAATTTAAACTATTTGTATTTTTCGTGCATCATAGGAGAACAACTGAATCAGTCACTATAAGAGTGTCATTTCAAATTAAATCTAATTCAATTTTGTAACATTTGTTTTAAGTATAGTAAGACATATTATAGTTTGGCCTCCCAACAGATGAATGACATTTATGAATCTATAAATATTTGTATATATAAAGTGCATGCATATTAAAACAAGCCTTTGAATGTAATATCAAAATAACTGCCACTTATGAAGTGAAGACATGAAGGCCTTTTTTGTCTGCCTGTCTGCCCGTGCTAAGCTTCGGAACCGTCTGTAATGCTAAAACTAAAATTGACGAACAAATGGTAAGCAAGGCCGGGAGTGATATATTTTCTGAGCAATCGAAAAATTGATTAAATAAATGGTCTTTGACAATTAACTTAAATCTAATAATTTAATATATAATTATATAATAAATTATATATTAAATTTTAATAATTTTATACTTCAAGTGTTAAAGCAAAGTAAGAATTTCTTTGGAGACCTTATATTTTATTAACAAAGTGTTATTTTGTAACCTGAAATAGCATTCTTCACGGAAAACTATTAAAATATTATAAACAACGTAAAAGTTTAAAGTGCTTGTTATTTTCTTATCTTGTTTTACTTCTAAATGTGAAAGTATGATTTAAATGTTGTTCCTTCCGTCACGCTTGTCCGATTCTAATGAAATTATACATATTGTAGATGCAGATATTGTCACGGAATGGAATATTGAGGTTTTACAGGTAGTATTACCAGTTATCTGCAAAACCGACTATTTGTTATGAACATTATTAATGGCGATATTCATATTTTTATAACGATTATTACTAAATTTTAATTACGCCCAGAGAAAATTTTGAACTGAGCCGGTATTTTGTTGCATATTGTTTTATAACATTAAATTGTTTAAGTAATAGTATTTTCTTTTTTTTGTTTTAGGTAGAATCGTACTTTCTATCGTCTATAAGAGCATACCCTTATATACATTAGAAGTTATCATAGTTCAATCAACATTCCTAAGACGCGGCAGAAGACACCAAGATGTACGCGCGGTCGAAGAGATAAGAAGTTTAGAAAGGACAACAGTCCCAATATGTTTTCCCTCTCTGAAGGCTGCGGATGTGTCAGTTTTCGCGGTGGGAGTCGAACACGATCATTCGGAGACGATTCATCCTCGTGTCGAAGTTCGCAAATTGAGCAAGAAGTTCCAAAAAAATTAGGGAAGAGGGCGTTGAACGGCGAATGCACCATGAAGGCTCTCGCACCATTCTTGAAATTTTGGAAGAAAAATGACGTCAGCATGAGTAAAGCCGAAAGAAGTAAGTAAAAGGAAAAACAGAGAATACTTATACTGATTAATATTTTCAATAAACGATGTACCATATATTGAATTTTAACACAAAAATATTTAAAAAATCGATTCACATTCTTTTTATAAAACTGAAGTTTACAAACGAACCTACAGTCCACCTGATTCTACGTGGACACTGCAGTCCACTTAACATCAGGTGGACTGAGCGTTGTCACTTCTGAGGTCTAAGATGGAATGCATCGCAGCCTGTAAATGTACTAGCTCTCTATTGGCTTCAGACCGACACAGCAGTGTTAGCACACTGCTCTGCCATTTCGCGACAGATATAGGCAAGAGGATGTTACTTACTCAAACGGACTCCTAGGCATAAGAATAGTTCCACCAGTTATATGTTAATGGCGCGAACCGGTTGCGGTCGAACAAATAACTGTAATTGAATTAATCAGATACTACTTCCATTTTCATAACTTACACTAAATATACTCGAAATGCACCTACACATCTAGTGGTGATCAATTGATTAATTTGATTTCTTAACTACCTATACTTCTAAATGGCCTGACCAGCGATATCACGGCATTCTCTCAAGATATGTTAAGTAAAAACGCGAGAAAGCACCTAAAGTCGTATTTTTCAAATGTTGATTGCAGACCTCCATGAGTTATTGTAGTACTTACTATCATTTGCACTGTTAGCTTACTCTAACTATAATTATAATAAAAACGATATAATAGATGAGTTTTTGAATCGAATTTCATTTGGTTACGGAATGTGGTGGCGGGGTAAGAAATTCCATCACGTATTGTATTTGTTTTTGGGGTATTAATATAATTTTCTCATCTGGTTGGGCTGCATAAATATATAAAAAAGATAAATGTACATTAAATATTGTACACTAAAAAGATAAATAAATAAAAACTCGACCAGATGGAAATCCTCAGCCAGAATCCTCGAAGACCAAATGACCGAGGGTTAGGGGAAAGAGAACAAACCCGCCGGACTACGCAGGCGGTATCTAGGAGCACTGCCTTCTACGTTTGAGCCCAAAGCAGTCCATAACGGAGTTTGGAGAAACGACTACTGTATTAATTTTTGAGCCACGTCCGGAGTTTTATTTTATTATCTGTTTTAGCTTTCACAAAGTTCTCGCATCTCATTTAATAAAATGGTAGTAATGATGACTGCAAAGCCCTAGTTCTGCCGGGTCCATTACCCTATTTGGTTTCAATTAATAAATAAGGAGTTAAATAACTCAATCTTTTAAGTCGAAATTAAATGAAATTTATTGCATCTTACTTGAGATAAATTGATAAATCAATATTTTTGAATGCAAATCAAATGTTTTATTTAAACTATAATCCTTAATTAAAATGTCATGTATATTCGCAAAAATAGTCTTGTCCATGATGAGCCTGGTGCGGTGATTCCTAATCGCCTTAGATGACCCGAGAGTCTGACCAGGATTAGACCGTTCGTAGAAACAACTAGAGGGATAATTTCGATCGGCAGACCCCCCCAAATGTTAGTCACCTCGTGAGCCAGGTCCACATATTTTGTTCGCTTATCTGTTTCGGCTTTCATGAGGTGCTCGTCATATGGAATGGTAATGTCGAAATAAATATTCTTGAGTGAACCCGGTCCATTAGCACGATATCAGTCTTATTCGCAAGAGTAGTTTTGTCTGTGATGATGGCTCGATCTCAGTAGAGTTTTATACGTGGTAGAGTACTCTTAGTCTTGTATGAAACATCGAGTCGAATACTTTTCAGTAATCTATCTATCATTATTATTTCATTACAGCCCTTCACAAGTCCACTGCTGAACATAGGCCTCCCCCAAGTAATGCCACAGAGCACGGTCCTGAGCCACCTGCATCCATCGTTCCTACATATCTTACCAGGTCGTCACTCCATCTAGTGGGGGGTCGCCCTACACTACGCCTACCGGTACGAGGCTGCCACTCGAGAACCTTTCTTCCCCATCGGTTATCGGTTCTTCGAGCTATATGGCCGGCCCATTGCCACTTCAGCTTACTAATCCGTTGGGCTATGTCGGTCACTCTGGTTTTACTGCGGATATCCTCATTTCTGAGTCTATCACGCAGAGAAACTCCGAGCATAGCCCTCTCCATAGCTCGCTGAGCGACCTTGAGCGTCCTCATACGGCCAGCAGTGAAGGACCACGTCTCAGATCCGTAAGTCATCGCTGGCAACACGCACTGATTGTACAATCTAGTTTTTAGAGTTTGAGGTATACCTGACGAGAAGATATGTAGTAATTTCCCGAACGCTGCCCAGCCGAGTTGAATCCGTCGATTGACCTCTCGGTCGAAGTTGGACTTGCCTAGTCGGACTATTTGTCCCAGGTAAACGTACTCGTCAACAACTTCGAGCATAGTGCTCCCAACAACTACCGGCATAGGTGTGACATGGACATTAAACATGATCTTTGTTTTGTCCATGTTCATCTTAAGACCTATCCGTTGGGAGGCACTATTGAGGTCATTGAGCATAGTGCTTAAGTCCTCCAGCGATTCTGCCATAAGGACTATATCGTCGGCAAATCGAAAGTGAGTGATGTAATCGCCATTGATGTTAATACCGTATCCTTTCCAGTCCAGTAGCTTGAAAACGTCTTCCAACGCAGCGGTGAAGAGTTTCGGGGATATAACGTCACCCTGTCTTACACCTCTCTGCAGGTGTATAACTTTCGAGCTCTGGTTCTGTACTCGGATAGCCATCGTAGCCCTACTGTACAAACACTTCAGCACTTCGATATACCGACAGTCAACTTGGCACAGCTGAAGGGGAGTGCTCTGAGGAATTGTTCGGATTAATCCCAGCCGCCAAATTTCGTGAACGCACTACACGGCAAACGTCCCGATACCATCCACACCATCTGGATCCTTGGCGGTCCACCACTGTACGTTTCAAAAGGAGTTTTCTACCGCGTACAACCTCTCTGTGGAATAATTTACCACCGGTGATTTTTCCGGACCGATACGACCTGGGGCCTTCAAGAAAAGAGCTCACTCCTTTCTAAAGGGCCGGCAACGCACCTGCAATTCCCCCTGGTGTTGCGGTTGATCATGGGCGGCGGTAGTCACTTAACATCAGGTGAGCCACATGCTCGTTTGCCCCCTCTTCTATAAAAAAAAGGGACTGTAGCACCGCCCAAATTTCGACGGAATCAAAGGCTTTCTCATAGTCCACATACGCCAGGCAAAGTGGCAGATTGTACTCTTCAGTCTTCTGTACAATCTGCCGCAAGGTATGTATGTGGTCTATGGTACTGAAGCCTTTTCGGAAACCGGCTTGTTCGGGAGGCTGGAAGTCGTCGAGTCTGCGTGCGAGACGATTCGTAATGACTCTCGAAAACAGCACGTAGACGCGGCTCAGAAGGGAAATTGGTCTGTAGTTCTTTAAGAGAGCGTTGTCGCCTTTCTTAAAGAACAAGACCACCGCACTTCTGCTCCACGCTCTGGAGTAGTACCACCATGGAGGACGGAATTGAAGAGCTTCTGAAGGACTTCAAGTAGTTCTCAAGGTGTTCCACCCGCTTTCAGAAGCTCCGCTGTAATTCCATCCTCGCCTGGGGCCATGCCATTTTTAAGGTGCTGGAGAGCCATTCTAATCTCGCTTAGACTGGCGTCCGGGATATCATAGGAATAGTGTCGGATAAGACTTGCTCTTGGATCGTTACTCACACTTGGTTGCTCCAAGATGATGCGCTGCCCATAGAACCTCTCAATCTCACTCAAAATCTCAGGTGTCCCGGAAACGATGCTGCCACACTCAGTTTTCAGCTTTGACAGTTGGCTCTTACTGGCAGACAGATCTCTGGCAAAGACTTTGGAGCCCTGGTTCCGCTCGATCGCTTCTTCAATACGAGCAGTATTAAAGTTGCGTAAGTCTCGACGCATGCATTTGGAGATCTGTCTGTTCAGTTGCCTGTATGCTGTCAAATCTGTTGACGATTGCAGCCTCATCTCCCGTCTAACAGCCATGAGATTAAGAGTGTGATCGGAGAGTTTTTGTGTTCTTCTGCGGCGGGTCTTGCAGAACTTAGCTCCCACCGCATGGACAGTTTCCACGAGCTTGTCATTCATATCGTCCACTGCATTGCATCAATCTATTTATGCGACAGAGATTTCCGACGGTTGCGTGTAACCACCTTGCCGATAACCGCGTCAATGATGAGTGATTTCTTGGTTCCACGAACACCGGCCTGAAATCCATTTTTAACCTGCGACATAGCCGGATTTAGTTCAACGCAACGATTGATTCGCATGCTTAAAATGGATGTCATTGTCCTATATAGAACGTGATTGGGTGGTATTTTAAATTTATAGATCCACTTCTAATCACTCTGGGATAAACAATTCTAGTTGATGTCATGATCATGTCTACCTCTCAGTTTATGGCCGAATCCGCTTCCCCAAAGCAGCGATACTTTGATTCAAGTCGTCCAGGCGCTCTGTGAAGTTTTGCGTTAGGCACGACGGGAAAAACTGCTATTTTTCCCAGCGAACGCCGTACTAACGTTGCGCACAATCCTTGGCCTGATGGTACCTGATCTGAAGCACATAGTCTGACAATGAAAACCTTTGGGATACGATTCTCAATTCTTATTTTCCAGGCTTTAATGGCGCTACCTTTTCTAGTAGCACGTCCAACAGTGTGAAGTTTGGCACTAATAATATGGCAAGTACCAATTCAGTCCTCTTCGAGGTCGCTGCTGGCTTCCAAATAAATCATCAGCATTGGCTGTAGAGCCGATTCTGCTTACTTAGGGGTATGCGGGGAAGTTGTGGTCAATTTTCGAGGGGCGTACTGCGCGTTTCTATAATCGCCACTTCCAATGTGCTCCTCATTTGCTTTTGTGCATAGGCGATTATTTCATCATCGTCTAAATTAACCACACCACGACTAGAAGTCTCTGTAGTATTTTCATATGATTACGCAACAGCCTCAGACCTCACGTCGTAGTCGTTTGAGCCAGGCGTTACCAATTATTGTTAGCGATGTACCGAACTCGGTCTGCCAGGTTTTGTTCGGTGACAGTTATAGATGGCTACAGCTCAACAAAAAAGCGATGCGTCCTAACCCAGAACGTAAAACCTCCAATGTATCCCCCTTTTGCTCTAAAATACGCAATGCGTTTGAGTTAATTTCTTCCGTCCAAGGGATACGGCGTATCCTACCAGTGGCAACCGCCACTGGTGGAGTACGCCGCATCCTTTGTGTAACAAATCAATAACACAAAAGAATAGATAGCATTGTGGATAAGCAAAATAAATTGGAAATATTAATAGGTAAAATAAACCAATCCGAGGCTACTAGAGACTATGACTAGTTTCTTGTGTCTCTGTGCTCTAGCCTCTTCTCTTTAGAAGAAGAGAAGTATTTAACTTACTACGGTTTTTTCCAAATTTGCATACGATTTATCAGTTTCCGCCGAGACAAATTACGATGTTCCACTGTCTATGATCTGTTCTATGAGTAACACACACACACACACACACACACACACACACACACACACACACACACACACACACATACACATACATACACACACACACACACACACACACACGAACTATATATATATATATATATATATATATATATATATATATATATATATATATAGTAGTATTTATTGATAGATAAATATCATAATGATTTCTTAAATTTACGCGAACACTACACATTGAATAAAACTATTATTTACGGATTTTATCGCGTTTAATTACTTTAATTTATTTTTTTATTATTATCCCGACGTTTCGGGTGCTTTACAGCGCCCATGGTCACGGGGGTGACTGAGATGTTTGACGTCCCAATGTCATAGTTAGTCCAGCTACCTTCAGTTTTTTTTTAATATTAATTTTTGGTCCGATTTACGCAAAACGAGCTTATAGTATCATGAAGTCTTGCAGTGGTATGCTTGGGTTTGGGTTTAATTTTGTTAATTATAGGATCCCAAGCAGATGGTAGCACCCAACCATCTTCTCTATTGAAATTTGGATGTTTTTTAATTTCAATAGCCTCGCGTATCATCCTTGGTAGGAATCGGTGTTCTTTTGCGATAATTTGTGGTTTATCAAATCTAATGTAATGGTGGGGACGATCTTGAACATGTTCGCGGACTGCAGACTTCCCGGAGCGTCGGTGCTTCACATCAGCTATATGTTCCTTCACGCGAGTTTTTATAGATCTCTTTGTTTGACCTATGTAAGAGAGACCACATTCACAATCTAGCTTGTACACACCTGCATCTTGTAGAGGAATATTACATTTAATGGATGGTAAAAATTGACTAATCTTCTTCAGCGGCTTGTAGTATGTCTCAATGGACGCTCGCTTCAAGGTGTAGCCAATCTTGTCCGTGACTCCTCTGACATATGGTAGTAGAGCAGGTGCGCGCTCGACTGTGGCCGGCTTCACTCGTTCACTGTGACGTAGGCGCGGGACCCGAAGCTTGTTGTCTTGCAATACTTGCTTGACGTGCTGAAGCTCCGCAGCCAGATGTTTTCTGTCACAGATCCCTCGTGCTCTCTGAAACAAAGATTTACCCACGGTAGCTAACTGTGAAGGATGATGGTGAGAATCGCCATTTAGATATCGTTTGGTATGGGCCTTTTTACTATACACAGTGTGACCAATAGTGTTATCAGGATTTCGGATGACTAAAACATCTAGGAAGGCTAAAGAATTATTTGTCTCTAACCCCATTGTGAATTGTATTTTAGAGTTTATGGAGTTAAGGTGGTCTAAAAATGCAGTTACTTTGTCAGATGGTAAAATTGTGAAAGTGTCGTCTACGTACCGCTTGTAGAACCTTGAATTTACAGGAGCAGTAAGAAGGGCTTTCTCCTCAAAGTCCTCCATGAATATGTCGGCGACTATGGGAGACACAGGTGAGCCCATCGACACACCATCTACTTGCTTGTAGAACTCCTCCTTCCACAATAGATAGCCAGATGTGAGGCAATGTTCAAGTAGTATTGCATATTCTTGAGGCATGTTATTTTCTTCTAGCTTCCTAGTTACAATTGAGATGCAGTCCACAATAGGTAGGCATGTAAATAGTGACTGAACATCAAAACTGACCATAGTTTCATTGTTAGCGAGATGTAGGTCTTTTATCTCACTCACAAAATGGTACGAATCCTTTGTGTGTGCTCTGGTATGTCCAGTTGTATTTTAAAATTTTAATAACAACAACTTTTATCGGACGAAAGTACATATAAAAAGGTCAAAACAGACCCTACAACTAAAACGCTTAAAACAACTAGCGATTTAATAAAGAAATACTCCGAAAAATTAAATCTCGACGTGAATTTGCTAATACCATCATGTGCCAAACCACCGAAGTTGTATGGGTTACCAAAGATACACAAACCAAACGCTCCACTACGTCCCATATTGAGCCAGATCGATTCACTAACTTATAAGCTGGCACAATACTTAGCAAAAATACTATCACCACTGAAAGGACATACCAGAGTACACACAAAGGATTCGTACCATTTTGTGAGTGAGATAAAAGACCTACATCTCGCTAACAATGAAACTATGGTCAGTTTTGATGTTCAGTCACTATTTACATGCCTACATATTGTGGACTGCATCTCAATTGTAACTAGGAAGCTAGAAGAAAATAACATGCCACAAGAATATGCAATACTACTTGAACATTGCCTCACATCTGGCTATCTATTGTGGAAGGAGGAGTTCTACAAGCAAGTAGGTGGTGTGGCGATGGGCTCACCTGTGTCTCCCATAGTCGCCGACATATTCATGGACGACTTTGAGGAGAAAGCCCTTCTTACTGCTCCTGTAAATCCAAGGTTCTACAAGCGGTACGTAGACGACACTTTCACAATTTTACCATCTGACAAAGTAACTGCATTTTTAGACCACCTTAACTCCATAAACTCTAAAATACAATTCACAATGGAGTTAGAGACAAATAATTCTTTAACCTTCCTAGATGTTTTAGTCATCCGAAATCCTGATAACACTATTGGTCACACTGTGTATAGGAAAAAGACCCATACCAACCGATATCTAAATGGTGAATCTCACCATCATCCTTCACAGTTATCTACCGTTGGTAAATCTTTGTTTCAGAGAGCACGAGGGATCTGCGACAGAAAAAATCTGGCTGCGGAGCTTCAGCACGTCAAGCAAGTATTGCAAGACAACAAGCTTCGGGTCCCGCGCCTACGTCACAGTGAACGAGTGAAGCCGGCCACAGTCGAGCGCGCGCCTGCTCTACTACCATATGTCAGAGGAGTCACGGACAAGATTGGCTACATCTTGAAGCGAGCGTCCATTAATACATACTACAAGCCGCTGAAGAAGATTAGTCAATTTTTACCATCCATCAAATGTAATATTCCTCTACAAGATGCAGGTGTGTACAAGCTAGATTGTGAATGTGGTCTCTCTTACATAGGTCAAACAAAGAGATCTGTAAAAACCCGCGTGAAGGAACATATAGCTGATGTGAAGCACCGACGCTCCGGGAAGTCTGCAGTCCGCGAACATGTTCAAGATCGTCCCCACCATTACATTAGATTTGATAAACCACAAATTATCGCAAAAGAACACCGATTCCTACCAAGGATGATACGCGAGGCTATTGAAATTAAAAAACATCCAAATTTCAATAGAGAAGATGGTTGGGTGCTACCATCTGCTTGGGATCCTATAATTAACAAAATTAAACCCAAACCCAAGCATACCACTGCAAGACTTCATGATACTATAAGCTCGTTTTGCGTAAATCGGACCAAAAATTAATATTAAAAAAAAACTGAAGGTAGCTGGACTAACTATGACATTGGGACGTCAAACATCTCAGACCCCCGTGACCATGGGTGCTGTAAAGCACCCGAAACGTCGGGATAATAATAAAAAATAAATTAAAGTAATTAAACGCGATAAAATCCGTAAATAATAGTTTTATTCAAGATAAATATCATAGTAAAAAATATAAATTAAAAAAATGTTAAATATCAGTGCCATAGGCTTCTATTTCGTTCACCTGTTACACCTTATTTTTTCCAGACGGTAAAAAACCATCCAGTATATACTAGCTTAAAATAGCAGATCAATACTGCTGTGTTTTATGTGGTGAGTGTAGAGAACCGGAAGTCATTTTAACTGGAAGAGAGTCATTCCATCTTAGTCTTCAGGAATGATAACGCAAATGCATTTTGATTCTTAATCACGGATATGTAGAAGTCTACGGGCCACATTATCCACTTACCATTAGTTACGTGCACTCGTTACTCTTTTTTCAACCTTATTCTATAAAATATACTTTTGAGTTTTTTTTCTGACTCTTCTAATAAAAAAAAGTTTTTCCAAACCGGTAGGACTTATAGATATGACTTTCACCAGTGAATGCAAATTAAATATTTCCGTTTCTACTCTATCCTATTAGTGAATTAACTAATTGCAAAAAAGGCATACACATTATTCACATTATGTATGAACGTATATTTAATTAACATCCATTAAAACCCACTTACGTGTAATTAAAACGTCTACGTTCGATGGTAAATGAATTGCGAAATATTACACTTTAAATTCGTAATAATTTAATATTTTTATTTTTTCGCTATTATAAAACTAAAAATTAAATATTCACCAAAGTAAAAATGGTATTATTAAACTAATACAAAAAACAAAACAAAAAAAAACAATTACATCTTTACTAGGTGGTATGGGCCCGTTGCTTCATTCGTTCTCTTGCCTATTTCTTAAACAGTGCATATACTTCAGTCATCCAAATTGAGGGTTAAATGAAGCAATATAGTTATAGACTGTCAGGTGTTTTCTCTTAGTTTTTAGAGGTTACAACTCATTGGTTTCATTATTTTTGTCTGAAGTCGGTTGCAGTTGTCTATGGATTTTCGTAGTATAATTACCTGGAGGTATAAGCGTTAGTTTATTTGTTTCTCTACAATAACTAAAAATATCGTGTAGGGTGGCCCTCCACTAGATTGAGTGACGATCTAGTAAGATATCGAACCGAAATCGATGGATGCAGGTCTCTCAAGACCATGCTTTTTTGCATTCCTCAGGGGCTGCCTATGTATTGGTTATGATTAGAGGATTTGTAGAGTTGTAATGATTGTGATGATGAGCAATAAATAAAAACGTAAATTTCTATTAGTATTCATACAATACGAGTGTATTTTTCTGTTATTCATTAAAGCAAGATAAAAAGAATCTATCATCCTATTCATCCGATCATTTGGGTGCCGTTGAAGACAACTTTAAGAATTGTCCCGAAGATCTTCTGCCCTCCGATGGCTCACTCATTTCCGTGAGATATAAGACATCAGATATTACATAGCTAATTCGCTTACGAGACGTGGTGATTATAGCAACATATTCCTATTCTTTAATTTGAGGAAAAGCGCATGTCTATAGTGGTCGGTTCACGAAGTAATAAAGTATTATCTTTTATTAGCCTGTAAACCGGCCACTTTAAAATAGTATTATTTTTGTTCCTAGGAGTGATAATGTGCCTGAATTTTATTTTTATTTCGGAATAAATGTAGGCATCTATGGGGCACAGCATCTACGAACCATCAGGTGTAAGTTATGGTTTTTCTCCTACCATACTTTTATAAAAAATAAATGTTTTTTTTTTGAAATATTAATTTATCTATTTCATTTTATAGCTATGAAGGCCGCCATATTGATCCAGCAATGGTATCGGCGTTACCTTGCTCGAATGGAAGTTCGGCGACGTTATACGTGGACCATTTTTCAAAGTATAGAATACGCCGGTGAACAAGATCAAGTGAAGGTAAGTCTCACCTGGACCTGTAAACATATAATTATCGAAGGCAATAGTTATTGATTAAGGTAGAATATCACATTTTATTGATTTTTCGATATATTAAATTAATAAAAAGTTTTTTATATTAATAAAATAATAATAGGATAAATAAAATAAATAAAATAAAATGTCCATAATTTATAAAATAGAATAGAATATTTTATATATTTTTACATTTTAAGCACTAGTAATTGGCATATTTTCAATTATAATGATATTTAAAAACAAATCAAATGTCATCCGATTAGTTAGTGTATTTATTTTATAAGGAAGTATTCCTTCTATATTTAAAAAATCTGCTTTACCAGTTAACGAGCCTCAAAAATATTCAAATAATGATAATGATTTATTTAAATAAAACATAATTAATTGATTTGAGCAAAATGAAAAATAAGTTCATTTCCGAGAAAATGGCGTACAAAACTGATAATATAATATATAATATAATTACTGAATTTTTTTTTTTTAAAATTTTAAAACAATTTCATTGCATTTTGTTTTTTCTTGAGAGGTTTACAAGAAGAGATTTAAAATCTCTAATTAATGATTTGTACGCAAACTATATTATATTTCTCACCGAACTGGGTTATCTACTCATAAAAATACCAAAATTATGCCTTAAAAATTAATATTAATCTATTACTTAAAAATACTGTCAGTTATTAAATAATATTGTACTCATTAAAATAATAGGTTTGACTTGAAAACTGCGATAAATTTTAATTTGTTATCTTAAAAATGTTGAAGTATAAATTGATTAGATTTTAAAATTGTTTTCTTCAGATTTAACTTATAAAATAGTTTCGAAACCTATAAATGTTTTTAGTTTTAGATAATAAATACTTAGGACTAAAAACCGATGTGCGGATACACATATTATATCTAGTTTTTAAGCCGCACCTTAACTTACTGTCGGCACTTTGGCTCTTTGCCGTATAATTTTTTATTTATATTTTTATTCTTAACAGATTTACCGTAAAATATAATAAAATAATCATATTTACGAATAGATTTTTGATAGAAATGACACATGTCGTGTTTTGTTTTAAATTAGGTCACCTACATATATGCTAAAATTCTTAAAAAAATAATTTTTCTTAAAAAAAATTTCTTTAATTTGAAATATTTTTGAAATCGTCCAAGCGAAAATGTAACGTTTCGTAACCAAATTAAGAAAAGCAGCCGTGCAGCCTGTTAAAAAAAACGCTACTGTGCTGACCCTGCCAATTATTGACCATTCTCAATTAATTCCATACTCTGCAAGATTATGAAGTATACTATGGGATTCATATATAAGACTGACCTGGCGTCATGTTGTGACGTCATAACTGCCAATTCAAACCAGTTAGGTAGGATGAGCTACACACAAGAACTACGATAACGAAAATGTATTAACAGATCTAGCGTTTCAACTTCGCACATTTCTGTATTACTGTATGAGTAGTTATCATTGTCATCATTATTATCACTGCTGCTTTCCCTTATAAAATAGAACATCAGTTTATGTAGGTATTTATAATATCCCACCGACTAGTCTCAATACTTAATTATAAAAATAACTAACTTAATTTATAAAAATAATTATGAGTTCAATAGGTTTGGTAATACTAAGATCAGTAAAGCTGAAAAAAAGTTATTAATACGCAAATTAACTTTTCAAGTGACAGGTCGCGGTTATTCAAGGTCATTGACGTTCATATTCTTAAAAGACTCCGCTAATTTATTTATAACAGGAAAACTAACAGCTATTAATTAACACCATATGGTACATATGTAAGTCACAAAGTATGCCTATTAAAAGTTTTTACAAACGGGTAAGTAATCGGTTTAAGTAAGGACATACAATATATGTAAATAATATACGTTCCACCTGGATGTTAATTAGATTCAGGAATCCAAGTGTATATTGTTAATGAACTTAGATGTTATCAATTTACATATAGTAGTACCACTAGATAGTTATATTATTTAATTATGGCATAGATAGAGCAGAACGACCCCCTCAGCAATTAACAGCATGGTTTCTGCCATAATCGGTCCATCTAGGCCACACACGTATAGGGGGAAGCTTTAGAAAATAATGGGAAAAATCTTCTGTTCCCTTGATATCTCGAAAGCTTTTCACAGAATCTGCCGTCGTGACTTCCGTTAACTCAGTTAAAATTACGAGAGTATCTATCAAGTAATATCAGCGACAGTAGGTTAAGGGCGCACAGGCATTATTACGTTTATTAAGCACAAAGGTATTAGATTCCCTTCAATTTGCCGCTATTTCAGCAGCCTATACTTAATGATACGATAATATTAAACGATATAGCCAGAAATAATTGGCTGTCTTATGAAATGCTATAATTTCGTGAAATCGTCGGGTACTTCATGAAGTGTTAATTCATCGATAGGCCCACAAAATAAAAAGAATATAATCAGTAAATCAATATTCCTGAAAATTTCTTCCAAGCTGTATAAACATTTTTTTAAAGCCATTTTAGATAACGTTTAACAATATTTTGAAGTCATTTGTTTAAAACCTCTAGAAATATTATTGTACATTCTCACATATTTAAAATGAGGTTTTTACGATAACATATTTACATTTGGGATATTTGAATATTATTTTATCTCTTCACATTATTTTTCTTATAACTTTAATTTCACTGCTGTATTTTAAAATAAATTTATATTACAAATATACCTATTGAATAATTATATAACGAGTGTATTGTTAAAAATTTAGTTCCCCAAATAAGGGTCTACGAAATTGGAAGGAATTACATCTACAATTTGATTTTATATAGTTTTTGGACTAGAAACATAACTTTTTCCAGTTACAGTGATGATCTAATGATGTGCTTGAAAGTTATTGGATTCTATTTTGTAGAATAAAATACCACGGCTAAAGATTTTTAAAAATTGTTTAATTTCTCTGATGTTCTAAAAGGACACGAATTGAGTTTTTCGACAAGTTCAGATTTAAATTTTTATCTATTTTATATAATTAAATGTGTCATTAATTAGTGTTTCATACTGACCTATTTTATTTTTTACAAACCATTACGACAATGGCATTCGCATGCTAAATACAAAGACCATTTATAATTACAGGACGGTATATATATTATTTTAATTGAATTTTAAACAAAATTTACAAAACAAGGAAATATACTCGTATATATATATATATATATATATATATATATATATATATATATATCGTGCGTTCGTAATTACGTGGTAGAGTCATGCTTCAACTATATTATGGTTGTGGCACGCATGGGTCGTCTCAACCGGGTTGGGACCACGCTCTCACAGAAAACCAGCGTGAAACACCAGCTCAATGCTACAGTGTTTCGTATGGTGAGTGTAGAAAACCGGATCATACCCTTTTTACTGGAAACGACGCATTCCATTTTGGTCCTCACGGGTAACAATGCATCTACATTTTAATTCTTAATCGAGGATATAATATGTAGATGTCTATGGGCCACAGCATCCACTTACCATCAGGTGGAATGTGTGCTCGTTTGTCGCCCTATTCTATTAAAAAAAACCAGCTGAGGTCCAAGAATGTAGTATTCTGTAAAACAACGTATTCATTATTAGAGGTTTGAGTTGTACACAACCCGTTTATTATATATGTTTACGATAATAATTTGTTACATAATATATGAAGAAAACAAATAAAACATACAGTTGGAGAGAATATATTTTTCCTTGTTTTGTAAATTTTGTTTAAAATTTATAGACTAAAATAATTATTACTTTACTGTCAAATTATATTTCATTGAGTTTCTATTCCACAATTACTAGACGGTATATAATGAACCTTTTTATTTACACCTGCAATATTTTCTATCTAGTTGGTTTCGATTTTACGTTGAGCTTACTATTGATTCAATCACTCACTCAAACTACGCATCGTATATCGGTATGTTGCATGCTAGCGAAGCGTGTCTAAATTACTTAGTAGGTAATAGTCGCGTTGGTGTGGGGCTTCGTTACCCTAGAAAGGCGTTTATAACGTGTGGCTATCTATTATTATCAAGAAATTTCAATTAATTACAACGTAATTATTTTATTCAAAATTTGACAATCGCGATAACATAATTGATAGAATCAGGCGTTACTTTGCGGAAATCCATTATAATAAAGATATTAATTAATTTGCAACCATCCGCTAATTAAATACAATGATGTGTCTTACCTGGATTGAAGAGCACCTCCCGCCCTCCCTCAATTGCGTGCACCAATCCCGTCTCCACTAATCCCAGCACCACTACTCCCAACACCACCATTCCAGGAAAGACACACCATCGATGATAATAAATGTGTCTTTCCTGGAATGGTGGTGTTGGGAGTAGTGGTGCTGAGATTAGTGGTGACGGGATTGGTGCACGCAATTGAGGGAGGGCGGGAGGTGCTCTTCAATCCAGGTAAGATACATCATTGTATTTAATTAGCGGATGGTTGCAAATTAATTAATACCTTTATTATAATCGCGATAACATTCCACCTGACGGTAAGTGGCCAATGTAGAACTATTAGCAACTTCAAACAAAAAAGTTATAAGTGGACTTGAAGGATAAACAGGAATAGGTACTTTATAGCTTCACAAGAATAATTATGCTTGATGTCAAAAATAGAGGATACCTTCACGGACTTATAGGAAGAAATGAGGTGGCCTAGAAAAGTTGATAATTATATAGTACCAGCTTTTAATGCCGCGGTTTACCCACGTTTAAATTTTAGCGTCTAGACAGTCATGAATCACGCCGATTACAAGATTGCAAAATATAAAGAGCTCAAGATATCACGTGGATATTTTCTCGTATAATATATATTACTTTTTCGCAACGATTTTGATCGCTGATTTTAAGTTAGACTAAGGCTATTTGAATACAGAATATCGGTATAACAATCTTTCTCCTCGTCCTGCAGTACATTCATTCTCCTTCAATAAAATAAATAAAAATTTGTTACAGATGTACGATTGTGGAACACTTTGTCCACTATATTCGCCGTGCTCAATCCGTTTTTCCTTCATAAATCTACTCAAAGTTTATTACTTGAAACTCTAATATTTCCCATCATACGTACCGTTTTGTTTATATCTATCCTACATTCTTCAACTGTTATTATTTTTCGTTTTTAATTTTTTTACTTAATTGCATAATTTATGTACTTACGCTTTCCTCCTAATCATTCGTTGTGCAGAATGTTTGCGTAATAAGGCTGTCTGAAAGAAAACATTACTTCAATAATTTAGTTTTTACTTATATGTCTATTGTTTTACACTAAAGAATATATTAATTGATTAAAAACTGCATCAAAAAGTTTACAATTTAATAATAGCTTTCATTCTTTATTTTCCCACTTAAGGGTGGAGTATCCAAAAATATCTAAATACGAGTTACTAAGTATCTATTTGAAAGCTTAAAATTTTAAATGATAAGATTGGAAACGTGTCTGAAACAAAGCAAAAATTCATCCTTAATTTTACCGACTTACGGGTAAAATTGTCAAAAATAATGTAATACTTGTCGCTATAAAAAAAATTACAGCCATGCCCTCGTTAGCGGTTGTTTTAAAAAATCGTCAAATACGTATTTATTTATTTTATTTACAGAGTAATTTCATCAAGTTTAAAATCAATCGCTCCGTAAAAGTGTCCAAACAAATGGTACAACCTATTTCACCCACTTAGGGGCAGACTTTTCTAAAATCCTTTTTTCGTAAATGCCTACGTTATACACATTATACGTTATATACTTCTACGTCCAGTGGCTTTAGTTTTGATTCTAATAATACAATATTTTTCATACAAACTTAGAGCCCTCGTTTAAATCTTAAGTGCATGTCTTGAAGAAATAAAAAAATATTTTTAATTATATAATTTGAGAGTATTTCTATCAGTTTTTAAGAAAAACGACAATTTTTTCTCCATACAAATTGAACACCCTCTGCCCCTCCCACCTCCCGGATTGTTCGAAAAATCGCTACATATATGTTCATTTATTTTTATTTACAGAATATCTTTAGTGAGTTTCATTTTGAAAATCCTTTGAAGTGGATGCCTACGCTATAAAAGGCAACTGCTGTCTGAATTTCCGATTTCTACGTGGGCTCAGTATTAACAAATGGGTCAGTCACTCGGGACCTCCTTATTTAAATATATTTCATATATCCAAAAATTTCAAAAATTTACCAAACTATTCGAATTAAGTGAATCCTATCTCATTCTTTAGTTCATTCATTCATAACAAAAAAACTGCTTGACTGATTTTGTAAACTATTTAGTAAATAAGGTTTCCACTTTTTTTGCAAATGTACCAAATTAAATGTGCTTTACAAGATATGAGCAACAACGTTTTTTGCCTACCGATCGACCCATATGAATGCGCAGTAAAATCAGTTAAAATAATGAATTACAACGCAGTTAGAATTTCAAAGATAAATAAGACAAAATGTTTGAGATTTTCTTAAATATTTTTCTTTCACCATTAGCCTCTATTACTTATTCTTGGACGTACTTACAAACTTAATCCTCCTAAATACTAGACTCTAGTAACTAGAGTATCCAGAGAACTTTAAAGTGGAGATATGTCATATTCTTACTCCTTGCTAGGAAGCTAATTGAAGGAAGTCATAATCTAAATAAATGACATAGAGACAATTTTTCTTACACCTTAAGACTATTATTAAGACTTCTAATATCTATATATTAATAATAGCGATCCACTCCGGTTTCGGATGCTTGATCAAGTGAATCCTATCTAACAGTGCCTCCTACCGCGTCCAGGTGTGAATCAAAACCATCCAGGAACCCACTCAAATACACACAAAAATTTCATCATCATGATGTGAAGAGAAAAGTTTGTACCCACTTTTGAACATATTGAACGCACGAAGGAATGTGAGATTTGGCATTGTTAAAGCTCAATATCGAGAAGGAGTCTAGAAAGCTTAACATTATATGTAATACGTGTTACAAATACATTAATTGTTACGTTCATACTGTCAATTTTAAACACATAACTGTCGTTTGTACAAATTATGTCGTTTGTTGCCGTACATTTTACTAATGTCTCGGAATAAATACTATATATTATATAGTTATTACCTTAATTACATACATGTGTATGCAAGGAGGATAACTACAAGTCTACATAAAATTAGTTGATATACTTGTACCTTTTTTTTAATTTTATTTTTAAATAAGGCAAAAAGAGGTACGAGATGTTGGGTGTAATTTATGCGTAGAACTTTAATGATAAAATAATAACTTTTGGTATCTTTATACTATGCCAAATTTGAGAGGAAATACACTAGTATCTTCTCATTTACTAGAAAAATCACATTACTGTTATGTGTGACGTATTTTACAAGACATGAAGTCATTAATCTATTTCTACATGGTAGAGCCACGCTGCAGCTATATAATGGTTGTAGCACGAATGGGTCGACATCAAAAGGATCTCCTAGGTGTGCGTTATTCGTAGTTAGCAGTGGCTGCAAATAACCGCCGGTTCGACAGACTCCGCCGATCGTTGAGTCCCGTGATTCCGTGAGGCGTCGAGGTCACCGGCCCCTAGGTGATTCTTGGCACTTTATGCGTTCCGTGCATTCTGTGCCCAGTCGCGCATTAAAGTGCCATCTTTGCACTTCCCCCAACCCTTTTGCTATAAAAGGGGTAGGCAGTGCCCATAGTGTGGAAAGTCTCTTCTATATCATCACCACCATCCGCGTCGCGCACCAACATCTGTTGCCGATCGGCTGGATAATAGATAGGGCCTATAGCAGATTACCACTGACTGATAGGATAGGGATATGTCAGGGAAAGATAAGGGGGAACCTCCTCCTAAATCAAGGAAACCACCGGACCGGTCAAGCGCATTGGAGAGGCCAATCGCCTACCGAGACATATTTAATCCGGAGAGGGTGAGAGTTGTCTCATCCTACTCACAAATACCGACCCGGAAACCTTCGTCGCCGGGCGTGACGAGAGTGCAACCCTAGGTGCGGACTCCTTGTCCGCACCTAGGGTTGCACTCTCGCCCATCGTACCTGAGTGTAGGACTGGGCGTGAACCGCTGCCCTCTCAGCAACAGCGGCCCATGAAGACGCCGCGAAGGCATACACCACCGGAAACCGAGGCCTCCCTCTATGAGAAGAGGCAGCGTGTTGGACGATCATCAGAACCATCATCAGCGTCATCGGATGATGAGAAGCCCCAAATAGCGACTAGGAAGAAGGTCCACACCTCACCTCCTAAGTCGCCATCACCACCGCAAGCCACCATCCATCTCTCCGGACCGACATAGCCATGACTCGGCCCAATTTAAGCAAGGAGGTGAGGAGTCCTATAGCTGGGGCTCAACAACATATGCAACCCTAGCTGCATCAGCCGGAAGATCATCCCCGGTACAAACCACCAACCCGTCCGGGTTAGCTCACGACGATGGACAGCGGCCGTCAACGAGCTATGCCCACATGGCTGCGGCCCCTGCAGTACCACCACCGCTATCGGCGGAGGAACCTCAGAAAACTGAGAAGGAGAAGGAGAAGACGAGATATCCGCCGATTGTCGCAGAATGCCTCCCGGACTGGACCAGGCATTTCAAGGTGCTCAACGAGAAGTTGGGCCACCCTCCCAATGCCCGTCCGTTCGGGAAGGGAGTGAGATTTTCACCGCAGAGCCCGGATGAGTTTCGTACCATTCAAAGATATATGGTCGAGCTCTCTGAGAAAGATAAAACCATGTCGTGGTACTGTTACACCCCGGCAGAGGAGAAACCCACTAAAGTGGGCATCCGGGGCCTGCCAGTAGGCACCGATCCAAAGATGATCGAGGAGGCTATTCGGGCAAAGGGCTTCCCCATCAATTATGTGAAGGCCATACCACCACGTAGGGGCAGACCGGGCTGCCTCTACTATGCACAGCTGGAGCATCTGAGCCTGGAACGCCTTCAGCAATTATACCACATCGACGAGCTCCTCTATATGAGAGGAGTCGTCATCGAAGCCTGGCAGAGGAAGACCGGACCGGCACAATGCCACCGTTGCCAGGCTTTCGGTCATGCCTCCGCAAACTGTTTCAGGCCAGTGAAATGCGTTCGCTGTGCTGGAGAACATATTGCCAGCCTTTGCCCAAGGGGTAGAGAGGAGGAGCCAAAGAGCGCAAATTGCGCTAAGAACCATACGGCCAACGATCGCCGCTGCCCGATCCTGAGGAGGATTGCCAGGAAGCAGGGGATCGTTTTACCTGGGCTACTCCCGGAGAACCCTAAGAGGATCCCCCAGAGTCGCCCAAAGGCCGTCACCATACAGGAGGACGGGTGGGCAACCATCACCAGAGGGAAGGGTAGGCAACCAGCCCTAGCAGTACCAATAGAAACGGTGGGTCCCACAGACCAAAGGGCAACCACCGGGGCGACTCTCCGACCTCCTGTCAATGACGCCACTGAGAGGCTACCCTCCCAGAGGAAGAGACGGAGGAATAGGAGCAGGAGAACGGAACAGCCTCCTCCTCAGGCCGTGACCACCTCTACCCCTACAACCACAGGACCAATAGCCTCACAGGCACAGGTTGCTACAAAAACACCAGCACCAATCACGACAGGTAGAGCGCCAGAAAGGGCCCTACCAGAAAGCAGAGCCCGCTCCACACACAGAGCGCGCTCTACCCAAAGGAAGACCTCAATCAATGCCCCGAGACCAGTGCCTTCACAGCGTAGTACAGAACCCAGACCACCAGCGTCCGGCTTCGACACGGCTGATGCCATCCACAGATTGGTAGGCATAGCCATCGAAGTCGGTACTCAAGTCCTGGCCGACATAAGGGCCGGGACAGAACCCGTTACCGCCGTCATGAAGGCACTGGCATCACTACTGGCAAGGCACTACGGAGGATAGCAACCTGCGTCTGCTTTACTGGAACCCGCACGGGATTCGCCAAAGGATCCATGAACTCCGCGCGGTCACCCAGCAACAGGACATCCAGGTGATCTTGCTGGGTGAAACCAAATTAAGACCTACAATCTGCATCTTAAGCTGCCTAACTACACCATCTACAGGAGGGATGAGGTCGATCCTCAAGGGATCGCTTATAGAGGGACAGCGATCCTGGTGAGGAGAGACATCGTCCACCAGGAGCTGGACCTGCCAGACTTCCAGACGATGCGTTCAATCGGCATAAAAATGGAGGCGGCGGGCGAGGAACTTAGGATCTTTGCAGCATACCGCCCGCCAGGGACTCCATTTCACTCCTCAGACATCCGGACGGTAATGGAAGGTATGGCACCCACCATCATCGCCGGGGACCTAAACGCCAAACACCCGGCGTGGGGGTCCAGAGTGATCACCCCGCCGGGCCGTGAACTCTATGAAGATGCTGAAAACCATGATTATGACGTTCTAGGTCCCGAGGAACCGACGCACATTCCTAGCGACCATAGGAAGCGTCCGGATGTATTAGACATCGTGCTCACTAGAAACGTCAACTACTCAGTAGTGGTGGAAGTGCTGTATGACTTGAATACACAGCACCTCCCGATTCTGATAACCCTTGACACTAAGGCAGTGACTTCACCGCCCAGAGCCGTCAAGACCAAGATCGACTGGAGGCTCTACCACCAACACCTGCAGGAGAGACCTCCAGTCCATACACAGATCAACTCAGCGGACGACGTAGAGGCCGCTGCAACTAGAATATCCACGTGCATCCAGGAGGCCCTCAACGCGGCCTCTACGATCGTCCCTCTCACGGGGAGAAAAGAGGAGCTGCCGCTAAGACTACGCGTGCAGCTCAACCATAAAAGAGCGCTGAGGAAGCTCTGGGCGCGTACTCGCTGCCCTAGAGTAAAAAGAAAACTTAACACCTTATCAGACGAACTGTCGGTTGCAATACAGGCCCACAGAGGAGAGGCCTGGGAGCGGCGCATATGGAAGGCTGACGAACAGCACGCGTCGCTCTACACATTGAACCGGCAGTTAACGAAAACTCGACCACCTGTTTGCCCGCTGACCAACAACGCGGGCATTCAACGTTACGATGCAAGGGCAGAGCGGATATCCTAGCTGAGCACTTCGAGGAGCAGTTTATGCCGAACCCAGCAAGTGCGTAGTTCCTGGAAACCCATACACGGAAAGGGAGCCGCGTGCAGGAGCTCCTGTCGTCGCCCGCGCCACCGCTTGCAGGAGAGTGGTTTATCTCCCCCGCCGAACTGCGGAGGACAGTAACCCGCCTGCAACCGAGGAAGGCGCCGGGGCACGACGGGATAACCAACGCTGCACTACGACAGCTGCCCAATAGAGTCCTTGTAGAGATAGGTCGGCTCTACAACGGAATATTGCGGACATCCCACTTCCCGGAGGACTGGAAGAAAGGCAAAGTCATCGTCTTGCCGAAACCCGGGAAGGACAGGCGTAGAGCTGCCAATTACAGGCCGATCACGCTGCTACCGCATATGGCTAAACTGTGCGAAAGATTACTGTTGAGACGTCTCCGCCCGTGCATCCAAATTCGGGCGGAGCAACATGGATTCAGGAGGGGTCACTCTACAGCAACACAGCTGACCAGAGTGCTGCACCTGCTTGCGGCCGAACACAACCGTGGCCGCATATCGTTGGGCGTCTTTCTCGATATCGAGAAGGCGTTCGACCGGGTGTGGCACACAGGATTACTCTACAAGTTAGACGAACAAACAAGTATCCCTCCTGCTATATTGCGGCTAGTGGCGTCTTTCCTGGAAGGCAGGAAGTTCTACGTCTGCGTAGAGGACGCCGAGTCCGCAATAAAAACCATAACAGCTGGTGTGCCACAGGGCAGTTGTCTGTCTCCAGCCCTGTACGCGGCGTGCACTAATGACATTCCTACCCTGGCAGGACACTTGCACGAATGGGAGGACGACGTCGAACTAGCGCTTTTTGCGGACGACAGCGCATACTTCACGTCGTCCAGAAGAGCCCACATCGCAGCTGCCAGGATGCAACGTCTGCTGGACTTGCTGCCACCATGGTTGGATGAGTGGAGGATGGCCGTCAATTTTAGCAAGACGACCGCTCTACTCACTCGCCGCTACAGGAACTTACCACCACCGCTAACCCTCGGAGGCCAGGAGATCGCATATGAGAAGGCCGTGACCTACCTTGGATGTCGGATTGACAGGATGTTGCGTATGACTGCGCACGTCGACTCTGCTATACGCAAAGCTCGATGTGCGCGGGCAATGCTCCGCCCTTACCTGACATCCAAGTTACCGACAAAGTCGAAGTTAACCATTTATAAAACCTACATAAGACCCCTGCTAACATACGCTGCTCCGGCCTGGTATGCACTCCTGAGCGATCATCAGAAGTGGCGACTTCAGGCCCAGCAGAGTTTGTCATTACGAACTATAGTCGGTGCGGGTCGCTACGTCCGTAATGACGTCATAGCGGCCAACCTTAAGATAGAGAGCCTGCAAGAATTCGTGGTCCGGCTGGCGCGCGGTATGTTCGACCGCGCCGACAACGGGCCACACGAACACCTCAACGGCTTCGCGCCGTTGCACTCACGGCCGCCGGACAGGCGACCCTATCCAAGAGAACTCCTCCCTATATAGATTAGGGAGTCGAGTAAACCCCACAATGCCGCAGAAAGGCCAACTTTGACATAATAATTGTGTTAAACACAATTATTTAGACAACCACCCTATACTACAATTTAACCGACCGCGACAAAAGTCGCTAAATACAACGCCTTTACCATCAAGGCGCCCAGGACCGGCACACTGTAGTGTGCCGTGAGGAACATCCGGGTAAAGGGGTACACCCCGAGGCCCGAGACCTGCACGGCACTATGCCCTGCAGAGGACAACAACGAATGGGTCGACTCGACCGGGGAAGGACCAAGCTCTTACAGAATATCAGCGTAAAACAGCAGCTTAATGCTGCTGTGTTTCGTATGGTGAATGTAGGAACCGGAGACCCGTTTTACTGGGATCGAGGCATTCCATCTTAGTCCACAGGGGTGACAACGCATTTAAATTTTGATTCTTAATCGAGAATAAAAATGTAGATGTCTATGGGCCACAGCATCCACATACCATCAGGTGGATTGTGTGCTCGTTTCTCACCCTTATTCTATAAAAAAAATAGTGATATCGTTTTAAATGTTAGCTCGAATCGACATCGAACTCGTTTTTATCTATGATTAATTTATAGTATGTATAAAATTATAAAGAAAATAGGAATGGACTGATGTTTTTTCGCTTAGATAAAAATATTTCGAAATCATGAAGCGAAGGCGGGACCTTGACAATGCCGTGTAGCGACGGCATAAGAGAATCCAATGGCTTCTAACAAAGAATATTATATTATTTCTTAGAAGCATCCCGTGTGTGTCACAAAAGGTAAGTGAAAGACTGACAGAGCTAAATGAAGCAGGATATAGGCAACAGTACCTTCGCTATCGGGAATTTGAGTTGTTATCACAACTCAAAATAATTAAATAAAATGCTGTTGCCCACCCACTGCTAAGAGAGAGGGAACTATGGCAAATATTCTTCCCGTGAGGCATTCTATTGAGAAAACCTATTATAATATAATAGGTTTTTCTCAATAGAATGCATGAAAATTATATAATTTATTTATTAAAATTATATAATTTTTATCTAGCGAAGTGTACGTTCAGCAGTGAACTTTTGAAAAGCTGTAATTTATTAATGAATTATGGATAATATTTTGAGGGGGTAGCTCTCTGCTCTCCCCTCTCTTTTCTCTGAAAATGCGAAATACATTTTTAATTGATTTATTGGTAGTTGTGATGGAGCTAGTAAGGCGAAAAGTAAATCGTAGCAATGCCCTCTGTGTACGTTCCGTGAAGCAAACCCGGTGTCAATTAAACAAACACAAATAAATAAAATATTTCAAAGGGGATACTTGGTTATCATGTTCCGCACACATTCCGCATTATTCGATTGTGTTTTTGTTCAAAGATGTTAGATGAAGCTTCTATTAACGTTCATTGATATTAATAAGTATAACGAATCCTATTAATCAAATCCCTTAATTTAACTTAGTCATAGACTAAATTAATTTATCGACAACGTTTTTCATTTCGCTAATGACACATTAATAGAGGTGTCTATGGAATAGAAAAAAGGTTTTTCAAACTTGTTAAAAAATTCAAGGTTCGAATAATGTAGCTATCTTATTTTGTACTACATAAAACTTCATATGCATAAATAGTTCAACAGCATGAATTTTATTCTTATTAAGATTCCCTCTACGCTAATAATTACTATGAGGTTAATACACTGAAGCTGAAGTTAAACATTTCATGATCTGTAATCAAACAATTGCACATATTAGACATGTAGAAACTGTTGCCAAAGAGTTATAAAATGCTGCCCAAAAATAATTACAAAATGACTGAATGATGTGTGTGATTTCAATAGTCCTTTTTTAATGTCTGACTTCAAGTCGAAAACGCATTTATTTTTTATTTTTAAAATTAGATACCTATATTTTAAGTTCGTAAATGTAATACAACTTTCTTAATATACAACCCTAGAAATAAAAATTTAATGAATTACGGCCGAACCGGACCCCTAGGCGACTAGTATGGCTTAATCATTAATTTGGGATTATGTGGGCACGATTATTCGTGTACAAGTAAATAATTATTAAAAAAATATGTGCACAGCTGTTTTAACCGTTATTTTTAGTATTAAATTTTTTTGCAGCTGTACTACTTCTTCAATGCGCTTCTCAGTCACATGCGTGATACTAGTGGTCGCCCATCATCTGAGAAAACTTCAAGGACCCCTTCAGTTTGTAAGCAACTTTTTATTACATAGTACCTACACAACTACACTCGTAATATTTTTGAGGTAAAGGTCAATAGAGGTATAATTAAATAAAACGTTAAGCTCTCTTCTTCATTGTTAGATAAGGTTTTAACAAGTAAAATACCTATTAATTAAACGTTTTACTTGACTACTAACTGTATTAAGTCGTAAAAAGATAAGTGTTCTAAGTACTCTCAATTAAAGTAGGCTCCAAGTAAAAATAGTACGCTCTATTATCAATTTTAGAAGTCCTATAAACTTATTAGTAACTTTTATGAAAATAAATAGTTCATTGTTGAAAATGGCCTATGACATCACTTTGCCTAGTAGACAATGCGAATCAGTGATCACAGTATTAAACCTCTTGCATCGCCTCTAGTCTCTTCACCTCGACAGCTACGACTAAATGTTCAACAACAATTAAATTTAAATTGGTGATAGAAGTTTAATTGTAATAAATTCGATAATGGAAAACGTTTGCTAGAAATAGAAATCGGTATAAATAAACATTTAGCGAGGTTCTTGCTCGAAAATGCGTATTTAAGTTATATGGCATTACAATATGCAGATACCATTTTTGACACATTTACAATCATCATGTGTGTTATCCATTAGTGTCATTTTGTAATTTTAGCTTTAAGAATATAAAAAAGACGAAGAAGAAAGCCTTAAACGTATAGACTAATAATAACTCTATAATGTAAGAAATACTTGCATAATTTTGCATATATACTATAAGAAAATTATACGTGGTAGAGCCATGCTCTAGTTATATTAATAGTATAATTGTAGCATGAATGGGTCGGCTCGACCGGGGAAGGACCACGCTCTCACAGAATACCAGCGTAAAATAGTAGCTTAATGCTGCTGTGTTTCGTAACGGTGAGTGTAGAGAACCGGATACCCTTTTTACTGGAACTGAGGCATTCCATCTTAGTTCTCACGGATGACAACGCATCTGCATTTTAATTCGTAATCGAGGATACACGTAGATGTCTATGAGCCACAACAACCAATTACCATCAGGTGAACTGTGTGCTCGTTTGTCACCCTACCCTATATAAAAAAAAGTTCAAACCGTCGCCATCAAATGCTATTACTTTGTTTAGTGATGCTCAAAGATCATTTTTTGAAAGTTTTTATTAAATTCGTGCATTTTTAAAATATTTCAATATAGTAATTTAAATCTATTTATATAAACATAATTCATTTTAATAAATTTTATCTCTAATGCGGTATTGTTGCGATTATATCATTATGTTACACTTATTGCAATGCAGGGGCCTCTGATGATAGTTAAAGATTGAAGTTGGTCTCAGCACTTTATAAGAGCCCATATTACAAGCCGTGAATAAAATAAATAAAAGTATTTATACTTTTGACTTGCGCAATATGCTTTTTACTCTGCTGATTGACAAACGAGGCCGTGGCGTCCAACTGAAGGCGAAAAATAAAGAAAGGTTTATGTAGTACCGCCGTTGTTGAGGTGTGATACACAATTGTATAATCTATATCATCATTACATCAAGCCCACACATTAACAAAGGACGCAACCAAGAATGTCAATATAATTCCCGAATGTATTAATAATTAAAAACCTTATTAGAATTGTAAAAATAAATCAACCGTAGCAACGGCGTAAAATAATCAGTTACGTGTCCAAAAACACGTACCTACTTTTCAGAGAAATTTTGATAAAATTTGAGAAAATATTGTTACTTTTGAGAAATGGCGGGATTGTCTTATAACGACAAGCGCTTTGAATTTTGATAAAGTGGTGATCATCAATAAAACAGATCCCTTAAAAGTGAAAATAACAATAATCTCTCCATTCCTGGGAGATAACGGTTGTAAGTTGAACATTTACACGTTGCTGACGAAGGGCATATTAGGTATCTAATTTATTTGTTCATCGTAAAAATTGTATATAATATGTACAGATTCGAATAGAACTTTTATAAATGATTTGTAAGCTCTCCAAATCTATTCAGACGTACATTTATAATGTTATACTGACGAATGTATTTTATTTTAGCGGAGCAAGTATTTTCCGAGGAGTCTGATGAGGGAGGGGGTGTAGACGAAACGGCGCCTCCTAAAGCATCCCACGGCCCCGACATTGACTTTCCATTGCAGAGAAAGGATATCGACCTACTGATTGAAGCATTTAGGAAGAAGAAGGTTTTTACTAATATATCATATATACATGCTACATTGTAGTACATAATTAGTGTTTGATATTGTGTCCGCTTAATTAAAGTAAACATTTAACGTAACAGCTATAGGTTATACTCTGCTTACTGCACTTACTGTTGTTCGCTTTCTTTACGGAGAGGTTTTTTGGAGTAGCGATGGGGAACACGATGGAAGGACGCGATACCTCAGTGTGTACACAGTTTAGTAAATTTCACATAAAAATTAAAATAAAGTTATTATATATATACTTATACTGAGCACAGGCCACCTCCAATTTCTGAGATGGTTATGGAGCGTTAAAGTGGCCGCTCGTTGCTCCAGTAAGTGGTGGCGGACTTCACGTCTTCGAAATATTTTTATTCCACAGTCATGCAGATTATCTCACAATTTTTTCTTTAGCGATCAAAATTGTAATTAACAATTCCATTGGTACCGGCGGAGGTCAAACCCGGGTTGAAGGATCAAGGTTGCTCATTTTAGGTTACACTGCCGAGCACGTGGTAAATTAGAACTTAAGATTACAGTTAACTAACTGAATTCGGGTTGCTCACTTATTATGAAATATATGCCGAGCGCCCTGTCCCTGAGCTACTTTAATTATGGAGCGAAGGTATAAAGTAGAAAGTTCAATTCATAAAATTAAATTGCATGCGTTTTTACAAAAAAAAATAACATTTTAATATTAAAGTACTCAGTCTCAGTCAGTCATTTTAATATTAAAGTCTCAAAAATACTCTATAAAATGACACACTTTAAAGAAATAAAAAGAATTCACTTTCTGAAGTCGCCGCTAAGACATAGTTTAAAAAAGAATTAAGTAGACTTCATCATGTGAAGTTTTTTCGTCGTTTTTCCTCTTTCCTATTTTGCGACCTTACCCTTTTGCTAGAATACTCTCCACTGTTTCGGTTCTGATCAACATCGTGACAAATTCCAGAATTAGAAACTAAATGCTTGGAACTACTTGTAATCACAAGTGTAATAATTTTTATTATAACTTACAACTTTCTAAATTTAACTGGGAAATTAAAAAAATAGAATAAAATCAATAATGATTTCTTAGATTTTCGTTAACACTATTGAATTGAATAAAACTATTTTTACCGATTATATCGCGTTTAATTTTACTTTATTTTTAATCTGAGGAATGAGGTTAACGAATTTATTGATTGAAATCATTCACCTCAGTCCCCCAGTGACTATGTGTGCTGCAGAGTACCCCAAACGTCGGGAATTAAAAATAAGTAAACAATAAACGCGATAAAATCCGTAAAAATAGTTTTATTCAACGTAGTGTTCGAGTAAATATAAGAAATTATTACGTATTTTAATCTATTTTTTTATTTCCCAGTTATTTTTATCTCATCAGTTATTTTTAATCAAGTTTAATATGCTTTTTTCAATTATTATGTGATTATATAAGGTGATTTATCTTTAAATATATAATTATAAACAAATAAAAGTCATAGCTAGTACCTTTAATAACTTCTTCATTATTACTACAAGCGTGTCTAATAAGTAATAAGACCAGAGAGAAATCAAATGGCCGATAGCATTGGTAAACTTTGATTTATTCCATTAATTTCTAAACTTACATATATTAGAAACATTATACAGTTAAGATTATTAATGAGTTTCAACGCTGAGGGCTGCGGGATCGAATCCCGCATAGTACAAGTGTAGGGCTTATAAATAATTGTTCCGGGTCTGTATGTTTGTCTTTGTAAAAGTTATGTATGTAATCTCATAATCTCCTAAAAGAGAATCCTAGTGTGTGTGTCTGTGTAGGGGAGAGGGGTAAAGTTTAAAAAAATCATCATTAAATTCAAAATGTGTAATAGAGACAGGAAGATTATTATTATATATTAACAGTACCCGATTGACCGAGCTTTGCTCGGTATTTTTCCCTCGCTTTTTTTAATTCGTGTGTTTTGGAAATTATATTTAGATACAAATTACATACTGATGAAATACGAATAATATTTTTTGATCGTAGCGACATAATAGAAAAAAACTGAACTGGTTATTTGAATAAAAAAACATGAGTGCAATTAGTTTAATTTAAAATTTCGTGTTTTTTAAAAAATACTAAAAAAAGGGCACGAAAAAATAGATTTTCTCAAAAAAGAAAGGATCTTGAAAAAAAATTAAAAAAAGTAGGTCGGTCGGTCTGTGCTCGAACCATGGTACTACGACTTTGCTGACCGCCCAATATACCAATTAAGCTATTTGTAATCATTGTCAAATTGTCAAAATTTACCTTCTTATTCTAACGATATTGTAGCAGTTTTTTGTTGCCTAAAAACACGGACAAAAAAGACATTTTCTAAAAATAAATCCTAGCTAGATCGATTTATTGCCCCCGAAACTCCCTGCACACAAAATTTTATGAAAATCGTTGGAACCGTTTTACTTCTTACTATGGTTTTAATCGTGAAGGCCTTCACAATTTTATCATAATTCTGTTTAATTTTTCGTAAGTTTTATTTTAATTTCATCACTATTTCCTTATGATTTAATATCTTTGGTGATATATTTTATGACTAAATACGAATTTCGGTTCTTACACGACGATTTAAAAGTATTTGTGAAGGAGAATACACTATTAACTTGCGCACTATCGAATTTTTCTACTTGAAATTATTTATTTATTTATTTTATTTAAAACTTCATATATACAAGTGGTATATAGGCGGACTTAATGCCTAAGGCATTCTCCATCTCTTCTATGCAATACTAATAAAATAACAAAAAAAATTGTAATACATGGAAATAAAATACATAAGATATAAATTATATATTATTGAGGCTGTGAAAAAATACGTACTATAATGTACCAATGGATGGATAGGTTAGTTACTTTAGTATATATATATTTACTTTAGTTAACTGGTAGTGTATACCAGTAACAATCCGTTCGACTATCATCCACTTCGGATTGAAGGAAGCTTGCCGCGGATCAGCTCAAGCGGAAAGTACACCGCGGTGTGGAGTACATTGGTTCATCGAAACAAGATCGGTGCATCACCAGCAGGGAACCCAGTAATGCAGGGAACCAGTACGTACCCTTGGCAGTGGATTGAAATCGGGACGAACCAAGCTCCTTTCCTCGGGTGCCGTGCATGAGGCGCCAGTGAGTGACGGTCAGTGCGTATGTGGGAGAGCCAAGGAGCGTGGGAGGGGGAGTGACGTCAGCGACGCATGGCAGAATAAGGACATCATGTTGTGAAATAGTGAGTCTGTTCCAATTTAAAATTTGCAAGCAAGTAATGAAATATTATTAGTGATTTGCCAATTAGAATTAAGTATTTTTTAAAATTTTAAATATTGTATTAACTTTAAAATTTGCGAGTAGTGCTTTGACTTAAAACATTTAAGCAACATAATGGTATTGTAAAATTTTAAGCGAATAAGTGATAAATTTTAAAATATTGTACAACTAACTTCAATACAAATAAAATGAGAACATCACCAATGTATTCGAAGTCAATTAAATATGCATTATTTAGGATAACTCTAAAACTACTGGTCAGACCTTAATCAAATTTATATGAGACCACATGAGAGGGACCATATTTCAAATCAGAGAATCATCAAAATCGGTTTACCTAGAAAGAAGATCTGAAGTAACACACATAAAAATACAGTCGTATTGAGAACCTCCTTCTTTTTGAAGTCGGTTGAAAGGTGGTTCTAACGGGGAATTATGCCGGACTTCACCTTAAGTAGAGTGATACAAAATACTTATTGAGACTACTTTGTTGGACTTGTAACATGTTTGTTGTTGACAACCTATATCGGAATTGATTAACAAAATAGTTTACGTAATGCTACTTGTTAATCAGCTACCTATTGAGTTGTTAGTGTTTGTTTAAAATGTTTGAGGGACACAACTTATGATTGCTTAAACAGTTTAGTAACTTAGGTGTAAATGTATCTAGTTGGGATATAATTTTTTCTTTCTTTAAAAAACGTTACCCCCTCCCCCTCCCCAATTCTAGGTTTTCTCCTCTACCGTGGAGCCAGTTAACAGACGCAAATTACACTATGACAAACATCCAGACTCAGCACAGTTACCTACTTGTAGGCCATACAAATACTAGTTCCGTGCGAGAATCGAACCCGCGGCCTTCAGCGCAGCAACTCTTAGCTAAGCCACTGCGCCAGGAAATAATAAAAATAGCCGACAAAAAATAGTATTAATTTATATGTTGTTATTAATACCAGAACAAAGTCAAGACGCCCATGTTAGTCAACCTTTTAGGATTTAACTTTTTTATATATTTTGAACGTGACTCAAGCAATTTCGAGAAGAGCTCAGTCGCCTTGAGTCGCCCAGCCCGCACCCTAATAACATGAATAACGTTTAAGCGAGAGCTGCTGTAGGTAATCGTCAATGCGGTAATTAGCATAAGCCGAGTACCTATAGTGAAATGCTTCGTGTAACTTCGGGGTACCTCGCGAAGTCCTTTCAAAAAACGGACAGGAGGTTGCATGAAGCGCGTCGAAGTACCTCTCTACACTATTCTCCTCATCCAACTTCGCGAGTAGAGGGGCCATCAATTTAAACTTCGTGACGTCGTGGCTCGACATAGTCGACATACGTAAGCCGTAGACTAATGTAACGGTATGATGATGTATTAAAACGTCTATTACTAAGTCGCCCTTCTCTTTTGTAGACGCGATGATACCATGACGGCATCTTTATCTTCACTAACACCATAACAAACTGCTTGTTATACTTTTACGCTGTATACATTTATAATTCTTATTTGCTTGAGCAATTATGTCATATCAACGAACATAATGATGAACTAATATTATCGTCGGTTGTTGTGTTGCTAGTAGAAATAACCGTTATGGAGTTTCAATTTAGCTACGTAGGTATATATTTATGGTGTTGGGTCCAAGCACATACACAGTGAACCACTAGGTTTTTCAACAATAATAATTAACAATAAACTAACCCACTCCTGTGTTATAATCAGAAAACCGCAGTACCTACTAGTTCAATAGTAAGATATCTTGACCGAAGTATATTTTATAGGTATCTTTAAGTTTTTACTATCACTAATCGACTTGTTGCTATTTGAAATGTGGTTGATCTATTAAAACTAAATTTTATTTTAATGCGTTTGGTAGGCTTTTATATTTCAATACTAGCTTTTTACCCGCGGCTTCTCTCGCATGGGCTTCTGTTGTGGAACATCATTAATACTGCTCCGTACCAAAAATCGAGTTGGATCACTCGTAGAGTCGCCTCGTTGTAACGTTTGTTAGTCACGTGATGTCGTTTGAATTCTTAGACTATTAGACGTAGAATTTTTTTAGAACTGCATTATTATTGGTGGAAATCGCTTCTTCGTAGCCACGGCTTTTTCGGCGTTTGAAAAAAAAACTTGCCTTTTATTTTTTCTTTCACTCTTGGGAACGAAAAGAAATCAGGGCTGTAGGGTGGTGGGTGACTTAGAGTTTCAACACAAGACTCCTCAATAAATGCTTTTGTTCTAAGGGAGGTATGTGAAGACGAGTTATCTGTCACCTGCACTTACCAGACGAAATGCAGAAGCAATGCTTCTACTTCACGCCGGTCTTCTGTGAGGTCGTGGTACCACCCCGTTTTGAGCCGGCCCATACGTGCAACAGCAAAGCTCCCGCGTGGCTCTACCGCTGTTAAACCACTTCAATGTTACCACTGTCAATTTTAAACTGAAATATATGTTTGAATATAATTTATTATTTATTACCCTGTATCTTAATCAAATAAATAAGTTTCATAAATTACTTAAAATTGAGTTATACATACTTAGATGTCTGTATCTGAAAACTGTGAGGTATATTTCTGAACCTACTCGTTAGATTTTTATGATCACTATTTCCGCCTTTATTTTTCTTTTTATTCGTAGTTTTGAGACTAAAAATTTTGAGATGACATTGTGGTATCAAATTGGTATGTAGTACATAATAATAAATCTCTCTTTATAATTTGATATTGCTGGTTCATGATCGTAAGCTTGTCTCTTGCCTCTTTATTCTTGTATTCACAATGAAAAAACGCCGTGTGCCGGCAGAAGTGAAAACTTGAATATTAACGTTGTGCATTTTTGATATTTTAGAATGGTTAAGGAATAATTTTGCATGAATTGCTTTAATTATCAGTATAAAAGTACTACCATTTATGTGGTAGAATACAATATTTATTTATTGCGCTATCGTACACAAACATGACAATTTATATTACATTCGCGCAAGCGCCCTGCGCCGCCTAAACGAAACAGCAGGCGCAGGCATACATTTTCGCCACGCCGTAGAAAGAGAGGGGGATACTTCCTCTCCTACTCTCCATCCGTCTTACGAATTTTCGATCAGGTCACGTGTCCTGACGCGAGTTTAACATTTTTTACCCATTACAAAAAAGTGTATAACTCCGCTAAAGAAGTTTTTACTTCAAAAAGTTGTTCCTTTTATTTATCTACCCCATAAAAGTTTAGTTTTTTCAATAGTCTTTGGTATCTATTTCATATGCAGGTCATTTGAACAATCTTCTCCTTTCTCTTTCTATTGTGGAATGGATGTTATCAGCATCATTTTCTTCATAACTCTGGATAACTTTTTTTAGAAATATGCATGTCATAACTATCTTGAAGGTAAATTTTATGCCCCGGGTGAAGCATTTTTGAATGATTCACTTTTATAATATTGACCTTTTTTAGGTTTCAAAAAGCTATGTAAAATTCGGCATATTTTTTTAATATTTTTATTTTTATGATGTGCATAATTACATAAAATCTTTCACTGCATCATAAATATTTTCTTCACAATACTGTAAATACAGCCTGTACATGGTAAAAATTGTGAGATCTTCTTCCAAATACTCTCTTCGACTCGGAATCGGTTCGAGGAAACTATTTATCTGGCGGAAAAACTTTGGCAGTATCGGAAAGGGAATGATGTTGAAAATAGGCGTCATCTGCGCTCTTTTTCAGTGGAACTTTCATTATGTATTAGATTTCAATGAGCTTATTAGTGATGTCAAGTGTATTTTTTTAAAGTTTATAAAGATGCTGCTTAGTACTATCTCTAGATATAAAAAGTATGCGTAGTATAATTTTCTAGTAGCCTCTTCGCGCGTGTGTTTTTGCGTTTGTGTGGTCTGGCAGCGGTTTATTGAACTAATTATTTTTCACTTTTAATTAGGACTTGAAATAATAGCATGGTAACAATGAAATATAAAATTTTTAAATTATTTTTTTACCAAGAAATTACAGAAATGACGTATATATTGGATAATCGCGTAATAGTTACAGCTGCGTGGTGCGGACATCTTATTCCAAAAGTATTGAGTAAATTTGAAATGCCCTAGTTTAAAAATAGAATTTAACGATTATTCAGTGAAACACTAGGACAAAATAAGATGTCTTAACATGCAAATATAATAAAAGTAAAAATTTTCCTGACCCTCTAAGATGTCAGAGTCTTGAATTAGTGGTCGGTAAAAATAAGTTTAAATGCCACAGAAATTTAGAAACGTGCGGTTGCGTTTTACATATATCCGATTTTTAAACCAGTTAGAATAGCTAATTTTATACATTAAACAAAACTTATCCAAAGTTTGACTTTTTTTAAGATATCCTACTATTGAACTAGAGCAGCGAATAATATTATTTCTAGGTCACCTAATATATTTATAAGTTTATCCTAAAGTGCTAATGATACTCTTCTCTGTGCCTGAATGACTGTTATAGCATAAGATTTAAATTTGATATCCACTTTACCTTGAATAAAACCTGAACTTTCATAAACAACTCTAAACTTATTAAACTGTTTTAAGTTAGCTTTACTTTGCTAAACTTTTAAGTTAGCGCCATATTTAATTTTGAATATTAATTTTGGACTCTATTTATTCGAGATATCATATTAATAAAACTGAATACAATCATTCAAACCTATTAATTCAAGGTTCCGAACCAAGAGCAACTGTTAAAAACTTACTACTGTTAAAACTTAATACATCGTTTTTCATACTTGTAGTTTAATGTAATATATCCCAAAAGCTTTGATGTAAAGTTTCCATATGATGTTATTAATTTTATTTTGGGATATATCGTAAATTTATTAATACTTAATTTTTTTCAAATATTTGAATGGTAAAGTACTACATTCTGCTCCAGTATCCACTTGAAATTTAATTATTATGTTATTGATAGTGAGATATTCATACCAACGTATCAAATTATGATGGTAAACAGTTTGATCTTGTAAATATTTATAGACTTGATTTTCATCACTCACAGTTTGTTCATTTTCATTTTGATCCATATTTTTCTTGCACTCAATCCTGCATTTTCTTCTTTTCTTGAAGATATTCCGTGGTTTGAATATTTTAGAAGAACCTTGTTGTTCACTTTTGAAAAAACAAAAAGGCACCGGATAAAACCACAATTAAAAATCTGCTTTTTAATTCAGTAATTAATCATTCGATTGATTTTCTCTTTGTTTCATATTATTTAACTTGAATGTTGTATAAAATATATATCAAAACATGTTAGGACACTGTCAAACTGTTAATTCTTTCTACTATCGCCAAAGGTATTATTATATATCTAAACAACTTCCTCCCAAGATATTCAATAGAAGAAATATTTTTTACCTTCTATGCTGTTTGATTTTTACCTAAAGCCAGTAGCAATATTTCAAACCTCCGTCTCCATTTAGGCCAAGTAACTGCATTATTTATACAACGTGTTTTTGAGGTTTTCCACTCCATCTTCCCATTAGAGGTTATTATTTTAAATATTATTCGTAACAAATAAAATATATTTTAATTTTCAACTTTTAAGACCATGTTTTATCTTTATATTTATGATTATATCCAAATGAAAGTCATAACAAATAACTTTAAAAACTTGTTTATTATTACACCACAAGCGTGTTTATATCGTTATTGTATATTTGATAGCAATGATGAGTGTTGCCAACTTATTCTTAAAAAAATAAAATCAAAACCGAATTACACAACAGGTGGTTGATGCGTTATAATAACAGTAAATAATTAATATTACACCCTCATTTGCGTTCCTTTAAATATATCGATACACGTTTTTGAATAAATAATTAAAATGTTTTAGGTAACCGTAAAAATCAAGGATAAAAAATAATTGTTGTGATGTTCCCATTGCTATGAGCAGGTCTACTGCTTATTACAATGTTCCAAGAGTGCCAACACCCGGTCGCTATTTTTATTTTCCTTTATCCTCTGATTTACCTATTAATCTAGTAAAATATTCTATTTATAATCGATTTTTAATTATCACTTTGATCTTGTCACTTTGGTCATGAGGAAAATTTTATTTTTTCAAACTTTATATGATGATAAAAATGCTAACATGTGATCCAAATTTTCAGCATCGTTTAAATCCTAAACATGTAGCCCAGATTCTAAAGGAGGCCACGCAGATGTTGAAAAGGCTACCCAATATTAATGTGGCGACAACGTCTATATCAAGCCAAATTACTATTTGTGGAGATTTGCATGGAAAACTCGACGACTTGTTGGTAATATTTCACAAGGTAAACAGTAAACAATGCTTTATTAAAATGACACATTTTTGGTACGCAATTATGCATACTATAAGTATGAAATAGAATAATTCTAAATATAAAAAAATGCCGTTTTATCCAAAAAAGTATAGTTTCATTTTATTACTGTCTTAATGGAACAAAAAATAGGTCGTTAATCATGGAGGGTTAGGAAGCAATTAACGGACTGACAATTGTATCTATAGTATATATACGCACGTGTTGAGTTCATCCCTTTTGGATGGTTGACGTCATATGTGATAAAAGCTTACAACGTCGTAAGATGTGGGGTTTGCGTAAACACAAATCATAGTTGATATTTATACACGAAAATAATTAAGCAATTACTTGTAGACTATTATTTACAGCAACATAGTGACGTTTATAATAACATATAACATAACATAAACACTCACGCCTGTCACCCAGAGGGGTAGGCAGAGACTACAGACTTCCATTTAGCACGATCCTGATATACCTTTCTCGCCTCTTCCACATCCATATACCTACGCATACATGCTCGTCGGTTAAGGGTACTCTTAATTTGGCCCATTTTTAGTATATCGCCAATTTGGTCGACAAACTTCCGCCTAGGACGTCCCTTTCCAACTCTTCCATTCACTTCTGCAACATATATTTGCTTTGTCAGTCTTTCCGCATTCATTCTTTCTACATGACCAAACCACGTTTTTACGTGGTAGAGCCATGCTGCAGTTATATTAGTAGTATAGTTGTAGCACGAATGGGTCGGCTCGACCGGGGAAGGACCACGCTCTCACAGAATACCAGCGTGAAATAGTAGCTTAATGCTGCTGTATTTCGTATGGTGAGTGCAGAGAACCGGAGACCCTTTTTACTGGAAACGAGGCATTCCATCTTAGTCCTCACGGGTGACAACGCATCTGCATTTTGATTCGTAATCGAGGATAGATGTAGATGTCTATGGGCCACAGCAACCACATACCATCAGGTGGACTGTGTGCTCGTTTGTCACCCTATCCTATAAAAAAAAAAACCACCGAAGCATTCCTTTCTTAATCCTGGTCACCGCATCATCTTGCAAACCACACTCTTCTTTTATCACACAGTTTCTCACCCTGTCACTCAGATTCAGCCCTAACATACTCCTTAGCAACCGCATTTCTACTGCATTTATTCTACTCTCGTGCTTCTTCTGCCACACCCAACTTTCACTACCATACGTTAAAGTAGGGACTAATACAGCACTGTGAATTGCCATACGTGCCTTTTTTGATACATTCTGACTTTTCACAATAGAGTGTAGAGCCCCATTTACTTTATTTCCTGCATTCACTCGTCGTTCAATATCCTTATCATATCTCCCATCCCTGCTGAATACACATCCCAAATATACGAACTCATCCACTTGCTCAATTAACTCTCCTTCTATTCTTATTTCACATACCGTCTTGCTTTCATCTCTTTCAAAAACCATCACTTTCGTCTTACTTGCGTTCACTTTCATTCCCCTTTCTTTTAATGACCTGTTCATTAATGTAATCATCATTTGCAACTCGGCCGCCGACGACGCAAGTATGACTTGATCATCGGCGTACAAAAGGCATTTGATGGTTAACTCACCCATTCTTAACCCGCATTCTTCAACTTTCAAATTTTCCAAACAGCTGTCCATAAATAGGTTGAACAGCCACGGGGAAGCTACACAGCCCTGTCTGACACCTTTATGGATGCCAAACCAGTCCGAGTAGACCCCGTTGATTCTAACACAAGCACTCGAGTCCCTATACAGAGACTTTAATGCCTGTATCAAACCAGCGCTCAACCTAAATGCGTTCAGCGTTTGCCATAACACATCCCTGTCCACTATGTCATAAGCTTTTTCCAAGTCCATGAACGCACAAAAAACTTTTTTGTTTTTCGCCAAAAACTTCTTCTCGATCATGCGCATGGAAAAGACTTGATCTGTACACCCCATTCCGTTTCTAAATCCCGCTTGCACATCCCAAATTTTTTCATCAGTTTCTTTCATAACTCTTTCAATTAGTACCTTAGCATACAGTTTTCCCACAATGCTAAGAAGGCTGATACCACGGTAGTTTTTACAGTCCTGCTGTGACCCTTTTCCCTTATATATTGGGACTATCACGGCTTTGCACCAGTCTCCCGGTACCCGCTTTAGTTCCCAACATAAATTAAACAAGGTGTGCAGCAGGCCTGCCACCACGTCCTCTCCAGCCCTTAGCATTTCGAGTGAAACTCTATCATATCCAGCTGCCTTACCTACTTTCATGCTTTCATTGCTTTCATTATTTCATCTATACTTATTTCCCTATCTCTTTCATCTTCCTTCGGAATTTCTATTTCATTTAGTTCACACTTCTCCTCACTCATAAATTCGCTTTCAAAATATTCCTTCCATCTCTTTGGACTCAACACTTCATCATTCAGGATACAGCCATTCTCGTCTCGTATCGCATTCAATCTAGGCTGTTTTGAAAGTCCTCTGGTATTTCTTACGAGTTTCCAGAACATTTTAATATTTGCCTGGAAGTTATCCGATATTCTTCTATCATTCCTATCCGTTCTTTCTTGCTTTTTCCTTTCAACTAATTCTTTTACTCTCTTATTTAAACGTTTAAACTCAGTCTTTTTTCTTTCATTCTCATCATTCTTACCACCAGAATTACCAGCTTTGGTCGCTAGTAAATCTAGCCATGCTCTCTTCTTTGCTTCAACTTACATACGTACCTCATCATCCCACCATAACGTATTATTTTTCCTTTCATTCGTTCTCTTACTAACAACACATACTTCGGTAACTGCATCCACTAAACCTTTCTTAACATTATGCCACACATTCTCCAAGTCTAACTCATTCACACACAACTCATCCAAATTACTTATATTTTCTCTCAGTCTGCATTTGTACTTGTCTTTCACATCTTCATCTTGTAACCTCTCAATTCTTATACGCTGTAACGCAGTGGTAGACACAGATGTCCTATGCCGCCAACGTCTTAATAAACCCCTAATTCGGCATAAGACCAGGTAGTGGTCCGTCCCTACGTTGGACCCCCCGGTAAACCCTTGTATCCACCACTGCGCTCCTCATTCTTTCATCCACGGTTATGAAATCTTTCATGCTTCTATCATCACCTCTTTCCCAAGTATACATGTGAATCTTCTTATGACGAAAGAAAGTGTTCGTCACAAAAAGATTCCTTTCCACACATACGGTGAGGTGGCTTTCACCATTCTCATTTATACTTTCATCACCAAACGTTCCCAATACCCTTTCATAACCAAGCCTCCTCACCCCAACCCTTCCATTAAAATCTCCTAGCATAATAATATTTTCATTTCCCTTACACTTCATTAACACCATCCTTACCATTTCCCAAAACTGCTCCCGGATATAAGTGGGCTTAGACATGTCTGGGGCGTTCTTACACAACAACAACTTCTTTAAGCCCACTTTCATTCGTATCAATAGCAGTCTTGGGCTTACACATTCATACTCTTTCACACATTGGCCCATTCTTTCTGAAAGGATGATACCTATTCCCTGGCATGCCCGCTCGATCTCGTCTACACCAGACCAGTATGCGGTATACATGCCATGTGCTGTGACATCCTTCCCCTTCCTTTTCGTCTCATTTACACATAATACATCTATTCCTCTATCATACATCATATCGCATACTTCATCCATTTTATCATTCATTGCCCCACATACATTCAACGTAGCCAGACGGGCCTCTGCAATCCACTTTTCGCCTCTCTGGGAGACAGAACGTGACGGGTGGCGAACCTCGTCGCCGGTTTTCCTCCCGGAGATTCTTCGCACCCCTGCCCCATTAAAGGGGCGCCGGGAACTGGGGGCCATTTCTTTTACTATTTGCCTCATGGTGCGAAAACTAGGGCGTGGCATATTTTACGCCGCTACCACACGGCGAGTAGCCGAGTCTGTTCTTTCGGCTTTGTCGCTCTTTTAGCACCACCCGGGGGAAACGTGTAGGGTGGGCCTAGGATTAGGTGGTCGAAGCCTACGGACGCGAGCGACTTATCCCTTATTATAATAAATATATCCTTATTATAATAAATTTTATGTAATAGAGCAAACCTATAGCTATATTATGGTAGCAGTACGAATATGTTGGCAAGACTGGGGAAAGTCTACGTCCTCACTGAATACTAGCGAGATATTGCAGCTTGATGCCGCTGTTTTTCGTATGTTGTGCAATTTCACGCTAGTATTTAGTGAGAACGTAGACTTTCCCCAGTCTTGCTAACATATTCGTAGAGAACTAGAAACCCTTTTTACTGGTAACGGGGCTTTCTATCTTAATCCTCAGGGGTGACAACGCATCTGTATTTCGATTCTTAATCTATTTTTTCCAAACGTTAAAAAAGATCATCCATATTGTATATATATATATACAATATGTAACGTAATTAGCGCACACCCTCCCTTAGTATATTATGTTATAATCATAATACATACACTGAATTTTTAGTTAAACATTTTTATGCACTGATTATTTATCGAATTAGTATCTAGGAACGCGAAGACTTTAACATGCTTGAAATAAAGTTCATTTTTCTTTATTTTTATTGAATGACAGATATAGTAATAATACAAATAAAACTGCACTCTTAAAAGTCTTATTGCCTTAAGTTGCGATCCATTTCAGTTTGTTTTGACTATACTAATTTAGCGTGTGCTGTAATTTACGTAGTTTTAATCATTTTTGGGATAAAAAAAATACCTATATTAAAAATGATAGGAATCGACTCAGTAAACGATTCTGAACATACTACTTTCTCAAAGTGCGTTAATTATGTTACATGTTGTTTATATATATATACCCTTTTCGACGACCCTTTGTCGTGTCCTGTTAAATCCTTAAATTCGCAAAAAAAATTATGGGACACTTATGGGCAAAAAAACTGTCCTATCTCTCAAGTTGGACCAAACTGCACACGGTGTGAAAATTTGATTAAAATCGGTTAAGTAGTTTAGGAGTCCATCGCGGACAAACAACGTGACACGTAATTTATATATATTAAGATATATATATATATATAATTGAAATATCTGTCTGTATTGAAATAACTGCCTTGCGCTGAGTTGGGTTTGGGGGTTTGTTAAATGGCATTCAATCGAGACATGTGTAAACATTTTTATATATTTTTTTCTGTCTATCTGTCTGTCCGAGTTAATCTTCAGAATAGCTAAACCAATTGTAATGAAACGTTAAAGATAATGATTACACAGCATAATGTAAATCCAATAGGATTTGAATGAATGAATTACGTAAGTAGCGCGGTCTGCTAGGTATAGGGACTCGGTACCTACAATTTAGATGAGTATGATGCGGCTATTTAAAGTTTATTTTATCGTAATGCATAAATACGTCTCGTGACCCAAATTCAAATATATCTGCGGTACGTGAGAAGAATCAAAATGTTACTTAATACTTTTTACTTTAAGTTTATTTTCTATAGCCGCAAACATAATGTAGGTGTTACAGATAGGTAGATGAAATTCTACGAACTTTTTTGCCTTTATAAAGGCTGAATATTCGTAATATTTCAATAAATTTAAATATTAAACAGAATGGGCTACCTTCACCAGAGAATCCATACATATTTAATGGAGATTTTGTGGATCGAGGCAAGAAGAGTTTGGAAGTATTACTTCTGTTGCTAGCATGTATGTTGGCATTTCCTGGGGGAGTTTATTTGAACAGAGGCAATCACGAAGATCTTATAATGAATTCAAGGTAACAAGCCACTAGACAATAGTATTAACGGTTTTTTTTTACTTTATAATAAATATATAAAGTAAGAAAACCGTTAATACTATTCTATCTATATATTTATTCTATATTTTTTATATATATTCTATATTCTATATTTATTAGTCTATATATTTATTCAAAAGGTTTAGATTTTGAAACTGATGTTATTTTATTAATTTGCAGATATGGCTTTATCAGGGAAGTACATCAAAAGTATCGAGTAAGTATGCATTAAATCGAGTATGTCTTTTAAGAGATGAATTGATTTTCAAACAGTTTTTTTTTAAATTTATTAACAGCATAACGCAGAGCGGCTCTTGAAGCTTATAGAGGGCGTATATCGTTGGCTGCCTTTAGCCACAATTATTAACAACCGCGTATTCGTGGTTCATGGCGGGATATCCGATACGACTGACCTTGATATGGTACGCAGTCTCGACCGTGATAAGGTAAGTTTTCAAATTATAATTTATTGCTAATTGCTATTATGGTATTATAAATAACATATATAATATGTAGGACAATAATCACTACTTTTATATTAGTTCTCTAAAAACTGCTTGTTAACTGAACTTATGAGTAAACTGAACTATTTTAATAACTATTTATTTCAAAAATTTGTGAAATCTTAACCTGTTCAGCAGTGGACTTGCGAATAGTTGCAAAAAAAAAAATAGAAACATTACAAGTAAAATAATAGCTAATTATAAAAAAAAGTAAAAATCTACGCATTAATATATAATAAGTCTATGAAAAAAAAATCATATTTTATGGTAGAATTTATAATTAATGAAAATCAATAAAAAGCGTGGAGTAAAATAAATTAATAAATATTAAAAAGAATTACAAAGTATTTAGCCTATAGATTCTGATGAAATAAATAAATTAATTAAAACCTATCGAAATTCAAATCATATCCACCCTAATTTACTAACGGCAATAAAACAAAAAAAATTATTGGGCATCTTTGACCTTGTCACTTCGCAGGGTCACAGGTTCAAGGGCAAAGGGCAAAGTAATTGTTCAAAAATTTCTTTCGAACGCTTATTTCAAAATTTTTGTTTTTATTTTTTTGTAAAATATCAGTACCTTCTACTCCGTTCACATTTTTTTTCCAGACGATTAAAAAGATCATCCAGTAGATATATCCTCATATTCAGATCGTATTTACTGTAACAATATTGAGGTTATTGTAACAGTAATTTTGAAATTGATATTGCAACAACCTGATATATTATGGTTTTAAGTAAAAAAAGTGTCACATTATAGTAGCTGATTTACTTTATCTTCTCTGCTGTGCACGTTGTAAGCTGTCCTTCCACTCGTTGCTGAGGTGGTCTGCCCTGAGCATCCCCACGGATACCACTTCCTTACTCTCTTGCCTAGTACAATGTTTGCAATCTTCAGGACAAGGTCTTCTTGACAATGCATCTGCGTTGCCATGAGATTTCCCGTTGCGATGTTCGATCTCGAAGTCGTATTCCTGCAGTAGTTCAATCCACCTCGCAACTTGTCCTTCTGGATTTTTAAACTGCAATAGCCATTTTAGTGCAGCATGGTCAGTTCGTAAGTGAAATTTTCGCCCCAGAAGATATTTGCTAAAATGCTGCAACGACTTTACCACAGCTAGCAATTCGCGTCTTGTGACACAGTAGTTCCTTTCCGGTTTTGACAACGACTTGCTGAAGTACGCTATCACGACCTCTTGGTCACCATTACGTTGAGACAACACACCGCCAAGTCCAATATCACTTGCGTCTGTGTCAACTATAAATTCTTTGCTTGCATCAGGGTATCCCAAAATAGGTGTTTTGCACAGACGGTCCTTGAGAACTTTCATCCCAGCAGAAATGTCGCTTCTCCTCGGTTAGCTTATGCAGAGGTTTGGCTATATCTGCAAAGTTCTTCACAAAACGTCGGTAATAGGAGCACAAACCCAAAAATGCTCTAACCTGCGTCTTGTCTTTTGGAACCGGCCAATCCTTTACAGCTGCGATTTTCTCTGGATTCATGCGGATACCTTCTTCCGACACTACATACCCCAAAAAGTTGACTTGCCGTTTGAATAGTGAACATTTCTTCGGACTCAACTTGAGGTTGGCACTCTTAATCTTCATGAGCACGCGTTCCAGGTTTTGAAGGTGTTCCTCAAAAGTACGGCCCACGATGATGATGTCATCCAAGTAGACCAGACAGGCATCGCCAATTAGCCCGGTAAGTACAAGTTCCATCAGCCTTTCAAACGTTGCTGGAGAATTGCACAACCCAAACGGCATTACTTTAAATTGCCACAGACCCTTTCCCGTCGAGAACGAAGTTTTCTCCTTGTCCTCAGGGTCAATTTAAACTTGCCAGTAGCCACTCTTTAGATCCAGCGTGCTAAACCACTTAACTCCTGTAAGCATGTCCAGCGTGTCAGCAATTCTTGGCAAGGAATAGCTGTCCTTCTTCGTAACGTTGTTCAGACGGCGGTAGTCAACACAAAACCGCATGCTGCCATCCTTCTTCTTCACAAGCACCACTGGTGAACACCATGGACTAGATGAAGGTTCAATAACACCATCCTTCACCATTCCCTCAATCATGGTTTCCACTTCCTTTTCACGTGCTACCGGCAATCGTCTTGGCCGCTGACGGATAGGCAATTCTTCTCCTGTGTTTATTTTGTGTTGAACTAAGCCAGTCTTTCCTATGTCAGCATCGTTTGATGAGAATACATCGGCGTACTTGAGTAACAACTTCTTCGCCTTGACCAATTCGTTCGGGGAGAGAACACTGCTACAGTCTTCCAAAAGTGTGGTCACTCTCGTTTCTGCATCCTTGCTGGGGGTCCCACTCGATATATATTGGCACCGACGTAACCAATCCACTTCCTCACAAGTACCAATCAGTGTGCCTTTTTCTATAATCTGTTCCCGGTCGCAAAGGTTCAGCACACGTACTCCTGAGATGTCAGTGGTCCTAACCAGGGTTCGAGCTACTTTCCATGGAAGGTCTTTGTTTACCCTTTCCACAAGTACACAACGGTGAGCTTGCCCAGCGTTTCGAGGAAGACTAACCGGAACAATCGTTTCCGATCTCGGCGGAAGAACAGTCTTCTTAATGCTGTACACGTTCCCTGGCAACGCACCTTCCATAAAAAGTTCCTCCTGTCCACATTTCAAAACACCTTGCTTAACGTCGATCTCACAACAATTATTCCTCATAAAGTCTAGGCCTAGGATGCAGTCGTCCATTATATCAACCACGATGACATTATGCAGGTAGATCAAGTTGCCTAGCTTCAACTCCATCTCCTTCTCTCCACGGACGGGTATACGCTGACCGGTAGCTGTTAACGAATTAATGCGTTCTCGGTTGTATGCGGAGTCCCCAAGGAACTGACTTATAAGTTGGGAACTAACAACCGTACGAGAGGCTCCAGTGTCTATGGTCAGTTTACACGGCATTCCGTTGACCTCGCCCTTGATGATTAGACTGTTCCCATCATGGGTTTGTGAGATCGAGATCCTTGGGGCTCTTTTAACATCAGCCAGCACCCGCCCCGCAGTTCTGGCTTTTACTCGTTTCCCTGCTGCTGCTGGGCGGTGCTGTTGGCCGCACTACCCTCCTGGGATCGTTCACCTTCCCTTTCTAGGGTTCGCTTAGGGCAGCTGGATCGAAGATGGCCCTTTTCCCCACAGCCATAGCACCTTGGGCTGTATCCTTTGTTGCGGTCGCAAACTGTAGCTACTGCAACCTCGAACGATGAACGATGGGAACGATGATCCTGCCGCACGGCTTCCACCTCCAGTGCATGGGCCAAGGCGTCCTTAACCGTCTCGTGGTGCTCGAGCCTCACAGCAGCTCTAACTTCCAGGTCGCGGATGCCGTCGATGAATGTCTGCACCAGGTTCCCTTCAATGAGCGCAGGTACAGACCGGTATGCTTTTCGCACCAGCTTCTCCACTTCTAGAGCCCACTGCTGCAGGTTTTCGTTGATGCGCTGCACACGATCTTTAAGCTGCGCACGAAAGACGTGTTCCAGGTGAGCGTCGCCATATCTCGCCTCCAATGCCTCAAGGAGTTGCTCATAAGTCACTTCCTCACCGAGAGCTTTCAGAACTGTTAAGGCCTGGTCGCGCAGGCCTAGTGTGAGAGCAGTCATGGCCTGACTTTTATTCCAGCCGTTCGCCTTCATAACAGCGTCGAACTGGATTTTGTAGGCTGACCAGGAAGAGGTCCCGTCGAACGGCGGCACTTTGAATCCACGTAGCGAAGGTGTTGTAGCTACTACGGGAGCTGTTGTTCCATCTCCAAGTTTGAGTTCGTCCGGTGATTTCTTCATGTCGGCCATTACGTTGTCAACCCGATTGTTTACTTGGTCGATTCGGGTTTCAGCTTTCTCGATTCGGTTTTCAGCTTTCGCGATTTGGGTTTCAGCTTCCGACAGGCGGTTGTCATGCTGAGCAACCCTATCCTTCACCTCCTTTATCTCCTTCCCGAAGGTAGCGTGAAGGTCCTTCGTGAGGAGCATCTGTTGCTCCTGTCGGCGGGCCTGTTCCTCTTGTCCGCTCTGCAGCTGCTCTTTCAACTGACGGACCTGTTCCTCCTGTCCGCTCTGCAGCTGCTCTTTCAACTGACGGACCTGTTCCTGCAGCATCACCATCAGAGCACCTAAGTCAGGTGCTGCAGATGTAGGAGCTACCGACGGGCCTGCAGCCGGTGGCTGGCCCTCCGACGTCTGCGGCGTTGCACCAGCAAATCTTCGTTGGTCCGTCTCCTGCTGGCGTTGACTTCGGGTACGGACACCCTCCGTTTCCTCCTTAGGTAAAATCGGCATTATTTTATCCCACTTCTGACACCAATTGTTACGAGCTTAGGGTTCGTGACAATAAAAATTGCCGATAAAATTACCTAAATTAACACTTTAATTTACTTTACACAAATTAAAACTTAAAACACTAATGATTAAACACACTAATTCACTTAATTCCGCTCCGAAGCTTCACTTATGTCGCCGAGTTCAAGTCTACTTCGATCGCATCTTGCAGCGCCTACTTATATAAATTAGCAAAATATCCAGAATGTTCAAGAAAACACGCGCAAGGTATCGAGAGTTCGAGTTTTAAACTTCAAGAAGTTTAGTTCTTCGGTTCGAGACTAGATGGCGCTAGTGCGCCGATTTGAGGCATTGGAGCGCGTAACATTATTTTACACATTTTTTAGGAGAAACATATATAAATTATCGTAATTAGGCTAAATTTTTATATTTAAATCTGCTCAATAATTTATTTTTGGGTTTCCACATAAAAGTCAATGTGGAATAAATTCGTCATTCGTCATTTTTAACTCTCGCGTGCCCAGCATTTTTGAACGACTCTTATTCTAATTTAAATAAATATATTTGTAATTTAAATGCTATATTAATAAGTTTTGTTAAACATACATTTAGTATGTTTTTATATTTGACATAGATACCTTTTAATTATTGAGATAAAAATATAATGAAAATGTAATTGTGATATAATATTATGTAAGATTATATTAAATAAGCAAATATAATATACAAATAAATGACAAACTTTAAAAATTGTTCTCGATATAATTTAACTATTTAATAATACAATATACTATTACCTAATGATCATCCTACCTATGTTTATTCTATGATAAAAAAACAAACCGCACGAACACAGATTAGCGCATATTTTTTGTTTGAAATATCTCTTCTAGTACGTAAGTACATATTACTTCAACGGATTTGAACCAATCAGCGCTTGGAACGTATGGAAACAGAAACAGAGACAGAAACCTTTTTATTCAATATACATTGTAAACAATACTTATTGAAAGTCACTTTATTCATTTACCACTTGTTCGCAAAAACACCTCTGTCCTGGGAAGAACCAGCAAGAAACCCAGCGGGACTATTTTCTTTTTTCAAATAATACCTTATAGGTATATGAACATGTTCTTAGGCGCAAAATATACCAATCTAAATAATTCTATGTGAAATTCGATACTGCTATTGCACAGTAAGATAAAGTAATTTTCTTAGTTTCCGAGAATATTACGGAAGGATTTAATTTATTCGTGCTAACGAATACGTTCCTAAAGCGTAATAATTTTCATACTTTTAATTTCAAGTTTTATAACAAAGTAATTATTTTCAGTATGTTTCGCTACTGCGTCCCCCAGTTCCAGAAGGAGGAGCTCCAGGCACAGAACAAATCGATAAGACAGAATGGAAACAGGTTGGTTGATGATTGGTGTGATTTTTGCGCTTTTCGATTATTTATTGTTTGACTGTTCGACTGTCCGATAGTGAAAAGTGAAGGGCAGAATTGAGTCATTTACGTCATTATGCCATGCTGAAAATACGAAAGTACATAATCTATCTACGCCTCTCACGCAAAGGAGGTAGGCAGATCCTAAGGACTTCCGTATGCCACGATTTGTCTTGACACACTGCCCTCGCTTCTTATACATTACATCATAAAATAAAACGTAAAAAAGAAATCTTTTTTCACCAGATGGAAGTACTTCTTTCCCGCCTAGTAGTCTATCTGGGTAAGAACTAAAAAAGCTAAAAAAGCCCTATCACCTATTTCTGACGCCAAATAACTGTGCTTGAACAGCTGTGTATCAATCTGAAGGTTTATTTATTTATTCTTTATTGCATTCCTTTAACAAAAGAATACAAAGGGCGGACTTAATGCCTTAAAGAATTCTCAACTAGTCGAACCATGCAGTGGTAAGAATTTGACGTAGGTGTGGCAATATAGGATAAGAGAACACAAAACAAATGATAATTAACAACATAATATATACATAATGATTTCTTATATTTACGCGAACATTGCACATGATTAAAACTACTTTTACGGATTTTATCGCGTTTATTTTTTACTTTTTATTTTTATTTTTAATTCCCGACGTTTCGGGCGCTTTCCAGCACCCATGGTCACGGGGGACTGAGATGACTGACGTCCCGATGTCATTGTTAAACCCGGAGTACCTTCAGCTTTTTTTAATTATTGTTTATGGTCCGATCTATGCAAAATGAACTGACTATGTCCTGAGGTCTTGCAGTGGTATGCTTGGGTTTAGTTTTAATTTTATTGATTATAGGATCCCAAGCAGGTGGTAGTACCCAGCCTCCTTCTCTATTGAAATTAGGATGTTTTTTTAATTTCAATAGCCTCACGTATCATCCTTGGTAGGAATCGGTGTTCTTTCGCGAGGATTTGTGGTCTATCAAATCTGATGTAATGGTTGGGGCCGTCTAGGATATGATCACAAACTGCAGACTTCCCGGAACGTTGATGCTTCACATCAGCTATATGTTCTTTTACGCGGGTCCTAATTGATCTTTTGGTTTGTCCTATATAAGAGAGACCACATTCACAATCAAGCTTGTACACTCCTGCATCTTGTAGAGGAATATGACACTTGACGGATGGTAGGAACTGACTAATCTTCTTCGGCGGCTTGTAGAATGTTCTAATAGAAGCTCGCTTCAAGATATAGCCAATCTTGTCTGTGACACCTCTGACATATGGTAGTACAGCAGGCACACGCTCGACTGTGGCCGGCTTCACTCGGTCACTGTGACGTAGGCGCGGGACCCGAAGCTTGTTGTCGTGCAGAACTTGCTTGACGTGCTGAAGCTCGGCGGCCAGGTGTTTGCTGTCACAGATCCCTCGTGCTCTCTGTAACAAAGATTTGCCCACGGTAGCTAACTGTGAAGGATGGTGGTGAGATTCACCGTTTAAATATCGGTTTGTATGGGTCTTTTTCCTATACACAGTGTGACCAATGGTGTTATTAGGATTTCGGATGACTAACACATCTAGGAAAGGTAAGGAATTATTTGCCTCTAACTCCATAGTAAATTGAATTTTAGAGTTTATGGAATTAAGATGTTCTAAAAATGCAGTTACTTTGTCTGATGGTAAAATTGTGAAAGTATCGTCTACGTACCGCTTGTAGATCCTTGGTGTAACAGGTGCAGTAAGGAGGGCTTTCTCCTCAAAGTCTTCCATGAATATATCGGCGACAATGGGAGATACAGGTGAGCCCATCGCCACACCATCTACTTGCTTGTAAAACTCTTCCTTCCACAATAGATAGCCAGATGTAAGGCAATGTCTTAGTAATACTGCATATTCTGCTGGCATGTTATTTTCCTCTAGTTTCCTAGTTATAATTGAGATGCAGTCTTCAACAGGTAGGCATGTAAATAGAGACTGAACATCAAAACTGACCATGGTTTCATTGTCAGTAAGATGTAGGTCTTTTATCTCACTGACAAAATGGTATGAATCCTTAGTGTGTGCTCTTGTGTGTCCTCTGAGTGGTGATAATATTTTAGCTAAGTATTGAGCCAATCTGTAAGTTGGCGAATCAATCTGACTCACTATTGGACGTAATGGAGCATTCGGTTTGTGTATCTTTGGTAACCCATACAACTTCGGTGGTTTGGCACAGGAAGGTATTATCGAATTAACGTCCAGATTCAATTTTTCGGAGTATTTCTTAATCTGGTCTGTTGCGTAAGTTTTTCAACGCGTTAAATTCATTTTTGGGGAGATTTAATTTCGGCGCTGAACTTCGACGTAACATAGACGAGATGTCTTGACGTATGGCCTCTAAATCTTCATTACCAATATTATTTTTATACAGACAGTCCTCAACACTACAGATAATATCCTCATACGGTATTTTTCGCGGTGTTATTGCGAAATTAATACCTTTTTCTAAAACTTTTATTGTAATTAAGAAATACTCCGAAAAATTGAATCTGGACGTTAATTCGATAATACCTTCCTGTGCCAAACCACCGAAGTTGTATGGGTTACCAAAGATACACAAACCGAATGCTCCATTACGTCCAATAGTGAGTCAGATTGATTCGCCAACTTACAGATTGGCTCAATACTTAGCTAAAATATTATCACCACTCAGAGGACACACAAGAGCACACACTAAGGATTCATACCATTTTGTCAGTGAGATAAAAGACCTACATCTTACTGACAATGAAACCATGGTCAGTTTTGATGTTCAGTCTCTATTTACATGCCTACCTGTTGAAGACTGCATCTCAATTATAACTAGGAAACTAGAGGAAAATAACATGCCAGCAGAATATGCAGTATTACTAAGACATTGCCTTACATCTGGCTATCTATTGTGGAAGGAAGAGTTTTACAAGCAAGTAGATGGTGTGGCGATGGGCTCACCTGTATCTCCCATTGTCGCCGATATATTCATGGAAGACTTTGAGGAGAAAGCCCTCCTTACTGCACCTGTTACACCAAGGATCTACAAGCGGTACGTAGACGATACTTTCACAATTTTACCATCAGACAAAGTAACTGCATTTTTAGAACATCTTAATTCCATAAACTCTAAAATTCAATTTACTATGGAGTTAGAGGCAAATAATTCCTTACCTTTCCTAGATGTGTTAGTCATCCGAAATCCTAATAACACCATTGGTCACACTGTGTATAGGAAAAAGACCCATACAAACCGATATTTAAACGGTGAATCTCACCACCATCCTTCACAGTTAGCTACCGTGGGCAAATCTTTGTTACAGAGAGCACGAGGGATCTGTGACAGCAAACACCTGGCCGCCGAGCTTCAGCACGTCAAGCAAGTTCTGCACGACAACAAGCTTCGGGTCCCGCGCCTACGTCACAGTGACCGAGTGAAGCCGGCCACAGTCGAGCGTGTGCCTGCTGTACTACCATATGTCAGAGGTGTCACAGACAAGATTGGCTATATCTTGAAGCGAGCTTCTATTAGAACATTCTACAAGCCGCCGAAGAAGATTAGTCAGTTCCTACCATCCGTCAAGTGTCATATTCCTCTACAAGATGCAGGAGTGTACAAGCTTGATTGTGAATGTGGTCTCTCTTATATAGGACAAACCAAAAGATCAATTAGGACCCGCGTAAAAGAACATATAGCTGATGTGAAGCATCAACGTTCCGGGAAGTCTGCAGTTTGTGATCATATCCTAGACGGCCCCAACCATTACATCAGATTTGATAGACCACAAATCCTCGCGAAAGAACACCGATTCCTACCAAGGATGATACGTGAGGCTATTGAAATTAAAAAACATCCTAATTTCAATAGAGAAGGAGGCTGGGTACTACCACCTGCTTGGGATCCTATAATCAATAAAATTAAAACTAAACCCAAGCATACCACTGCAAGACCTCAGGACATAGTCAGTTCATTTTGCATAGATCGGACCATAAACAATAATTAAAAAAGCTGAAGGTACTCCGGGTTTAACAATGACATCGGGACGTCAGTCATCTCAGTCCCCCGTGACCATGGGTGCTGGAAAGCGCCCGAAACGTCGGGAATTAAAAATAAAAATAAAAAGTAAAAAATAAACGCGATAAAATCCGTAAAAGTAGTTTTAATCATAATATATACATTTTACTAATAAATAAACTATACATATATGACCTATCCATACGTACATACAAATATACATGCATATTCATACTAATATACATATTTAAACATATACATTATTAGTACATGCAAATGACTGAATATATACTTCTGTTTAGCACTACATATTAAATGGTGAGTCACGTAAAATGCGTATTTTTTAATAGATTCTATGTTATAGGGAGTCACTACAGGCTTTAAGATATTCTATCTAAGTTTTCAGAGGTAATAACGCATCTGTGGCCTTGAGCCTAGAGTAGCACTTACTCTCAGGTGAACTGTAAGTTCGTTTTTCGTTTCAGTTTTTTTTAAACCGTATAATCCGTGTCATCTCAGCAGCTGGGCGCTCGCATTAAATTTCATTGTACACGAGCAACTAAATTTCATTCCCTGGTGACAATAGTAGAAAGAATGAAAGAGGAAAGAGTGACATAGTAAATTTATGTAACAGAAGTGAATGGAAGAGTCTGAAAGGGACATCCTAGGCGAAAGTTTATCGACTAAATTGGGGATATACTGAAAATGGGCCAAATTAGGAGTACCCTTAACCGACGACCAGGTATTTGAATGTGGAGGAGGTGAGAGAGGTGTGTCAGGATCGTGCCAAATGGAAATCTGTAGTCTCTGCATAACCCTCTGGGTGACAGGCGTGAGTGTTTTTTTGATGTTATGTTTTACAGTTACACATAGACATACAGAGAGAAATACAGCCAGAAGATGGGAAGCTGCAGCATCTTCTTGATAACCGAACTTCAAACTACCTGCCTAATAGTTTCCAACTAGAGAAATCCCCCCAAAGAGCCCACATGCAGCAGTGAGCTATGTTAAAAACGAAATTATGATGATGTTGATGGTTATTTACTGCTGACTGTATGATCAAGCTTGAGGTTACGCTCAGTGAGCTACAGAACGGGCTATGCTCGGAGTTTTTCTGGGAGATGGAATTCGCAATGAAGATATTCGTAGCAAAACTAGAATAACCTACATAGCCTCTCCATTTAGGTTCTGGAGTGGCAGCCTCGTACCGATAAGCGAAGTGTGAGAGGCCACCACTTCTTGATGGAGTAATGACCTGGTAAGACATGCAGGAAGTCGATAAATACAGTTTGCTCAGAGTCTTAGGCCTGTCTTTTGGAGCATTCTTTGTGACAGGCCTTAGTTCAGCAGTGGACTTGTAATGGGCTGTGATTATTATGACGGTGATATATATTCATTCGTTAATATTTTTAGAATTCGAACATAAAACAGTGTTAGCACTCAGTAGTGTTTCGTGATTAAAACGAATTCACAAAATATGATTTCTAGTATATGCATTGGCTTTATCTGGCTTTACCATATCATAATGTATGCCATTCATCGCGTTTGGGTTTTCATTTTCATATAACTTCATCGTGTAGACTTCGTCTAGCGACGGCTTAATGGAATTTGCCATGTAAATTGATAGTTCCGAAGTTTGCCCGCTCTTTGATTGTGGTAGTGTTACAGTTGAAAATTAAATCATTCATGTTTATAAGGGAACGTTTACGTGCATAATTGGCTATTTCTTGATGATGCTTAATCAATTCCTAACTCATAAAATATTTGGAATTCAGAAAGAATTAAAAAATATTTTAAAAATTACTTGTAGATATAATGAAGCAAGAAATAAATCAAAATGCAGTATAAAATTTACAACACTGAGGGTAAGAAATGTATTTGTTGATGGATATATGTGGCTCAGGTGTTTTGTGGCATTCCTTAGTTCAGAAGTAGACTAGCGATCTGACTACAATGACGACGATGATGATGTTTTTTTTTAATTTAAGGTATTATTAATGCAAAGGATATGAGTGTTTTTTGGTTAAAGGACCAAAAACCACTCACATCCTTTGTTTCATTATTCATCTCATATGTTTACGCGTTTTACATCTAAAAAGTACTTTTTTGTATTTGAAGGTATTAAAACTTTGAACTTTAAAAACCGAAGTTTCTCTGGGGTCTGTTCTCTCCACAACTCTCTTCCTGCTACACATTAAAGAACTAATAATTGGCCTGACTCTTTATCTATGTGTATGCACATGATGGCATAGATGTGGAGAGGTACCAGCCGAATGATGGGGTTGAGCTAGCGAATCTTTCACTCCAGGCAGTCTCTGAATTGGGCGATGCCAATATCGTGAGATCCAATGCCTCCACAACATAACTCATAACTCTGCGTGTCTTTTCACCACAAAAAAGAGCTCGCACACACTGGCTCCTACTTTCCATAATGTATCTTTGGAGTTCACTGACCGCCTTCACTTATTAGGAGTATAGATTTCTCCAAACCTCAATTATGAGCGATTTATTGAGTCCAAGAGAGGGAAGTGTCAGGGAGTCATTAAGTCAAATAAGTTTTCTTTGCAAGGGTGTGGCGGAACTTCACGCCGGGGCAGTTTCTTACCTTTTATAAAGCCCAAGTCCGATCGGGCATGGAGTACTGCTGTCACATATGGGCTGGTGGTCTAAAATGCCACCTAGAAGCGTTAGACTCAGTGGAGAGACGTGCTAAAAGGCTTATTGGTAACCTTGATTGGGCTGAAATTAATCTAGTACAACCTCGACCACAGACGCAGAGTAGCCGGCCTCTCGGTTTTCTATAGGATGTATTTCGGAGAGTATGCCCAGAAATTACATTTTTAATAGTATAAGGATGAAAAACGAGCACACAGTCCACAATAATATAAATTTAAGTGAGGCTGCTATTTTACGCAGGTATTATGTGAGAGCGTGGCCCTTCCCTGGTCGAGACGACCCATTCGTACTACTACTATACTACTAATATAGCTGTAGGCATGGCTCTATCACGTAAATACATGTTTTAATTCCTGCTTCTCCTTTCCACTATCGGAAAACGAGACGGTCGGCGGATCTTCACCCTTTTGTTGTCGATACTCCACGCATTAGAACCAAATGGTGCTACTATTGTAATGCGTAAAGCAAAAGCAAAGCAAGGAAGAGGAATAGTTTGCGGGCGTCTGTTTTTCCGTCCGAATACAATCTGGACGTGGTAAGGTAAGAGTAAATAGATTCATATTGTCCTAAGACAGTGCGATTTACCATCTAGGACTTCATTACCACTTACTACCGGTTGGGATCGTTGTTAAGCACTGTCATAAAATAAGTTAAAAAAGTGCTTTGATATTTACCCCCATAAATAGGTTGACTGGTAGAGAATGCCTCAAGGCATTAAGTCCGCTCTTGTATTCTTATATATCAATAAGGAATACAATAAAAAATAAATAAATAAAAATAAAAAAAGTTGGGAACAAACAAATGTGATTTATTAGTTACCGATTTCTAGGTTTTCGATATTCTTTGGTCGGATCCGCAAAGCTCTGGAGGATGCATTGCGAATGCACTTCGTGGTGCTGGCACTTACTTTGGTCCCGATGTGACTGCTTCCTTCCTTGGAAAAAACAAATTGAGTTTTATTGTAAGAAGTCACGAATGCAAACCTGGTGGATATGAGATACAACATAATGGAAACGTAAGTAGAAGTTTACTGAATAATTTTTTAGGTACCTATTCATTTATTGTATTGTCAAAAGTCAAAATTTTATACCTACATAAAAGCAATATGAATTTATAAAAAAAATCTTGGTGTATAATATAATTTCCTAATTTATTACTACATATTACTAATTCACCGATATAACTAACGATATGAACCAGCAGAAATAGTGGTATTTAGTGATGTAATAACACGCTAACAGATATTTTCCGCCATTCGTCTAGAATGTAGCAATTCTTGAGATTCGTAAATTTTATTAATGTGTGGTCTAAAAGTAAGATAGTTTATACTTACGATCCGTGGTGAGCGTTTTAAGAAGTCTATAGGGCTATAGTAGGTATTCCAAGAAATTTTTGTAGTCGCAGACAGAAAACTAAATAAATAGCTCAACAACTTTCGAAAGCTTGTACAAGCTGGCAAATTAGCGACTGTTATGAGTATAGAAAATCCTGTTAGAATCGTTAATCCATTGGCTAAACGTGATGATTATCGCAAACCGCACATGTCTCACACACGTGCTTACTGGAAATAGATATACACACATGACAATGTTCGTATTTAACGTTAAACTTGCGATTGCTATATCCCTTAGTAATATTCCATTGTTCATTTCAGAGTAATGTAAAAAAAAACTTATCCTTATTTTTTATAGTTATACAACTAGTATCTTCTAAGTCCTAAGTCACATCAAATAAATTATGTTTGTATTTTTTTATAGGATAGGGTGACAAACGAGCACACAGTCCACCTGATGGTAAGTAGTTACTGCGGCCCATAGACATCTACACGTATCCTTGATCACGAATCAAAATGCAGATGCATTGTCACCCGTGAGGACTAAGATGGAATGCCTCGTTTCCAGTAAAAAGGGTCTCCAGTCTCTACACTCACCACACGAAACACAGCAGCATTAAGCTACTATTTCACACTGGTATTCTGTGAGAGCGTGGTCCTTCCCCGGTCGAGCCGAACCATTCGTGCTACAACTATGCTACAAATATAACTGCAGCATGGCTCTACCACGTAAAACGTTGTATCTGTTTAGATGGATAACGAATATTATTTTAAGTGGCTGTCCAGGGGAATTTCTGTCAGCCATCTCTTCCATCTCTGCACAGGGAGGACGACTCACTGGCTCATACCGCAAAGGAGAAAGCCAATCTTCTAGGCTCTTTCTTTGCATCAAACTCGACTCTTGATGACGGGGGGAGTACGCCGCCGACCATCCCGCGGTGTGAGTGCTCCATGCCGGAAGTGCAGTTCACACAGCGCTCAGTTCGCAAAGCACTCCTCTCCCTGGACATCCACAAGTCGAGTGGGCCTGACGGAATCCCCCCAATTGTGCTGAGGACGTGTGCTCCAGAGTTGGCACCGATTTTAACGCGTTTTTTCCGGTACTCCTACTCCCTAGGCGTAGTCCCAAAATCATGGAAGACGGCTTTCGTCCACCCGATCCCTAAAAAAGGCGACCGCTCAGACCCGTCCAATTACCGGCCTATCGCCATCATCTCCTTGTTCTCCAAAACAATGGAGTCCATTGTAAACTGCTGGCTCATGAGGTACCTTGAGGATCACCAGCTGATTAGTGACCGCCAATACGGTTTTCTCCGTGGTCGGTCAGCTGGTGATCTTCTGGTCTACCTAACTCGCAGATGGGTGAAGGCAGTAGAGTCCAAGGGGGAGGCATTGGCAGTTAATTTGGACACTGCCAAGGACTTCGATCGGGTTTGGCACAAAGCGCTTCTTTCGAAGCTCCCTTCCTATGGGCTTCCCAAGAAATTGTGTGATTGGATCACCAGCTTTCTTGCAGATCGGAGCATCAAGATTGTTGTAGACGGTGCAAGCTCCGATTGCAAGCCTATTAATGCTGGTGTTCCACAAGGCTGCGTACTATCGCCAACGCTGTTTCTTCTGCATATCAATGATATGTTGCAAACCCGTAACATTCATTGCTATGCAGATGACAGCACTGGTGATGCTCTTTACACCAGCCGAGCCAATATTTCTCGGAAAAACGTCTCCGAGTGCCGGGACAAACTTGTGTCTGAAGTCGAGTCTTTGCTGAGCAGAGTCTCGGGTAGGGGGCGACTAAATCTAGTCCAGTTTAACCCCCAGAAGACACAAGTTTGCGCGTTAACCGCTAAAAGGAACCCCTTTGTCGTATCTCCTCAGTTTCAAGGCACTCCCCTTGTTGCCTCAGCCAGTATCGGAATCCTCGGCGTCGACATATCGAGTGACGTGCAGTTTCGTGGTCACTTGGAAGAGAAGGCCAAATTGGCCTCTAAAGAGCTTTGCGTGCTCACGGGTTGCCGGCACACCGCCTGCAACTTTGCAAGGCGCAGGTTCGGCCGCACATGGAATACTGTTTCCATCTCTGGGCTGGGGCTCCCCAGTACCAGCTCCTTCCACTTGACCGCATCCAGCGCAGAGCGGCTCGAATCGTCGACGACCGAGTGCTTTCCGATCGGCTCGATTCACTGGCACGGCTGCGAAGAGATGTTGCATCTTTTTGCATTTTCTTTCGCATATACCATGGAGAGTGCTCTGAGGAATTATACCATACACACCATCTGGATGCTTGGCGGTCCACCACTGTACGTTTCAAAAGGAGTTTTCTTCCGCGTACAACCTCTCTGTGGAATAGTTTACCACCGGCGATTTTTCCGGACCGATACGACCTGGGGACCTGCAAGAAAAGAGCTTACTCCTTTCTAAAGGGCCGGCAACGCACCTGCAATTCCTCTGGTGTTGCGATTGATCATGGGCGGCGGTAGTCACTTAACATCAGGTGAGCCGCATGCTCGTTTGCCCCTTCTATAAAAAAATTAAAAATATCCTTTCGTAGGTAATGTACGTACCTATCTGTGTTTAATATTCAATTAAATTTCGTCAGTTTGAAGAGCGACTTTAAATTAAGCGGTGTTTATTTTATTGAAACAGGTCATAACAATATTCTCAGCGTCGAACTATTATGAGCTAGGATCCAATAAAGGTGCATATCTGAAACTATGCGGTAACTCGCTTGAGCGCCAGTTTGTTCAATACACCGCTGCCGTATCACGAACGCGCCGCCTCACGTTTCGTCAGAGGGTGGGACTCGTTGAATCATCCGCTATGAGGGAACTGCACAATCACATTATGTTGGCCAGGCGTTCTTTAGAAGCAACCTTCCGGAGCATGGATTTGGATCAAAGTGGTAGGTAGTTACAGATTTAAAAAAATATGTTGGGTTTCCTCACGGTATATTCGATATTATTTTAGGAATGAAAGAAAAACTACCTTTAGTGATAAAAATAATTGGCGAATTATGTATTATATATATAAAAAAAATATTCCTATGTAAATCTTTACAGGGTTTATATCTGTAAGTGATTGGTGTAACGCAATGGAAGAAACCACGCATCTCGGACTTCCGTGGAGGATGCTCAAGGACAAATTAGTACGCACCGATCCGGAAACGCGACGTGTCCGTTACATGGATACCTTTGACTTAAACCCTAACGTAAGCCCTCATTTTGTAATCCTAAAGAATCTCATATTAGTACCTTTTGCAACAAATTGTGATAAATTAATTTTGTTTAAAGAGGATTGGGCGCAAGGCTGAAACACAAACTGTCGTGGAAACGCTGTACAAAAATAAGAGAAGTTTGGAAGCTATCTTTAAAATTCTCGATAAAGATAACTCAGGTATTTTTATTACAGTCTTATATCTTGTAGTAGCTTAGATTCTCTGTTATTACGTGATTTGAAATGTTTGATATTAATAATAAATTTATTTGAAATCAGTAATATAAATATATAACATATGAAGAGGAATTGAATTTATGATTTTAAAAAATAGCACAAGTTTTAGGTGACATAATTGTAAAAGTGTTTACATCATGGTGCAGTCGGATAGCTTAAGCACAACAGTCATTTGATCAAATATCGAGAATTATTCAAATTGTACTGACATATAACCAGCACCTTTTGCTAGAGCTGTGGCAGCTCAAGAGTTAAGCACTCACCATAAATTTCAAAGCACGCGATCTACTCTGGTTCGGTCTATGAAAACATACATGTGCTCTGTGATCGATGGCACCTATGAAATTACTAGTTGAAGTTTTAAGAAATTATTTGAGAAAACCTGATTGTCTGAGAAATTAAAACTTTTAATAATATGTTTATCCCGTCACCAGTAGTGAAGTAGCGTAGAAAATTAATTGCTGCCTTTCAATTTTATGTCTCCACAACTTTGTTTCATAAATGGAAAGAAGCATGCGCCAAGTACTGAGATGTGAATAGGCTATAACCAACATTTTAGTTAATCACAATACTGCCATTTGGATAAGATTCAATCAAAATCCACTTAGAAGTAATTTATATTTAGTAGTTGTTTAAACGATAAGTTCAATATATCTTAACACTATGTTATTAAATCTGTTACATTTATTATTTTAAGATGGCGTAAACAGATGCAAAAAAAAGGGAAAGTCAATGATGTAGGTGGCTCAGGACCGTGCTTTGTTGCATTCTTTGGCCTATGCTCAGCAGTGGACTTGTGAAGAGCTGTAATGATGATGATGATATTTAAACAGATGTAATTTTAACGATTTAATTATTATTATTGAAAAACAAATAGCTTATAGGCACATATTTAATATGTTTAACAGAAAATTTTATCAGAATTTTTTATTTAATTTAATAATTTAATTTAAATTTTATACGTTATGGTAAATTTGACTAAAGCTGCTATAAAGCATTTGTACACTTTATTGAATTGATTGGCATGTAATTGAAGAAATAATAATTCAATAAACTGGCTGATTAAATCATCAAACTGCGAAATAAGACAAGGAGGTACGTTAAAACGAAGCAGTGTGGTTAAAATGTAACTATATTATTAACGCTTCAATCCCCATAAAATCCCCATGCCGTCGCATGCGCCTGGCAAATCCCGAGCGGTCGCATGCTACCGCACCCACCTACAGCACTTAAAACCATTAAAACCTATATTTAGAGACTACTTTTCTATGAAGAAGTTTGGCATTATATATAAATCTATGCCTACTTCTCTATCCTGTGGTCTAAACAAAAGTCAGATTTTACTTCATTATAAAAAGATTTTATTGTATTTTGATAACAAAAAAAATATACCAAGGGGATGTCGGCAGTGTGATAATCACAATTATTTCTGTTACTCGAAATTATTTACGTAAAAAAAAAATTATATTCACACAAAAACTTTTATTACAATTTTATAATAAAACAAACACTATGATAAAAACTAATAAAACACTAGAAAAATCCAAAAATCAACACAACAACATCCAAATGAAAATGGCGTACGTAATGAATGTAGAATATAAATTAATATCCATAGACTAACTGTTATTTTATTCCACTAGACGATAGGAAATTTCATATTGATTTTATAATTCCAAACTTCTTCATAGAAAAGTAGTCTCTAAATATAAGTTTTTATGGGTTAAGGTGGTGTGGGTGGGTGCGGTCATATTTGACCGCTTGAATTATGACGATCGAATTTGAATATCGAAGCGGACAAATTTGGCCGCTTGGTGTTTGAGAGGTTAAAGAAAGTATAAACGAAGATTAACCCTTTAATCCCCATAAAATTCCCATGCAGTCGCATGCGCCCGGAAAATCCCGATTTGCCAGGCCAAAATAGGCCAATAGCTAAAATATATTATAAGGAAAAATAAAGCCAACTGTTATCGTATAGAAAAGTACATACCTAATCAGTACTTAATTATAGAACTGTGACAAAAATAACACTGATTATCAGGTTATATAATATATAAGTTTTTTTTTAAATCCACACTACACGAATACTTGTGAACAATTTTCTCTGTCTCTTTATAGTTTAGTTTTCTTCATTCTGCTTCATCTTAACGTGAAACGCCATATAGCTTTTTTTATTAGCTTCGGTATACAGTTAGTACCACGTATTCTTTACAAGATTCCTTTCAAGAATATGTAGAGTAAACAGTTGATGTTATTACAGGATATATAACACTAGAAGAATTTTCAGAAGCTTGTCAATTACTAGGAAAATATATGCCAAATTCTATGACTCAGGAACAGCTGGTAGATATTTGTCGATTGATGGATATTAACAAGGATGGCTTAGTTGATCTGAATGAATTTCTAGAAAGTTTCCGGCTCGCAGAGAAAAGTCTTCACGAAGAGGAGAATGAACTGGCTGAACTACAAGCCACTTGACAGGAACTTGACCGCCTTTCAAGCAGGACGGCGGTCGATAAAGATGAAACTAATGTTGAGATTGAGCTATTGAAAATGGAGGATGAAGAAATAAACGGAACCCGTACTAGGAACAAAAGCGGTCCATCCCAATCACTGGGTGAATATGTTGCAAGATATTCAAGAGATATCGATGAAATACAATTAATAGATAGCGAAGAAATACCATCACGCCCAGGACTTTTAGAGAGTGATATATGAATTTTCACTACCGGACATAAGATCGAAGTCTGATACTTCCAATTATCTTTTTAGTTTTGTCATTTAAGACCGACGTAAAAAGTGGGTCTATTCAACGTAAGATTTATTTGCTGTTGGTTTGATTGGTTGCATTTTAAATGTAGTTAAATAAGAAATTTGAAATATCTCTTCACTTTCTACAAAATACATTTAATAGAGACGCTTTAAATCGGTAAATCGCAATTTGTTTATATGCGTTCAACCTGCCAATTATGGATTTATGCCAATAGTGATTTTTAGTCATATAGATTATATTCTATATACTAAAAAACGTCAGTTAGTTAATGAATTTTTAGAAATATAGTAACTTGATGATAAGTAATTCTTGACTTGCTTAAATAAAATTAACGCACTTTAATCAAATATTTAGCTCTACTATAATTATAAAAATTGGTGCCAATTTTATTCTAAATTTAAAGAAAACTTCGTCTACGAAAACGTACACAGGATAGTTATGACGCCATACATGTATTTTTTTGGCTCTGATTAATCAATGGGGAACAATTATATAATTTAAGACACTGCACGTACGCCGATATTATCTAAATTAAAAAATGTTCTAAAAAATTAAATTTTATTGTATAATAGTTATTATAACTTTTTAAATTCTATACTAATTTTTCACATATTGAAAGCTATACACAACTTTAATATCTTTCAAATTGTATGAAGATTCTAAACATTTGTATTTTGTATTATTAAAATAAATTTCAATCGTGTATTTTATCTTGTCTAGTCATATAACTGAAAGTAGCACATTAAAGTTAAATGATACATATCTATTTAATCAATTTATTAATCATTCCAATTTATATTTCTCTTATTACAATTTAAACAATTAATAGTAAAAATATATAGCTACTACTTAAAACCATTGTGAAAAGTCATTAACTTATAATAAGATATTATTAGATATCTATGTATAAATAAAAATTATATTTTAAACATTTCCTCATAGAAAAAACCCTAATTATAACAATATTAATGCGATTTTAGGCATGAATTTTTAATTACTTGCTTCTTAACGGTACTGTTTATGAAAAAAAAAACTTTATAAATTATAAAATTGTGCTACTCGTAATATAGCTGTCCATTAAATGTGATACTTAAAAAAAGCATTTTTATTTCAATAAATAGTAAGTGGTTGGTAAAATCAAAATATAATCTCTCTCTCTCTCTCTCTCTCTCTCTCTCTATTTTCTATATATATATATATATATATATATATATATATATATATTCGAGTATATATATAAAAGAGGATGTCCTGAGTGCCTGACTCTTTTATCAATCGTTGATAGATAGAGAAAACTCTGGAGTTGAGTCCTTAAGAATCGTTTCATATATAGAGTATGGTATGAAGGATAAATGGGTAGTAAAATCAAGCGTTAAAGAAAAGTGAAGCCTTCATGGTTTTCCTCTGTGCAACATACTTGCGCATCTCAAACGCGAAATGGGTAATGTAATATAAATCACATATTTTTAGGTAAAATAATTTAAACTTTTTGACTGATTGACTCGAAACTTAACTGTGTAATTTAAATATTTGAATTCGGATTTAGCGGTTTTTAAAACAACCTCTTACGGGAAAAGAAAATATTAAAAATATTGTCCTATCGAAATACAATCAAGTCTATTTATTACTTTTTTGAATGATTGAAATCAAAAATAATATCTATCTTTATATATAAAAAAGATGTTCTCAGTGACTGTGACTCATCAACTGTGACGCAAAGCCAAACCCGCTAGGTGTAGAAATCTGGAATTTGGATAGTAGCTGCCTTTTATGACGTAAGCGTTCATTATGCAAGGATTTTGGAAAATTCAGACCCTTATAGGGTGAAATAAGGTGTTACAGTTTGTACGAAACTTTATTTTTCGTGACGACTTCATATTTGTATGGTGAAAAATATTGAATGATTTTTGTAACTTGAATATTGATACAACTTTTGGATTGAAATAATGAAATACGCATTTATTATTTTTCAAAAATCTGAATATAAAATGTTCATATGATGTTTGCATGGGAAAAATTGATTTCGAACTTGCATGGTGGTGAGGATATACTTAAAACAAAATTATGGTAGTTATGCACATTAAATATTTTAGAACTTCTTGCCCCTATTTAACTTAAAATGTGGTTCGGTAAATAATAGCGTTTACGCTTGAGATTAAAAACAAAGACACACGTGTATGAGTATTTTTGACAATTGTAACTTTAGAAGGTTAAATGAAAGATGAAATATTTTTGTGACTATGTTGTGTTGTGACGGCGTAAGAATATCTACTACCCCATATCATCCAGTCGGTGTGGTAAGAGGTGAAACTGGTAAACAAATCATAAAAAGGGCTGCAACGTCTTTCTAATAACGACTATAAACTGAGGTTGCCAACCCGCTTGCCAAGCGTGGCAACTATGGCAAACATTCCCCCTATAAATTATTCCCCTTATAACCACCCCGGAAAAAGTTCACAATGTTTATATAAAAATACCTGATACAAGAGCTTCGCCCTCCCACATTTAAAAAAAAATTGGAGGAGGCAAACGGCTCCACACCGGAGCCGACCAATCAACGCGCTCCCCGCGAAGACAGACAGATAGTTTAATGTTGGAAAAGCTCCTTGCAGACCTTTCAGTTTACTTGTCCACTTTACCAACTCAAATCTACTTCGACGAAACATTTGGATTAGTTGAGTGTCGATGTCGGCTAAGTTGTTGACGCAAGGTGCAGATGAAGCGAGGTCATCAATATAATATCCCTTTCTATTACAGAAGCATTTAGGGGATCGGTTTCTCTTTTATCTCTCCAGTTTTGTCGACTCAATTTCTTCCGTAGAAAACAGACATAAAATGCGTTGAAAAGCGCAGCGAGAGGCGAGGCGATAAACTTTTACGTCTAATAAAATGTTAGAAGTATCAGTTTTTAAATTCTGTCATGTGTGCAAAATGGCATTCAAAGAAATATCGTTATCCAAGTTAGCACTAGCGCTACACTAGTACAATGCGTCACTCTGTTGGCGTTTCACATTTATCATTACACATATATACATACATATAACAGGGTGACATGGCAAATAAAAACAAGGCTGTGTACAATATTGTTTAATACTGGTATAGTCTTGTCCGAAATAACGGGTAAAATACCCTCATCAATGCATTTTTGTATAACAACGTTGTATGGATCGCGAAGATTGGGATATTTATGAAATCCCTTTTTAAAAGTAAGCTTTTAGCGTTTATTCGCTTAATATATCGGACCTTTTTATGACAGGGCGACCATAAACCGTCCGTTGTTTTAGCAATGAGTAGTGGAAGTATAAATATCTTCACATTCATGTTCATCAGGAATTAAGCATACTTCTTCCGGACGTGAACAAGAGACGGTAGGACGCGAGAAACAATACAGTACAGAGTCTACAGCATCACCCATAATAATATATTCGGTTGATGATTCTATAGCAATAGACGGCTGCGATTGAAGTATGTTTTCAAGCGACTAACTTTTTAAGTAAATACACCCAATAAAACATCAATAACCCAAAGTTGATAAAATTGATTAACTGTTAAGCATAATTTATCTGAATGGTCAATTTTTGAAACATCTAATAACGAATCTGGAAACTGACCCGTAATGGTCGGAACCATTAATGGTTCAATATTATATTTTTTAACATTAAAACGCGAACTGCAAAGAAGTGACACCTTAAATATTTGGAATACATCAACGTTTTTTATTGAAACGGACGGCGTTTACAACAATCTTTTGTAATATAATCGCTTTGGAATTCGGAGTCCAATAAACACCTAATAAAATGTTTGTTTTGCGTATTTATTTTTGACTTTTATTTTTGTTTTTCCCGCAGTGCAAAATAGTATAGCGCTTGAAAGTACCGTAATCGCGTGATATATTTATTACATGAAGAGACAGGCTTTTTACATTCAATAATTTTTACATTATTTATACATTAAACAGAAAAAACAACCTTAAAATAATTTTGATGTACCGATACGCGGCGCGAGTAAGAATTTTTAAAAGTGCTATCTGTTTCATACCGTTCGCTTTGAATCGCCGTATCGTGTGATACAAAGTTGCAAGTCTTGAAAACGATTGCATACATTGCCTTTTTGAAATATTGTTTCGGGCGATATCATGTTCACCAATCTAAATCTTTACGAAATGTAATAGTTTTGTCTCATTAGATTCGTCGTTTTACTTTTTTAGTTATTCAGTTTAGTTTAATTGAAAAAATGCACGAGGAAGTTTATAAATCTAAAATATAGACATTTAGATGCTAATGAATTATATTGAACGCAATATTTCTTTAAAATAAAAAACGTAAACCTTTACGAAATGAAACAGTTTTGTCTCATTAGATTCAGTACAACTTAATTTAGGTCAGTACGTTTTTCGTTCGTCGTACGTTTAAAAAAATAATATGCTCGAGGAAGTTTAAAATCAAAAATATAGATATTTAGATGCTAATAACTTATATCGTAAGCAATATTTCATTAAAATAAAAACGTATCTACCACTTTTTTTTATTAAATCTCGCGTTTTGTATGAAATTTTACAGCTTCATAATATCATAATCCTCTTAATATTGTTAACCGCACGGTCGTTAATCGAATGTGACCTTAGAGATTTATTTATGCCATTACGGTTTGAATTAAAATAACTGACTTTACCAAAGAATACTATAATACATACATAATAGAACGTGGGAGCTAACTATAATCGTTTCCAAATCATACTCACATCAACAATCAACACAGCAAATCGGGTTTTTAGTAGTGATAATACGACGTTATTGCTTGTATGTGTGCTCCCGGCGACGCCTATCGTCGTACAAAATAAGGTTGACAGCCATTCTATTGTGTATTATAGTATTCTACGGACCTTACATACAAGTGATGTTATATAACATGAAATATATAATTAGTCGTTCAATTAGCAGCCTACCCTTGTTATTTTTAACTAGCAGCCTTTTTTTATAGGATAGGGTGCAGAAGGTGCCCTGACATTAGATTTTTAATAGAGTCTTATTTTGGTATGTCCGATTCTTCTTTTCATGGCTCTCACTTATAATATTTTCTTTTTTGCATTTCAGTTGATGCGTCTAATACAACATTTCATGCCTAATTATGCACTGTGTGTAAATAATATACGTGGATTTAGGGTGGCGCAATAGCCAACTTTCACTGATATTACAAAATAGGTGCAATGTTGTATTAGACGCACATGCTGAATAACATTCAGGCCGCTAGTTGAACGGCACCATTTAGTACAGAGGCTAGGCTGTTAACTGAACAGCTAATTAAGCTCGTTTCCTGCGAAATATATACTACAGTTTTGCAAAATTGTGTCGTTCTTGTCCTTAAAGAAACGTGTTTAGTTTAAAGGAACGCGATCAAACGTACAAGGTTCTACTGTTCATGATCGTTTGATTTACAAACGATACATGGAAGGGAAGGATTTGTATTAATAAGGGTTTCACTAATTTTATTTGATAGTGATTTGTTTTGATTATTATTGTTTGTGGGTAAAGTATGTGAATCATTAAATGTATAATAAAAGACAACCATATTTCGTTCGTATAAAAATTGTAAAAATGTAAAACGACTTAACAGTCTCAGGATCAAATTTTCTAAATACCAGGAACAAAAAGTCATCTAATTTTTCAATATTAATCCTCAAAATATGTCAATAAAGTCATGATAACCACTTGTATTTGCCTTCACCTGTTTTTAAGAGCTGGTTAATTTTACGTAGATGCGAGTATACGTTCGTAGTTATATCTACGTATAAGGGTCTTCCAAATAATAGAATAATTCTCTGCGGTAGTCGCTTACCCGGAGCGAACTTTGATTTGATAATGTTTTGTCACTCAATTTGTTTACTAAATAATAAACACGTTCGGCATCACTTAACTGTAAATTATCGTGAATTAATGTCTTAATTTGTTGATAAAACATGGACCATGCTAGGCAGCAAGGCAACTGCAGTTTTAATTTTTTGGGTTCTAATCAGGAATTTCCTGCTGCCCATATCCTGGTTCATTTTCCTTTATCGCCACGACACCGATGGAACGATAAGGGGATATTCTTACACTGCCATTACACAATATATTAAGTTATTTAATAGTAAGTAGCCAACAATACTTGTCTTATTTCATACTTTTATGATTAATAAAATATTACCTTAATATAAAAGAGGCCGAAAATATTTAAATGAGTAAGGTTAAGCTGCAGCTGACGCTTTTCATTAAGCATCTCCTCTGGTTTAACGTTTGTAATATTGAAAACATTAGCAAGTCATCTCGTTCGTCATACAAACTGAAATAAGAAATATTTTTAATTAAAAATATTGTGTTTATGACCTACCTATACTGACTGTCTCCTTGGTATAGTGGGCGTAAACATGATTTCTGATCATCAGGTTCTGGGTTCGAATCTCGGGTCGTACCATAATCAATTATTGGGTTTTTCTGCCATGAAATTCTAAGTATTAACCCGAAGTCAGGAAGTTGGTGCTGTTTCACACCTATGCCTCGGAAGGCACGTAAAGCAGTTGGTCCTGCACCTGATCTCTTTTCGGTCCTGTCAGCTTGCGCCTCGTTGGACTTTGAGAGTGAGGGAATAGACTGAACCTGTACTGGCGCATAAACTTGGTCACTATAATCCTGTCCTGCGTAAATGGCTAGTCTCCGTTGAGACAGACCGCTGCTTTTTTATAGAATGAGGGTGACGACAAACGAACCCACATTCCACTTGATGGTGAGTGGATACTGTGGCCCATAGACATCTATATTTATCCTCGATTAAGAATCAAAATGCAGATGCTTTGACACTCCTGAGGATCAAGATCTAATGCCTTGTTTCTAGTGAAAAGGGCTCCAGTTTTTAAACTCACCATACGAAATATAACAACATTAAGCTATTATTTTATGCTGGTATTCTGTAAGCCGTGATTGAATTCGTAGTTTGGAGAAAATTATTATACTATACTATATTACCCAAGAAACATCGAGATTCCCCCTAATTATAAAAGTAATCTTATTTTTGAGAAAAAAATAAAAAAAATGGAGTGTGAAATTTTCCTTGTCCTAGTCCTAGACCACACCACACAGGTCTCCACATCCTTCGGAATTTGGATAAAATGTTTAAAACAAAAACGCTGGACAAAATTAACAGTGAATAATCTCTTTGAATAATTCATTACCCGTCTAAGATGCCTACAAGAGTAACATCAATCAGCTGCTCGTATTGTGGTGTGGGTAGGTAATGCGAAACAATATGTTTGTCTTAGAATAAACGTTAAAACCAGCAGGATACGGGATCCTGCAAGTGTTGAACATAGATAAAATAATTGCACATGGACCGACGTTTGTTCTGTGTGGGATTCTAATTCCTGGCTCCACAATGGCTCCGTGAATCTCCGAAGAGGAACTCCGAATCTGTGGATTTTTAATCAGACATCTGTGGATTTTGAACCAATATAATAAATGTTATTTACCGAAATAGTTTTTCATTATTTTGGTTTCATAACAAAGCATTCCAATTCGTACTGTTTGAAATTAGGATTCATTTATTTCGTTGCATATTTACCTACATATGTTTATTTAATATTATTTTGTTTGTAGGATAAGGTGACAAACGAGCACACAGTCCACCTGATGGTAAGTAGTTGCTGCGGCCCATAAACATTTACATCTATGCTCGATTACAAATCAAAATGCAGATGCGTTGTCACCCGTGAGGACTAAGATGGAATGCCTCGTTTCCAGTAAAAAGGGTCTCCGGTTCTCTACGCTTACCATACGAAATACAGTAGCATTAAACTAATATTTCACACTGGTATTATGTGAGAACGAGGTCTTTCCCCGGTCTAGCCAACTCATTCGTGCTACAACTATACTACTAATATAACTGCAGCATAGCTCAACCACGTATAAATAGCATGGGCGTGACACTTTAATTTAATATACATTACTTACATCCGTTTTACTTGGTGGTGGAAATCCATTTCTGTCTAGGATGCCTGGGTTGGTACCCCCCACCCCCCCTTTACATATTTCTGCAGCTGAGCACCACTGCGTACACTGCTGTGTTCCAGTGTGAAAGGAGATTAGGTGGACTGTTAGGACGTTTGTCATTTCAATTTCACCTGTCTTTTTATAGAATAAGGACGACAAACGAGCACATAGTGCACCTAATGGTAAGTGGATGCTGTCCAATGTCTATGCCCATAGACATCTTTTGAAATCAAAATGCAGATGCGTTGTCAGCCTCAGCCCTCACGACTAACACGAAGTGGTTCGTTTCCAATAAAAATGGTCACCGGATCTCTACACTGACTATACGAAAAAAACAACATTAAGCTACTATTTGAAGCTGATATTCTGTGAGAGCGTCCTTCCCCAATTGACCCATTCGTGCTACAATATGATATAGCCGCAGCACGACTCTACCACGTATTAAAATGTATTGTATGTGTATTATTATAAACGAAACAATTTTTAGCTTTGTCACGTGTAGTTCTAAAACACTGCCTGTGTCACCTAGTTTTTAAATATCTTGATATGTGTGAGGAAGCGTTTTATAATATTTAAATGATTTAAATAATCACATTATTTATTTCCGATTTTATAAGTTAAAACGTGATGTCGTATTTATTACTAAGTAGTATATGTACGTTTAAAGAAATAGTGACAAAAATGAATTTAACTTTTGTACAACTTTAATCATCATCATTATAATCATTACAGTCCTTCACAGGTCCACTGCTGAATATAGGCCTCCCAAGGAATGCCACAAAGCACGATCCTGACCCACCTGCATCCATCGATATTCACATGTTTTACCAGGTCGTTGCTCCATCTAGTTGGGGGTCGCCCTACAATTCGCCTATCGGTATGAGGCTGCCACTCGAGAACCTTTTTTCTCCATCGGTTGTCGATACTTCGAGCTATATGGCTGGCCCATTGCCACTCCAGTTTACTAATCCGATGGGCTATGTCGGTCACTCTGGTTCTACTGTGGATATCCTCATTCCTAAGTTTATCACACAGATAAACCACGGGCATAGCGTCCTCATACGGCCAGCAGTGAAGGGCCACGTCTCGGATCCATAAGGATACTGGTAAAACGCACTGGTTGTACAATCTTGTTTTCAGGTTTTGAGGTATACCTGACGAGAAGATGTGTTGTAAATTCCTGAACGCTGCCCAGCCAAATTGAATCCGTCGACTGACTTCTCGGTCGAAGTTCGATTTTCCTAGTCGGACTATATGTCCCAGGTAAACCTATTCGTCAACAATTTCGAGCTTAGTGCTTTGTTGTAATAGTGTATATATCGTCACAAGAATGAATTACTGTCTCTGTGGAGTCGAAAAGTTTGTGTTTGCTCCTTGTGCTTACAGACTTAGTGCTTACAGACTTGACTTTTACTTTTTTTTATTAAAATTGCCTTTGTTTTCGTGAACATACACTATATACTGAGAGGCCTAAGTAATATTAAAATTTTAGGGGAAATATATTTATTTTTCTAATTTTTTTCTAAGAGACTCTCTCGGTTTTAGACTGCAAATAGCTTATATGGCCCTCTTCTGCAAAACAAAAATAATTTCTAAATCAGCCGCATTTCCCCATAGTAAAATCCCATATGACAATATTCTATGGAAATAACTGAAATAAACTAATATAGTTGTGTCGACACTGGTGAGGTCTCTAATCTTTTTACAGCATAAACTGCAGTGCTTAGTCTACTTGCTAGATCTAGCTGCTAGATCTTAACTTTTTCGTTGGGAGACACCATTGAGGTCATTAAACATAGTACCTAGGTCCTCCAGTGATAAGGACTATATCGTCGGCAAATCGAAGGTGAGTGATGTACTCGCCATTGATGTTAATACCGTATCCTTTCCAGTCCAGTAGCTTACAAACGTCTTCCAATGCAGCGGTGAAGAGTTTAGAGAAAATAACGTCACTTAAATAATAATGAATAATGAATATGTAGGTAAGTACATAGCTCGTAAAAAATCTATTCTGCTTTATTAATTACTAGCTTTTTACCCGCGGCATCGCTCGCGTGGGCTTCAATTTAGCAACATTAATAAATGTTGCGCCGTGCAAAATTTAGCAAAATTTGATCAGTGTCTGTGTCAATTTATCAATTTTTTTTTGATTTCTGAAGTACTGTAATAATTTATAAATATACAATATGTAACGTAATTAACGCACACCCTCAGACACCCCAATTAGTATATTATGTTATAATCATAATACATACACTGAATTATTAGTTAAACATTTTTATGCACTGATTATTTATTAAATTAGTTATACTAATTCCGGAAGAATGTTGTGGTCACAGTACAAATCCACGAACGCAAAGACTTTAACGTGCTTGAAATAAAGTTCATTTTTCTTTATTTTTATTGAATGACAGAATTAGTAATAATACAAATAAAACCACACTCTTAAAAGTCTTATTGCCTTAAGTTACGGTCCATTTCAGTTTGTTTTGACTGTACAGATTTAGTGTGACTGTAATTTACGTAGTTTTAATTATTTTTGGGATAAAAAAATTACCTATATTAAAAATGATAGGACTGAATCGATTCAGTAAACGATTCTGAACAAACTACTACCAGGATGGTTAATTATGTTACATGTTGTATAAATAAATATATCAAGGATAAATTATTCTGATAATTCTGATATTTGTCATAGATATAATATGTTACAGGAACACGTGAATAAATAAGTTTTTCATAATTGTATTAATATGTTATGTCTATATACACTTACCATTTTTATATCTGGTGTGTCTTCCACTGTATATATAAGACGTCAATTGTCTTGAAATCAAAATTGCGAAATGATGAAAGAATGTAAGGTGTAATTATTTTCATGCTTTTATCATTAAAGTTAATTTAGTTTTAAAAAAACAATGATGAATTTCATTTACGTCCATTAATTTACGGTATGATGTTTATTTGCGATATTTGATTCATATCATCGGTCCATTTAATATTGCATGACATGCCAATCTCACATTCTTTTTTTCAATTTTGATCTAAAACAATTTTTAGATTAAAATAAATGCTGCTATTTTATTTACGTTTGAGTAGACTGCAAAATTTCTTAAATGAAGTTCTATGATGATTTATTATATTTATGTGTATACTATTACACATGGTCTTTAACTAAATTTACGAATTTTACCGCGTTTAACTTAAACATTTTTTACGTGGGTGTTTTTACGCATCTTTGGATGACAGATCCATAAAAATCTGCGTAAAAGAACTATCGTACCGACGCTTCGGGAGGTTAGTTCAGTACCGTCAACCATTATATCAGATCTGAAAGAACATAAATCCTCGCCAAAGTACCGCTATTTTAGCAAGGATGATTTGCGAAGCTATTAACATCAAATAACAACATCCTTATTTCAATAAAGAACATGTCTGGATACTACCATCTGCATGGGGTCCCATAATTAATAAAATTAAATTCAAACGAAAGCTTACTTCTGCAAGACTTATAGTCTTCGTTAGCTATGACATCAGAACTTCAAACACCTCAGTACCCCGGACCATGACTGCTGTAAATTATTAAAAAAGTTAAAATTAATCGCGATATAATTTTTAAAATTAGTTTTATTCCAAATGAAGATCTATTCAAAATGAAAGAGTGTGAAGAACCACCCTCATCAACGGAAGTAGAAAAATGTTCTTCTTGTTGTGGCGGCGAAAGAGAATCCGCTACCTCATATCTTCATAGCGAATTTAAATTGTAACAAATTTAGAATTGCAATTAAATACTTTTTAATTACTCAGATATCTAGGTTTCCCCAATAAGTTATTTTTTTTAATTTATTTTATGTACACACATTAAGGTACAGAAGCAGTCTTTCAAGTAATTACGTACAAAGGTTCTACTTATTCCAAATTCGCTGAAATATCTTCCAGTAGACCCATAAAGGAAATTATATTTAAATTGCAAACTTAATGCATATATTAGTACTACTAAAAAATAAATAATATACACAATGTTACGGAAATTATATAAAATAAAACAATAAATAAAAATAAAATAAATCAATAAATAATAATAATAATAAAGACGATAGTTACATATGATATATATATATATATATATATATATATATATATATATATATATATATATATATATATATATATATATATATATATATATAAATTAACAGGATGCAAAGTAGTTATCTCTAAGACGTTTCTTGAATACCAACAAAGTTTCGGAATTTCTTATATTTGACGGTAGTGAGTTCCATAATCTTACCGCGTGAACTGAAAAGGAGTGGGAGTAAAAACCGGAATTAAAGACGGGAAAGTCAAGAAGATTTTTAACAAGGGATCTGCAAGGTTTGTCCGGAGGATGGGTGAAGGAAAATCGGCTTCTGAGGTATGTGGGAGAGGAAGGGTTGTGCAAAATGTTATATAGAGGAGACATAACAATCGAGTGTTCCTTCGAAGTCGAATTGGGAGCCACTTGAGTTGCTTACGAAACTGAGATATACGGTCAAATTTCTTGAGCCCAAATATGAAACGTTATTGTTCACCATTTCACCGGACACGTGATAATTCAGCACGTAAAATTGCAGTAACATTACCTATAACAGATTTATTTATCCTCGAGGGAATCGTACACGTTTTGCTCCCCTGCCATGATAAAATCTCACGGCCTGCTACACGGCTCTTGTATTTGTTTAAATAAAATTCATAAAAACTGAAACAAAGCTTTTGTACGATTGTGTATCTACCTAGTAGTTAGACATCCAACGATGCAATGAACTATTCCATCAAATGGAGTTAAATCTCTCACAGTGCACTTAATTTTTAATTTTTACGTCAGATGACAGGATAACAAATGAAGTTGGTGAAATTAAAGATATGCCGCTATATTCAACCAAAGAGCTTCCCTCATAATCACAGTTTTCTGTACACAGTATTAAATGAAATTACTAACAGTATCGTTAGTAATTTTGCCAAACGTGGTAATTGCAGTAAATCGTCACGATGATGGCCATGGTCTGTGTATTTTAAAGTTTTGATTCTAAACGATACGTATTCAGTAGCCTCTATTATTTACTTTTATCAGTGACTTAACATTAGTTTATTTAGCAGTGAGTAGATGGCGCTATTATTAGATGAAATAATTAAAGCCAAAACTATGCTATCTAGCAATATCAGCGATAGATTGGGGTGGATTGGATTGGGATTTGGATTTGGATTTGGATTGGGGGGGGATTTATTTATTATATAAATAAGGCATAAAGTAGCGCTGAATCTGCTAAGAACTCTGTGTTAAAAATACGCTATCAGTGCTGCTAGCGGTGAAAAACTATTTGACGATGTGACCATAATATTATAATGAAATAGCAATGCTATTTAGTTAATTTAAGTTTAATATCGCTAGCGGTGAAAAACTATTTGACGATGTGACCATAATATTATAATGAAATAGCAATGCTATTTAGTTAATTTAAGTTTAATATCGTCAAACGATCTCTATTCATTGATTCCGACAACTTTATTATGACAGGGCCAACAAACGGTGTTAAAAGTACGTGAGGGTAATATGGTCACTTTCTTATAGCTCAAAAACTATAGCCTTATTTGCATAGAAGGCTACATGATTCGATAACTCAGTCAATCAAATAATAAAAGGTCAAAAGAACGCTGCTTTATCGAAGCCATTTTAACAGTTGATATTATAGTAAATATTTTATTATTAAGATGATTTTTCGAAATGTTCCTAATTATTGCCAAAGCTTGTTTGCTATTTTTTATTGATAAATTAGTTAGAATATACGTCTTTGTGTTTTTGTATCTATCCTCATCCTAGTTTTCGTTTTATAGGACGGCAAAGCTTAAGGCCCAAGTCTTGCAGAAGTAAGCTTAATTTAAATAATTTTATATATCTCATTATTTAAGTATATAAATGTTATTTATTTAATTACATTTTATATTATTTAAAAAAATAATTTGCGAATTGCATGTAGTTTTATTATCTCTGCATTGGCCGAAGAGTAAGAGGATTGTGAAAGCCCCCCCCGCACTACCAATACTCGTGCGAGTTAAAGGAAATAAAACCACATACAATTTGCAAATTAATATCTTTTTAAATAAAATTATTATTTTTAAAGTTTTTCTTTACGCTTGAATACTGATTCTGATAAAGCAGTTCACGGGAACCACAGGGTTTTGTTACATGTTGTATAACTTACTAATTATTATAAAGCTCAATTTTTCACCTGAATTGCGAGAAAACGCAAAATAATATGATGAACAAGTTGTAAGTTGTAAAGGAATTTCTTTTCACAAAGCTTATTGATAGGTAATCGAAGTACAATAACGTATTTCATTAGTTGGGTCAATTCTGTGAGCCACGATCCTTTTATCCATTTAATGTCCGACCCTTCCAACTAACGTAATTTTCTTTTACTTGTTAAATAACTCGTGTGTAAAATGAGTTACAACATGCAGTGTATGTACCCAGAAAGAAATGGCTTTGAGGTATATATTGAAATTGGTCTTATACTAAGGAATTTCTCGTTCTCATACTTAATTTCCTAATATAACATTAATTACTTTTAATAGTATAAAATTTTTAGTCAAACTATTATTTAAGGATTTTATCGCTTTTAATTACTACTTTAATTTATTTATATTATCCCGACGTTTCGGGTGCTTTACAGCACCCTTGGTCACGGGGGCGGGGGGGGGGGACTGAGATATTTGACGTCCCAATGTCATAGTTGGTTCGGCTACCTTCAGTTTTTGAATATTAGTTTTTGGTCCGATTTACGCAAAATGAGCTTACAGTATCATGAAGTCTTGCAGTGGTATGCTTGGGTTTGGCTCTACTCTATGGGTTCGGGTTTTATTTTGTTAATTATAGGATCCCAAGCAGATGGCAGCACCCATCTATCTTCTCTATTGAAATTTGGATGTTTTTTAATTTCAATAGCCTCGCGTATCATCCTTGGTAGGAATCGGTTATTCTTTTGCGAGGATTTGTGGTTTATCAAATCTAATGTAATGGTGGGGACGATCTTGCGATATTCAATGTGTAGTGTTCGCGTAAATTTAAGAATTCATTAAAATTTATAGTTTTAGTTTTTCTATATAATACATTTTATGACTAACGAAAAATATAACACAATACCTTGAACGAATTAACCATTCGTTCAAGCACAATACATAATATCCAAAAAAAAAAATATACATAAAAACAATTCATCCTACTGCATTTGAATAAAACTAAAAATAATTAATTAACATAATAAACAAATTAAAGGAAAATAGTGTTTTACAAAATTATAGAGTATAAAAAGCTTAACTTAAGTAAAAAATACTTGCTAAGTCGCCGCCGTCTGTTGGTTATAATTATTAATTATGCAAAGTATTATCTTGCCCTGGGTATCGTAGGAGGTGACAGAGGGAAATAAACCAGGAGATGAGCAGCAGCGTTTTTTAAATCCTCATCTAGAAAATAAGAAAATGCTGTTACCAATTCGCCTGCCAAGCGTGGCAACTATGGCAAATATGAGGCAATCTATGGTGGAGGCCTATGCTATGCAGTGGACTTGATAGGCTGTAATGAAATAAAGAAATTGTTAGTTTTATTTTTACTGTAAGTACTATTATTTTGTGCAATTAGTTTGCTCGATATGTCTACCAAAGATAATTCCAGAGACTATTATGATAAAAAATGTAATCATTCTAATTTCAATAGATAAAACGACTTTAGAATCCTGTGATTAATGGCATTACATCTAAAACCAGATAATGAAATATCTGGATGTGCCTAAAGGCGCTGATAACGCTTGATCGTAACTCAATTCTGTTTCTCGATTCGAATTTGTCAGTTTGTCGAATTTGTCGATAAATACCATTTTGAATTGAAAATTGAATAGAATTCGAAAAGAATTTTAAGAGAGTTGAACATCAAGGGATTGTTAAATTCTTCGGGGAGATTTCATAGCTCGAATAGCTTGCTTGAAAGTGGAGTTGCGGAGGGTTGCCCCTCGTAAACTGACTAACAATTGCTTTGAAATATCGTGCAGATAATTCTCTCACCGAGCTTAGGTTTACTAAAATAGCATGTAAAAAGTAAAGAAACCAGAGTTAAAGAAACAGCGTCTGAAACCGGTCTTCGCTTGCGACTCCTTGCCGAGTAAATTCCTAATACAATCATTTCTGATGAAGCTATTACTGGATATGTTATCTGAGTTTTATATTAATGCGAAATATGAGTTAACATTGGTTACATTTTAAAGTTAAAATTATTTAGCGATGTACTGGGGAAATGTTTAACTTTAACGCGTTATGAATTGAGAGAATGAGTGACCTTTTTGTGTTCTGATGAGTTGACGAGTGTAGCAATTAGCTCTGAGTGTTAAATGGTCGACTATATTGCTTGTTTGAATTGAATTAGTGTGAGAGAAAGGATTCGTGTAAGGCTGATCGACGGGACAATGTGTTACCGGGCCAGGCCGCGCGTGGTTAGCCGAGAGGACACATCCGTTTAGCCCAGGCTTATGAATGTTTGATGTTAAGCGTTGGATTTGTGTGAAACTGGTCGAACGGACAATGTTGTACCGGGCCACGCGGCGTGGCAGGTTGAAAGGACGGAAGGAATTGTGGAATTACACTAGTCGAAGGGAAAATGCCGTCTGGTCCATGCGTGGAAGAAGGGACGCACCCGTCCGGTCCAGTCGGGTTTTTCGAACAGAGTACATATAACAGTATTGACCAGGCCAGACCAGAGCATTTGCTCGTAGAGACATACTAGTTTACAGCTGTATGTGATACATATTTTGGGATGACAAACACGTCAGTGATCTCATAAATACTGATGCTGCAATGACTTCGAAATGTTGGAAATTTAAGATACGCTCAAATTACGCCTTAAGATCCGTTACGTTAGATATTTTTATAGAATAGGGTAGGTTGGGAACCTAGCTGACTTAGCTCTGTAGCATGTACTATTAAAAATTAGAAGGCATACTTGTATAGAAATAGCTATATTAGTTTATTTTAGTTATTTACATAGCATAATTTGGAATGGAATGTGGAAATTTACTATGGGTTAGCGCAACTGAAATTAAAGTTTTTTTGTTTAGCAAAGGATATATAACCATAGTACGATGGAGTTTCTTATGGTATATATTTAAAGAAGTAAACATATTTCCTTTGAAAATTTAAGACAAGGAAAATATACAACACTGCGTACATTTTAAATGACGCAAAATCCAAGCTCCAAACCATGCTCAATTTATTGTATGAACATGCACTTACACATATGCATCGCAAATCATTTGCAATCAACAACATTGATAATGATTTAATGTGCAATATGTGTATAAAGCAACGAAATTTTAAGGGCTTACGTACATATATGAAGTGCACTTACGTACACATATAAATCTCAAATCATTTACAATGAACAACATTAATGGTGATTTAATGTGCATATGTGTATATAAAGCAATACAATTTTAAGGGCTGATGAAGAAAGAACGAAGAAAGTGTACGTGTCAAGAAATTGAGCATGATTTCAGCATCACTTGTACTTTCGCTCCATCTTTTTTGTTGATCTAAGACACAAAAATAATAGTATAGTCCGTTCGCGTTAAGAAAATAGTGAGTCATCAGTGCAACTACAGGGTAAAGGTGTATTCACAGTGGAGTAAAAATTCTTTTTTTTTTCAAACATTTAATGAAGTTTAATGGAAACAAATTTTCTTAAAATAACTTAAATCACTAATCAGTATCGCTAGATTCTCCTTATTGCACATTTGTCTAGTTCATCTAATTTATCGTCCGTCGATAGTCGAGCTCTTTTTTTCACGGGCGATTTTAACGTGTTAGTATCCTTTTGTTCTTTAATAATTTTATAAACAGTATTTTCGGTCACACCAAATGCACTTGCTGTTTTTATTACTGTGCTCTCAACAGTCGCACTTAAATCACACAGTGTAAAGTACTTATAAACATTGTAAATTACGCGTCTCCCTCCGCTATGGGTTATTGATCCACTTTTATTCTTTCGAATAGGTGAGGTATTCATTTTCAAAATTTAATGTTGAACCAGTAACACGCAAAATACACAACAGTTTTGTTCGAAGGCCAGACTTCAACTGGTCACTGCGAACTCGACTTTCAAATTTTTTGCATTTTAATTGGCTGGGGGGCGTAGCCAGGCCGGCGAACAACGATGACTCACTATTTTCTTAACGCGAACGGACTATAGCAGTGTTAATAGTGATATAAGTTAAGTAAATGCTAAGAAAAGTAAGTTAGTGTCACCAGTTACTCGACTCTAAAGAGTCGGTTATTCATTCATGTGTACTGTAGGTATATTAAAAAAACATTTTTTGTGTAACTTATGGTGTATAAAAATAGTTATTATAATATTAAAAGGCGTGAAGTGGTGATGATCGCTTCCACTAAATCACTATTTAAGGCCGAATACGAAGAAAACTGGCGAAATTTAATGTATTTCTCTTCACTACAAATTTGACCTGAAGTAATTCTAAGCGTTAAAACATTTTTTGTAGATTTGTTCGGTTCCTTCATAAGGTGCACACAGTTTTAAAATTTTAAAATAAATGAATATACCAACAAATAAAAAATGTTAAGAAATGATATTTAAAAATGATTGTTCTTCCAAAACTCTGTGAATTTTAAATTAGGAAAAATTCTTTTACGTAAAAATGTTTGTATTGTGATTCTGAAGGTGCCTGCCGTCTTTATTTTCGATACAAAATATTATTTATTAACATAATTCGATTTAATTAAAAACATCTAATAATAATATCGTATATTGCCAGATAAAAGTTTGCCGTAATAACCAGGTGCTTCGACGTGTGACGTAAGGTGACAACAGTCGTGGTGTCTGTAGCGAAAATCGTTAATTTAGTGTTTTATACGCGTTAAGTGACTATAAATGTGAATATGGGTAGGAAAAGAAATAAATGTTACCTAAGTGGTAAAACAAAGAGAGTTTATCGCATGAACGCTGCTCGAATGTTGTATTTTGAGTTACTTATATTTTTTGTAAGGTAATTTTTTGTTTGAGGCTGCCTAATAGGCTGCATGTTTACTCATTTACATTAGCCAAACTGATCATTTATACTTTTCTAGTTTCAAGTGAGAAACACTAAAAATGTAAATATCAAGACCGAGTCGGAAAAGAATGTACAGAGTAGTGCAAGCACAGAGACCGCAAATAATGTCATAGTCAATGTATTATACAAAATGGCATGGGGTAAGTACATAATTAAGAAAAACCGAAATACTTCGGATGTGAAGTGATTGACCAGTCGGAGTAGTCTTGTGAGAATTTACATACACAGTACCTATCCCCACTATGGGGCAATCACCGACTTTTTAGCTTTTTTTTTCTTTATTATTTATGCAATTTGCATGACGGCATCTTGTAAGACTCATAAGAACAAACATTTTCAGTTATATGAGGTTCTTTACATACGATGTACAAATTAAGAAAAAAAATCGATACCAATTCAATAACTTTTCGAATAATATTTTATAACGAATAAAGTACAGAATTTATAATCTATAGGAACTAATATTATAAATAAGAAAGATTTATTTAAGAAGTAAGCAATGCTCTCTGTGTTGTTCATTACTCTGCATACTGAGCTAGCTCAGTCAAATATAATATAATCAAAGCCCGTACGGCTTTGATTATATTATACATGTCTATATAAACAAAGCGTACGGGTAACATACGTGATGTTCGATAGACGGCGCGTGGTTTGCTGCGAAACGAGCAAGGTCAATCGCGTCGTATTCGGCCTTAAGAGGATATAGTAAGTCAGCTCAAATTCTAATTTGGCCCCCACTTCCCCGCGCGTCGTATGCTATGTACCGACATGTTTGTAATCACTAATAATGTAAGTAGATAGGTCGTTAGATACTTATTTAATTAGGTTTATTTATATAAAAAGATTATATCAAACAATTTGCGTCTATCGCAAAGGGATAATAATTTATACCTACGCAAAGATTCATCATATGATTCTTTAGTAATATTATTACGATAGTTAAGTGACCTAAGGAATGTCTTTTGTACTCTTTCAATTCTATTCTTATGTATATGATAACAGGGACTCCATACAGCACTACAAAAATCTAAGATTGATCGAACAAAGGAAAAGTATAGAGTTTTTAGCGTTATGGTTTTGTTAAAGGGTTTGCTAATCCTGAGAATAAATCCCAAGCTACGAAATGCATTGCTTAATATATAATCAATATGTAGATTGAATGACAATTTTGAATCCATTATTATACCCAGATCTCTAATACTATCTACTCTTTTAATAGTAGTATCATTCAAGCTATAATCAAATATTATACTGTTAACTTTACGTGTATAAGATATGATATGGCATTTATCAATATTGAGACATAGTTGGTTATTTGAACAGTAATCAAATAGAGAAGTTACGTCTTTTTGCAGCTTTACACAGTCATCAACTGTTTCGATAACTCGAAATAACTTTGTATCGTCGGCATAAAGTAAGTAATCACTATTCTTTAGTGCAAGTCCTATATCATTAATATATAACGAAAACAGCAAAGGGCCTAAGTGTGATCCTTGAGGCACGCCTGAAGTTACGGGTAGAAATAGTGAAGAGTATCCCTTTACACAAACTGCTTGACATCTATTTTCAATATAGGATTGGATCCACCTGAGAAGGCTGCCGTGAATGCCAGCCCTTGTAAGCTAATTTTATTATCTACTATAAAGTATTTAATGTGTACCTGGAGGTTATAATTGGTTATTTTATTAAAAAGAAGGAAGAGGTGATATGCCTTCCATAAAATCTGGTGTTGCGGTGTGCCGTACAGTAGCTACTGAGACATTAGTCACCTCAGCAGTCTGTTTATATACGTCTATGTAGTTTTTCGCAGTACCTAATTTTTTCATATAACTAAACACTGAATAGACGATTTGTCGAGATTGTCTATTTAACACCGAATTCTTCCTTCTCTGCATATTTAGACCGAAATCGGAACACTCAAATTATAACAACAAAAATAATTAAAAACATGAAATAAAAAAAACAATTAATAACAAGGAATACACAAACAACAATTAACGACGAGGTAACAAAAACAATTAACGAAAATAAACTAATTAAAAAAGTTATCACTAAAATTATTGCTCTCAAGTGTACGGAAGCCGAATGATACGTTCGAAACCAATAGACGACGAGAATCGACTGATGAACCAATCACGTTGAATGTTAGCGTGGTCAACGTCGTATAGACCAATAAAAAGTGTGCTCACGACTTATGTCGGCAATTATACTTTAATAAAAAGTATTTTTATTACGCTAGTAATATATAAGTCAATGGTTTTTATAAACTAATTAGTATGGTATTAATAATAAACATCATTGTACAACCGTGCGATTTCAGCGTAAAAGATTACATCGTACATTTAGACTCGTAGGTCGTAAGAGGTGATTACGGAAAATTTTAGTAAAATTTGATAGCTTTCGATAGAAATTGGTACAAATATTGTGACGGGGAGCAGCGCAAATTTTGTGAGCTACTTGCCAAACGATTATGACAAATCGGAAGACAGCGTGACAGGCCAATATCCAGCGGAATTTCACAGGTTGGATGAAGAATGAACACGCAACAATCAATATCATAATCTATTGCAACATTTTTAAAAAGATATAATTTTTATATTTCGAAATAAAGAAAGCTTCATTTGTGAAAGAACGTAGGACGTTAATAATAAAAATCAAATACAAGCTAACGTACCGCGTAGACGTGACTGCGTAGTTTCTTTAAGTTCATTATGTAAATTACGCAGCGGTCGTGGGCGTATTTTATTCATCTTGCTCCGATTGTCTTTCTAGACATTAGTTAAAGCTTTTAAGATTAATATTTGATTTGAGATATATATTTATTCATCAAAATACTTGTGGAATTGAATTTAGTCATAAGCCTGATAGCTCAGACAGGGGCTGTCACTCTGTCGTCTTTAATGTAAAAAACACAAGCAAGCAGAATTAATTTAATTTATCCATTTATTTGAATTTGGTAAAACTTAAACGAGAAAAATTTTGATGTAATTTAACTATTGCGAAAGAAATTCACATGGGGAAAACTGAATGTTTGAGAAATAAAACAATGGAGGACCTGCGAAGTACATCACCACTGCGCCCTGAAGTAGCGTTACCTAGTTTCCACTATCCGTATTAGTATTCCGTGGTAACGTGGTTAACTCTATGTACTCTATATAGATCCATTACCCACTCAGAAATGATAAGTGCTGTCGTTTTAAGTCATTTTATTAATGAGTCACGATAAGATTGGAACTTGTCCGTCACGGTCCCATTCATTGGATCTTAATCCTATCGATTGTTTGCATTATTGAAGAAAACTTCGTGTAGTAAGGAAAGCCTTCAATAATTCTGTAAGCAATGTCATTTTCAATCGAATATGTATCATTTTTCAGCAGGAAGTAAAACTAAAAAATATTATACAATAATTTAACCACGCACTAAAACTTAAGACTTTTTTAATTATTTGACAAATTACTATATTAAGATTAAAAAATTAAGAAGATATTATGGTAGACAAAATTACTTTAAGGGGAAACAGCAAAACGATGTTGACGACAATGACAGTTTTCGCTTACATAAGTAAGGGCGTGATAGGATTTACCTATATTACAAGTTAGAAATGGATGACAAATTTTAAAAAATAAAAAGTATCACAATGTGTCAGTGCTTTAATTAAGACTTCCATACAGTCTTAATTAAAGCACTGACTCGGTACATTAATGGTAAAGACGTAATGTTAGAGATATAAACTAGTGATTTTGAATGTGTCATAATAACTATAGTTGTTAGGTAAAATTATTATAAAATAGGCTCATTAATAATATAAATTCAATGTAAATCAAAGTTATTCCTGATCCTAAGGCATCAGAGGGGTTTAATCGGCTTAACCTAGTTTATTTTTTAATTTCACCTTGCTTTGCACACTAATTATAACTTTGCTTCACGTTAAACTACCATCTTAGATGCTTAACTCTAACGGCCGGAGTACACGAATTCCCGCTATACCGGCATTCCTCTCCCCCCGCGGCCTCACCACCACCGCATTAACGGTGCAACCCGATCAGAGTTGTGGAGGATATGACAAATGGCGCATCACCATATAAACACTCCTCTTCCCCCGTGACTACACCTCGGCTGCAAGGGAACCCCTTCCACCACAGTCCACCAACGGGCATTCGCATTGGGCTAGGCAAGTACACTTGGAGTGACCTCCTTGGGCCGGCCTTACACCTCGGGCCAGTCAAGTGAGCTCCACTTTGTTAACCGTGTAGGCCTCCCCGCCACAAGATGCAAGCCCATTAGGGGGGACCCCTATCATTCTCTTTCGAGAATAACCTTCCATAGTATTTGTCTCCAGCAAGCCAGTTCAACTAGTCTTCACCATGACTCATCGTAAATATATAAAGCATACTTCAGGCGTTTGTTCCGGCCCATCGCTCTCACCGGCATCACTTGCAAGTGCGCAGCATATCATGCATTACCATCGGCATATCATTCGAACTGGCGTCTCTTGACCTTACTAAAATGCATTTAGCATGCATTCTCCACCTGCATTAAGAACGCACCGGCAATCGGGCTGTACTATCGACCTATACGACCGACACTATCGTCACAAGAGAAACGCACCGAGGGCTAAATCACATTGTCAACGTTCTGAAAATATAAATATGTAAAATCTCAATGTTTCGACAGGCCAGAAGAATATAATAGAATAAAGTTTTATTTATAATACAGGAGAATCCCATCAACGTTAGTTAGTTAAGTTGATAATAATCACAATCATTAGCTTGTTAACCTCGAGGTCAAGCGTTAAAATAGTAATTAATTCCGATTTCCATTTACAGCAAAGGAGTCTATTTTCCGGTTTCATTTATTTTCTGGGTCCTTTTACAGCTTGCCTTAGTTGATTGCTATATTATTATTAATTCTAACTTCTAATAATTTTAGAACTAGTGGACTATTTATTTATTTATTATTAAAGGTTCTAAACTCTTTTTTTACCTAATATATCATGCCCGTTCTTATTAGATACAAACGTGCAATATAAGTTAGGCTATAACGCCATATCACCGTTGTAAAAATTAATTTTATTTTCCTAATTTCACCCTACTTGGAATGCTTAAAGGGTCTTGAAATAATTATATTTTGTGTCTATTAAAGTTCCATCGTAAAAGGATATTTTATACGGACGATATAAACTTTAACGGATAATACCATAGTTTTTAGATAAAAGGGACAAAAAAGTTATTTTTGTACTAATTGGGAAATATTCAAAATAGAATTTTTGTTTTTTAGAACTAAGTATAAATATTTTATTCGGTTCAAGTTCACTTAAAGCTCTTATTTCTTACAACAATTTATCTCTTCTATTTACTTAAAACAGAATGTGAGTTTCAAGCAGAAATCAATATCTACGATGTGATTAAAATAATAAATATATGTTACATGCATTTTAAAGATTTATTTTACTATCGAATTCATCACAATCCCATCACAAGTCCCCTAATAAACATAGGCTTCCCCCAAAGAAAAAGAAAACACTTCGCTCAGAATGATCTGGGATATCATCGAGATCATAGATTACCGTACTCGTATGTATACTAGAGAATCGAAATAGTATTGGATGGGACTTGGTCCTGGATCGTTTCTCACACTTGGGTGCGGCTCAAACGATGATATGTCCGTAGAAACACTTAATTTGACCTGAAATCTCAGGTGTCCCAGAAATGACGCTGTCACAACCGATCTTTAAACTTCAACTGCTATTTATTTCCGGCAGACAGATCTTTCAGAAATACTTTCGAACTTTGGTTTCGCTTAATCGCTTCTTCAAAACAAGCTGTATTGAAGTTGTTTAAGTCTTAACGCATGCATTTGGAGAACTATCTATTATGTTGCTTCTATGCTATCATATCTGATCAAGACTGCAATTTCGTTTTTTGTCTAAGGTTTATAACTTTATAATTTAAAATCTGGTGTAAATTTAGGGATAATAATATTCAATCAGAGATGAACAAACATTACCGTATAGTGGCGGTTTAAGAATATCCATTAGCCCATATCATCCTGTAGGTATCGTAAGAAGAGACAGAGGGAAACAAATCGGGGGATGGGCAGCAGCGTCTTGATAATAGTGACTAAAATTTAAAAAAAACCGTCTCACTTACCAAGCATGGCAACTATTTCAGACATCTTCCCTATGAGGCAATTTACGGGGGAGGCCTATGTTCAGCAGTGTACTTTAATAAGCTGTAATGGTAACGGTATTAATTTATTCACTACTCAACAATATTAGCTGTATTAAAAAATATTTTTGTTTGGCAATTGACAAATTATATCGTTCTTCTTTGTCGAAACAGCTAGAAGGCGAGCCTGATCTTGGTCCCTGTGGAGATTGTGAAATAAATCTTTCTGGACACTGTACCAACGGAATGTCCCATTGTTTTTGTTGGTTATCTTCCAGTGGAACATTTTCGCGGGGCCAAAGCTTTAGCCATGTTTTTGCCTTGCCTCCGCAGCAAAGCACAGGTCTACTTTATTATTTAAAATTATGGTACATAAGTCATTGACACTTTGCACGAAAGCAAGGAAAGCAGGCAATGCGACGCTGGAAAGATTTCTTACACCAATACTACCAAATGTTATAGGTAAAGTAGCTTGATTCCAGGTTGTTGTATTTGATATCAAATTTAGAATTTTTTCTAAAGCTATTTTGAGATTATTATCAATATCTTTTAAAATATTATATACGAACATTTCCAGGCTGGACTTGAGCGTATGTTAATTTAGGTACAAGGAGACAATCTTTTGAAGTAGTAAGGGCAATAAGGGGGTTTAAGATATATAATTTACCAACGTGATTTAAAAATTGATCAAATTTTGTTTTTAAAATAGGTTTTAATACTATCGAAAAATAATGGAGCACCGAGCAGGTATAGGGATTCCGCATTGAGGGTTTTTATTCCTGGAGAAATATGATTGAAATTTTGAGTTAAAGTATTTCTGTTTGAATCAGATAAATTATTGGAAATAAATATTTCTCATTTATTGGTATTTTGTTTCAGACCAATATTTTTAAATTTTTGGAAAATATAAGTAAGATCACTGAGGACGTCTTCTGCTTTACCTCTCAGTATACCGTCGTGCAGGTACCAGACATTCAGCTTAGATTTCAAATTTAAAATAACCTAATGGATCACCCTGCTGAACACCGAAAGCAGACTCAATAATATGGTTTTAATAAAACAAGTAATATCCTAAAAAAAACTAGTCAAATAAAAAATATTAAAATAATCGGAGCATAATACTTCGAATAATAATTTAATAATACGTGATCCTTAAAAATACGTAAAATAAAATGCAGATGAGAAAGAATGAACTTATGTAAGTTTAATTATTACCTATGATGAAAAGATACAAATTCATTGCAATACATCTTAACCACGTTAATGAATGATGTTTACTTTGGAGGAAGTCGATAAATTTTTCGATGTTTTCCGCAATTTTTGCTATTTAAAAGGGCAACATTTTACACGAGATCTTGAAATAAAATCATTGAAAAGAAAAAAAAACTTTTTATTCTGATGACAGAATTCCGGTGGTCTATAAAAGTAGGAAAAATATCAGGCGTATTTAAAAAAAAGAAAGTAATTTTATGACCTATATTTGGTTGTAGCGCTATTGAAGTTTTCCATGGCTTCTCCTTTGTTTGCATCAACTCTTTATGATGTTTTACTTTGCAAGTTTTTTTAGGCAGAATTTCCTTAAAATTGTTTTTCTTATACTTGCAGTAAAGCTCTGTGGCCCGGGTACTATTATTAGGTTAATATTATTAGGATTAAGTGTTATTTATGTTATTTTACAATCATTATTTTTTCCTCGCTATATGATTTCAACTGATATGACATATGATTGGTTGTTTACATCTGTAAAATATAAATCTAACTGACTTATTATACTGATATTTGAGCGGTACTCCTATATTCGTTAAAGAAAAAATATCAAATTTCAAGCTCACGGTACTGTATCCAATTTTTATACATATATATATATATATATATATATATATATTATATATATATATATATATATATATATATATACTCGTTGTTCTACGCTCGAAAGGAGAACTTATACTCGAGTCACATCCTACTACACTAAAATATATTAAGGATTCACACTTTAATTATTATGTTTAAAGTGTTTGTTATCATAACTTTTTTGAGAATTTTGTTGAATATAAAACACATTTTATTGTATAAACGCAATATAGTTTTTAATTTTAATTTTGATATCTGACAATGCATTCATTTATAACGCACCGCTGCATCATCGGTACGCATATTATACGCACGTTATATGTTGGAACGGGCCTTCACGAGGCAACGCAACGTGACTTCGCGGTGACTACGCAATACGACTCCCTGGGTTGCCGAACAATCGACGTTGCTATTGACGTCATCGCCTGGCCTCACCGCGTTTTGTGAAAAGAGTTTCCAAAATGATCGTGAGAACCGTCTTTATGTAAGACATTTTTATTAAATGTTTAAAGTTTCATTGTGTTTCATATTTTATCAAAATTATTTTGATCTGGCTATATTTTTGTTCACGACTATAACGCATATAATATAACATGAAGAATATAACATGCAACGGCATAGGGTATATTATAATGCTACAACTCTAGAGGCTCTCCAGTGCAAAATGTAATATGATCGGAGGTAGACTATGATCGTTGGACTTGGTGGTCAGAGTGCGTGGCTACTGTCGTAGGTTCTAGACGTTCTAGACGGATGCGACGACAAATGGTTTTGTTTTTGATACTGCATCCTTAATTTGCTATTACGTATCGAAGAGGAATATTTAAACTATGATACGAAATAGCAACTAGACTGATATAAATTTACTGGACCAATGGTGAAATATTTATTAAGTACCTATTACCTATTTATAGATTAGTTGTTGACATTTTGTTATTTTAGACATTTTACTCATAAATATTAGTACCCGGATGACCGAGCTTCGCTCGTTTTTTTTAAAATTACATTTAGATACAAATTACATACTGATGAATAATATTTTTTTATCTTATTGACATCGTAGAAAAAACTGAACTGGTTATTCTACGATGTCAATAAGATAGTGCAATTAGTTTTATTTAAAATTTTCGTATTTTAAAAATACAAAAAAGGGCTCGAATTAATAGATTTTCTCACAAAAGAAGGGAACTTGAAAAAAAGGAAAAAAATCAGACCGAAGACTACACGCGAACCAAGGCGTTACGATTTTGCGATGATATGCCTTAGATCTTTAACACATTGTTAAAATTTACCTTCTCATATTGTAGCAGTTTTTCATTGCTTGAAAACGCGGACAAAAAAGACATTTTCTAAAAATAAATCCTAGCTAGATCGATTTATTGCCCCCCGAAACTCCCTGGACACTAAATTTTATGAAAATCGTTGGAGCCGTTTCCGAGATTCCGAATATATATATATATATATATATATATATATATATATATATATATATATATATATATATATATATATATATATAAAAGAATTGCTTGTTTAAAGGTATAGGATTATGTCGTTATTTTATAGTTGTGTTGTATGTACCTAAGTTGTAAGATTTGCATGCCATTAATAAGGGCTGATAACCCCCCTAACCAAACGCAAATAAATATTTCATTTCATATTTTATTTCATTTCATTAAATTTCTTGCTGACATCTTTAATTATGTACCTGTTTTTAAACGAGTTCAATAAGGAGGAGGTACTCAATTCGACTGTATTTGTTATGTGTGTTATCTCTTCTTTTTTTCTGGGTGAACCGATTCCAATGATTTTTTTTTATTTGAAAACTGGTACTTGATTATTTGACTCGAGACCTGACCAATAGTTTTTTAATTATACTTAATAATATCTATTTAAATGAATTCGAATACATTGATGATGTTCTCATTTTATTTATATTGAGGTCAGTTGTACAAAATTTTTAATTTTACCACTTTTAATGTTCTGGTGACAACATTCTTTTATCAAGTGATTCCTTCAAGCTTATTAAACCTTTGTCCAGGGAGAACCAGCAAGAAACCCAGCAGGACTTTTTAAAGTAAATTATACCAACAAATTTTTTCTTTATTGAAACAGCTTGGAAACGACCACCTCATTTCCGGGGATTATAATCAACCATGTATTCATTTACATTATAATTACCCTTTTTATAGAGTTTCTGTTTAATAAAATATTTATACTTGGTAATAGAGATCTTGTATATTTTCTGGAACTTTGTTGTAATTGTGTACACACGTACGAAATGAAACTTCATTACGGCATATCAATATTCTTTTATTTTATTGCTCACATGCAGACTCGGCGGTGAAACGTTATAAGAAAACGTGAGCTTTTTGTAATATTCTACCAAATATTTCGATTACGCATAAACAAAAATGACGGACGAAAATGAAGAATTTAACAATAGCATTATAAATATCAAAGACAATATTGCAGAATTAGAAGTGGAAGAGCGGGATAGTATTGGTACAAATACGCCTAAGATTATTACAAGAATCAGAGAAACAGTGGTGAGTGATGAGGAGTGGAGGATTGTGAAAGGAAAGGGGAAGAAGAAACGACTGCACGAGGATGAGAACTTAAGTAAAGAAGCAGATATCGAGGTATATATTACATGCAGTGAAAAACTGCCCTAGCAATTTCCTTTGGCACAGTTATTCAAAGAAAATGGAATTACTTATATGATTTTAGTTAAATACTTAAACCCTTTTAAAGTAAGTTTGCAATTTTTGAATGAAGAAAATGTTAAAAAGTTAAGTACCTGTGCGACATTCATTTCTATGGGATGGAGAATTCAAAGGGCTATAGAGGTTAACTACTCTTACAGAATCATAGGAGACGTGGAGTTAGAAATTTCTGAAAAAGAAATAATGAATAATATATCTCGCCCAGATTCTACAGAATTAATATCCGTTAAAAGGCTTAAGCGACGAAGTTACACGAAACAAGAAGAGTGGTGTCCAAGTGAAACCATACGGCCTTGTTTCAAAGGGTACCTACATTCATACGTATACATTTTTGATACGAAAGCTTTTATACAATGCTCAATGTTGGGGAGGGTCACATTCGCAAGTTCTGTCCATTCAAGAAAACAATATGTCCAAAGCGTGAGGGAGAACACGAGAATTGTGACCCTAAAACATTCGAATGTGTCAATTGTTCTGGTAGTGACATGACTTTAGCAAGGACTTTACCTGCTTACCTTTTAAAGAAAGAAAGTTGCGAGAACTTATGGCCGAGTTTAATAGCACATAGAGAAGGGCTTTAACAATCTATGTTGTGCCAACACAACGTAGAAAAATGGACCTAATACTTATAGAACAAGATAACATCCAGCAGGAGATGTGTAATTATAACTCACCGAAAAGGGAAGCGGCTACAATCCAAAATGTTCCTACTTTTACAGAAGTAACGGCCAATGGCAAAATACATGACGAAGATAATATTAGCCAAAGTGAAAGTAATGTATCGTCGTCCTGCCAACGCCAAACAAAAAAGGAGAAAAGCAATACAGAGCATGACACGTCATTACGAAGTAATAGATTTGAACTTAGTGTACTAGCTATACTGAAGCAAATAACAACGAATCTTCTGGTGAGCTACTTATGAGGTCGAAACAGGTAATATTTTTTAATTATTTTAGTTTTCAAGAGAAAGTTTACAAAGTGATAAAGTTATGTATTGAGTGGTTATAATATCTCGGAATGGCCAAAGTTGAAAACCGTTTTAAACTTATTTAATGGATAATAACCTTAACTGTAAAATAGTAAATCTTAATATCTTACAGTGGAACGATCAAAGTGTTAAGCCTAAACTAATGCCCTTAGAGCCTATATTAACTCTGGAAATAATACATATCGTAGCCTTAAGCGAAACTTGGTTGAACTCAGAAACTTATATTAAAATCTAAGATTACAATATTTACCGTAATGATAGAGATGATTCTTAAGTAATAACTAATAATGGCATAGAAGCTATTTATATTTTTAAAAAAAATATTAACTATCAGGATTTGGAGAATATCGTTTCTATCTACTGTCCATTGTCAGTGTGAACTCGCCAAGGAAATTGGGATGAATTATTTTCTACATTTAGTTGTAAAACCGTAATCATTTGGACTTCAACGTTCATCACTCAAGCTGGTCATACAAGACTTATAACAGGGTTCACAAATATTTGACGCACTTTTAGGTACTAACTTTGCTATATTAAATAATGAAGAAAGCACTTGGATTAGATTCGTGAATGGAGTCTTACAAGCGTCATCTCCTGATATATTGCTCAATACGTCAGATATCGTCCATAAATTTAATTGGAGGGTAATTCGAACACTTTAGGTAGTGATCATCTTATGATTAAAATATCAGGTTTGTGTCAAAAGCGGTTAGAGTTAAAAAACAAACAAAACGGATACAAGAGTACTCTTGAAAAACTTTTCGATCAATTCCCAATACATACAATCGACCTTCAAAAATGTTACAATATATTTATAGAATATTTAAATTTAGCAGTTGATATTCATATCCCTTTTATAAAAAGAAATCAGAACCCAGAGTCTAAATTTGTACCTAAGTCTTACTGGGACGTAGAATTATCAAAGTCGGTGGCTATTCGTAGACAAGCATTGGCCAGGTTTAGACGCAACTCAACAGGTCAGAATTTATGTACTCCAAGAAAAAAAATAGACACATAGAGGTTAATTCTTCAAGCTAAATTACGTAATTGGCAGAGGTTTTGTATTTCGGTAAATGGAAAATAACCATTAAGGATATGTGGAAAAGGATGAGATGGGTGAAAGGTTTTATGTCACATAATACCCACAATATAGATAACGAAAAAGTGGAAATACTTCTTCGCAGTCTAACGGCAGATTTTGCTTCACCGGAACATGCTAGTTTTAGTTCTAGTAACATGTTACTAGAGGAAGAAGTATCGATTCAGGTGCTTTGTACATGTATTAAATTAAAGTATACATCTCCTGGATACGATGGCATAACATATTCAATGTTGCAATACCTTCCATTTAAGGTCAAATGCATTTTAATCAAGCTGTATAATACTTTTCTTGAAAACTGTTACTTACCATCACAATTGCGAGCTATTGGTATTATAGCAATTCCAAAGCCTGGAAGAGACATTAATGATGTATCGTCCTTGCGTCCAATATAACTTATGTCTTGCTTATGCAAAATCTTTCATTCAATTATTAAAGAAAGACTAGAGTGGTTTCTGAAAAAAAAAGTCTTTTCTTCTAATACGTTCGGTTTTAGGAGAGGCCATTCCTGTTTAGATAGTCTTAGTAGTTTGGTATCAAGGATACAAATAGGGTTTTCAGAGAATCAGTTCACAATAGGATGCTTCTTAGATTTAGACAATGCGTATAATAATGTTGACATAAATGCATTACTGTACACCTTAGCTCAACTTAATGTAGGAACAAAAATTTGTCAATATCTTAATCGTTTCGTAAATGAACGACATCTCAAAATGTATGTGGATAATGTATTTATCAATATATTTAGGAGTCAAGGCCTAGGCCAAGGAGATCCATTATCTCCTCTTTTGTTTAATTTAGCTACTATTAATATGTGTAAAAGCGTCAAAAACGTTTATATCTCTCAATATGCGGATGATTTTGTTATATATAAAAATTGCGATATTATCAGTAACGGAGTTATGGATTTACAGTTTGCACTGAATACTCTTAATAGTTTATTTTTTACCTTAGGACTAAAAATATCTTCATCGAAAAGTAAAGTATGCATATTTAAGTATGGACGCGTAAGAGAACGCATAAATGTAACGGTTAACAAAAGAAGGCTTGTAATCGTTGAAAGCATGAAATATTTATGATTACGGTTAGATCGATATCTTCGATGGGCCAAGCACATAAAGGAAATAAAAGAGAAAGCCCTTAAGTTTGTAAATACTATAAAAGTTTTAATAGGGCCAGGTTGGGGAGTACACCCAGTTCAGTTACATCGCTTATTAGTAGCTATTATACGTAGTAGATTAGATTATGCCAGCTTTTTATTTGATAATAGCCATAAAACACATTTAATAAAGCTAGATGTGATACAAAATCAGTGTATGCGGTTAATCGGTGGGTTTGTCAAGAGCACTCCTATCCATGTAATAGAATTGGAACTGCTTTTACAGCCATTATTTATTCGGAGAAGATATTTAGCTGGTAAATTTTGGTTAAAGTGAAGGTCTTTTGATGAAAATATTGTAACAAATTTACTATGTATTCTTGGTGAACTTAAAGAAAGCTTTTATTGGCGACGTAGAAAACCCCCACTACTAGTCAAAATCCATAGATTATTTAAAGAAACTCGTACGTTTCAAGCCCTCACTTAGAAATAAATGTTTTCACTTAATTCGTGGATTAGCAAGTTGGATTTATTCGATTCTGTAATCACTCAAATAAAATTTGTAAATGCGCCTAAACATAAATACAATCCCCATTACGTACGAATTTTATGTCATAAACATTTAACTGAAAACTTTACAAATTATTATAAAATATATAACTGATGGCTCCAAGGATAAAGAAGCAACGGATGCTGCATTATTATGGATGCTACACACGGTCAGTTCGACTGATCGGTTCAAACTAAAACTGTTGATATTTTTTAAAATATTCCATTTTCGATATATCGGTAATTATAAATATATCAATATCGGAGTTTTATATATAAGTTTATTTAACTATATATGGAAAATCCAATATTTTAATAAATATCAACAGTTTTAGTTTGAACTGATCAGTTGGAATGATCAATGACCGGGTGTAGCGACCATTGGACATACAAACCAAAGAATATGTTAAGCTCTGCTTAGGAAAGTAAATTTCAGTTCTGCCTGCGGAACTCATTAAAATTGCAGAAGCCTTATCTTATGTCAAGTCACTTAAATATGATAAATTATTGATATTAACAGATTCTCGCAGTGCCCTTATATTTAAAGAGATGTACTTCATTGACTCTCGCGGTTTTCCATTGTCTTACAATGGGTGTCTTCCCATACTGGCTTAGAGGAAAATGAGACGGTAGACGTTCTTGCTAAAGAGGCGATAGGTGATGGGGAGAATTTCGACTGTGTACCTTATTTCTCTGAACTCTTATCTAAAGTTCGAGAAAACTGTAACAGAAAAGTGGTCCGAATACTTTGATGAAAGGTCACTGGCAAAAGGTATTTGGTACAAGACGATACAACCGCATCTTTCCCGCTTCCTTTGGTTTGAAGGATGCAATATGGGAAGGTAAGAAATTATTACAGCATTGAGGCTTTGTTCCGGACGTATAGCGTTTGTAATGAAAAAAGTGAATTCACCAAATTGTGACAAATGTGGAGTTGTGGAAGATATTATTCAAATTATGATGGAATGTGAACGGAGCGAAGCAAACAATTAGGTTTTGACAAAAATAGTGTTGGATTATATAATAGCATCTTAGATCTTCCATTGTCAAATAAGGTTAGAAAACTTTACAAACTTGTACTGTTAGGTATTAAGAACAGATAATCATTTGTTATTGTTTACGTGAATTTATAATTGACGGATTATGTATTTGATTGTGTACCTATAAGTGTGATTTGATCTAGTAGATCAAACCCTCTATAATCAATAAAGATTTTAAGAAATAAATAAATTTAGGTATGTTGTAGAAAATAAAAGGAGATAAATACTAGGTAGGGTAGATCTTAAAACTCACGCGTTCCTGTAGAATAAGGTTTCACGCAAGCGACGTGACGTGCTTAGTGATTCCGTCTGAGTTATCTTGCTTATTGTGATTCCCCTAGAGGAAGAAAGGGAATGTATTTTTTTAGAATAAGGGTGACAAACGACCAGACGGTCCTCCTGATGGTAAGTGGATTTTGTGACCCATAGACCCCACATCTATCCTCAGGTAAGAATCAAAACTCAGATGCGTTGGCAAGCCTGAGGATTAAGATGCAATGCCTTGTTTCCATGAAAAAGGTTCTGGTTTTATACACTCACCATACGAAACACATCAGCATTAATCTGCTATTTTACGCTTGTATTTTGTGAGAGCGTGGCCCTTCCCCGGTCGAGCCGACCTATTCTTGCTACGAACATAATATAGACGCAGTGTTTAAAATTTCTGCAGTGAAGCCGACAAGTGTCACATCGAGTTAAGCAGTGTTGCTGGAGATTTGCATACTTAATCTATTTTGGTGATACTATGTAAGTCCACTCAGTGTACGCAAATAAAACATTTCGTTTAATATAATGGATTTGCGTACTTCCATTAGCTCAAACAAAAGATATATTTGAAAGCTTTTCCATTAAATGAAGATTTACATTTTCATATCTGGTGAGCGAAGGGCTTATTGTAACAATTTTCAGAAAAACGGATATATATTGGCATACGGATAAATATGGGCAAACGAACATGCGGTTCTAGTATATTTTATAGTTTTTGTACATTTTATAGTACTAAAATTAAATAGTATTAATTAAATAGATAATATTAATAAAACAAAATATCAACATTAAAAACAATGATCATATGAGCAAACAAACTTCATACTGACCGCGTCGTGGGTTTAATGTTTGCAAGCGCAACATCTAATCAAATGTTCATTCTGGGTTCGAATACCAAGTCCGAATTAAAATGTGTTGTTGGAGCTTCTTATTTTAATTTATTTGGAAGATCCACAGCTATAACTAAGATAGATAATACTTAACACGATCTTGACACATCTATCTTGCTTTTTTTACATTCATAATATATCTACACATACATGACCGTCGATCAAGGGTACTCTCAACTCGGACCATTTTCGATGTTCAATATGAGTTTTTCTGACAAGTGAATGTTTATAAGTATGCTACATGTAAATGTTAAATTATTCAATTAGGTATTAGCTTATTATCAGTTTTTGTTCAATATTAATTGAGAATTTAATCTTATATTTTTTACCCAATTAAGGACTTTGTTCAACAGTGGACTTTTATGGCTGATGAAGTATAAATACGTGTATAAGTAAGTAATAAAATAAAATAAAATAAAGAACCTTTGAATGTTGCTCTATTCACTCAAGGTGACTTCCAGGTGCGACCCGGCCGTGTATTGTGATCATCGGACCCACCAAGGCCACGGGGGCGTACACATTTGACTTTGTGGTACAGCTATTGCAGCTATCAGACTGCTAGGTACATGCGGCCGCCGAGCTAGCTACTACTGTTTTTAAATTTTCGTAAGTAGTAGCGTCGCTTCGTTGTCAATGACGGAATGAATATATTTTAAATATATTCATTCCGTCATTGACAACGAAGCGAATACTATGAAATGATGACATGGTGCCGTTTACGTGTTGCGCAAAGATTACTCTTGAATCTTTACCGCGGCAAGAAGTTGGTGGTGTCTCACCCCCATGCCTCGGAAAGCATGTAAATCCGTTGGTCCTGGGCATGATCTCTCTCCAGTTGTGTCGGCTTAGCATCCCATCGGACTATGAGTGTGAGAGAATGGAGAGTGCACCTGTGCTTGCGTACACACTTAGGCACTATAATCCTGACCTGCGCCAATGGTTAGTCTTCGTTGAAACCGGCCACCGTGAACGAAGTTCGGTCTGGAGGACATTATTATTATTATTCCAATTTTAATTAAGCCGTAATAATGACAGTCGTCGGTTACGTCGTTGATATGCCAAAAGTTTCAATTTTATTTATCATGGCAATCCTAAGCCCGTTAAAAATATGAAGAGAAAAATGAAATCATAATTCGCATCTTGTTGTTATTAACTTAAGCATTACAAGTAAACGTCTCACTAAGAAATTAAACAGTAGGCAAACATTTTGTGAATTAAATCGCACACACAGGAGTACGTGTTGTTGCCCATAAATCACATTCAATTTGGGATAATTTCAAATAAAAGTAGAAGCCTTGTTTACTCGTATTTTCAAAAACGGTAATATCGGCATATCATTATTTATATATTTAGAAACATAAATATAAAATTTTGCCACTCTTAAAAAATAACCCTGTATACACACCAGAGATTCGCCGCAGCTTCACATGGGTGATTAAACCCCTAAGAGGGTGAAATAGAGTGTTACAGTTTGTATTAAACTTTTTCACTGTGCGATTAACTTGAAACTTACTGAAATTACTCTGTAAATAAAACAAATAAAACATATTTAAAGATTTTTTTAAACAGCCCTTTTCCGTGTGTAAAAGTGATCAAATATGAATGGATAAAATATATTTTATGATTTTCTTAACGAGGCAATGGGTTCCTTTTATTACGTAGGCATCCACTAAGAAAAAAGTTTGGAAAATTCTACCCCTAAATGAGTTAAAAGGTAAAATGGATAAAATGTCACAATTTGTATGAATGTTTTTACGGGGAGATTGACTCGAAACTTACTGACAGTACTCTGTATATAAAACTAACGAGTACGTATTTTGAAACTTTTCAAAATACCCCTGCGGGGAGAGGGGGATCTAAGTCTCTAAGTCTCTTTAAGTAGATATTATCATAAATGAAAGTTTTTTTTGAAATCTCGCCATGTTTTACCTGTACCTATGTCTCAGATAACACTATTTTATGCTTTTAATGAGAAACTAACTTATCCACATTTAAGTATTTTCGGATGCTCTTTCTTAATGGGATAAATAGGGATCAAAAGTTAATATAGAATAAATATTTTAGGCGGTATTTAATCAATCAAATAATCAATATTATATTATCTACTGTAAAACAATATAAATTGAAACAAAAACAAATTTAACTAAATTAAGAAGGTATAATAGGCGGTTTTATCTTTGTTGTAGCAATTTCTTCCAACCTTATTATGCACAGAATTGTTCACAACGAATGGCTAGGAGGAAAGTGTACATAACAATTAAACAATGAAGAGAACAAAAGAAAACAAAGGAAACAAAGAGTTCCACAGTCTGTAACAGAAAAATATTTATTGATGAAGGAGGATGAATGTCCAGTACATTGTACATTGCAATTCGAAGAAGAAAGATGGTAAGAGCCTTTTTCCACTATTCGTTTTCACTATTTCAAAAGCCTTAGTGTAACTTGAAACCTGCGATCATTATCATTCTGAAATATGGGTAAGTGTTCACGATATATCTTAAGCTCTCTCTATAATGCGATCTCGTAACAAGCGTGGGTCATCACTACCTCCACTTAACAACTTTAACGCGGGTAACACAGCTTGGAAAAGCTATTGTAGTTTCCTATAAATAAATTACATTGGTAATATATGTAATGAAAATCAAATATTTTAAAGTAATTTATACATTCGTAGCTATAAAATATACTATTTACCTTGGACTATAAGATAATACTGGCATATAGACGACCTAACAGCCCGGTAAAATGTGTGAGAAATTTTGATTTGTATTTTATATATTATTTAATCTGTGTGTAAAGACCTATAAAGACTATCGATAAATGATTGCAGTGCGATCACAATACTAAAACTGGAGGCGTAAAAAGTAAGGGTAAGGGAGCGGTAAAAAGTTTATCAAAATTGGTTTAGTACACGAAATTGAATAACTTCAAAAATTAAATGATTTTTAACGTGATTGTTCTAAAATAAATAATAATAATAATAATGTTTTTAATTATTCTATAGAAATGTTACGGGAAATAAGCTGAACCTGCCTGCCCTTTATTGAAATTTATTACCACATATACAAAATCACAATAACCTCGGAAGGAGGTAACTCTACCCATAAAATTAAACAATTTTTCCCAAGAAATCGATCAGAAAGTCGTATTTTCGAGCCATAAGCCTTGAGGAAAAGTGTAAAATGTCATGGAGGTTTTCCCGGTAATTTATTTTTAACATAAAGTTAAAAAAAATAATAGTTAGGTACTCATATTAAAAATAGGTCATTCATTATGTACCTCGTATCCTTTTTTTTTTATTTCACCAGTAAAACATTTCCTAATGATTTTTTTAAACAAATTTAGTAAAAATTATAATTTAACTGGTTCCTACAAGTTTTATTTTCTGACTGTAATCCAAATGAGTTCTGAATTGTATTCTATATTTGAACTTACATTGATAATTTGGTACAAGTACATAATTAGAAACGAAACTCAAAACATTGGGTGCGTTCGGCAGAAAAAAGCGCTAGCAAGCGCTTGTAAGCAAAATGGCGATCGTAAGCGGTAAGCGCTGTCAAATCGTAAGTAGCTATTTTCCTCCAGGACACGATGTTAGTTTTAACCGGGGAATCTAACCTAATTTAAATATATGTTTGTAAAGTATTCATATTAAAACTTACCAATCATGAGTTTTAATAGCATGTATATGTTTATTCATGTCATTATATTACTTAAAACTAATATTGCACAAAACAACTTATAAACTCTACTTCAAAACAAACAAATTAAATAAGCAAAATGGCGGATTGTGTCAGCGCTACTGAAGTAGCAATCGTGTCCTGGCCGAAAACTATTTTAGCGCTAGTAAGCGCTAGCAAGCGCTTGTAAGCAAAATGGCGATCGTAAGCGGTAAGCGCTGTCAAATCGTAAGTAGCTATTTTCCTCCAGGACACGATGTTAGTTTTAACCGTGAAACCTAACCTAATTTAAATATATGTTTGTAAAGTATTCATATTAAAACTTACCAATCATGAGTTTTTAATAGCATGTATATGTTTATTAACGTCATTATTTTACTTAAAACTAATATTGCACAAAACAACTTAACTCTACTAAACAATTAAATAAGCAAAATGGCGGATTGTGTCAGCGCTATTGAAGTAGAAATCGTGTCCTGGCCGAAAACTATTTCAGCGCTTGTAAGCGCTTGCTAGCGCTTTTTTCTGCCAAACGCACCCATTTGTGTTCATTAACTTGCTTGCAATAACAAACAAATTTGCACAAAGTTCAAAAACTTTATTAAACTAAATTTGTATAAAAATTGTTATTATAATATTAAGGAATTTATGGATGATAATATCCTCTGGGAAGGGTGATCGCTACCAAGCTATTTCTAATTTGTTTTGTTAACAACACACACAATAGCGACAAATTGGTTACAGACTCAGATCAGTCGCTCTACTGATCTGTAAATTGTAACACTACGTTAATTATGACATCTGGACGTCAAGCACAATCTCCCCTCCCCCCTCCGTGACCTGCCGTAAAGTATTTACTCGGAATGTCAGGAATATAAAACAAGTTAATATGCGCGATAAAATCCGTAAAAACTGGTTTTATTTAATTGTGTAGTGTTAGGTTTTGGACGAATGTATGGCTCTAGAGCGTAGATGCACAGACCGCGGCCCGCCGGTCGAATACTGGTGGCCCGCCGACAGCAAAAATAATACTCTCGTACATTCGAAAAATATTGAATTATATTCCAGAATAAAATCAAAAAAAAAAAAATAAGTTCGAAAAGTATTTTGAATCTCGCGCGCGCGCTCTTAAGTGCGCTTATCGTTGCGCCGTGCATGCGTCGGTAACAGCGGTCGGTAATGTTCGTGCTGATCTCGGTTAAATTCGTTTTCTTGAGGAACCGCCGCGGCCGGCGGCGCGGCGACGACGGCAGCGCGGTGGCGGCTTATCCACGGGTTATATTGTTAGAGCAAGCGAGATAGAAATAGTCCCGAATTCCCGATTGCTCGCGTAGGTTCACACAGTTTTCGACTCTATACGCGCGGTATAAAAGCCACGATAACCGCAGCGACCGACAGTTCGGTTTTGATTTGAGTGAAATGTTAATAGTTCTAGTGTAGATTTTAACTCGACTAGCCGGTGTCATATATTTTGATCCACATTCAACGTAGATTTCCCGTCAAGTGCCATGTATAATTGTGTTGTGAAATCGTAAGTAAAACTCTGTTATTAATAAGTGTTTCCCTACCTATTTAATCAATTATTTTTGGTAATTTAAAAAAGGATGGGTAATTTAAGTAGGTACTGTAATTGTTTTAGGTTCTGTGTTAATCCTAGCCAGGATTAGAACGCAACATGGACAAGCCAGGACCTAGTAAAAAACCTAAGGTTAAAGATAAAAATTGGCAGTTTCAAGAAATTTGGACAGAGAAATACATTTTGTATGGTCGCATAACAAAGTCGTTTGTTTAATTTGCAAGAATTCTGTTGCGATTGCAAAGGAATATAATGTAAAAAGGTACTATGTAACGCAGCATCCTACTTTTACAAAGTTTACAGGCGAATTAAGAAAGCAAAAAATGTTGTCTTTAAAACGGGAGCTTATTGGTCAGCAAGCTATGTTTACAAAACCCATTCAAGATTCAGAAACAGCTACAGAAGTTAGTTATGAAATTTCTCGAATGATAGCAAAGCGATGTCGCCCTTTTCAATGATGGGAATTTTGTAAAAGAATGCATAGAAATTGCCGCCAAAACAATGTGTCCAGAAGCAGCAAAAAAGTTTGAGAAAATTCAACTGAATCGTATGACTATCCAAAGACGAATTATGTCTTTATCAGGTAATATTGCGGAACAATTAAATGAAATAACTAAGATCATTGAATTTTTTTCATTAGCACTCGCCGAATCCACTGATATTAGTTCAACAGCTCAACTTCTGATATTCATACGAGGTGTTACTCAAGATTTCGAAGCCTTAGAAGATTTATTAGGAATATGTTCATCGAAAGGTCAAACCAGAGGAGTTGATATACTCAATGTACTTTTGGATGAGTGTTCAAAAACTGATTTGGACTTATCAAAATTATCGGGAGTTGCGACTGACGGTGATCCTTCGATGATTGGTGTCAATTCTGGGCTAGTTACTTTGCTGAAAAAGCATCTGCAAGAAAAAAAACATAAACGCTGAAGATCTCATGCAGTTTCACTGCATTATACACCAAGAAACCCTCTGTTCTAAAAAAAAATGAATTTCAAAATTTCATGAAAGTGGTAGATTCGACTGTAAATTTCATAAAATCACGAGGACTCAATCACAGGCAATTCAAACAATTCCTTGATGACATCGAAAGCGAATATGGAGATTTACTGTATTATACAGAAGTAAGGTGGCTAAGTCGTGGATTGACACTTGACCGATTTCTAAATTTAATAGAAGAAATTGGAATATTTCTGGCGGAAAAGCAAAGGGATGTCCCGGAACTTAAAAATCCTGATTGGTTGTGTGATTTGGCTTTTTTAGTTGATATTACAAATCATTTGAATGTCTTGAACACACGGCTTCAAGGCAAAAATCAACTGATATCCCAGCTCTACGCTCATGTATCATCCTTTCAATGCAAGCTGACACCTTTCAGATCGCAATTGAATTCTGGAAATTACAATCATTTTCCGAATTATAAGAAAATGCCTGAAAAATTCAACAAAACTGCGATTAATTTCAGTTATGTAGAAAAGCTAGATATTTTGGTTCAATCTTTCAAGACAGATTTTCGGAGTTTAAAAAAAGTGAAACCTCTGTTGGACATATTCAGCAATCCTTTAACGATTTTAGTTGAAAATGCGCCAGAGTCAATGCAGTTAGAAATTATCGACATTCAAAACGACCAAGATTTACGCAACAAATTCAACGAAGGAGACTTGCTGAACTTTTACCGCTGCATTGATAAAAATACGTACATAGAGTTGCGCATAAAGCTCTGAAATGTGCCAGCTTATTTGGTTCTACCAAACCTCTTCAATACCAAAATAATAATAAAACAAAAATCGAAACCGCCTCGCAAATGAAAGTTTGGAAGCAGTTTTACGTGTTGCTACAAGTAAATTTGGGCCAAATAAAAAAGATTGTAAGTACTACCACTGCAGTGCCACGCTTTAAATTAATAAATTCTTTTTCAATTTTAATACTTTATTGTAATAAAATGTAAATTAATATATATATATATTATATATATATATATATATATATATATATATATATATATATATATATATATATCACATACAGGATTACCTAAGGCGTAGATATGCACAGTAGATGCGGCCCGCTGGTCGAATACTGGTGGCCCGCCGACAGCAAAAATAATACTCTCGTTCATTCGAAAAATATTGAATTGCTTGGTGTATAATGCAGTGAAACTGCATGAGATCTTCAGCGTTTATGTTTTTTTTTTGTTGTACCTAGCCCAGAATTGACACCAATCATCGAAGGATCACCGTCAGTCGCAACTCCCGATAATTTTGATAACTCCAAATCAGTTTTTGAACACTCATCCAAAAGTACATTGAGTATATCAACTCCTCTGGTTTGACCTTTCGATGAATACATTCCTAATAAATCTTCTACTTCTCTTCTTCTGATATTCACCTCGTATGAATATCAGAAGTTGAGCTGTGGAACTAATATCAGTGGATTCGGCGAGTGCTAATGAAAAAAATTCAATGATCTTAGTTATTTCATTTAATTGTTCCGCAATATTACCTGATAAAGACATAATTCGTCTTTGGATAGTCATACGATTCAGTTGAATTTTCTCAAACTTTTTTGCTGCTTCTGGACACATTGTTTTAGCGGCAATTTCTATGCGTTCTTTTACAAAATCCCCATCGTTGAAGGGGCCACTTCGCTTTGCTATCATTCGAGAAATTTCATAACTAACTTCTGTAGCTGTTTCTGAATCTTGAATGGGTTTTGTAAACATAGATTGCTGACCAATAAGCTCCCGTTTTAAAGACAACATTTTTTGCTTTCTTAATTCGCCTGTAAACTTTGTAAAAGTAGGATGCTGCGTTTCATAGTGCCTTTTTACATTATATTCCTTTGCAATCGCAACAGAATTCTTGCAAATTAAACAAACGACTTTGTTATACGACCATACAAAATGTATTTCTCAGTCCAGATTTCTTGAAACTGCCGATTTTTATCTTTAACCTTAGGTTTTTTACTAGGTCCTGGCTTGTCCATGTTGCGTTCTAATCCTGGCTAGGATTAACACAGCACCTAAAACAATTACAGTACCTACTTAAATTACCCATCCTTTTTTAAATTACCAAAAATAATTGATTAAATAGGTAGGGAAACACTTATTAATAATAGAGTTTTACTTACGATTTCACAACACAATTATACACGGCACTTGACGGGAAATCTACGTTGAATGTGGATCAAAATATATGACACCAGCTAGTCGAGTTAAAATCTACATTAGAACTATTGACACTTCACTCAAATTAAAACCGAACTGTCGGTCGCTGCGGTTATCGTGGCTTTTATACCGCGCGTATAGAGTCGAAAACTGTCTGAAGAAATCACGAAACCGACTCTGGAAGCTTCGTGTATCTACCTACGCGAGCAATCAGGAATTCGGGACTATTGCTATCTCGCTTGCTCTAACAATATAACCCGTGGATAAGCCGCCACCGCGCTTACCGCTGACCTTGACCGCTGTTACCGACGCATGCACGGCGCACCGATAAGCGCACTTAAGAGCGCGTGCGCGAGATTCAAATTACTTTTCGAACATATTTTTTTTGGTTTTATTCTGGAATATAATTCAATATTTTTCGAATGTACGAGAGTATTATTTTTGCTGTCGGCGGGCCACCAGTATTTGACCGGCGGGCCGCATCTACTGTGCATCTACGCCTTAGGTAATCCTATATATATATATATATATATATATATATATATATATATATATATATATATATATACAGGATTATATATAATACTGGATGTAATAAACAAAGAATGAGGAAAATAAAATGTGGATTTCAAGATACGGCATATTAATTTAAAAAGGGAAAGAAGTAGTTGTATTCTAGCGGGCATCACCCAGAAGGATGTGAAAATTGAGCCGAAAAGAATAAAGAAGAATTTGAGAGGTAAATTCGCACCTGTGTGATTTTTATATTTTATATACATCTTCTTTCAGCTTCAGTCCTCAGGATGTGTGCCTTATATGTCGCCAGGTCAATACGTTTTAGGTGGCAACCGAACCTCCATCGGAAATTCTTAGCACCCACTGTCCCGTCGTTACCTTGGTCACCACAGGAAAAGCCGCAGGGGAAGCGGGGGCCGCTTCTCTGTAGAGGGGGGGGATATTGCCGTAGTTGTCACGCTTGGCGAGGGGTTGGTAACCGCAATTTTTATTGTTATTTTGCTGTTATCAGGAAGCGACATCCACATGAAGATATGGGGTAATGGTTATTCTAACCCGCCACTACACGGGAAATATAATAACCCCGTAAAGTATTCCGTGTGCTGAATACTAGAGTTAGAGTTCCTGAAACTCATACAATGACACTAATATTTTATTTCAACTGCTTCACTGTTTTTGAGGTGTGTAGCAGTCTTAATGTAACCTTGTCATGCTTACATGCGGTATATTTTTATAACAGAACTGGAGTAAAGCCACATGAGGTAAAACGAAACTTAATAACGTTTTATTATGTCATAGCACGTACGTCGTACTAAGTAGGATATATTTCTTTCATTATAATTTAAAAAACAATAAAATTAACATACTTTAACAAAAACGTATTCGGTTACATTCTTTATTCTTAATATAATAACTCTTTGTTTGTTTTTTACTTTATTTTATTTGTTGTTCTGTCTAGACGAATAAATGGTTTGTTATATTGCTAGAAAATAACGATAACTTGTTGTCCATGGTAACACTTTCAAGTTAATTAAAATATTTTAGATTAATTAATTTGCTCGTTTGGCGCCGACTCAAAATTACTTAGGTATATTTACATTAGTTTAAGATCTTAGTTATTAAGGTTAATTAAAAACTCAAAATAGTTACAAAAATATATACTTAAATACATTTAAATTAGTTTAAGAACTTAGTTATTAAGGTAAAAGAAAAAGTTTTGTTATTTTTTGCTTTTCAGTTTTCTTGGCAGTTTAATTTTTTTGTTAAATAGTTTTTATTTTATAATTTTTATGGCTATATTATATAATCTACTAATTAATACATGGTTAATTTTTGATTACTTTTTAAACATTTACTTACCTTACTTAAACTATTATTTGTTTAAAGCTGTAATCGAAGAGAAAATGTTTACCAAAGGGCAGGCATATGTGGCACTGAGTAGAGTAAAAACAATTGAAGGTATTGCTTTATCTGATCTAGACCCAATAAGGTATCACACAAACCTCACGATGAACGAGCTTTATCAGAAATGCAGAGACTGAGAGGAGGACACAAGAGATTGACAGGTCTTAAACTCATTCATCGTAATGTTTTTTTTTGTAATGTAATGTAATTATTATGTTATGTTGTAATACACAGCTCAGCATTAAAATCTGTGAGTAAACAATAAATTACTCTTATTTTCCCACCCTCAGAGTAAATTTTTTGTCCAAATTTTAATGAGACCAATTTCGAGGTATACCCTATCCAATAAAAAAAGAATTACCAAAATCGGACTACTCTGTTAAAAGTTATGCGTGGTCATGGTCTGGTCGTGGTCGTGGACTTGAGAACCTCCTCAGTTTTTTCGTCGATTGCAAAACAAGTAAAGAGAGTAAAAAAGAAAGAGAGACGGTAAACCGTTGCCTTGGCACATGAAATACGTTATACTGCATATAAACCATGCAGATCTACCATGCGTAACATCATCAGCGAGTCCCGCCTGTTGGGGAATACATGTAGATTCAGAACGCTGTTTATGCTGGAGCGAAAGTGATACAGTCGGGAAGCCCATCGATTTCTGACGATCGTATAAAAATAGTCTGGCGAAAATGCAGGAACCTAACGCAAAGCCAGCTTATGGAATGTAGCAACTATTTTGTAAGCATTAGACGAACTTTCTTAAAAATCCTAGTTTAAATCTCCTGAACTTTGTAAGAAATGTTTTTAATAATACATATGAAGCATAAGCATACAAAACAAGCCACGCAATAATAATATTAAAGAGATGAAAACTGCTGATAGTGAAGAATATACATCGCTACCAGAATTCATGCATATTTCGGTTTTATTTTGCTATATCTTACCTTTTATTTGAGGATTTTAGTGTTTATTGAGATATAAAATATCAAAAAAGTTTTAAAAGTTGTAATTGTCGGTATTAGATTGTAGTCCCTGAGGATAGTAACAAGAAGGATGTAAATTTTATTTACAAATATCAACCGTACCAAGTGGCAGCTTCTGACAAACGAATGAGTTCTGAAATCTAAATTTTACAGAATAATACACATTGTGCACTGTACTTGAAGAGGCTGAAAAAAATCTAAAATGGCACCAAAACGAGGTTCTTTTCCAATAGTAACGATGTCAAGAGATCTTTTTATTTTATAGTGAAAGTTTTATTTTATAGAAACTTGAAACGTTTACGTAGTATAGTTTAGCTACGCTGCAGCTATAATATTATGGTTGTAGCATGAATAGGTCGGCGCGACCGGAATGGGAGCACGCTCTCATAGAATACTAGCGTGGAATAGCAGCTTAAAACTAGTGTATTTCGTATGGTGAGTGTAGAGATTCTCAATCGTTATCTATCCACTTACCGCCAAGTGGACTGTGTGCTCGTTCATCAATTTTATTTTTTATTAAAAAAAATTAAGGTTTCAAGTTCAATTCCATCTCTAAACCTCTAAATCTCAAGACTAGCAATTAATTAACAAAAAAATTCTAACGAGTGTTATCAAACTTGTGGGACGTAATCGAAAACGTAAGTAGCACGAAATTTTCCACTGCCTTTTTATTGGCATGCTCATCTATTACAGGTACGCACAATATAACCAACAATGTTAATAAGTAAAGTACTGGAGCTGAAAAATATTATTATTCCTTAACTTCACTTTCACTACAATAAACGTGGGTTGCTGCTGGAGTTTGTAGTTCATGTCCCCCCGTGGCAATGGCCTGACAAGTCACTACTTGTCAGGCAATTGCCATTGCCACTACAAATACAGGTTTTTATAAGTGAAGTAAGGTAAATATACTATTTTATTTCACCAATTTTGCTCGTAAATTAATCACTTAATTGATTTGTGGCCGTGGAAGGAAAAGGGGAGTTCTCCCGCTGGGCAAGGTGTGCTGTCCGGGGAGCGGCCAACGCTCCGGTGATAGTTCGGAGAAGTTCTATATATATTGTTTATGATTCGGAATTTTGATAGCGTGATTTAGGCTTCGGTGTGTTTCGCTTGCAGCGACAGCGCCGCCACATCCCCCCCTGCTCAGACCGGAGGTCGATAGTGCAGCCTCGTTGCCGACGAATGTGCAAGTGCCAGTGGATTGCCTTGTAGTCTGCAGTGAGTCGAGAAGAAGGCAAGTAAATATGCGAAAGTGCCGTGAAGCAGAGGCGAGCAGTAAGGCTCAGAGCCGTGTCGAGCACTGTAATGCGCAGAGAGTAGCTTGAAGGAACAGGAAGCATTATTATTCCAGTGCTGCGATGAACCTTGTGAAGCTAGATGGCTTGCAGGATATGAAGACTGCAGACGATATCTGCTCGGGAGCGAATGGGTGGGGTATTCTATGACAATGATGAAGCTTGAAGCTTCCGAAGGTCGTTGGTTGCGTGTTCAAATCACGTCGAGGTCACCACTGTGGCCGTAGAAGGAAAAGGGGAGATCTCCCGCCGGGCAAGGTGTGCTGTCCGGGGAGCGGCCAATGCTCCGGTGATAGTTCGGAGAAGTTCTATATATACTGTTTATGATTCGGAATTTTTGTAGCGTGATTTATTTAGGCTTCGGTGTGTTTCGCTTGCAGCGACAGCGCCGACACAGATTTACAAAACCTGTTACGTTCAATTGTTAATCTTTAAACTAAAATTGATTTATACGATTTAAAAACTGGATGTGTGAAGTCAAATATTGGACTTAATAGATTGCTGCGGACGGATGATAATGATATATAAAATAAACCGTTATTTTATTTTTTCCATTAATTTGATATCAAGCTTCACAGAAATGACTAAGCATTCTTTGTACAATTTAAAAGCACTTCAACTCTGTATGAATAGTATACATAAATAAACTTGAAAAGTAAATATAATTACATTTAAAAAAAACTCTGATGATGTATGTAAACAGCAAAATTAAAACGCCTATTAGTAGATTAATTTCTTTCACGGTAAGAACGACAGAAATACTTAGCTCGCTTATCTGTGTTTTAATGAAGACGTCTGTTCAATTACCTTCCTTTATTTATTCTATTTCCAGAGACTAAGCCTTTTGAGGTTTAGTATTCACGAAATCAGGCTACTGAATTGACACGAAATATTACTGTTTTGGTTTTCGGATTTATCACATTTATTTCTTTTAATTTGATTTTTGTACATTATATAAATACGTTTATAATTCTTTAATTCACCAGGATTTCATTAACATAAGCGAAACAGGATTAACTACGGATTGACAACGGAAGTTGTCAGCTCCGTGAGGATAATATTTTACTCTGATAATTTGTTAAGACATCCCCAATTATGCGGCAGCCATAATTCAGTTGCTGTGTAGTTATACCATGTAATAAATAATGAATATGAAATGAATAACAAGATATACAATCTGAGTTAATAGTGTACACTGTATAAAATCAAAAACTCACTATTACTATACTATATATTGTTACGAGCTTGAGGTTCGTGACAATAAAAATTGCCGATAAAATTACCGAAATTAACACTTTAATTTACTTTACACAAATTAAAGTTAAAAACACTAATAATTAAACACACTAATTCACTTTATTCCGCTCCGAAGCTTCGCTTTTCTCGCCAAATCAACACTGCCTCGATCGCATCTTGCAGCGCCTATTTATATAAATTAACAAAGAAGCATCCGGAATATTCAAGTAAATGCGCGCAAAGGGACGAGTGTGCGAGTGTAGATTTTCTAGAAACTTAGTTCTTCGGATGGCGCTGTCGGTTGAGAGATTTGTGATGTCATTTTCTGCAAAGCTCCCCTCGCTCTCGTTCCTGACACTAGATGGCGCTAGTTGACTTATTCACGCAACACTGCCCCCTCCTAAGACATGCTCGTCCCGAGCATTATCGGTCCCATAATAACGCGCCAAGCGATCCACATGGACGATCTTAGGAGTCCCTCTTGCACCTTTCTGTATCCGGTAGGTCACATCGTTGATCCTGGTTAAAATCCGGTACGGGCCGTCCCATTTAGCTTGAAGCTTAGGAGATTTCCCTTTGCTGCGGACTGGATTGTGCAACCACACTAATGAACCTTCGTCGAACCCTTTATTGTTCATTTTGCGGTCGTACCGGGTTTTCATTTTCTCAGACATTTGCTGGCCCGATTGTCTGACGTGCTCATAAATGTCGTTCATTTTGTTCCGCAAGTCATTTGCATAATCGGTTATACTGCGTGGGGCATCAGGTGGTATCCCGGTGATCAGGTCTGCAGGCAGCCGTAATTCTCTTCCAAAGTTTGCGAAAGCTGGTGTCACTGCTGTACTTTCGTGAACAGAACTTCGATATGACAACAAAAACGGTTGTACGTGCTTGTCCCAATCTCGTTGCCGATTGTCTACAACTTTTGCTAGGTACCTCTCCAATGTCTGATTAAATCGTTCTACCATTCCATCAGATTGCGGGTGATAAGAAGTCGTCAGTGTTTTATGAGTACCCAAAACTCGGCAAGTTTCCTGGAATATTTGAGACTCGAAATTCCTTCCTTGATCGCTGTGAATCTCTAAAGGTACACCAAAACGACAGAAGACTTCATGAACTAGCTTATCAGCAACTGTTGAAGCTTCTTGATTGGGAATGGCGAAGACTTCTGGCCACTTAGTGAAGTAATCCATCACGACCATGAAATACTTGTTACCGCTTTCACTCTCCGGAAATGGTCCCGCCACGTCAATGGCTATTCTCTCCCATGGTCCACCAACATTGTACAACTTCAATGCACCTCTACTACGAGTCTGAGGTCCCTTTACAGCCGCACAACTTGTACATTTGCGACACCAGTCCTCGACATCGTTTCGACAGTGAACCGAGTAAAACCGTTCTCTGATCTTCAGTAGAGTTCGTTTAACTCCCAGATGGCCTCCTGAACAATCATTAGGGTACAGCTGTAGAACATCCGGTACTTTAGCTTTAGGGATAACCATTTGCAAATGACAGCTGCCTCCCCGAACGTTTTCCCATTTACGACACAGAACTCCATCCTGAAGCAGCAAGCTGTCCCACTGGGCCCAATAGCTTTTAGTGGTCGAACTCATCGCTGAGACGTCACTCCACTTGGGCTTGGGAGCACTGGCCTTTATCCATTCCAGAATCGGCTTGATGTACGGATCTTGCTGCTGTGCATGTAGTAAGCTGTCCTTCCACTCGTTGCTGAGGTGGTCTGCCCTGAGCATCCTCACGGATACCACTTCCTTACTCTCTTGCCTAGTACAATGCTTGCAATCTTTAGGACAAGGTCTTCTTGACAATGCATCTGCGTTGCCATGAGATTTCCCGCTGCGATGTTCGATCTCAAAGTCGTATTCCTGCAGTAGTTCAATCCACCTCGCAACTTGTCCTTCTGGGTTTTTAAACTGCAATAGCCATTTTAGTGCAGCATGGTCAGTTCGTAAGTGAAATTTTCGTCCCAGAAGATATTTGCTAAAATGTTGCAACGACTTTACCACAGCTAGCAATTCGCGTCTTGTGACACAGTAGTTCCTTTCCGGTTTTGACAACGACTTGCTGAAGTACGCTATCACGACCTCTTGGTCACCATTACGTTGATACACTATATCACTTGCGTCTGTGTCAACTATAAATTCTTTGCTTGCATCAGGGTATCCCAAAATAGGTGTTTTGCACAGACGGTCCTTGAGCTCCTGGAATGCGATGTTACAACTTTCATCCCAGCAGAAATGTCGCTTCTCCTCGGTTAGCTTATGCAGAGGTTTGGCTATATCTGCAAAGTTCTTCACAAAACGTCGGTAATAGGAGCACTAACCCAAAAATGCTCTAACCTGCGTCTTGTCTTTTGGAACCGGCCAATCCTTTACAGCTGCGATTTTCTCTGGATTCATGCGGATACCTTCTTCCGACACTACATACCCCAAAAAGTTGACTTGCCGTTTGAATAGTGAACATTTCTTCGGACTCAACTTGAGGTTGGCACTCTTAATCTTCATGAGCACGCGTTCCAGGTTTTGAAGGTGTTCCTCAAAAGTACGGCCCACGATGATGATGTCATCCAAGTAGACCAGACAGGCATCGCCAATTAGCCCGGTAAGTACAAGTTCCATCAGCCTTTCAAACGTTGCTGGAGCATTGCACAACCCAAACGGCATTACTTTAAATTGCCACAGACCCTTTCCCGTCGAGAACGCAGTTTTCTCCTTGTGCTTAGGGTCAATTTCAACTTGCCAGTAGCCACTTTTAAGGTCCAGCGTGCTAAACCACTTTACTCCTGTAAGCATGTCCAGCGTGTCGTCAATTCTCGGCAAGGGATAGCTATCCTTCTTAGTAACGTCGTTCAGACGGCGGTAGTCAACACAAAACCGCAAGCTGCCATCCTTCTTCTTTACCAGTACCACGGGTGAACACCATGGACTAGATGAAGGTTCAATAACACCATCCTTCACCATTCCCTCAATCATGGTTTTCACTTCCTTTTCACGTGCTACCGGCAATCGTCTTGGCCGCTGACGGATAGGAAACTCTTCACCTGTGTTTATTTTGTGTTGAACTAAACCAGTCTTTCCTATGTCAGCATCGTTTGATGAGAATACATCGGCGTACTCGAGTAACAACTTCTTCGCCTTGACCAATTCGTTCGGGGACAGAACACTGCGACAGTCTTCCAAAAGTGTGGTCAGTCTCGTTTCTGAATCCTTGCTGGGGGTCCCACTCGATATATATTGGCACTGACGTAACCAATCCACTTCCTCACAAGTACTAACCAGTGTGCCTTTTTCTATAATCTGTTCCCGGTCGCAAAGGTTCAGCACACGTACTCCTGAGATGTCAGTGGTCCTGACCAACTTTCGAGCTACTTTCCATGGAAGGTCATTGTTTACCCTTTCCACAAGTAAACAACGGTGAGCTTGCCCAGCGTTTCGAGGAAGACTAACCGGAACAATCGTTTCCGATCTCGGCGGAAGAACAATCTTCTTGATGCTGTACACGTTCCCTGGTAACGCACCTTCCATAAAAAGTTCCTCCTGTCCACATTTCAAAATACCTTGTATAACGTCGATCTCGCAACAATTATACCTCATAAAGTCTAAGCCTAGGATGCAGTCGTCCATTATATCAGCCACGATGACATTATGCAGGTAGATCACGTTGCCTAGCTTCAACTCCATCTCCTTCTATCCACGGACGGGTATACGCTGACCGGTGGCTGTTACCAAATTAATGAGTTCTCGGTTGTATGCGGAGTCCCCAAGGAACTGACTTATGAGTTGGGAACTAACAACCGTACGAGAGGCTCCAGTGTCTATGGTCAGCTTACACGGCATTCCGTTGATCTCGCTCTTTATGAATAGGCTGTTCCCATCATGGGTTTGTGAGATCGAGATCCTTGGGGCTCTTTTAACATCAGCCAGCACCCGTCCCGCAGTTCTGGCTTTTACTCGTTTCCCTGCTGCTGCTGGGCGGTGCTGTTGGCCGCACTACCCTCCTGAGATCGTTCAATTTCCCTTTCTAGGGTTCGCTTAGGGCAGCTGGATCGAAGATGGCCCTTTTCCCCACAGCCATAGCACCTTGGGCTGTATCCTTTGTTGCGGCCGCGAACTGTAGCTGCTGCAAACCTCCCTGACGCGATGGGAACGATGATCCTGCCGCACGGCTTCCACTTCCAGTGCATGGGCCAAGGCGTCCTTAAGCGTCTCGTGGTGCCCGAGCCTCACAGCAGCTCTGACTTCCAGGTCGCGGATGCCGTCGGATGTCTGCACCAGGTTCCCTTCAATGAGCGCAGGTACAGACCGGTATGCTTTTCGCACCAGCTTCTCCACTTCTAGAGCCCACTGCTGCAGGTTTTCGTTGATGCGCTGCACACGATCTTTAACCCGCGCACGAAAGACGTGTTCCAGGTGAGCGTCGCCATATCTCGCCTCCAATGCCTCAAGGAGTTGCTCATAAGTCACTTCCTCACCGAGAGCTTTCAGAACTGTTAAGGCCTGGTCGCGCAGGCCTAGTGTGAGAGCAGTCATGGCCTGACTTTTATTCCAGCCGTTCGCCTTAATAACAGCCTCGAACTGGATTTTGTAGGCTGACCAGGAAGAAGTCCCGTCGAACGGTGGCACTTTGAACCCACGTAGCGAAGGTGTAGTAGCTACTATGGGAGCTGTAGTTCCATCACCCAGTTTGAGTTCGTCCAGTGATTTCTTCATGTCAGACATTACGTTGTCAACCCTATTGTTCACTTGGTCGATTCGGGTTTCAGCTTCCGACAGGCGGTTGTCATGTTGAGCAACCTTATCCTTCACCTCCCTTATCTCTTTCCCGAAGGTAGCGTGAATGTCCTTCATGAGGAGCATCTGCTCTTCCTTATCGCGCTTGAGCTGCTCTTCCAACCGACGGGCCTGTTCCTCCTGTCGGCGAGCCTGTTCATCCTGTCGGCGAGCCTGTTCCTCCTGCTGCTCTTTCAACCAACGGGCCTGTTCCTCCTGTCGGCGAGCCTGTGCATCCTGTCGGCGAGTCTGTTCCTCCTGCTGCTCTTTCAACCTATGGGCCTGCTCCTCCTGTCGGCGAGCCTGTTACTGCAGCATCACCATCAGAGCACCTAAGTCAGGTGCTGCAGATGTAAGAGCTACTGACGGGCCTGCAGCCGGCGGCTGGTCCTCCGATGTCTGCGGCGTTGCACCACCAAATCTTCTTTGGTCCGTCTCCTGCTGGCGTTGACTTCGGGTACGGACGCCCTCCGTTTCCTCCTTAGGTAAAATCGGCATGATTTTATCCCACTTCTGACACCAATTGTTACGAGCTTGAGGTTCGTGACAATAAAAATTGCCGATAAAATTACCTAAATTAACACTTTAATATACTTTACACAAATTAAAGTTAAAAACACTAATAATTAAACACACTAATTCACTTTATTCCGCTCCGAAGCTTCGCTTTTCTCGCCAAATCAACACTGCCTCGATCGCATCTTGCAGCGCCTATTTATATAAATTAGCAAAGAAGCATCCGGAATATTCAAGTAAATGCGCGCAAAGGGACGAGTGTGCGAGTGTAGAGTTTCTAGAAACTTAGTTCTTCGGATGGCGCTGTCGGTTGAGAGATTTGTGATGTATTTTCTGCAAAGCTCCCCTCGCTCTCGTTGCTGACACTAGATGGCGCCAGTTGACTTATTCACGCAACAATATATATATATATATATATATATATATATATATATATATATATATATACTCCATGTCTAGGAGGACCCCCATACAGATGCGGCCGCGGTTATATTCGGCCGCAAGATAGTGCAGCACGCGAGCCAATTGTGCAGTTGTAGATTGTGCTCTACGGAAGCCGAATTGTTCATCCCGTAGAGCGATGTGCGGTGTGATTTTTCTTAGAAGGATTTTTTCAAATAGTTTCGCTATGTGCGGTAATAGCGTTATGGGACGGTAGCCGGGTGCCTCCTGTCCTTCCCCGGCTTTGGTAGCACGATGATTCTTCCTTTCTTCCAGATGTTGGGGAAGTGGCCAGTTCTTAGAATGCCGTTTAACAGCCTGGTGAGTTCCACTATCCCTCTTCTTGGCAGCTGCTTAATTGCCATGGTGGTGACTCCGTCGAATCCCGGCGCTTTACGGGCGGGGAGGCGCATGATAGTGCGCGCTACCTCTGTCGGCGAAATAAAGTCATTGCCCTTTAAGTGGTGGCGCCGGGTTCGACAGATATTCATGTACGCGGTCTTGTATGCTTGCTGCATATTCTGTGTACCCCTCCGCTATGGGGTTGGTTTTGAATTGTGCTTCCAGGTGCTGTGCCATCATTTCCACCCTTTTCTTGGTGTTGTAGTAGCGTTTTCCCGTGTTGTCCATTAGTGGGCATACTGGTGTGGGAGTCTTCGTTAGCTGCCGGTTGAGGAGATGAAGGGAGGCGGGTGTTTCCGACGCTTCGTCAACACGCCGATCCCATGCTTCTCCTCTATGTTTTCTTATTGCTTCCGACAGCTCTTCCGTCAGGGCGTTTAGTCTTCTTTTGATGAGCGGGCATCGCGTTCGTGCCCAGAGCTTCCGTAGTCTCCGCTTCTCGGAGAGTCGTGCTTGTAGGTGTTGTGGGAGTTCCTCTCTTCGGCGCCCTGTAGAGACAGGGTGTGAATGGAGTTTCAATTGGTCTTCAATCGTATTGTTTAGTTGTAGAGCCGCTTCTTCTACATCTTCTCTGGTTAGTATGTTGGCGCCGAGTCGGAGGTCCTCCAGCGCTTTACGGAAGTGGGTCCAATTAGTTTTCATTTTTAACTCTCTGGGCACTACCGCGTCCGCACTTGTGTCGATGGTGAACAACACAGGGAGGTGCTGTGCGTCCAGATCATACAGCACCTCTAATCGTATTGGGTACGGCATTTTATGGCACAGCACTATGTCGAGGACATCGGGCTGGTGTTCTGGATTGGTGGGGATGTGGGTGGGCTCGTCTGGGTCCAGAACCTCGTACCCCCAGTCTTCTGCATCGTCGATCAGTTTCTTCCCAGGTGGGGTGATTATCGCGGAGCCCCAAGCAGGATGCTTTGCATTGAGGTCTCCAGCGATATTTGCAGGTGTAGTTGCGTCGAATATTTTCCTTATGTCCTGGAGGTAGAGCGGGGTACCGGGCGGTCTGTAGGCGGCATAAATTCTGACTTCTCTAGTGCCCACCTTCATCCTAATCTCCTTTGTCCCCGTGGTGGCGAAGTTGTTGTCTGTTTCCACTTCTTCGTGTATGATGTCTCTTCTGACTAGTGCCGTAGTACCTCTGTACGCGACACATTCAGGGGATACTCCGTCGTGTCGATACACGAAGAAGTTGGGAATCTTCAGTTGGGTGGAGGGACGCAGCTTTGTTTCTCCCAGCAGTACAATCTGGATGTTGTACCGCTGGACCAGCAATCGGAGTTCGGTGGTTTTTCCGGTGATGCCGCCGGGATTCTAATATAAGAGTTTAAGTTGTCGGCCCTCTGTTAATGGCTGACAGCTGGGCTAGGGCGCCTAATATCGCCGTTAGGGGTTGAACCTCGTGGTCATGGCGTTCAGTACATCTCCCAATATCTTGATCACCACACCCACCACTTCCGTGAGGGCTTCTTCGACGTTTATTGGTTGCTGTCGTGCTTGTTGTGTGGTGTAGGTGGGGGGGGGGGACGAAGTTGAAGTCACTCTTGTTTCTAATGTTAGAGTGGCCGCCTTCTTTTTCTTCCTCTTCTTCCGCTTCTTTTTGGGGGCCATGTTGCGCTCTGTGGGGCCATTTGCTGGGGCGTGTGGTTCTTGTGCGAGGCGCTGGTGCTGGCGTTTGGCGTTGTGGTTGAGGTTGGGGCTGCTGTTGTTGTTGTATTTGTTAAGGTTGCTGCAGCTGTTGTTGGGTTTGATCTTGTGGTTGTTGTTGGTGCTGCGGAATTCTTGCTGTTTGTTAAGGCATTTGCGGCTGTAAATTTATGCCTCTTTTCCTAGCGATCCGCTGCCGTACGGGGCACCGGCGGTCGTTGGCTGCGTGGGCCTTGGTGCAGTTGGCACATTTAGGTTGTGCGTCGCACGGTTTCTGGCATTCCGCTGCGGGGTGGTTACCCGCGCAGCGGACGCACTTGAAGGGGCGATGGAGTGACGTGCGAATTGGCTGTGCATGCGCAGGGCCAATTCTGCCCAGCCAGCCCTCTATGACGATTCCCGGCATGTATAATAATTCATTTATTTTATAGAGCTGGTTGAGCTCTTCCGGGGGCAAATGGTCAAGTTTAACATGGAATAAGCATCCAGGCCTCCCCCCTTTTGGGTGGGATCGCCCTCACAAATGTGACGGGAAAGCCCATCCCTATGAGCGCATCCTGGATGTCCTGTGGGTTTGTGTCTGCAGGGAATCCTCTTACCCCCACCTTCGTGGGTTGTTCGTCACGTGGTGCGTAGCAGTACCACGCGATGGTGGTGTCCTCTCTGCTTTGCTCAATAAGGTAGTTTTGAATTTTTCTATACTCTTCTTCCGATTGGGGCCGGAAGCGTACTCCTTTGCCAAACGGGCGAGCGTTTGGGGTGTGTCCAATTATATTGTGTAGTATTTTGAAGTGCTTCGCTTTGGGAAGCACTCCACTATTATCGGTGGATACTTTGCCGCTATTGGTGTTTCATTGGGTGGTGGTGGTCCCGTTGTTCGTGGAGATGGTGGTCGCGCCGCTTTGGGCGCGGCCGCTATGCGCGCGTAGTTGTCTGGTGCTGTCGATGACCCCGGCACGCGTTCTGCGTCCATATCTTGGGTCTCGGTTGGGATGTCCGACAGGGTCTTTGTTGGTGATGGTGATTTAGGAGGGTTGATATGCCTTGTTATAGGGGTATCAAGTTCCCTTTCCGGCGTTGGTGATGGCGTAGATGATGTTGATTCTTCGTCTGATGACGGAGTGCGAGACCCTGGTTTGGGTCTCTTTTCGTCTTGAAGTTCGTCGGATTCTGCTTGTGGCGGTGCTCGTTTAACCGCCAGTTTAATAATAGTAACGGGTGGGGGACTAAGTGGTGACTTCCAATTCGTCCAGGGATTTGGCTGACCGGGGGGATGATTCGGGACTTCTCAGGATCGAATAGGTTCCTTTCCATGAGGGGTCTGTCCAGGACCCCTGGTCGCCTATCCGGTGGTCTTCGGGGTGGTGGGGGGTTCCCCCTTATACGTCATTTTCTTGATTAGTTAGTGCACAGCCCTTGAACGCACACTTTAGTCGCACACCTTACTCCCCTCAGCGCGTGCTACCACACCGGGTGAGACCCCTGGGGGAGGCCCAGCGAGGCGCCCGCGAGCAGGGAGGGGTGTGCGAGGCTCTGATGGGATGGGCGTGTTTACACTGGAGTGTCCTTCTTGATCAAGAAGGATGTCCAGTGCTGATGCCCGTTCTCGTGAAGCAGGCACTGCGTTGGCGTTAGTCTTCACTTGTGATTCGACGCGGAGAATGCCAGTGACGGTTCAACGCTTCACGGAGCGAGCTCAACGTTTAGCGGAATCGTCAACTGGCAACACGTAAACTTCACAGTACGTACACTTAATACAGCACGGGAGCGCGATTAAGGTACGTCCGTTCGGTAGCACTGTCCGCGGCGAACTATGATGAGATGAGATGATGATCCGATTTATATTGATTGTCGTCTTCAAGCACCTAGGTGCATGTAGGTTTCGGGCCTCAGGGTATGCCCCCATTACCCGCGTTATCCTCGCGGTCCACCACTATGGACCGGTCCTGGGAGCCTTCTATTGGCATTGTAAGTGTCATATACGGATTTGTCCGTAATCGGTTAATTTTTCGTAGTCGGTTAGACTACGAAAAAAAGAGGTTATCCGGTGAAGTCAGAGTTGGCCTATCAGCGGCATTGAGGGTTGTTACTCGACTCTCTAATCGATATAGAGAGGAGTTCTCTTGGATAGGGTCGCCAGTCCGGAGGGCGAGTGTGTAGCGGCGCAAGTTGGTTAAGATGTGTGTGCGGCCCGTTGTCTGCACGGTCGGTTGAGGCATGGTACGCGTGGGGAAAAGAAAAGATACGTCTTCACCGTACGTCGGTCGTTTATTGAGTCCCAAATACAATCATTTCTTATAAAATCTAACTTATGCTAAACGCACTTGCGCAGCAGAGTCACACGGGACTCGCGCATGAAATATAAAACTTCTAGGTAATGCACTACATCTCCCCCCGAAAAGTAAGGGGTACCTCACTACCCTCTTTAGGAAAAAAAAATGATTAGTGTACATATAACTTAAGACTAATAACATAATGAATGTATAGGTACTTATCTGAAAAGCAAACATTTTTTTTTGATTACAAAGATAAACATTACAATTGAAATGGCTTTGTGTTATTTTTATGTAAAATAATTTCTTTGTTATTTTTTAGAAATTTTACATTAGGTGGTAATTCTTCCAAAACTTTATAAGGTCCTTCATACAAACAATCTAATTTGTTACCTGTTTGGTTTTTTATTAAGATTAAATCTCCTGGCTTGTATTGTACTTTATTACATTTTTGATCATACTTAATTTTTCTTAAATTTTTACTTATTAACAAATTTTCCTTAGCATCCAACTGTGCTTTTTGTAAACGGTACTTTAACTCCTTAGGGTAGTCATCGAAATTATACAGTGGGTCAACATGTGTTGATAAATTACTAGGAATATTACAAATTTTGCCGAAAACTAGTTCGTATGGAGTATATTTTGTTTTTGAATGAACGCTTGTATTGTAACAAAAACACCAAAAAGGAACCCATTAGCTCCAATCTGACTTGTTATTATTGCACTGAATTCTGAGGTAAGCGCCTAAATGTTTATGTGTATTTTCAATGCCTCCTAAGGTTTCATGATGATAAGGCGTTGAATGGATTTTTTCTATATGTAGCAATTTGAAAACTTCGGACATAAGCGATGAGGTAGATTTGGTCCCCATGTCACTTAAAATTTTTCTTGGAATTCCATAACGCAAAATAAAATTATTAACGAAAGACCTAGCAACACTTTCACTATCCTTTCTAGGTAAAGGATAAGCCTCTACAAATTTGCTTAAATCACACTGGATTGTTAAAATATACTTATTATTGTAGTTATCTATATCTAAAGGGCCCATAATATCTAAATTAACCTGTTCAAACGCTGAGTTAGCAGTTGAAGTGATTGTCAGAGGATCTCTAATATTTCTGTTAGTATGCTTTTGAACTTGACAACTTTTACATTTGCGGACATAGTTCATGACGTCATTGCTCATACCTGGCCAGAAATAATATTTTTTAATATTACTTAACATACGATTCATGCCTGCATGACCACTTGTTGGTAACAGGTGAAAGTCATTAAGTACCGTGGTAATTTCTTCTTTATTATTTATTCGCTTAATGTCTTTAATAATCAAAAATCGTGGTGACGCTATTTTATACATTTTTATGCTGCGCAGCAAACTCTTAATATTTTTCTCATTACTCTTGTTTTTAATTATGAGTAATTCTTTTATATTTAATTTTATGCACATTTTTTTCTAGATCTCTCGCTAACTCTTCTAGAGACGATAACGATCGAGAATATAGGAATATGGTCGATAACGACGGGTTATACGTGCAAAGTTTAGCGTCGGACAAAATATTATACGCATTATTCAAATGTTTTTCGTTACTATTTCCTGGAAAACGCAACTCTATTATGTCATTGGGTCGTTTTAACAACTCTACAGTAGTAGGTTGATCAGGCCTACTAACTAGAGGCTGTTTGTCTATCTGTCCGGTGTCCGTTTGGGGCTCTAACTTTTCCTTTGAGCTCTAGTTAAAACGGATACTACTTTTTCCTGCATTTCTTTCAAATCGCGTGACGTCACCGGGAGTCGGCTTAACGCATCTGCAGCTGCGTTATTTCGCCCTGGGACGTATTCTACTTCGAAGCCGTATTCTTCAAGGTATAGTCGGAATTTTGTTAAACGACTAGACGGGTCTTTTAAACCGAATACGTAAACAAGGGGTCTATGGTCCGAAAAGATTTTAAATTTTCTGCCGTACAAGTAAGACCTAAAGTGACGGACTGCCCACACGATAGCTAATAATTCTAATTCTATTATTGGATATCTAGTTTCTGCCGGGTTCAAACTCCTACTAGCGTAAGCGACAACCTTTCCATTACTATTTGAGAGTACGGCGCCTAAGCCTAACTTAGATGCGTCTGTCTGCAACTGAAATGTGTTATTTTCCGAAAAGTCGGGATAGTCCAACACTGGAGGGTTCGTTAAAGCAGATTTTAATGTAATAAACGAACTTTCGCAATCTTTAGTCCACTCAAATCTAATACCTTTTTTTAGTTAATGGATTCAATGGGAACACAATATCAGCAAAACGTGGAATAAACCGACGATAATAGTTGGCGAACGCGACGAGTCGTTTTACTTCGTCAGCAGAAGTCGGGTGTGGGTAATTACGTATGGTGTCAATTTTACTGGGATCTGGGAATATTCCGTCTTGAGTAATTTTATGATCTAAATAGACTATTTCTTTTCTTAAAAATTCGCACTTAGTTGGGTTTAGTTTGAGATTAACTTTTCTTAATCGATTCAATACGCTAATGAGATTTTTGTTATGATTATCGATACTAGAACCTATTACGACGCAATCATCTAGGTATAAAAAACATTTTTCGTAAATTAGGCCTGCCATGGCTATAGTCATCAGACGACAAAAGATACTAGCACTTGTCTTGAGACCCATTGGGCACCGCTTCATTTGATACTGTTTTCCTGCCGTAAAAGTAGTGTACTTTCGTGACTCATTATCTAAAGAAATCTGATACATTTTATTTAATGTAAAAGAAGTATATTTACGGGAACTTGGATTTAAGGACAATTGATAATAAGATTGGGAGAGGTCTAATTTTGAAAAATAAATACTGCCTGACAATGAATCAAGTATCTCCGTTATATTGGGAAGCGGAAATTTGTCATCTTGAATTCGATCGTTTAATTTCCTGTAATCTATGACCAATCTCCATTTTCTTTCGTTATTTTTATCGACCTTTTTGGGTACTAAAAGTACTGGGCTAGACCATTCCGAAACGGTTTCCTCAATGATGTCGTTTTTTAACATTTCCTGAACTTGTTTTTCTATCTCACCTTTTAACGCCTGAGGAACCCTATAAGGCTTAGAATAAACTGGGGTCACCTTATCTTTTAAAACTATGCTATGTTCCATTAAGTTCGTAACTGATAACGAATCACCTGGTAAATGGAAAACATCTGCGTATTTGGCACAGATTTGTTCAATACTGAGCCTTTCTTCCCTATTTAAATAACTCAAATCAAGTAAATCGAATAAAGTTTTTATTCGCTCAACAGTTTTTTCTTCGCTTTCGAGGTGGCATACCTCGAAGTTACTAATGGAATGGACATTGACCTTTGAAAAATCTATCTCAATATCCTTATTTCTCGTATTCAACACTCTAATAGGAATACTTTTATTTAATGGTTTAGCTAACATTCCTGCGATAAAAATCCCTTCCTCAATTTCTTGAGCTAAAATAACGCTATCTTCGCTTAAAGTGCAAGGAATATGTTTGATAACTTCGCAACGGGCGGGTATGACGTGTCTATACCTATCACTCCATCTACCCATATTAAGACAAACTACGGAACCCTGATTCGATAACTGTAAGGTTCGTGTTTCGTAGTTGATTATCGCATTATAACGCTTAAAAAAATTATCGCCCAATATACCGTTAGCAAAACAAGAGAGATTCTTAAAAACGTAAAATTTCTCTCTAAAAGTTATGCCATTACAAACTAAATCTAAGTAAATATAACCGTCTGAAATTAATTTACCACTAACGCCCTTAATTGTTATTTTATCATAATGTAACTCATTCAAATACTCCTGGTTATCGAGGAGCCACTCATATTTCATAACACAAATGCTCGCGCCCGTATCTACTAAAAGACTTACCTTGCTATTATTACTTACATTTAAATCTACTACATTGTTTATGCTATAATTACAAACGAAATGATCACTAATTGTAGGGGCGAAAAAACTCACTATTCGGTGCAGATTGAGTGCGTTCCACGCTCTCAATGTGCTCCGATTGTATCTGAGAAACGCGGGCGTTTACATTTGGGCGAGATGGGTTGTACCGACCTCGGCCTCGCGAAGTACCCCGTTGGTACCTACCACGATTGAGCCCTCGAGAGTTACCCCTGTAAAATGTCCTGGAATTCGATCCGCTTTGCGCTCTCTGATGGTTATAATTAGTATTTGAGCGAGCGTTATTAGGGCCTCTTTTATTTCTATTAAACTGATTGTCACGACTGCGGTAAATGTTCAACACATGCTCGTTACGAGCTGATGATGTGCTCTCGTCCAGCGCGGTTTGAATCGCTTCTGGAAGAGACTGGAATTGTCGGGAGGCTATGATAATGCTCAAACGCGAATCTGATAATCCGTCTGCGAAACGCTTAATCGCAATTTTCTCGTTCAAAGGACGAAGTGTTTCGTATTTTTTGTCATCACCGTCAGCCTGTGTACGAACAACTGTTCTAACTCAGAGCCGAACTTATCAATAGACCTACGGCCTTGGCTTGCGCTATTAAGCTGTGATTGCAATGCTGCCGCGGATTTCTTCTGAATTAAGTGAGTGCGCATATCTAAAACCAAACTACTCACGGACTCGTAGCTAGATTTTAACCTCAGCTTGGCGCTAGGGGACAGTCTAGTTTTCAAAACGAAATCAATTAATTGTTTTTTGCCATTTTCGTTAAGCATATCACTATACATCACAATACTATCTATCAGTTGAGTAGTAATATTTTCGTGGCCTGTCATTATTGGCAATAGGGCTATTGCCGTTTTTAAATCAAAGGCGCCCATGCTGGCTGAGTTATTGGAACTTTCTGATTCACGAGATATTAAATTTAAAATATTACTGTACAATATATGTATGTCGTCTATGCATCTATTAATAACCTGAAAATCATCGCTACTTATCTCAGAATTGTCTATTTTTAGTTTGATTTTAGACGAAATATACTCCAAACGACTGTACAGATTTTTCGCTTCACTAACTTTTTCTTTTGCTGAATCGGAACTCTCTCTACGTTTTGGTCCGATTTTCACTAGATAATCTCTAATTTCTTTTAAACTACTGTACACATTATTTAGTTCAGCTAGTGACATTGAAAAAATCGACAAATATAATTTCTAACAGTAAAGGAAAAGGAAACTATTATTTACACACTATGTAAAAACATGGGGGATGAGTCGCTCGCGGGGGGATGAGTCGCTCGCGGGGGGATGAGTCGCTCGCGTCCGTAGGCTTCGACCACCTAACCTTAGGCCCACCCTACACGTGTCCCCCGGGTGGTGCTAAACGAGCGACAAAGCCGATAAAATAGACTCGGCTCTTCGCCGTATGGTAGCGGCGTAAAATCTACCACCAACCCTTGTTCGCACCATGACTGAAGAAATAAAAGAAATGGCCCCGAGTTCCCGGCGCCCTTTAAATGGGGCAGAGGTGCGAAGAATCTCCGGGAGAAAAACCGGCGACGAGGTTCGCCACCCGTCACGTTCTGTCTCCCGGAGGGGCGAAAAGTGGATTGCGGAAACCCGTCTGGCTACGCTGAATGTATGTGGAGGAATGAATGATAAGATGGATGAAGTATGCGAAATGATGAATGACAGAGGAATAGATGTGTTATGTGTGAATAAGACGAAACGAAAGGGAAAGGATGCCACTGCACATGGCATGTATACCGCGTATTGGTCTGGTGTAGGCGAGACCGAACGGGCATGCCAGGGTGTCGGTTTCATCCTTTCAGAAAGAATGGGTCAATGTGTGAAAGAGTATGAATGTGTAAGCCCGAGACTGCTATGGATACGAGTGAAAGTGGGCTTAAATAAGCTGTTCCTGCTAGGGGTGTACGCCCCAGACATGTCTAAGCCCACTTACATCCGAGAGCAGTTTTGGGACATGGTAAGGATGGTGTTGACAAAATGTAAGGAAAATGAAAATATTATTATGTTAGGAGACTTTAATGGAAGGGTTGGGGTGAAGAGGTCTGGTTATGAAAGGATATTGGGAACGTTTGGTGATGAAAGTATAAATGAGAATGGTGAAGACCTCCTCACCGTATGTGCGGAAAAGAATCTTTTTGTGACGAATACTTTTTTTCGTCATAAGAAGATTCACATGTATACATGGGAAAGAGGTGATGATAGAAGCATGATAGATTTCGTAATTGTGGATGAAAGAATGAGGAGCGCAGTCGTAGATACAAGGGTTTACCGGGGGTCCAACGTAGGGACGGATCATTACTTGGTCTTATGTCGAATTAATGGTCTTTTCAAGCGTTGGCGGCATCGGACATCTGTATCTACCACTGCGTTACAGCGTATAAGAATAGAGAAGTTACAAGATGAAGATGTGATAGAGAAGTATAAATGTAGACTGAGAGAAAATATTAGATGTTTGAATGAGTTGTGTATGAATGATTTAGACTTGAATATTGTGTGGGATAATATTAAGAAAGGTTTGGTGGATACCGCCACCGAAGTATGCGGTGTAAGTAAGAGAACAAATGAAAGGAAAAGTAATACGTTATTGTGGGATGATGAGGTACGGGTGGAAGTTGAATCAAAGAAGAAAGCATGGTTAGATTTACTAGCAACCAAAGCTGATAATTCTTCTGGTATGAATGATGAGATTGAAAGAAAAAGGCAGAATTTAGACGTCTAAATAAGAGAGTGAAAGAAGTTGTTGAAAGGAAAAAGAAAGAAAGAACGAATAAGAATGATAGAAGGATATCTGATAATTTCCAGGCTAACATAAAAATGTTCTGGAAACTCGTAAGAACTGCCAGGGGAAATACAAAACAGCCGATAATAAATGCTATAAGAGACGAGAATGGATGTATTCTGAATGATGAAGTTTCGAATTTAAACAGATGGAAGGAATACTTTGAAAGCGTGTTTATGAGTGAAGAGTCGTATGAATTAAATGAACTAGAAATTCCGAAAGAAGTGGAAAGGGGTATGGAGATAAGTGTAGATGAAATAATGAAAGCAATGAAAAGCATGAAAGCAGGTAAGGCAGCTGGATATGATAGAGTATCACTCGAGATGCTAAGGGCTGGAGAGGGAGTGGTGGCAGGCCTGCTGTACACCTTGTTTAATTTATGTTGGGAATTAAAACGGGTACCGGATGACTGGTGTAAAGCAGTTATAGTACCAATATATAAAGGAAAAGGGTCACAGTAGGACTGCAAAAACTACCGCGGTATCAGCTTGCTTAGTATTGTGGGTAAACTGTATGCTAAGGTGTTAATTGAAAGAGTTATGAAAGAAACTGATGGAAAAATTTGGGATGTGCAAGCGGGTTTTAGAAAGGGAATGGGGTGTACAGATCAAGTCTTTTCCATGCGCATGATTGCGGAGAAGTTTTTGGCCAAAAACCAGATTTTGTGCGTTCATGGACTTGGCTTATGACAGAGTGGACAGGAATGTGTTATGGCAAACACTGAACTCATATGGGTTGAGCGCTGGTTTGATACAGGCATTAAGGTCTCTTTATAGGGACTCTAGTGCTTATATCAGGATCAATGGGATCTACACGGACTGGTTTGGCATCCAAAAAGGTGTCAGACAGGGCTGTGTGGCTTCCCCTTGGCTGTTCAACCTATTTATGGACCGGTGTTTGCAAACTTTGAAAGATGAAGAATGTGGGTTAAGAATGGGCGAGTTAACCGTCAAATGCCTTTTGTATGCCGATGATCAAGTCATACTTGCGTCATCGGCGGCAGAGTTGCAAATGATGGTTACATTAATGAACTGGGAATTAAAAGAAAGGGGAATGAAAGTGAACGCAAGTAAGACGAAAGTGATGGTTTTTGAAAGAGAAGAAAGCAAAACGGTATGTGAAATAAGAATAGAAGGAGAGTTAATTGAGCAAGTGGATGAGTTTGTGTATTTGGGATGTGTATTTAGCAGGGATGGTAGATATGATAGGGATATAGAACGACGAGTAAATGCAGGGAATAGAGTGAATGGGGCACTACACTCTATTATGAAGAACCAGAATTTGTCAAAACAGGCACGTATGGTAATTCATAATGCTGTGTTAGTCCCTACTTTAATGTATGGTAGTGAAAGCTGGGTGTGGCAGAAGAAGCACGAAAGTAGAATAAATGCTGTAGAAATGCGGTCTTTAAGGAATATGCTAGGGTGTAATCTGAATGACAGGGTGAGAAATTGCGTGATAAGAGATAAATGTGGTATGCAAGATGATGTTGTGACCAGGATTAAGAAAGGAATGCTTCGGTGGTTTGGTCACGTAGAAAGAATGAATGAGGAAAGAGTGACAAAGCAAATTTATATGGCAGATGTGAATGGCCGAGTCGGGAAGGGACGCCCTAGGAATAAGTTTATCGACCAAATTGGCGATATTTTGAAAATGGGCCACGTTAGAAGTACCCTTAACCGACGAGCATGTATGCGTAGATATATGGATGTAAAGGAGGCGAGAGAGGTGTGTCAGGATCGTGCCAAATGGAAGTCCGTAGTCTCTGCCTACCCCTCTGGGTGACAGGCGTGAGTGTTTATGTTATGTTATGTAAAAACACTTAAAAATTATAATTTCACTTACTTGTTAAAATATCACGTACATACTAATTACAAGGGCGGGGCGATGGTGTTTGTGGATGTAACCATTTTTAGGGCGGCGCGAGCAAGCGGGAACAGCACTGCAAACAGGATGTGTGGCTGCATGAGGTCATCTTCTTGAAGCGGGCCGGGTATTACCCTGGACACCTCTTGATGTTGGAACGGCTATTACCCTGGACACCTCTTGAGATCTTCTAGTTAGTTGTAGGGCGGGCGATGTTTTCAAGCGAGATTGCGTTGAGTTCTCGCCTCAGAGTTTTCACGGCACTCTTCCTGCATTTTTTCATCAGGTAATAGATAACTGCTGCAGCCAGTATAACCACGGATACAATCATGAGGGTTTGTATGATGTGGTTTGTGTGAGCGTCTTCTAGGCTTGTATTTGCGGATGCTGCACCATTTGCGTTTTGTGCTATGACTACTTCTTTCGACTGCGATTTTCCCATTTCGTACCTTTATTTCTCTTTGGATTTCTGGCGTTTCTTCTTGGTTTTTTTTTTGTTTTCTTCAAAATAGGGCGCTTCTTTTTTCTTTCTTCAGAATTTGTGCTTCTTTCTTCTATATGGTTTTCTTCATTCTTCTGTAAGGTTTTCTTCTTTCTTCTATAAGGTTTTCTTCTTTCTTCCGAATTTGGTTTTTTTTTTGCACTGGTTTTTCACTTAGTGGGTAATTTCTTTGTTAGCATCCTGGCATGGTCGCCATGAGGCATGGTACGCGTGGGGAAAAGAAAAGATACGTCTTCACCGTACGTCGGTCGTTTATTGAGTCCCAAATACAATCATTTCTTATAAAATCTAACTTATGCTAAACGCGCTTGCACAGCAGAGTCACACAGGACTCGCGCATGAAAATAAAACTTCTAGGTAATGCACTACAAACAGTCCGCGCGCCAACCGGGCCACAAACTCCTGGATGGTGTCAATTTTCAGGTTGGCCGCTATGACGTCATTCCGGACGTATCGACCCGCACCGACGATGGTTCTTAACGTCAGATTTTGCTGGGCCTGCAGCCGCCGCCTCAGAGGCTCGCTCAGAAGCGCGTACCAGGCCGGAGCAGCATACGAGATGATGGATCTTATATACGTTTTGTAGACTCGCACTTTGGTGTTAAGTGGTAACTTGGATGCCAGGACCGGACGGAGCATCGCCCGCGCAGATCGTGCTCTGCGGACGACGAGGTCGACGTGCGTAGTCATGCGCAGCGCCCGGTCGATCCGGCACCCAAGGTAGGTGACGGCCTTCTCGTACGCGATCTTCTGGCCATTGAGGGTTAGTTGAGGTTGTAGGTTCCTGAGGCGGCGAGTGAGCAGAGCGGTCGTCTTACCAACGTTGACGACCATCCTCCACTCATCTATCCATGGTAGCAGCAGGTCCAGGAGACGTTGCATCCTGGCAGTGGTAATGTGGGCTCTTCTGGACGAAGTGAAGTAAGCGCTATCGTCCGCATATAGCGCCAATTCCACGTCATCCTCCCACTCTTGCAGCCTTCCTGCTCGGGTAGGGATGTCATTGGTATAAGCCGCGTACAGGAGTGGAGACAAGCAGCTGCCCTGAGGAACGCCGGCTCTGATGGTTCTGGTTGCGGATTCGGCGCCCTCTACACAGACGTAGAACTTCCTGTCTGCCAGGAAAGACGCCACTAACCGCAAAATAGCAGGAGGGACACTGGTCTGTTCTTCCAGTTTATAAAGTAGTCCAGAATGCCACACCCTGTCGAACGCCTTCTCGATATCGAGAAAGACGCCCAACGTAGTGCGGCCACGGTTGTATTCGGCCGCAAGCAGGTGCAGCACTCTGGTCAGCTGTGTTGCTGTGGAGTGATCCCTCCTGAATCCGTGCTGCTCCGCCCGAAGTTGGATGCACGGGCGGAGGCGTCTTAGCAACAATCTTTCAAGCAGTTTAGCTATGTGTGGTAGCAGCGTGATCGGCCTGTAGCTGGCAGCTCTACGCCTGTCCTTCCCGGGTTTCGGCAAGACGATCACTTTGCCTTTCTTCCAGTCCTCCGGGAAGTGGGGTATCCGCAATATCCCATTGTAGAGTCGACCAAGCTCTACTAGGACTCTATGGGGCAGCTGTCGGAGTGCAGCGTTGGTAATCCCATCGTGCCCCGGCGCCTTCTTCGGTTGCAGGCGGGTTGCTGTCAAGACTCAGGTATACCTGGGTCTCACCGGACTATCAAACATCCCAGATTCTCACTGGACATGGATGTTTTCGGAAGAGACTGCATGACATGCGACTGTGTGAAACCAGTATGTGTGAGTGTGGTACGGCAGAGGAGGATGTTCACCATGTCCTATGGGAATGTCCCCTGTATGACGATCTAAGAGCGAAAGTGTTGGATGGGCTGGTTCGAACGGTTCAGGGACCGATTTACTACTCGGATCTCGTCAGCGATGGGGTGAACTACGGGCTGTTGCGTGAGTTTGCGCATAGGTGGCACGATCGCAGGAAAAGGCAGGAAAGGATGCTGGTAGGAAGGCCCGACGACGTAGGCGTTATTGTGCCGTCAGCCCCAGAAGGGGGAGAATGACGTTAAACTGGGACAAGGAACAGAATAAATATTTGTAGGGAGTCAAGAAAGTGCGCGCGGGAAAGAGCAAGGTGCAAGTACCGCGCGCATCTCCCGAGATTAGGCCCGTATGACCTGAGGGTCGGTGGGGCCATGGGAGGTGGTGGGTTGGCCTGAAGCAATTGGTGGATGCGTGGCCAAAGGCCTGGCAGCGGTGGAACTGTGAAGGGCCCGCTCTTCCTTGCCAGGCCTCTATGACGACTCCTCTCATAAAGAGGAGCTCGTCGATCTGGTAGAGCTCGTTAAGGCGCTCCAGGCTCAGGTGGTCCAGCTGCGTGAAGTAGAGGCACCCAAGTCTGCCTCTACGGGGGGGGGGGGATCCCTTTAACATACTTAATCGGGAACCTCTTCGCCCTGATAACCCCTCCGATTAGTATGAAAACCAGTCTAATGGGGTATCAACAAAGCTATACTCGAAAGAGAGCCGCGCCTTCTGTGCGATTACGCTACTTAATTACATCAATTTGTACTATCACTCTCTCACGGTTTGCCCAATATCTTTATTTGTATAAGACATACATTTATACATTTTATTCATAAAGATAGCACAAAAAATATCAATACTATGATATACATTACATTTTTATATCACAAAAAACCTTTTAGTTATTCAACAAAATATGCCTATTTCACAACGTATGTACTAAGTTAGAATTCTTAAATGTCTAACATGTAAGGTTGAAACGATGTTCTTCATTTGAAATTATAAATATCTTAACTAATACAATAGTTTAATTTACGTTTTTCCTATACATTTTACTATTTAAAATACTTTTAAATTTCTTACACAAAACTATCAATATTTCAATAATCCAAAGGAATTTTCACATGAAAATAACACAGAATTCACCTACTTTGCTCATACAGTCAATCTGAAATATTTAATAAGTCAATTTTACATGAATTGCTGAAATTTGCAAATATTTAAATTTCTACTTATTTTGACCTCCTAAGTACAAGGTTAACGCGCGGCTATGAACTCGCGCTATTTGAACAACTAATTCTTACATGACTCTCAATTGTCGGTAAAAGGTGGCAAATTTAGCACACACTGCTATCAACCATGTATACTAGGTGAACAACTGATTCTACACGACTCTCAAATGTCGGAAATTATTTCTAAATAGATTCTTATCAGCTATCATGTTTCTTATCAGATAACATAAACAAAATATTTTATGAATCAAACATTGAAAATAAACATTTTATTTTCATACAAAACGTATCAAACTTATATAAGATAATACTTATGCAATTAATTTCCATTAATTCTATTTATACACAAAGTGATCATTTCGACCGGGGAACAAATCCTGGTCTCTAACTTTATTTTAATATTCCTTTAAATTAACAATATTATTGGAAAGGTGATTTCAACCGGGGAACTGAACCCGGGAACATAATTTATATCTTAAAAATTCCCTATATGAATTTATTAAGAAAAAATTACTAAGAAAACGACAAACTAGTCCGGCCTGGGAATCGAACCCAAGACCTTCAAATTATTAATTCGATATTTCTTTAAGATTCAACTAAGTGTTTTCTTATTAGAATATTATTGCTCGATAATTTGTTTTTAGAAGCTGTTCGTAATCGGTTAACTAATAAATTGAAATATTCTTATAGACGCGTCGCCAACAATGATTGATATCTGTATCTTGCCCTGCCAATTGCGTAGCGTGCGCTCTGTCGCTTACCGCTTACATTCAGAGACCTGAGTAAAATAAATGTTTTCATATAATTTTAAATATTATTTTAATTTCTTACCGCAATAATACTTTATAGATAATATATCAACACTATTACTGAAAAAGTCATACCTTCATAAAAGTGCAGGCTTTTATCAGTGTGTATTAACGGTGGTAAACATTTTCCAGATGTATTAAACTTCATTTCCTTAGCTGCATTACTACATTTGGATGGAAATATTGTTAAATTACTTTTTTTAAATGATGGAAAGTAGGATGTATTATACAAGATAGCACAATGCTCCATTGTTATTTTGTATATTTCATATGCGCGCTTTGGGCAAGCCAGGGGGGGGTGTACACTTCCATACTTTAGGTTGGGGCTCAATAATTTGCAAAGACACTAGTGCCATCTTGTACGATATTCGCATAAACTTTCTAACATCAAATTCTAAAAGGTTCGTTAGAAGGCGACTACACCAATTCTGGTTATTCCCGAACTGGCAAGTAGCAACTTTATATGACATAATGGCTACCGGCGTCTGAGCAAGTTGTTGTTTATAAGTGATTTTCGGTTGTTGCTACAAAAAGTTTGGTTGAGTTGGGATTAGCCCTCTGTTTCTTGTCTGTTTAGATTTTCATGCTGGAACCACATGTTTGTGTAGTGTTGTGCGAAATAGACGCTTTCATTTATCATTCCGGTAACCGGGTGGACTTATTTAATTTGGTGGTTTGGTGTTGTATTTTGCGGAATAGACGCTTTTAGATCGTGTATGTTAAATATATATATAACAAAAATAAATGTTAATATTATTGACATCTAGAATACGTCTTTAATTGAACCCTAATCCCATAAAATATAAATATAACCGCCTATAGTATAGATAGCTGTATATACATAACTACATACAGCTATCTATAGTCAACATGATATTGAGATTAGTTCAAGGGATATGACACCAGACGGCGACACTATTCATATTGGGTGACAAAAAATCTTAGGAGATGGCTCTCTATTTCTGTATATATTACTCTACTCTATGGGGCAAGCTGTGGGCTACAAAGCGTGTACTATATAAGCACACGCCACGCAATTCCCCAGGATGCGCCCTCCTTTCTGCCAAGGAGGGTCGCGTTCGTATACGGCTTAGAGATCTCTAGTCAGATCGTTAAGCCAGTTCCTAAAAGGTTGGGTTTAGTGGGTAAAAGTCACCACATAACCACGCAGCCGGCTGCGTGGTATGCTATGAGCATTCCCAACCTCCCTCCCCCGCTTTCTGGAGGGTTGCCCATATTTGCTTCGGGCGCAAAAAAAATCCCCAGGTGAAATAGACTGTGTAAGATAAGGACAGAGAGCGAAGGTTTGGCGCGTCCAGTGTATATATTTCTGTTTTTATGTAACATAATTTATAATAATAATGTATATAATTCTTTTTGTTGTCAAAATTATACAGTTAAAATATAAAGTCGCTTAAGAGAGCATATGCGATTTGCGTCGAAAACTTCATGTTTTAAGGTTTTTTCAAGGGCGACATCGTAACGATATGAGCAGATTATTTGCAGAAAATTACGACTTTTATAATGATAAAGTCTTTAATTAGTGCACTACAATCGCAAATCTTAGTTTTTAATGACGGTTTTTTAGAATTTCTTTATAGTTAAATAGGTAGGTACTTACCGAACACACTTATATTTTTTATTAATAACTAAGTGCTTGCTAACTTTGTTTCTGCACTACGGGTCGGGGGTTCATATCCCATACGGAACAAATATTTTTTTTGGCCTACAGATAGTTGTGAAAATTTGTGTTTGTAATCGCATCGTCTGCGATTCAGCAGAAATCCTGGAGTGGGGCAACGTTATAAAAAAAACAATTACTACATAGATACCTATATTTTGTTGTATATTATCAAAACAAAATTAAACCTATTTAGATAACTTTTTATCTTTTTTTGCCCCACGCTCGATTTCTCCTGAATCGTGAACACACCGTGTTAACTACAAACACAAATCTTCACATACAGAAACACCTGTGACTAGTAGCACAGCAACCCATCACTTAGCCACTATACCAAACATGTCATATGCTAAATTTCTACATAGTATTTTGTAATCACTAATACTGTAAGTAGATACTTACTTCATTACGTTTATCATACGTTTGCCCGTTTCTTTACGTCAACCCAATTACGCAATTATTTTTATTACGCTTATTTCCCATTGCGCCAACACTATAAACCTAAGCATCTATTTCAATATTTTAATTTTACGTCGTCCTGTTGCGTAATGTGTGTTCTGGATCGCAAGTGACACAGCTCCCCCGTTCGAAAACCGAAGCTAGAGTGAGCGGCGGTGTCGGGCGCCAGGAAACAAATTTTAAAACGACGATAGTTTAGGTCATTTCTTTTTATGGTGCAAATAATGATAATTTTAAAAAGGGAAAAACATAAGCCCTGCTTTCTTGATTCTTAATAAGTTAGTTCAGTTAGTACGCAAAGTCTCATGATCTAATTTGTAGTATTTTTTGAATACCAGCGGTTTATAGTTCGGTTTGGAGGTAACTTTGGTTTTTTTTCTATCGAGAAAATTTTGTGGAATCGTGTTTTCGTCTAACTTAACATTAATACTCAACTTCACCATATATTTATTTCAAAAACAATGCTGCATAACAGAGGATCTTGCTAAGCCATTTGAGGTAGTATAGCCTCTTAAGCGTAGCCAGATGAGCTTCCGCAATCCACTTTTGGCCCCTCCGGGAGACAAAACACCTTGTCGCCGGTTTTACTTACTAAATTTTCAAACTAATTCAGCCCTTTGTAATCTTTATTAGATAAGTTATGCAATAAAGGATAGTACCTGGATGACCGAACTTTCCTCGGTTATTTTTTTTTAATTTACATTTTGATACAAATTACATACTGATGAAACATGAATAATATTTTTTGATCTTATTGACATAATAGAAAAAACTGAACTCGTTATTAGAATAAAAATCATGAGTGCAATTAGTTTAATTAAAATTTTAGTATTTTTAAAAATACAAAAAAGGGCTCGAAATCATAAATTTTCTCACAAAAGAAACGAACTTGAAAAAAAAAGGAAAAAAAGTCGGACCGAAGACAGGACGTGAACCGAGGTTATTACGATTACGCGACTGCTCGATATCACAGAACACTATACTTTAGCTACTACGATCATTAACACAGTGTCAAAATTTACCTTCTTATATTGTAGCGGTTTTTCATTGCCTGAAAACACGGACAAAAAGAAATTTTCTAAAAATAAATCCTAGCTAGATCGATTTATTGCCCCCGTAACTCCCAGGACACTAAATTTTATGCAAATCATTGGGGCCGTTTCCGAGATTCCCATTATATATATATATATATATATATATATATATATATATATAAAGAATTGCTCGTTTAAAGGTATAGGATATAAATAAAATTTAAATAAAGTGTATACTCACTTTATTTTACTTTACATACATTACATTTCGCATATGACTATTTCATACATAACTGATTCCAGAATTTTCATCACATTAAAAGGCTTTATAAGATATAAGCTCCCTTTGCTTGTAGTGGCATGGGTAAATATAACAAAAAGTTATGTAAAAACATTAGTATTGTTTCCGCATAATTGGTCGAATTTCAAACACAGCAGATACTAGTTTAGTAAAAGCAGCGCCAAATACCCTCGCACGGTGATACGGACATCCTTCACTAATCTATTAGATTGGGATTCAGTATTTTTTGATTTGTTGACCTGAGATTGATATTTCAAGAAAAAAATAAATCGTTTTATTGATAAATTACATTTGTATTTATGTAATTGCCGTAAATTTTCCCTTGCCTCTCAGAGGCCTTGGATTGATTACTCAATTTTTTATTCAGTTTATTTTGGAGCCTGCCCATTAACACAAATGTAGATCATGTATTACAGTAAAACATCTGTATTAAGCATGTAGGTATATTCACTGCTCGATAAAGCTTTATGGACTTAAAACGTACTTGTATAACGCCCGAAATTGCTACAGTTGTATAGCAGAGTTATTGTTTGACTACCGCAAATAATGTTCACGTTTCGTTTATCTCTTTGTATTTATTTACATATACATATAAGTATGAATGTATTAATTTTGCTTTTTATTATTTTAAAATAATTATACTAAAAGAACTTATGTCAATAATATAAATTTCTTTTGATAAATTAATCAGTGTTTTTTAATTTTTTTAATACATAAAAGTGACAAACGAGCACACAGTCCGCCTGAAGGTAAGTGGATGCCGTGGCTCATATACATCTATATTTTGATTTCGTTATTTACGCAAACACTAAACATTTAAATAATACTAGTTTACTTGTTTTTAGTTCAGCAAACCAGCGATAAATTGTGGTTTTGGATGGGGTTTTTGTGTTAAAACACTTCGAAAGTCATAATAAATCATCGCTCTTGAATTTTCTCGAGTCAATTCCATTTTTTCAACGACTAAACAAGTTTGACAAAACCTTGTGACAAGACCGGGAATCTTTTTTTTAAATAAATAAATGGTATTCGATTTTTGAAACCAAGGAGTTTTCAATTAAAAAGATTTTAACATGACAGGAACAGTGGAAATATTCCATTCCCGATACTTTTAGTGCAGCCTATGTAATTAAAAAGTTAAATATACGCGATAAAATCCGTAAAACCTAGTATTAGTTAAACATCTACATATATCCTCGATGAAGAATCAAGATGCGTTGTTACCTCTGAGGACTAGGATGGAATCCCTCGTTTTTAGTAAAAAGGATCTCCTACATCAGATTGAGGATCTCCACACTGACCATATGAAACACAGCAGCTTGTATTCTGTGAGAGCGTGGTACTTCCCCGGTCGAGCCGATCCATTCTTGCTGACTGCAATATAGCTGCAGCGTGGCTCTACCACGTATAAAAGTATTTTTTATATAAGTAGGGAGGGTAAGCAACGGTCACACGATCTATCTGATCCTTAGTAAATGGTGTAACCCATAAACGTCTACTTTGTCCCCTACTAAAAGTTTAAGTGCAAATGTTTAAGACTTCGTATAACGGAGGGCTGAGATGCCTCATTACATATGAAAAGGGTTTAGATTTCTTGTTATCTATATACAAAATACACCTCGCTTGTAGAGTATACCAGCATGATACTGTTTTGCGCCGGTATTCTCTGCAAACATATTCCTTTCTTGGTTGAGCCGATTTATTCGTGCTGTAGTTTTACTAAGCTGCAGTGTAGATATACCGTTATAAATTTGCGTTTGCAGTTATAACACTATACTTTGTAACCTGCGCCGTTGTTAACATCCAATTTTTGTGGGTCAATTCGATTTTTTGGAAGTAATATCGCTGTAGTCAATTTTTGAAGTGGATATGATATCTTTTTGTGTCGACACATAGTAGTACTTACTCTGCTGTGATGCCATACTGCCTTTCTATACTGGAATACATGAAGGGTATAGAGAGCCAGTATAGTAACAGCTTGTAAGGTATTCCACCTTAGTTTTCAAAGGTGATAACGCATTTGTAACCTTCTGCATTTAAAAGTTATATAAAAGAATTACAAATAATGAAAAATGAAAGAAAAGTAACAAAATAAGTTTATTTTGCAGAAGCGAGAAAAAGAGTCGACAATGGTCTTGGTTTTCGAACAAATTAGTAGTTAGCCCTCGTAGGCTGACGGTGGGTCGATGGAATCTAAAAAAAAATGTTTTGGCATGCTCTGATCACGAATCTGAGAATCCATTTTTGCGTAGGATGCGTGATTCCGGAGATGTGCAACTGGTTGAGCGACGAGCCTAGGGGGTTCCCGAGTTTTAATTCCCAGGTCGGGCCGTGACCCTATTACGCGAGATGTTGCTAGGTGGACTGTGTACGCGTGCGCTTTCTTATTACCTCAACAAGATTGCGGACGTGGCACGCGACAGCCTTGGACAATGCACTCGCTCTTCCAAATCTATTGCTTCGCTAAGCTCGAGAAGTTCTACTTGAGCCGGTAAAGAGAAAAAATGGGGTGGGGTAGCTAACAAACAAAAAGGCTCAAGTGGGAACAAAGTTAAAGGAAACACTTACTGAGTTCCTGATGCTGCGGGCGACGCTTCTGTTGCGGTGGTGCGTTGAAAAAGGAGCTGGCGCGACGATTTCTCACATTATGTGAGGCGGTTACTTCTGGGGCGCGACTGCCCCAGGGATGCGATCTAAACTAGCGGTGCGAAGTAAGAGGGCTCTCGAGAGCAGCGCGCGAGACTTTATTGGGTCGGCTTTCCCACAACCTCATCTCGGTGTAGCGCGTTTTATTGGTCGAAAGAATCGCGTCACCTTTTAGACCCTCCTCCCCCCTTCAGTGTGTACGGAAGGGATATGAAGCTATAGGAAGGACAGAGACTTGGCGAGCAATACACCCTCGAACAAAATTATAAAATACACGAATCATTTCCGCGTAACCAGCAACTAATATCTAGTTGATATTGGGCCTGCACCCCCGTTAGTGTTTTATTGTTTAGCCTTTCCTCTCATCTATTGTTCCTTGAACACCGTCATTACCGTTCTTATCTATTACTCGTTGTACACCCTGCTTAATTAGTGTTATTGCATTATACTTCTTTGTTCGTGGCTGAACTAAATAACCACCACGCTATTCTGAATCACCAATAAAACACATTCCTTAATTTTGTTACAATTTTTATTTCCAAAATTTTATAGCTTATTATTTATAAAATGGGAGCGAAATATCTCATCCACTAAAATATCGTTGTACAGTGTGTTTCCTGGAAATATGCTCGTAAAACTATGTACTGAACATTCCTGAAACATAAATAATATATAAAAGTAAAGTAAAGTCACAGCCTATATACGTCCCACTACCTGGCACAGGCCTCCCCTAATTTCTGAGAGGGTTTTAGGGCAAGGAAGTGTCCGCCGCGCTGTCCCAATGCGTGTTGGCGAACTTCAAATGTCTTCGAAATATTTCTCTTTTCTTATTCCTCAGACATGCAGGTTTCCTCACGATGTTTCCTTCACCGCCGAGCATGTGGTAAAAACTCATATAACAAATACATAAAGCAATATTCACCACAAACTGAAGTCCACTCCTTCTGAATACTGTCAACATTCAAGTCCCATCTTTTACAATTCCTTTTTAAAAACTCTAGATGATATCGTGCAGGTGATCGTTCATATGAATCAAAATAGTGACCGATACCACTCGTATCGGTATATAAAGCTTTCCAATGTGAGCCTGGTTTACCATCTGTATCCAATCCTACCTAATCCTAATCCTAGGCTTCCAGCTCATAAAGTCTGTTAAACCGAAGTAGAGTTTACTTTGTTTATAGGTTATTTTAATTTTGTTTTGTATTCTCAATCTTGTTTCGATCTTTTTTAGTGCATTACTTTTAAATTGTCTTTTTTTGCAGTCGGGTTTTTGATTTTTTCTTTCGAAAACATCACTCCGAATGTATTCTCGCCTTATTGTGGCGGGAGGCTTTGAAGTCGTGGTTTGGTCACCTATGGTAATAGATACCGGTAGAGCCACGCCGCAGCTTTATTATGATTGTAGTACAAATGGGTCGATTCGATTGGGGTCTCACAGAGTACTAGCGTAAAATAGCAGCTTTACGCTGTTTTGTTTCGTATGGTGAGTGTAGAGAACCGGAGACACTTTTATTGGAAACGAGGCATTCCATCTCAGTCCTCAGGGGTGACAACGCATCTTCAATGTGATTCTTAATTGCGGATTAATGTGGATGTCTATGAGTCACAGCATCCACTTACCATCAGTTGAAATGTGTGCTCGTTTGTCATCCTTATTCTATAAAAAAAACCGGCCAAGAGCGTGTCGGGCCACGCTCAGTGTAGGGTTCCGTAGTTTCCCGTCCGTCACATTAAGTGTTCCCACTTATGAGTTTAAAGGTGGGTATCCATTATGTTCGCGCTCCAGCAGCGCTCCGCGCTCCTGCAACTGCTCTCGGTAGTGGGTACGTGCGCGAATATGGAGCGTGCAACATTGCACGCTCCGCAGCAGGCGCTCCGACTTTCCATCCAAGTTCAAAATAATTTTCCTAGAAAGTCCTTATAAAGTTCTACTTTTCAGATTTTTTTCATATTTTCTAAACTTATGGTTCAAAAGTTAGAGGGGGGGGGACACATTGTTTTTTACTTTTGGAGCGATTATTTCCGAAATTATTGATATTATCAAAAAATGATCTTAGTAAACCCCTATTCATTTTTAAATACCTATCCAACAATATATCACACGTTAGGGTTGAAATTAAAAAAAAATCACTTCCCACTTTACATATAGGGGGGCTACCTTAATAAAACATTTTTTTCCAATTTTTATTTTACCACTTTGTCGGCGTGATTGATACACATATTGGTACCAAATTTCAGCTTTCTAGTGCTAACGGTCACAGAGATTAAGCGAGGACGGACAGACGGACAGACAGACATGGCGAAACTATAAGGGTTCCTAGTTGACTACGGAACCCTAAAAAGACAAACCCACATGATTGGTTCAAGTTCAATGGCCAGCTTGAGGTGACTACTGAAGTGGTGTGGGTGGACTGCAACGAGAGGGAGTGTCCTCCTCTCGCTCTACATTCACCACAGCTGAGGTAAAATTGCGGGGGAAGATTAGTTTATTACGCCGATATACCACTCGCCCCATGATCCTCGACTATGGTAAGACCTAACCGCTGATGCAGTGGTGGTCGGCTGCGGGAAGAGAAGAGTAACGGTATTAAGATACGCCGCCGTATGCAAATTGGCATCTGAAAAGTTCCTTCGTAGTTTGTTTGTATAAAATGGAAGAAAAGTCTCTTTGATCGTACTATTTGTTTCTGGCTGGTGTCAATATTAATACATTTAAAGGACATTAAGAATAAGAAAAATTATAAAACACTTTCCCGCCATTTTTTTATTGTCTTTCTGTCCGCCAAAATGTGTGAATCTAACAAAGAGATTCGATACTTACATTTTGAAGTTTTACTACCCAAAAGGGAAAAATGTGACTCAAGCTACGAAAAGAATTTGTAACGTTTATGGATATGGTCCTAATTCAGTGTCAGAGTAACACAAAGTTGATTGAAACGTTCTCAGTCCGGGAATTTTGATTAGACAAAGATGCAGCTCGCTCTGGTCGCCCTCATACGGATTAAGTCGATGCTATTTTTTAAATAAATGAAGCAAGATCGGCATAATAGTAGTTCCGATATAGCACAGGAATTGAGGATTGACCCTAAAATAGTTTGGACCCATTAGAAAAAGTCTGACTATACAAAATAGCTCCATATTTGGGGACCACACTAGCTCACTAAGAGCAATCATGTAGGTACTCATTTGCGATTTTCTATTGAAACTTAATGAAACCGAACCATTTTTGAAAAGATTGATCACTTAAAAGTAGATCACCTACGACAAGAACGTGCGACAAAGATCATGATCAAAGGATAGTCAAGTTCAACAGACTGTAGCAAAACCCAGATTAACGTGCAATAATGTGATGCTGTGGGATTGGAAAGGTTTCGTTTAATATAAGTTTTACTGCCGGGTAAAACCATCTTTTCGGATCTCTACTGTCTACAATCAATGAAATTCAAGGAAAAAATTGAGAAAAAACGGCCTGAAGTGATCAACAGAAAAGGAGTGGTCTTTCATCACGATAACGCCAGACTACACACATCTTTGGTCAAACGGCAAAAATTGAGAAAGCTTGGTGGGCAAGTGTTAATGCTTTCATAATATAGTTCTGACCTTTTTCCCTCAAATTTTCACCCGTTTCTGTCTCTTCAGAATACTTTGGGTAGTGTTAGGTTAACATCAAGAGAGGACTGTCAAAATTACTTGTCGTATTTTTATGATCAAAAATCCCAAGATTTCTTCAGCAAAGGTAAGATATTATATTAAACAAAATGACACATATACGAGTATATTATTGGAACGGAGCTCCCATTGCGCAAAAAAACGATTCTTTTCAATCTATTTCCTCCGTAACCCATACGCCAATTTATATGATTTTTTTAGCAATATTTGTAGCACAGCGCATACAAGGTTTGTAAACAATAAAAATCTGCATTTGATTTTTTTTCTTTTACTAAATAATCTATTCGCTAATTTACATCTGCGTGCGTTTTAATAACTAAATATAATAAAGATCACAAGAAACATTGTATCTCTTATAAATCTATTTTTTTTTTCTGGACAGTAAAAAAGAGATCAAATACTTCAACATAATCAGTTACATTTTGAGAATATTATTCCTCGATAAAATCCTATACCTTTAAACGAGCAATTCTTGTATATATATATATATATATATATATATATATATATATATATATATATACAAGAATTGCTATATAATAATACCGGGAGCAGATGCAGGAGCGCGGAGCGCTGCTGGAGCGCGGAGCGCTGCTGGAGCGCGAACATAATGGATACCTTTAAACTCATAAGTGGGAACACTTATTGTGACGGACGGGAAACTTCGGAACCCTACACTGAGCGTGGCCCGACACGCTCTTGGCCAGTTATTATTTTCCGTGCGAGCAGCTATGGTGGTCTAGAAAGATCAGTGTCACTGCGACCTGTAAGATCTATTGTGATCGATGCTATGGCTATAGTTCACTGCTAAGCCCTTCTGTCTTTAATGAATTGAAGGATTTGCTTAACTGTGAGCCATTTCACTTCTGGGCTAAGTAAATTATTTCCCATATGAGTGTTACGTTTGCACATTAAGTGTTTACAATCAGTAAGGATGTGCAAAGGTGTTTCTTCCGTTAAGGAACAGAATCGGCACATCCTTGAGTTGCTTAGTCCCAGGATGGACATATGCGTTTTAAGACAAAAGTTTGAATTCATAGCTCTTACCAGAATAAACAGTTTATTTTTACCTAATCCCAGGGCTTCTGAAGCGAATTTAGGAGCAAAAGCTCAGATTAAAGTTTTAGAATGTTTTAAGTCTGGTTTATCAGTACAGATCTTAAGTGATTTATTATGATAAAGAGTGTTAAGGGTTAATCGGGCTTGGCTTTTTGAGATTCCACAAAATGACTAGGGTCCAAATTGTGTACTCTTTGAACCCTCCCGTGCGAGCTCGTTGTCAAATTTGTCGGCAAGAACTTGTCTCAAAACGACCGTGTTGTTAAACTCCAGGGTGTTTAATGCTTCACTCAGACTGCAATTAGCTTTGAATTCACTAAGTTTGATCTCGTCTTGTATTTTTGCAGGTCGGTTTCCGCTCACCGAAGTATGGCGAAATTTTCTTCCTGAAAGATGGAGGCAAATTTCCCCAAGTTCGTATTAAGCTAGAATTTTGGGTACTCCCCATAAATTTCAAAGTCTTCGTCGAGGCCCATCTTTGACCCATCTTTATACCATATAAGTCTACCAAACTCTCAAGTAAACTGTCCATTCAGCCAGTCTTCTCTTAAGGGTGGTCGCACTATGTCCTTTGTACTAAAAATCTATAGTGGAAGCATGATATCTGAGATTATGCATAAAATCGGTGTTTCCTTTATTGAGTCGAGCAGGGATCTCAATTTGTAGAAAAGCAAGTTCAGACCACCTTGGCTATTAATCCTATACAAACTGGCCTTTGCTTCCTTGTCTAAATAAGATCAAGAGGCGTTAGGCACAGAAGTGGATTAAGAATCACTGCAGGCGATGATCGCATCGCTCCAGTTACCATTAAACAGGCAGTTCTTTGTAGACTATTCAGCCTGCCTGCATCTTTTGGTTGGCCTTATTACACCAAACAGTAGGGGCGTAAGTAATAATCGGCCTCATTATGCTACTGTACGGCTATAGGATATATCATCATATTGGGGCACAAACCACGGTTGTTCCTAACCATACGACCTCACGTACCTATAACAATTTTTGCCTTATGGCCTACGTTGCTAAGTTGAGAGTTACATGTTTGTTTTCGGTCGATTGTTACGCCCATATACTTAACTTTAGTAGATAATTGTACTTCTTTGCCCTTTAGCTTCGGTATAACTAATTTGTCTCTTTTTGTTAGAGGTTATTATAACAGTTTTATCAGCGTTAACTGATAAACTGTTATCTAGTTATTTATGCCGTTTAAGGATTTTTGTATGATTTAAGATAAGATACTTTGGCAAAAAACCCTCACAATGACCACAAGGTCATCAGAGTAACCCAGTGTGTCTAAGCGTAGTTCCGCGACGCGAGCAACCGTGAGAGTCCAAAGAAGGGGTGACAATACTCGTCCTTGTGTACAACCTCTCGTAGTTGCATACTCAATAGAAGCTTGAAATAGCGCTATTTTTCCTTTCTGTTTGAGAGCATCCCATCTGGTGTTCGTGGGGGTCGACATTTTTAGATGTCAAGCCCCAACCAGCAGTGATGTGGGGATACTGTTGAAAGAGCCCTCAATATCTAGAAAGGTACAAAGAGCTATTTGTTTATCGTCCAGCGCTTTTTCGACCCGGTCAATGACACTGATGAGGGCTGTTTCCTTCTGTAGATTTGCCTCTGCGGTAAACGTGCTAGTTGAAATGTATGGCCATATATAAATGTATATATTTATTGATTGAGTGTGACTAACAAACGAACAGCACCACCTGGTCACCACCATGCACCTGATGTTAAGTGGATACTGTCGCCTATAGACATCTACATTTATCTTCAATTAATAATCAAATGCAGTAGTGTTGTCATTCCGAAGGTCTAAGATGGAATGCCTCGTTTCTATTAAAAAGGGTCTCCTGTTCTCTACACTTACCATACAAAACACAACAGCATTAAGCTACTATTTCATGCTGGTATTCTGTGAGAGCGTGGTCCTTCCCCGATCGACCAAACCCATTCATGCTACAACCATAATATAGCTGCAGCGTGGCTCTACCACTAACAACTCCTTTAAGGTGTGGAAGAAAATGCCGTACAGCAATAAGACCGTCTTTTGTTTTTCTCTCTGTTTCTATCTTGTTATGTTATATGTGTTCTGAGTGTACAGTAATATGTGTTGCATTGCATTGATTGTTTTGTATTAGGATTGTGCCCTTTTGTCATCATTACTTCTATTAGAATAAGAGAGTGCAGTACTCATGAACATGCAGGGATTCGGTAAATAAAATTGGTAAAGATATTTATGATGTAGACACACCTACATCACCCGAAGATGCCTCGTGTAGAGGCGAAACACGTGTCGTATTATCGACGGTGGTGTGTCTTTCCTAGAATTGGTATTGGGAGTAGTGGTGTTGGGAGTAGTGGTGCTGGGACTGGTGGTGACGGAGGAGACGAAACTAGGTAACACACATCATTTGTTTGATTTGATTGAGCGGATGGTTGCAAAGTAACTATTAATATCTTTATTATAATGGATTTCCGCATAGTAACGCCTGATTCTATCAATTAAATAAAATTGGATCAAGACTGCGTTTTGTGACAAGTTATGGTGTGTTGCCGTGTAGTGGCGGTTAAGAATATCCACTACCCCATATCTTCCCGTGGGTGTCGTAAGAGGCGACAGAGGGAGACAGGCAGGAGATGGGCAGCAGCGTCTTCCTGATGACAACTGTGACGTAATAAAAAACTGCGGTTGCCAACCCGCTCGCCAAGCGTGGCAACTATGGCAAATACCCCCCAATGAATAAATACACAAACAGACGGCCCCCAGTCCCCGGCGGCCCCGCTATTCCTGGCTACGGTGGCGACCATGGTAACGGCGGGGCAGGGGGTGCTAAGAATCTCCGGTGGAGGTTCGGTTGCCACCTACGACGACTCGACCTGGCAACATATAACGCACGCACCCTGAGGACTGACGAGAAGATACTGGAGCTGGAAGAAGAGGTAGACAAGTTGCGCTGGCATATTATTGGATTATCCGAGGTCCGAAGAGAGGGGGAGGACACGGCAATCCTCGAGTCCGGCAACTTGTTCTATCACCGGGAGGGCGACCATCTGTCCCAAGGAGGTGTCGGATTTATCGTCCACAAATCTCTCGTCAACAACGTTGTAAAGATTGGGAGTGTGTCGACGAGGGTCGCGTACCTGATACTCAGAATCACCAAACGGTATTCGCTGAAGGTCATTCAGGTTTACGCACCAACCTCGGCACATCCCGATGAGGAGGTGGAGGAAATGTATGAGGATATTTCCAGAGCCATACATTCCTCCAAAACCTACTACACGGTGTTGATGGGAGACTTCAACGCAAAACTGGGCACAAGAGAAAGCGGTGAGCTGAAGGTAGGGAAATTTGGAGTAGGGCAACGGAACCGAAGGGGCCAGCAGCTGGCCGACTTTATGGAGAAAGAGGGACTCTTTATGATGAACTCTTTCTTCCAGAAGCGGCCCCACAGGAAGTGGACCTGGTCGAGCCCCGACGGTTCGACAAAAAATGAGATTGACTTCATTATGACGACCAGACGCCAACTGTTCAGTGATGTCTCAGTGATCGCAAGGGTGAAAACTGGCAGCGATCACCGAATGGTTAGAGGCACACTGAACCTAAACGTTAAGTTGGAGAGGTCTCGTCTAATGAAGTCAACGCTCCGTCCCCCTCGTGCTCTAATCCAGAATCCCGAAACCTTTCAGCTCGAGTTACGTAACCGCTTCCAGTGCCTAGAAGATTGCAATGCAGTGGACGATATGAACGACAAGCTCGTGGAAACTGTCCATGCGGTCGGAGCTAAGTTCTGCAAGACCCGCCGCAGAAGAACACAAAAACTCTCCGATCACACTCTTAATCTCATGGCTGTTAGACGGGAGATGAGGCTGCAATCGTCAACAGATTTGACAGCATACAGGCAACTGAACAGACAGATCTCCAAATGCATACAGCGAGACTTACGCAACTTTAATACTTCTCGTATTAAAGAAGCGATCGAGCGGAACCAGGGCTCCAAAGTCTTTGCCAGAGATCTGTCTGCCAGAAAGAGCCAACTGTCAAGGCTGAAGACTGAGTGTGGCAACATCGTTTCCGGGACACCTGAGATTTTGAGTGAGATTGAGAGGTTCTATGGGCAGCTGTACACATCATCGTTGGAGCCACACGCAAGTGTGAGTAACGATCCAAGAGCAAGTCTTATCCGACACTATTCCGATGATATCCCGGACGTCAGTCTAAGCGAGATTAGAATGGCTCTCCAGCACCTTAAAAACGGCAGGGCCCCAGGCGAGGATGGAATTACAGCGGAGCTTCTGAAAGCGGGTGGAACACCGGTACTTGAAGTCCTTCAGAAGCTCTTCAATTCCGTCCTCCATGGTGGCACTACTCCAGAGGCGTGGAGCAGAAGTGCGGTGGTCTTGTTCTTTAAGAAAGGCGACAACGCTCTCTTAAAGAACTACAGACCGATTTCCCTTCTGAGCCGCGTCTACGTGCTGTTTTCGAGAGTCATTAAGAATCGTCTCGCACGCAGACTTGACGACTTCCAGCCTCCCGAACAAGCCGGTTTCCGAAAAGGCTTCAGTACCATAGACCACATACATACCCTGCGGCAGATTGTACAGAAGACTGAAGAGTACAATCTGCCACTTTGCCTGGCGTATGTGGACTATGAGAAAGCCTTTGATTCCGTCGAAATTTGGGCGGTGCTACAGTCCCTTCAGCGGTGCCAAGTTGACTGTCGGTATATCGAAGTGCTGAAGTGTTTGTACAGTAGGGCTACGATGGCTATCCGAGTACAGAACCAGAGCTCGAAACCTATCCAACTGCAGAGAGGTGTAAGACAGGGTGACGTTATATCCCCGGAACTCTTCACCGCTGCATTGGAAGACGTTTTCAAGCTACTGGACTGGAAAGGATACGGTATTGACATCAATGGCGAGTACATCACTCACCTTCGATTTGCCGACGATATAGTCCTTATGGCAGAATCGCTGGAGGACTTAAGCACTATGCTCAATGACCTCAATAGTGCCTCCCAACGGATAGGTCTTAAGATGAACATGGACAAAACAAAGATCATGTTCAATGTCCATGTCACACCTATGCCGGTAGTTGTTGGGAGCACTATGCTCGAAGTTGTTGACGAATACGTTTACCTGGGACAAATAGTCCGACTAGGTAAGTCCAACTTCGACCGAGAGGTCAATCGACGGATTCAACTCGGCTGGGCAGCGTTCGGGAAATTACGGCATATCTTTTCGTCAGGTATACCTCAATCTCTAAAAACTAGATTGTACAACCAGTGCGTGTTGCCAGTGATGACTTACGGATCTGAGACGTGGTCCTTCACTGCTGGCCGTATGAGGACGCTTAAGGTCGCTCAGCGAGCTATGGAGAGGGCTATGCTCGGAGTTTCTCTGCGTGATAGACTCAGAAATGAGGATATCCGCAGTAAAACCAGAGTGACCGACATAGCCCAACGGATTAGTAAGCTGAAGTGGCAATGGGCCGGCCATATAGCTCGAAGAACCGATAACCAATGGGGAAGAAAGGTTCTCGAGTGGCAGCCTCGTACCGGTAGGCGTAGTGTAGGGCGACCCCCCACTAGATGGAGTGACGACCTGGTAAGACATGCAGGAAGTCGATGGATGCAGGTGGCTCAGGACCGTGCTTTGTGGCATTACTTGGGGGAGGCCTATGTTCAGCAGTGGACTTGTGAAGGGCTGTAATGATGATGATGGTGTGTTGTTCCATGTTTCGTAGACTTGTAATGATGGTGATGATGATGGTGTACTTTATGATCTGTGCGTGCCATTCTTTACTAACTTTTCTAAGTCGTATTTAATGAATCTGATTCCATCTTCATAGGTTGTAAAACTGTTTAAGTATGCTAGAATATCTTTATTTGAATAGAATCTGAACTCCAAGAATTTACGATGTTTTTATGATTGTCGTCACGATAAGACGTTAACAATCGGAGTCACATTGATTTAGATATGCATTTATATATCAACTAGACGATTTCGTGGGCGTCACAATTATTACCATTGAATTTCATGGGTTTTAATTTTTATGCGCGAGAAGCTAATGCTTTCTTCATAATAAAATTAGCCTAAGTTCTTCCTTATAAAATCAGCTACATGTCAGTGAAAGCCCTGTCAAAATAGGTCAACCACCGCAGAGTCTACTTCATCTGAGGATGCCTGGAATGCCTGGTGCTCTTAAAACTGGGAAGGACATCATTTTATTCCATTATGCGGCAATGTGGAAATTAACGTTTAACAACTAAAAAAATATTTGTCCAACCATTTCGTAGATTAGCCGAAACAAACAGTCAGACAGGCAGAATAATTTTAAAATATTTTATTTGTTATAAGTATCGTATATACTTTAATATGCATTTAGTAAAAAGCAGGTATTATGCCATTAAAAAAAGACTCTTCAATTTTATATGTTTGTATAGTTTAACTAACGTTTATTTTAACTTCGTTTGTGAAGCATAGATATGCCACCAGACGGCGGCTAGCCTCAATCTTTATTAGTGCGCAGGGCAAACATCATTTAGACTTGTACCGAAAGTTTAATCGACCAATTCAACTTGGCTGGCAGCGTTCAGGAAAATACGACACTTGTTCTTATCAGGTACACCTCATAACTTGAAAACAAGATTGTACAAACAGTTCCTGTTACGATGTGTCTATGTGTGTCTGATGATGATCTGAGACGTGATCCATCATTGCTGGCTGTACAAAGAAGCTCAAGGTCACTAAGCGAGCTGGGGTTTTGGAGGATATTCGCACTAAAACCAGAGTAACGGATAAGTAAGCTGAAGTGATAATGTGAGGGCCATATAGCTCTTAGAACCGACTACCGATGTGGAAGAAAGTCCTAGAGTGGCACCTCGTACCGGTAGGCAAACTATATGGGTCTCCCAACAAGATTAATTGATAAACTGGTATAACATGCAGGATCCAGATTCAATGCACCATTGATCCATTGACCTTATTCTGCGAAACTCTAACGGGGATTGTAACATGGGCGGTGGTGGGGGCGTGGGATTAGATGATTTTTTTAATAGGAAATGGGTGACAAGCGAGCACACAGTCCACCTGATGATAAGTGGTTGCTGTGGCCCATAGACATTTACATCTATCTTCGTTTGGGAATCAAAATGGAGATGCGTTGTCAGCCTTGAGGACTAAGATGGAATGCCATTTTCCAATAAAAAGGGTCTCCGGTTCTCTACACTCACCATACGAAACACAGCAGTATTAAGCTGCTATTTGACGCTGGTATTCTGTGAGAGCGTGGTCCTTCCCCGGTCGAGCCGACCCATTCGTGCTATAACTATACAATTAATATAGCTGCAGCATGTTTCTACCACGTAATTGTCAGTATTAGGATATTGCGTGCCTTCTGACTGGGAAAGCTGAATTTTTCGAGTATTCGTTTCAAAACTTGAAGTCGATAGATGCAGATTGCTTAGGACCGTTCTTTGGACATTCCTTGGAGGAGATCTTTGGTCAGCAGTGGACTTGTGAAGGGCTGTAATGATGATGATGATGATAATAATAATGTTGGGAAAGTGAGTATTCTTACACAATTTAATACTGCGGACAAAAGTTCCCAGGACAGAGGGTTTTTCACAAACTAGCGATCAGAGTAAAAGGACTCTTAAATCGAATAATTTTTGTAATAATTCTTCTAATATATAAAAATCAATGTTTCTTGGTTCGTATTTTATGCGATGCCATACCGTTCATCTGATTTTTACTGCGGCAGCAAAGCGCCGGATACCAGTTGATATTAAATATAAATTATTTTATTCCATTCTAATAGAATAATTTCCAAAAGTCTATCCTCGACTCCTGCTGGTATTGAGTTTTATAAAAATAATTGAAAATAATAAGTTTCGGCCATGATTCAATGTAATTTTGCAAAATAAACTTCCATTAATGTTAACGTCATATTGTAATAAATTCCACAAAAAACAATTTATAAAGCTAAAGAGTGTTAAAAAATAGCAAAGTATAAATCACAGGAAAATTCCTCAATGAAACTTGATAAGTGTTCAAGATTTCAGTGAATACTGTTAACTTCAAAAGTGAAGCAAAGGTCAGGAAAGCATAGACAATTAAATAAATAAAAAGCTTAGAACTTTTATTGCCAATAAAGATTCCTTCTCTGCATTAAAATTTATTATTGCTGGCAAAGTAGATATTTTAGTATGAATACATTTTATTATTATTACCATCTACATTCAATCACTTTACCTGAACTGTTGCATAATATTACGAAAGATGTTAAATAATTTATCATCCTTTTCTTCATCAGCCCGTAATAGTCTATAGCTGAATATGGGTCACCCCTGTTATATAGATAATTTGCCTTAATCATCACACTTGGCTGGCAGATTAACGATCAAATATTTTTATATATTCTAATTATTTTTATAATTTTTAATTATTTCACCAGCCATGCCAATATTTCTCAGGATCACGTAGTCTAGTACCGGAATAAGTTCTTTGGACGGGGATTGGGACGACTAAATGTAGTCCAGTTTAACCCTCAAAGACTTTAAGATACACGTTTGCGCGTTTACCGCTAAAAAGAACCCTTTTGTATTATCTCCACAATTTCAGGGCATTCCCCTTGCTACTTCAGTTAGAATCGGAATTCTCGTCGCCGACATATGAGTACAATTTCGTGGTCACTTGGAAAGGAAGGCTAATTCGGCCTCTAAAAAATCGGCTTTCTGCAGAGCGAAACAGTAATTCATGCCGGCACACCGCTTGCAACTTTACAATGCGCAAGTTGGGCCTCACATGGAATACAGTACTTATCTCTGCGCCGGCACGTCCCATTACCAGCTCCTTCCACTTGACCGCATCCAGAGTAGAGCGACTCGAATCGTCGACGACCGAGTTCTTTTTGATCTGCTCGATTCACTGACGCTGCGAAAGGATGTTACATCCCTTAGCATTTTCTATCGCATTTAACACGCGCATCGCTCTGAGGAATTGTTAGAATTAATTCCAACCGCCAAATTGCACGAACGAACATCTAGACAAAATTCACGATACCATTCCCACCATCTGGATTCTTGGCATTCTACCACTCTGAGCTTTACTTTCTTCCTCGTACTACCTCTTAGAGGAATTGTTTACTGGCTATTTATGTGTATCGATACGACTTAGAGACCTTGAGAGGAAAGAGATTTCTTCTTTCTTAAAGGCCGGCAACGCACCTGCAACTTCCCTGGCGTTGCAGTTGTTCATGGGCGGCGGTAGTCACTTACCATCAGGTGGGCCGCATGCACGTTTACAGTTTTGTAAGTGGGAGCGTTGACGGCCACTCACGCATGGAATTTAGTACGAAATTTCTTGAAAATTTTGCCACAATGCATCGCTTAACGAAAGGAAAACCTGCGTTCCTTGCTGCTTACCGCTGCTTACCACCTATTTCGATCGCATTAACAATTACGAAATATTAATCAATGCACAAGTGTTAATTTTTCGACTCTATCAAAAATAATCGAACACGGCGGCCACGGAGCAGGAGGAGCGAAGAGTAAACGATTCTGTGCGGGACAATCCAAGATTGTTTACGCGCAAGGGTTCAGATGCTTTGGCAATACCCCGAACGACTTTGCGTTGAATATTGATATCGTTGTTAAAACTGCATCCCTTTAAAATACAGTTGATGCAAGCATTGAAAGAAAACGATTTAATTTTAAGAAAAATTTCGTGGATACGTTGTTCGAGCCGTTTAGCAATTTCAATAACATTTTCTTTTCGGACGAAGCCCATTTCCACTTAAATGGGCATGGCAATAACAAAATTGCAGATTTTGGAGTAAGTAAACCCTTAAATAAACATCAAAGACCATTGCATTCTCCAAAAGTATCGGTTTGAATTTATGTACATTTTTCTGATGAATTATAAAATGTGAATTATAAAATGTTAATGAAAAATCCCATTTATTGTTTCATATAACATCAGTTCAATAATACAGTTCAGCGAACTGTACGAGTAGAAATACTTTGTGTTGAGCTCAAGTATCTGTCAATGTTTACAGATCCACATATTCTATGATTGTTTTGAAAAAATTGTGTAAGAAAATTTGCTTAAGCTTAATAAACAGAATAAATCTGTTGTCGTATGTGGAGACTTGCATCCCTACTTGCTATTACATTTAATACTATTATCTAATATGAGGTTGCTGATTGAATCTTCTTCTTCTTAAAGTGCCATCTTCTTTCGAAGGTCAGCGATCATTAAGGCAACTTGGATCTATGATGCCGCGGCTCTGAATAAGAAACGGGTGCTCTTTCCAAACCATTGGCGTAGGTTTTTCAGCCAAGATGTTCTTCTTCGACCCACACTTTGTTTTCCTTGGATCTTGCCCTGTATGATAAGTTGCAGTAGAACGTATTTTCGGTTTCTCATTATGTGGCCGAGATATATAAGCTTTCTTTTCTTTACTAAATATACAACTTCTAGTTTTTTCTTTATGCGACTTAGCACTGTTACGTTCTTTATTTTATCTCTCCAGGATATCCTTAACATTCTCCTGTATACCCACATTTCGAAGGCTTCAATCTTCTTAAAGCTCGATTCTGTGAGGGTCCATGCTTCAACGCCATACAAAAGAATGAAGAAAACGTACTCGTATCTGGATGTCCAGCTTTTTATTGCACAGAAGTGATTTAAGCTTAAAGAAAGCATTACGGGTTTGTTCTATGCGGCACCATATTTCAAGACTGTGGTCTCCCGTATCATCAACCCAGCATCCCAAATATTTGTATTTGCTAACTTTTTGTAGAGGCTGTCATTACATAGTAGAGAAGGGTTAGCAGGTGGTGTTTTACAAACTGTCATATATTTGGTTTTCCTGGTGTTGATACTGAGGCCATACGCTGAACTAACAGATTGAATTTCTTCTATTAGGAGCTGAAGTTCTTGCATTGTAGATGCAATAAGTACAGTGTCATCGGCATAACGGATATTGTTGATAATCTGACTATTCACTGTGATACCTACATCCACCCGATCCAAAGCTTCACGGAAAATCATCTCGGAGTAAATGTTGAAAAGAATTGGCGAGAGAATACATCCCTGCCGTATTCCACGTAAGATTTTCGAGTCATCTGTTAGTTTGCCCTCTATACGTACATTCGTCGATTGGTTCCAATATAGTCGTTTAATGCTGCTTATTGAATGAAACATAGTATATTCATACATTTATTTAAATCTGGTAGCACATCAACAATCCTATTTCTGTAGTGACAACTCTAAGTAAAACTTATGACAAAAAATCAAATGTTAAGTTTTTTAATGTAAATAAATTGCTCCACAAAAATCAGTTTGGTTTATTACAAGGGGTCGACCGACAACAAACGCCAGTGTTGACTGAATAAACATATTTTCTTTACGTGGAAGAATACTACAGATGCTTTGGAAATATTTTGGGATCCTTCCAAGACATTAACGCCATGAAAGTAACTAAAATAAACTATTCTAGCTGTCTCAAGATTCATGATACTAAAAATCTTTCTTAGAATTAAAATACTACGAGTACATACTAGCTATATATATATATATATATATATATATATATATATATAGCTAGTAGAGTATTCTCATTTAACAACACACCTTTATATCATTTGCTGTTGTGAATTTATATAAATTTCTTTTATTATATATAAACGTTGATTATGTATAGAGAGGTTACCTTTATATATATATATATATATATATATATATATATATATATATATATATATATATATAATGCACTGATTGTACAATCGCGTTTTCAAGTTTTGAGTTATACCTGACGAGAAGATGTGTTGTAATATCTCGAACGCTGCCCAGCCGAGTTCAATCCATCGATTGAACTCGCGGTCGAGGTTGGACTTACCTAGTCGGACTATTTGTCCTAAATAAACATACTCATCAACAACTTTGAGCTTTGTGCTCACATGCTCTTTGTATTGTCATTGAACATAGTAAACCTTCAGTGATTCTACCATAAGGACTATATCATCGGAAAATCGAAGGTGAGTGATGTACCTGCCATTGATGTTAATAACGTATCCTTTCCAATCCAGTAGACAGATTAAAATTACTTTATTTTGTTTATTCCCATAGCATAATGTCGTATGCGATCTTGCTAGTAACTAATGCAACTGACATCTAAACTATGAGAACAATTTATGACCTACGTCTGTAGGAATAATGAGGAATAAGGAAAAATGCATCATCATCATCATTACGGCCCCTCACAAGTCCACTGCTGAACATAGGTCTCCCTTAAGGAATGACACAAAGCACGGTCCAGTCTACGTGCTGTTTTCGAGAGTCATTACGAATCGTCTCGCACGCAGACTCGACGACTTCCAGCCTCCCGAACAAGCCAGTTTCCGAAAAGGCTTCAGTACCATAGACCACATACATACCCTGCGGCAGATTGTACAGAAGACCGCAGAGTACAATCTGCCACTTTGCATGGTGTATGTGGACTATGAGAAAGCCTTTGATTCCGTCGAAATTTGGGCGGTGCTACAGTCGCTTCAGCGGTGTCAAGTTGACTGTCGGTATATCGAAGTGCTGAAGTGTTTGTACAGTAGGGCTACGATGGCTATCCGAGTACAGAACCAGAGTTCGAATCCTATCGAACTGCAGAGAGGTGTAAGACAGGGTGACATTATATCCCCGAAACTCTTCACCGCTGCATTGGAAGACGTTTTCGAGCTACTGGACTGAAAAGGATACGGTATTAACATCAATGGCGAGTACATCACTCACCTTCGATTTGCCGATGATATAGTCCTTATGTCAGAATCCCTGGAGGACCTTAGCACTATGCTCAATGACCTCAATGGTGTCTCCCAACGGATAGGTCTTAAGATGAACATGGACAAAACAAAGATCATGTTTAATGTCCATGTCACACCTATGCCAGTAGTTGTTGGGAGCACTATGCTCGAAGTTGTTGACGAGTACGTTTACCTGGGACAAATAGTCCGACTAGGTAAGTCCAACTTCGACTGAGAGGTCAATCGACGGATTCAACTCGGCTGGGCAGCGTTCGGGAAATTACGACACATCTTCTCGTCAGGTATACCTCATTCTCGGAAAACTAAAAGTGTACAACCAGTGCGTGTTGCCAGTGATGGCTTACGGATCAGAGACGTGGTCCTTCACTGCTGGCCGTATGAGGACGCTCAAGGTCGCTCAGCGAGCTATGGAGAGGGCTATGCTCGGAGTTTCTCTGCGTGATAGACTCAGAAATGAGGATATCCGCAGTAAAACCAGAGTGACCGACATAGCCCAACGGATTAGTAAGCTGAAGTGGCAATGGGCCGGCCATATAGCTCGAAGAACCGATAACCGATGGGGAAGAAAGGTTCTCGAGTGGCAGCCTCGTACCAGTAGGCGTAGTGTAGGGCGACCCCCCACTAGATGGAGTGACGACCTGGTAAGACATGCAGGAAGTCGATGGATGCAGGTAGCTCAGGACCGCGCTTTGTGGCATTGCTTGGGGGAGGCCTATGTTCAGCAGTGGACTAGTGAAGGGCTGTAATGATGATGATGATGATGACGGTCCTGAGTCACCTGCATCCATCGACTTACTGCATGTCTTACCAGGTACTCCATTTAGTGGATGATCGCCCTACACTTCGCCTTCCAGTAAGAGGCTACCAATCTAGAACCTTTTTTCCCCATCAGTTGCCGGTTTTTCGAGCTATATGGCCAGCCTATTGCCACTTCAGTTTACTAACCCGTTGGGCTATGTCGATCACTCTGGTTCTACTGTGGATATACATACACATTTCTAAGTTATCACGCAGAGAAACCCCGAGCATAGTCCTCCATATAACTCTCTTAGGGACCTTGAGTTTCCTCATACGGCCAACAGTGAAGGTCATCCCAGATCCATAAGTCATCACTGGCAACACGCACTCGTTGTACAATATCGTTTTCAAGTTTTGAGGTGTATGTAACGAGAAGATGAGTCGTAATTTCCTGAACTCCGCCCAGCCGAATTGAATCCGTTGATTGACCTCTCGGTCGAAGTTGGACTTACCTAGTCGGACTATTTGTCACAGATAAACATACTCGTCAAAAACTTCGAGCTTAGTGCTTCCATCTATTCCATCCATTATTGGTTGTTCACGTTACACATGATCTTTGTTATGTTCATGTTCATCTTAAGACCCATACGTTGGGAGGCACTATTTAGGTCAGAGTCAGTGAGCACACTGCTTAGGTCCTCCAGCAATTCTAGCATAAGAACTATATGGTCGGCAAATCGAAATTGAGCGATGTACTTGCCATTGATGTTATTACCGAATCTTCCGTAATATCCATACAATCATCAATATTAATTTATTTACAAGTTGATATTAAAAGTATTGTGTGTTTATTCCCGTGGGCTGCCAACTCTTCTTGTGTTACCCATATCTGAATTCTGTGATCTTAGTGTTGTTTGCCTTTTTTACCTTTACAACTCATCTGCTGCTGATTCAGGACCTTAAAGACCGCGAGCTATATAAAAAAATGTGAAGATCATGACGATAGTAATGGTGGTTTATGATTTGATTTGTTACGAAACATCAGGACCCCTCAGTTGGATTATTGAGCGTTCTATGGCTGTCCAAGTGGGGAAGTGCCGACTCCCATCTCTGACTGTTTAGCTCGTGTCAATTGATGTCCTGGCCAGTTAGAACTGCACAGGTACGCGGTTGTACTGTGTGTACGCGGTGTGCGCTTGATTGGGCCGTGTCTGCCTACGGGTGCAATGCGTCCCATCTGCGGCCCCATTAGTTGTGTGACGTACCTTCGCTTAGGTTATCGTAAGCGAATGAAATTTATTATTAGAAAGTTTGATCCAATGTTAAGTACGTAAGAAAATAATTTAGTCACTCTCTTTAGGTAAGAAAAGCTCGCTCACAACTGCAGTTGCTGACTGTCTTCGATAATCACGTTTTTCATAAATAAAAAAATACGTGTGGTACTCGGTGACTGCCGCGGTAAAGCTATTGCATAGCATTTTTTATCAACTTATGCAATTATAATTATTTATTTATTTTATTTATGCCGTTAAGTCTTTGATATTAAATCAAGTTACACTTTTTGAGCGTGGTGACCAATAAGAAAACAAGTTTTTGAGAGAAGTTAATATTGTTTAAAATATTTTTAATATCTTACAATACACGTAGGTTATTCAGGAATTTTTATCATTGAGTTAGCAGCTAGTGTACACGCACACAAACACCGTGCCGAAGTCTGCCGAGTGCCGAAGTCAGCCGAACTAAAACGACGTTAGACGATGCACGGCTTTCAACGTCGGAGTGGGGAGCGTGAGGTTTTTTCGTTATGGAATTTCTGGATTCGGTCCCCGCGCTCAAGGCCCGCGATAGAAGCTATGCAATGGCTTAAAACTTTAACGTGCGACACCTTTGAATGTCGCGCCTCTAGACACGTGCCTAGTTTGCCTTTAGGATGATCCGCTACTGGTTTACATAAAAAATTGTTTAATACGTTATTTAAGACTAGTGAAGATATTTTACGTCATTCAAAATTAGTATTAAAATTAAAATAAGGTTTTACGTTATTTTATAACCATATTATCTCGAAGACGAAAATAGAAATTGATCGACAAGATCAGTAAATGGAGCTTTTCTTCTGCATTGTAGTAATGTTTAAAACTGAATTTTGCCAAAATATCGAAAAGTCGTCTTTTACGTTAGCACGGCAGTCATATTAACATAATTATACCTACAATACAAAATCAATAGTAAGTAGGTATGCAAAATCAAAAACTTTGAATTCATACATTATACATATCATATATTTGTTGGGAAGTTGAACGCTTTTATGTGTTTACTTTACAAATAGAGTTAGGTATTGTATTAAATTCATTATTCATAATTTTGTACACCAAATTACGAAATGCAAACAGGGTTACCCGAAAACCGAAAAACCGGTTTTTCGTCATTTTTGAATTATTTAAAAAACCCGAATATTTTTTTCACGGTTCCGGTTTTTCAAGTCTGTTTAATTATTTTCAAATGGCAGCACGTGTATGTCAAAAAGATGTATTTATTTTGATTTCCGACGGGGAATCTCCATATTTGTTGTATCTCTTGGCGCGTGGGAAATACCTAGTCAGTAGTCACCATTGTTATTGAAAAGACGTATATACGAGGGGCACACTGAAATTATCGGGATTAAAAAACCACATGTACGGTATAGCTAAATTGTATTTTATTGTTTTTCGAAGTATTCTCCGTTCAACTTAATGCATTTTTCCATTCGTGCAAACCAATCATTAAAACAATAATTCCAGTCTGAAGTAGATGTTGACAAAATGACTGATTTGTACGCTTTCACAGCTGCTTCGGGGTCTTCAAACTTCGTTGACCGCGTAATAAATCTTTCATTCTAGGGAATCTTCTTTCTAAGATATCGTTTGGACCTGAGTCCACCATTTACTAGAAAAAATCAGAGGATGGCTCATCAGGTCAACGTTTTCCTGCTTCAAAAAATCATTTGTCTTCCGAGCAGCCGAATGGGATCTCGCATTATCGTGACGTAAGATAATGCTACGTTTCGGTTTATGTTTTCGGAGTTCGGCTATCATTTCTGGCACACAAACCGTGATATACCACTCAGCGGTAACCGTTCTGCGTTCCTGTAAAGGACTACGTGTGTAGTAAATTAAGGGCAATCCTAGCGAAATTTTATATTATTCGTAATAAAGTTCCATTTAAAATTCTTCTAAGCCTATATAATGCTCTAGTGGAATCGATAGTATCGTATGGTCTTAGTAGTTATGGACGAACTTTCCGCACTTACCCAGGTAAAATTTACAGCTTACAAATAAGAATTTTAAAATCTATATTGCCTCAACACATTAAGGACAAATATCGAAATGATTACTTATACCTTTTCACGTACTGCAAAGTTTTACCCATACATAAAAAGGTGAAATATATGATTTTAAAAGAATGTTATGAATACTCGATGTACCCAACCCCAAGGGAACGCATTTATAGCACTAGAAATAAAACACCTTATTCACCAATTAGAACTAATAATTACTACGGTAAGAGAACACGTAAATTTCTAATACCATACATATTAAATTCTTTACCTACGGAGATAAGAAGCCAGCTAACCGCACAAAACTTGAAAACAAAACTTAAACATTTTTTCGCATAATATAATAGATACTTTTTTGAATTCTTATTCAAAAAAGTATCTATATATATTATTCCAATGAGAATCATAACGAGCTATATCTATCTATGCCAATAATTGTTAAATTGGACAAATAAACAAAAAGTGTTACAAAATAAAATACATGAAAAAAACATATTCCGTAAAAATACACTCCGTGTGTACGCGCATAAGATAGTGCAGTATATCGGATAAGCGAACAATTGAAGACAACAATCACGTTTTTACTTCACTAGTCCTGGTAAACAATACCAAAAACTACTTTCTCCACAAAAAAAAATTGTTTAAGAGATACATATTATAGATTTTATATAAATTTTTATGCCAAATTTTTTTTTTAATAATTTGTAGCACAATTATTTTATAGTACTTTATATTTAGTTTAAGTAAAAGTTAATTCCAATGTCATTTAAATAATAAGCTTAAGTAAATTAATGTATAATTAAGAGCAAACTGTGCAGCAAGAAACAGATAGTGCTGAGCGACACAGGACCGCGTCGGAACTCGGCATACTAACGGTATATTGCCGTTTGACTCGGTGCTTCGACATCATAAATCGAAGCAAGTTCGCCGAGACATTTATCTTGAGATAAGCCGCGACGAAAATTGTGATTAATTATGGCACGGAAATGTTCACGTCCATATCTAATAACGACGCGTCAACTTTAAGCCAACATACATAGTTTTTGTTTTTAAACATTTTTTTAAATTTTTTGAATGTCATTAAGATTTTAAGAGGCCAGTATTCAAATTCTAAAAAAGGTTTTATTGTAACTCATCCCAAATATTCTATTCCCGATCATTTCAGTGTGCCCTAGTAAAAGTTTGTATAGACTGTAACTGTGTCGTAGTCTAGTATCTTAGTAGATTTAAACTGTTTTAAATAGTTAAGTGAAGGGGCTTAGTGAATTTGTCGTGAAGTTCAGTTATTGAAGTTTAGTATAAGTATTTGAAATTAATAGTATATACATAGGTTAGTTAATTAGTTATACACGGCGATACATCAAGCGTAATGCCCATGCACTCCCCGTTGCTACAATTGGGGCGAGCTTAGAACAAACTGTCAAGCCTTCACGGCAGTCTGAATTTTGAACTGCAGACAGCTTTAAGAAAGAGAAAAGGTGAGATATACCTTTTAATACAAGTTGTTCTGAAATATTTAGACGACGCTCAAGAATTTTTGGATGATATTGACAGTGATTCTATATTTAAAAAATCAACCGCAGATTTCATAAAATCTATTGTAATGAAAATGGTCACTGACGATGACGACACTTTGACAGAACATCAGAAGTTGAACACTGCTTCTTTAACTCCCACTTTCAAAAGTTTCAAAGAGAAGCTTTTGCATGCTTTGAACCCAACAAGGCTGCGCTAAATTTAGAAACCAAAAAATGGTGTTATGTAAAATGGCATTACAAGAGAATGGCGGTGAACGCGGGAGTTTAAAAAAAAAAGCATACAAAGCTCTCACCACGATCAAGCCCACAAGTGTCGAATCATAACGTGCATTTTCGTCAGCTGGTTATTTCTGCAACAAAATACGTTCTCGTCTTAATGATTCTACTCTTGACGCTTTACTTTTCTTAAGATCTCATTTTCTTACTAAAACGTTTAAGGGTCCGCATACAAATGTAATGTATAATAACATGTTAGGTCAGATTCAAACTTTGAAGATATATTGTGATGACAAATCAATGTCTGTAATTGGTCTTCAAAGTACTAAAATTAAGCGGAACAAAATAAAAGCAAGCTGAAACTTTTCATACTAATCTAATTAAGTTAACAGCCTTTTATTTTGTTTTGTTTAAATTTATACCGGTAAAAACAAATAACAGACATCGATGTTCATTCGTCTTGTCAATATATTTAAAAAACTTTTCTTTAAACTTTTTCTTTAATGAATTTCTGCATTTTCATTAAAATTTTGAATATGTATTTCCTTTAATAGGTGCGTGTATATTTAATAATTGAAAAGATAAGCCTGAATTTCATATTCAGTTTAACAATATAATTTATACAAAGAATAGAAAATCTTATTTTTAAACCGGTTTCACCAAAAAGCGGGATTTTGTTATAAGAAATCGGTAAAAAAAAACCGGGTTTTGATTGGGTCGGTTTTGCATTCCCTACACCAAATAGATACGAATCGTAATAAAGCATAAAGCGACATGAGAGTGGTGAAGCAATATCTTATAATATTTTTAGGTTATGTGATTTATTGGTTCACAAACATCTCTTAAATGTTGATCTCGACCGTGATCACGTTTCTATTCTGACAAAAACTTTTATCCCTTAAGCCACAGAAGGTCAAAACGCTCGTTTAGTAAATGTTTTCTATGAATAATCTTTATCTTGTAATCTCGTCCGTTAACTGACATCTATAAGAATAATGCTAAACCTACTTGGTAGGCCAAAATAAAATTAGTACGTTCTTTTAGTCATAGATGGCGCTTTACGCTAGTATTGTGTGAGAGCGTGGTCTTACCCCGGTCGAGCCGATCCATTCGTGCTACAACTATACTAATAATTTAACTGTAGCTGGCTCTACCACCTGTAAAAAAAAGTTATCTTAAGCTAAGATTTATCATCATTATCATCATCATTACACCACAATACAAGTTCATGACGAACATAGGCCTCCCTCTAAGAAAGTTCGTGCTACAGTCATCATAACATAAATTGTCACCTGCATCCATCGACACGCATTCATAGTTTAAAAATGTACCAATAAGTTTGATCCAATGACAAAAACCCTTATCCCCTAACCCCTAAGCCCCAGAACGTCAAACTGCACGTTTAGTAAATGTTTTCTATGAATAATCTTTATCTCGTAGTCTCGTGCGTTGACTGACATCTATAATAATAATGCTAAACCTACTTGGTTGGCTAAAATAAAATTAGTATGCTCTGTTAGTCCTAGATGGCGGTATATTAAAGAAGCGGTACAGTAAAACTTTAATGTACTGCCTCTAGCGCCATCTTCAATTAAAAGTGGATCTAAGTTTATAGACATATCTTAGTTTAAATGTTTATTGTCATTATTTTATTATTTTATTTTTATTTTGTTTCATAGTTTATTTAGGTACGCGAACACTACACATTGATTAATACCAGATACTATAACGGATTTTATCTCGTTTAATTTTTTTAATACCTTACGTTTCGAGTGCTTTCCAGCACCTATGGTCACGGCGGGCTGAGGTGACTGACGTCCCGATGTCAATGTTAACCCGGAGTGCCATCAGCTTTTTAATTACTGTTTTTGGTTCGATCTACGCAGAATGACCTTACTGTGTTCTAAAGTCTTGCAGTGGTATGCTTGGGTTTAGTTTTAATTTTATTAATTATAGGGTCCCAACCAGGTGGTTGTACCCAGCCTCCTTCTCTATTGAAATTAGGATGTTTTTTTTTAATTACAATAGCCTTACGTATCATCCTTGGTAAAAATCAATGTTCTGGTGATAATGGCCTGATAGCCATTTGTAAAAAAAAAGAAAAAAGGCTTATATATCTCTTATCTTTAAATCGTGTCACAATCGTGTGACACTGTTTATTAACGACAAAAATAAATGAGGGAGTGCTGTGGTTGTTAATGTGATTAAATACTCTTTTTTAAGGTTATTATTCTTAGTATTTCTCTTCAAGAGCCGACTTTATTATATTTATATTTTATAGAATAACAGTACTAAAAGAGCATACAGTTTACCTCATGCTGAGTGGATGCTGTGGCCATAGAACCTGACACTGCATCATCTCTGTACATCATAAGTTTCTCTTCCCAACGTCCCCATTCATGCCGACCCGTTCGTGCTGCAGCCATAAAATATCTAACGCTTGGCTTTACCGCGTACAAAATTCTAATACAGCCCTGACATTAATTTTCTTACTTGGTTTATTTAGACTGATAGGTTAAAGGGGGTTGAATTTTTTGACAAGAGCACGTGATATACGTTAAAAATGTAATAATTATTTTGCAATTAAAAATTTTACTGTTGCCGACATACTAGTTATAATACTTCATTCTTAGAATGATGACTCGTAGTTTTGTGACCTTAATTTGGTTGAAACCAATCTTGTTAGACTTGAGCAGAGTAGACAACGTCGACGTTTTTGGTGCTATATTACTACCCCATCTGATACTAAGTCTTTATGTCAAATTACATTCAAGGCCAATTTTATTTACCATCTAGGGCTACATCACTACTTGGGTATTGTTACGCTGGGATTGTATTCAAGCATTATAATAAGTTTAAAAAATCTAACCTTTGATTAAGTATATTATTAAACTTGGGACTAATAACTTTGAAAAGTCTGGTACTGTGGCGATTACTGTCACAATATTAAAAGCTTCGATGGACAGTACCAAAGTATAATCCCACAAGTGGCACTTGCGTAATCGGTGTTATTTTTTTTGTTTCATGACCTTTCTGAGGCAATATTCTATCGACTAGTGTATTGGTATTGGCATTATATTGACTAGTAAAAGATTTTTTTTTCAAACCAATAATTAACATAATACTTGACCACGACGAATCCCACAACTACAAAATTCAGTTCACTCTCCGGCGTAAAATAACGTTTATGTTACTAATGCAATGATACGTCGGTATACCTATCACGTTACACCGCATCTCCGTGCACAGCATCTGTCATTTACTGCCGCGATCTCAATTCGTGGTTATTTTTATTTGAAATTAATCCAAATTGAATGTGATTTTTGGCATAAACATTTTTGCTTACAAATCAACCCTTACGAATGTGTGCGTGCGCAATAAAATCAGTTAAAATAATACGCTTATTACGCATTTTGAAATTAAAAGATAATAAGGACAAAATGTTTATTTTTTTACTTAATTTTTCTTCACCATTTGCGTATATTACTTTTTCTAAACACTCTGTGCAAATTTGGCCGGTTATTGCAAAATAACCCTGTATAGGCTTAGGCTTTTAGCGCAAGAATAAGTCATTAGAGAAGTAAAAACATGTTTTGAGGATAATATAAAACAAATCTGTAAAACCCAAGAGTGAATAATGAGGTTATTATGAAAAGAAAACCGAAAAGAGTTCGATCGGGTAAGTGTGGTTTTGGCAATTTTTAATTGAATTTTATAATTAATAACTTATGTGCGATCATTTTAAGCTATTTATTGTTTTATACAGTTAGGTTATAGTGCGAAACTTATTCTAATTTTATTTATTTTAGTGAAAATAATATATTTTCCATGCAATTATTCGCATTAGCAGTTTCATAGTTTTACGTGGTAAAGTTTTTTGTGATTCAAAAAGTATATGGTAGTTGACTGAGTGGAAGTTACGTGGTTATTCATCGGAAATAATATCTTATCCGCAAATATAGTGGTAGTAACTAACTTTTATATCAGCATAACCAGAACATTTAATAAGTTAATTAAATGAAGTAAATAAATTAAGCGAACATTTAATCACAACTGATTACGTTTTTTTTCCTGTCTCGTTGGTCTAGTGGTCAATTGTTTCGATTCTAATGTCGGGCTAAAATCGATTATTGGGTTTTCAGTAAAGAAATTCTTAGTTGTAGCCCGGAGTCTGGTCACAAAAGTAGCTGAAAAATGAACCTCTTATACAGCTACAGATCTTCAAAAGTAGCTGAAAATATATTCAACTACATTTGAAGACAAAAGTTCCATACATATACATATATAGTTTTACTTATTATACAAGTTATATATTCTATATATCTATAATTGATAAAAAATAAGGACAGTAAAACTATTGCAGGGCCGCAAAACAATACGATAGCAAAAGAAACAAGTAACTTTATCAAAAAGTAGAGTTTAATGATCCTATTGAAGTTGTATTTCAGAATATTCTGCAATTATATATTATATAATCATGGTTAAATAAGGCGATTCACACGACTAAGCAGTGTTTTATGCTAAAATGAGTTTGTAAAATAAGAAACTTCAGCTTTATATACTAATAGAAATATGTCTAATTACAAAAAGATATTTAATGTTAAAAACAGTACCTAATCATAAAACTTAAAGATCCAAAATAAAAAAGAGAAAACAGATTCTATAGATAAAAATTACTATAAGAAACGTTGATGATACTATTTGTAGATAACAATGTAGATATAAAATATTAAGAATTTTTTGTAAAGGGCTATCATAAAATCAGTTCTTACTGAGCGTCTACATTGCGAAATGAGTAGCTATACTAATTTTTAAGTCCACCGGATGTATACTTTTAGAGATATCGTGATGAGTATATATACATCCTGGATAGAATATCGCAGCTTTTTCAAATAATTTTACCCAAGAGATCTATGAGATTCTGAAAATAATAAAGAAAAGCATTGTAGCTTACTATTTTATTAGTTAAAAGTTATATTTTTCATGTATGATTATTGTGATCCTACAATTTTATAATCGAAGTATAATCGAAACCACTTTATATTCTTTATTCTGAAGTGATAAAACAACTAATAAGATATGTGAAAATTGTAATAACACCTAAATTATACTTCCTCATAAAAATTATTAATAAAAACATCTTATGCCAAGCTACGAGTATATAACATGTCAGAATTATTGTTAAATATTATTTTAAATAATAAATAAATTTGGAAATATTTGTGACAATTATTTGCAGAAATTATAAATAATGTTCAGAAAATAATGTCATAATTTTACTTTTATAACTTAACATTTACTTGAAATGCATTAAAATTTAATATATCAACTATTGTTAAAATATGCTACAGCTTATCAATGCAAATTTTAGTATTTGTTGGACAGAAGATTTGGAAAAATATAGTATCCGACGAATTATTGTTTTTCAGACGTATAAGGGTCACACGTAGGTGATAAATAATATATTAAATCTAAGCAGCATGTAAATTTCAGCTTCGTAGCTTAAATATTGTCGTTTTGATGTTTACATAGGTTGTTTTTGGATTTATTTCATTGCATCTTCTGTTAATATTTAATTTCGTTACATACAATAAATAAAAAAGACAAAAAAGAATTACTTTTTATAAGCAGTCATCACAACCATAATTCTCAAAGAGATGATAAAAAGACATAGAAAAACTGCCTTTAAAAAAGATGCCAACAACTGTCAATTTCGTGTGGGTATAGTGAAAGTTGACCGCGTAATTTTGATCTATTTATGTACTGCACGTATCACGCAACGTACAACAGAAATTAAAGTTAACAATCAATTCCATGTACAATTAAGAATATAGTCGCTTATAGTAGCATTCCATTATGAAAGTGAAAGTATGAAGGTACCTAAAAGTTAAGTTTCAGTAATGTTAAAATATAAAACATCATCATCATTACAGCCTATACCAGTCCACTGCTGAACGTGGGTCGTATAATGGTGATATTATTTGCCTTAAATGCCACGCTCAGCATCGTTGTGATGAGTTGGTAGCCGCTGTTTTTTTTTTTAAATTATTTTGAGTTATTACCACGAAGAAGTACTTCTGTTTCAATTTCCCTCTGTTGCCTCTAAGACATGACGTGGGGTAGTGGATATTCATAATCCACCTCCACACTCCATACTCTAAAAAAAATTGTACCGACTTGTAGAGATAACTAGATAGTTTGTAGTATGGAACCGTCTGTATACGCGAATATTTACTGACTCACTATACTCACGTAGAACTGTATAGAATATTTAAGGCTGCGCTTCCTATAGAAAAGAGATATTCCGTTGTTCGTATGAGAAAGTGTACGATCAACAATCAACTGCTTACCGAGTTTTATAGAGAAGTAGGTGTTCGGTTTGTCACATGTATTTAATTTAGAACTGCGAATTGAGTAGTGTTTTGTGATGGAGGTGAAAGTATGAAGGTAACATAGTATTATCCATTACAGGCTATAAAAGTCCACTGATAAACATAAGTCCTCCCATAGATTACCGCATATTATGGAGAATTTTGCCATAGTTACCATAGTTATTATCAGGAGAGTTTTTTCTATTCGATATTGCCCATCTTCTGTTTTAGTCTCTTCATGTTGCCTCTTACGACACTACTATGAGTCTGTAGGTGGTGGTGGTAGGAGGGTGACTATATGTATTGTGGATATTCTTATAACACTAGACGCTTTTTCATATTCGTCACGCCTTATTTATTTTATTTTTTTATTTATTCTTTATTGAAATCCTTAAAACAAAAGAATACAAATTCGGACTTAATGCCTTGAGGCATTCTCTACCAGTCAACCCACGGAGTGGTGAAAATTTGACGTAGGTGTGGCATTATGGAATAAAAGAACATAAAACTAATGATAATTAACTACATAGTATATACATATTACTAATAAGTAAAATACACATATATGATCTATACATACAAATCTTCAAATATATAAATACATGCACATTTGTTTTACGTGGTAGAGCCACGCCGCAGCTATATTATAGTTGTAACACGAATGTGAAAACAAATATACATATATAAATACATACATAATTAGTACATACAAATGACTATAAATATATACGTCTGTTTAGCAATACATATTAAATGGATTAGTCATGTAAAATACGTTGTCTTTAATAGATGTTTACGCAGCAACTATTTAAAAGCTTATTTATTGGGTACTTTTCTGATATCATTGGGATCTGATGTCACGCTTCACAGGTGGATCTGCAACTGCAGTAAAAGAAAAAGTGTTTACAACCACACTTTTTATTTTGATTTGTTATCTGGAAAGTGCTGCTGCCCATTATCTTTTAGTATGTGTGTGTCTATTCCCTATGCCGCCTCTTACAATACCCACTGGTAGATATGGGGTAATGGATTCCCTTTCGACACCACTACACTGGATTAAAATACAACAAAATAACCTGTAAATTGCAAAATTTAGATGCTAATTTACTATAGGTCACATTTTTGTGAAATAGCAACTAACTTCTAATATAGCAAAAAATTATAATGATGAATATAATTTATAGGAATATTTGTTAGGGTCGACCGATAGTCAATTGGTAGCGTCTTTAAGGATAATTTATAGCCGTTTAATATACACCCAACCCGCAGTGATTTGATTTTTGATGTAGCGTTTTTTACTTGTAATAACGCCAAGGATCGCGTGTCGCGTGCTTCTGGCGTCTTTTTTTCGGTTTAAGTTTTTGGGGGTGCTTCACAAAAAATTAACTGGCCAGTGACTACCGGAATATAATTTTTGATAATTTGATAAATTATATGCTTTATCATTTGAGAATCAGTCGGTAAATATGGGTTTGTTAGTAAGGTCGTCCAGATATTTAATATTAGGTATGTACTGCGAATCTCCTATTGCTCGACCGTACTTTATACATATACTCAAATAATATTAAAATATACTCAATTTATACAGAGTAAAAAATCAACGTAAAATATGTTATTATTAATTTTTTCTTTTAATTTTATTATTCATGAGAAGTTTTTAATTTTATTAATTATGCCAGCTAGACTTTTTTAAGCTCTACGTGTCTGTGTATTGCAAGAAAAATAAAATATCAAATTTAGTTTTTATGCTATTTATTGGCATAAATAAAGTTACGTCAGCAGTAAATCTGTGTATCAAATTATATAAATTACAAATAATCACACAAATAATAGCAACAATTTGGCTATTTTTAAACTTAATTAATGTTTATGATAATAATGGCCAGTCATGACGCGCCCGATTGCGGACGCTTGGCGGCGCGGGCACAACGAAATTGCGCGGTCGCGCGCGCCTCGTCTCACCGCGAAACCTGACCCGTGAGCTGCTTGGGTCATTATTCTTTGCACATTGTTCTAAATAACGACCAGTATCCATTTCAAATTCACCTAGTTCAATACTTTAGGCTAATATCAATCTGTCAATTGTCTAAGCCTTGTAATTGCCTAAGCCTTGTAATTGTCTAAGTTTTTTCATATTTTATTTAGTTGCCTCACGATGTACCGATGAGAATTGATTTTTACATACAAAAATCTATTTAAAACACGCTTTTGTATGGCCAATAAGCCATAGGCTTACATCTGGATCTGTCAGTAGATCAGGTCCATGGTACCATATTATTGCATTGTCATCGAAGTTATAAGTGCATACTTACCACGCCATCAAGTGCTTCGAAAATTGATTACGTATACATTCTTTAACCGGAAAGACATACTAAGAAAGCAAATATAAAATGAAATAAAATTTCATTTATGATATATTCATACTATAGTACGTGAGGTTAATTGTGATATAATAAAAGTGTGATACGATAGCTCTCTTCATCAGTCAATCAAAAAATAAAAGGTCAAAAAGACGCTGCTTTATCGATGTCATTTTGACAGTTGACATTATAGTAAATATTTTAGTCGATTTTAGTATTGTGTAGGGTAGTTAGTTTTTTTTATGTTGATTTCGGAGTTTGTATGTTATTTTTTCTTAATATGTCTTATAAAGTTTAAAATATATGGGTTCATAAAATCCTAACTGCCCTTGTAGACATTCTACTTACGATTTTTTGACTTTTTAAAGTACCTACGGCATAATATACAGCACGCTGATACAATAGAATAGTGATTTTCTCGCAGCTTTTAAATATGTTTGAACGTATTTTTGAAAACTAAAGGACTTATTAAAATAATTTAATCTTTTAGAACTGAGTAAAACAACTTATCTTTCTCTCGCCCGTTTGAGTGATGGAATGTTATATGCTCATGTGATCACGTTACGAGGCGCCCGTTGCGCCCAGTAGCTATGCCCAGGTCGGGGATTTTTTGTCTCTCCTCTGACAGATCGAATTAAAATAAACGCTACGATAAGGCGTCTTACAATATTATCATCCTGTATTTAGTTACGTGAGCGTGTGACGTGCAGTGGGAACTCGGTAGGTGGGAGCCGACCGCTTTTGTACAGCTCCATTTTTTTATTGTTCCAATAAACGGGCTCCATTGTTTAACATTATTTAGTTACCAACTACACCACAACTACAACCTATTTTTGCCTAGTCACTTCTATAATCCGAGTACTAATTGTATGAGACTTTGAAAGTTTCGAAAATGGCGGCGTCCATTATTTATGGATTTCAAATAATTGGTTTCGTTCGTTCGTTCTCTCGTTCCACTTCCACTATCACGAGAATTAAATACTGGCAGTGGCCCGAAATTTTACTCGAGGTGCCCCCAATAGATGGCAATATAACGTATGTATATATGTATATGACTAAGAAAAGAACCCTAACAGGCGACGGGAAGCAGATCCAAGGTGTGAGACATCTGGTATTAAGATCACCAATTCATCTACTAGGCGTAACGATAAAAACGGCATATCCTTCTTATACCTAGGGGCCGTCCATTAATCACTTGATGTTTTTTAATTTTTTAATTCTCCCTCCTTCTTGGTGATACGTGGTGAGGTTTCAGACTAACCCCCCCCCCCTCCCTGATAATCACGTATATTTTTTGTACCTACAAAGAATCTTAAATTGTTTAGAATATTATGTTTAAATACATGTATAAAGTACAACCTAGTTTTATTCTAAAATTAAGAACCATGATAAAATGTCTAGACAGAAAGGTTGCAGGTTGTTTTTGACTGGCATAAATTAATATTAAAGGAATGGTGTAATTATGCGAAATATATTGTACTAGATGAATATATTTATTGTAAATTGTCGTTGGACCACGGATTAGCAAGACTTTCTTCAACACTAACAACCGGATAAGCATCTTGCAAGGCAGTTGTTGGTACTGTGCTTTTGTTGAAGATCAGCTTCGGTTTCATCAAGCCACTCGGCGTCATTTTCGCGCAATACGCAGAGAATCTCTCTCGATCTACCGGTCGATCGTCACGTGAGGATGTGTGAAGGACATACATATATTATTATTTATTATTGCTCGGATTAGGTTCATGCTTGTGACATGAATTTTCATGTACACAGGCGAGTCAAGGTCACACTACACGCCGCTTTTCGGTTTATAAAACGCGTGTTGGACGAAAAAATAAATACACGTGATAATCTTACTACACCCCCTCCCCCTCGTGATATTTCGTGATTTTGCCACGCCCTCCCTCCCCTTTCGAGCCACAGGTGATCAATGGACGGCCCCCTAACAGGAGATGATATGAACATATTTGGGGCGCTATAAATACTGTAATGCCCCGTATAATGACTGAAGGTGAGCTGGGATCAGAAATCCTGAAGTTGGCTTCATCTGTGATTCAAACTTAAGAACTGCGATTCGCTCGTCAGGCACCCCCTGCGCGTGCCTGATGAGCACATCTCAGTCCCCGTGACCATGGGTGCTGTAAAGCACCCGAAACGTCAGGAATTAAAAATAAGTTAAAGTAGTTAATTAAACGCGATAAAATTTGTAAATATAGTTTTATTCAATAGTATTTTATTATTATATAAATGTTGTAGCTAATAGAGATCTGTAACTGTTAACACAATGTAACAAATCTAAGACTAATAAAAAATGCGGTTGCGTGATATAGATCTTTAGCAGGCAACAATACGACTGCTAATGAGCTATATTATACTTCTAAGATCAATACTGGATGTAGAAACTTCCAAAAGCGAGGGTAGAAGGCATTCATTTTTAATGTTTGTTATTTTTTAGGGTCAGTCCGTTCTCACCAGGCTGGGTGGGCGGGTTGGTGAACACAAGGCCGGTACCACATGCGATAATAATACTGTTCCTTATCAGTACTCTGGCAGTTTTGGGCTTTTTTACATTTATTGTGGCATTGGATATCAGGATTACAGCCAAAAAGTAACACATCAAACGCTGTAATATATTTAAAAAAAACATGTAAGTTTGGTAATGAATTTCTTCACAATGATGATGCAATGAATTAAAAACTTAAATTCAAATGAAAATAAAGTTTATACATCACATTACTATGATTTCAGGAGATTTTGGCCTCGAGCTTGTGCTAGAAGACAGTAAAATGATGATTAGTAATCTAAAGTGCTTTAGCCACAGATTGTGGCTTTAGCAGACGAAATAGTCTAAGGTTTATATCACCATCAGAGAGAGATCAGACTTGTTCGTTCTATTTCGACTAATTCTTCACAAAATATACTATAGTACCTACTTATGTACAATTGTAAATATACCGTAATATTCAAAAAAACTTTCGATAACACGGAAAACCAGTGGTTCTAACTAATGCTCCTTTTTACTCAGTAGTAACGTGAGGCATTTTAGTTCACGTAATTGCATCTTGATTTTTAATCAGGGACAGATGTATGACTTGTAAGCCACAGCATACTTTTATTATCAGGTAGACTGTGTGCACGTTTGTCAATTTGTCATCTACTTTTATTAAAAAAAATAAACACTGAGGGGCCGCTGAACGCGTGTATCTATGTTTTATGTTCCACAACTTTACTTATACGATTTTATGTACATTTGTGACCAACAAAGCACAACCCCTTGTGAAACGTTTGGTAAGACAAACCGAGAGCATTCACGCGTAGCAGCTACTGACTTAAAGGTTCTCCTTTTTTCCGCCAAACCGTTACAAATTACCAGATGGTCGTTTTTTTGTTTCGATACACCTATTTCACATTAATTATGAGTGACTTTTGTTATAAATGAATAGGTAGAAGTAGCTAAGAACTTGAGGAGGCGTGTATATGGGAAAAGGATAACTCAAATACACAACATTATGTGCAATTAGATAGGAAAATTTAAAAAATAAAAATAAACAATGAGTAACATGTTGATCGTCTTAAAATTTTATACTGAACAAGATAGTTAACAGAATTTGATCTCTGCCGCCACCAATACAACTGGTAATTGCAATTTAATATGCTGTTTTTCGACTTGTTCGGTGGTGATTAAAAATATCATGATGACGCTTACTTACATCTAAGAAATTAAAGTATTTTTTATAGAATAAGGGTGACAAACGAGCATACAATCCACCTGATAGTAAGTGGACTCTGTGGTCCATAGGCATCTACATTTTTATCCTCGATTAAGAATCAAAACGCAGATGAGATGTCACCCCTGAGGACTAAGATGCAATGCCTCGTTTCCAGTAAAAAAGGGTTATCGGATCTCTACACTCACCATACGAAACACAGCAGCACTTAGCTGCTATTTTACGCTGGTATTTTGTGAGAGCGTGGTCCTTCCCTGATCGAGCCGACCTATTCGTGCTACTACCATAATATGGGCTCTACCAAGTATAAAGTATTTATTATGAGAACATAAGGAATGGGGTTTGCTACCATGCATTTGAGCAGTTCTCCTTTTTTAATTTGTTAAATTTAATTAATTATTAATCATTCAATACGCTAACAAAATAAATGTTTTGTTTTGTTCTTTATAATCATGCCAACGCGACTTACTGCAGTACTGCAACGCGAACTAACTTACTACATTTATATTTATTACTTCATATGACTAAGTAGCATTCTCTTACCTGTTTCTGTCGCACAACAGGAGTACATTGAGTTTTGTATTCCGATATGACGGGAAGGAGCCTACTTATAGGCTGTGAGGCATATTGATCTTCAAGAACATTTTAAGCCTGTTTAGTTCGAAGCTGAATGCTAGTATCCATGGGCTATAGTATAATAATAATCGTTCACGGCGGCGACTCCGTTACTGAACCTTTCGCACAGGACAGGATTATAGTGCAAGGATGTGCGTAAAATTGACTTATTTATGTATGCGTAAGCACTCTCTATTCCTTCACTCTCATAGAACGATGAGACGGGCATACGACAGACCTCCAGGACCAACGGCTTTACGTGCTTTTCGAAGCTCCTCCTTCTTGACTCCGAGCTGCATGGCACATTATTGACCTAATAGGTTATACAATTAAATATGACAAACATTTAGAAACAGAACGTTAACGATTACCTCAATATCAATTATCATAAACCATGTATGCGTTAGTAGTTTATAAAATTCATGCTTGATAAAATTTTGATTAGTTAGATCCTGCATATTTTCTGGGACTTTGTTGTAAAAGCGTATTCAATTTACGTTGCACCATGAAGGAATTAGTGACTCCTTGAAGTTGAATATCTGGTGTAACTAGCTTGTGCTCATTGAAAATATTTACAAAATGTGCATCTCTTTTTTTTAATAATTTTTTTTAATTTTTGTAAATTCCTTAACATATTTATTTCTTAGAATTTTTCTCTAAGACACTACATTGTACTTAGGTAATAAGTTGCTCAAAAAGCCATTTTTTGCGGTTTGTTGTTATATGTTAGTGAAAATGGAAATAACATCAGGAAACAATTGAACTATGTGCCATGTCTGGTGCTTAAAAGAATTAGCTTATTAAGCCATATTATTTATTAATACGTGGTATAGCCACGCTGCAGCTATAAAATGGTTAGGTATAGCACGAATGAGTCGGCTCGGCCGGAGGAGGACTACGCTGCTGTGTTTCGTATAGTGACTGTAGAGAACCGGAGACCCGTTTTACTGGAGAAGAGTCATTCCATCTTAGTCCTCGGGGGTGACAACGCATCTGCATTTTGATTCTTCGAGGTTAAATTTAGATGTCTATTTACCACAGCAATCACTTACCATCAGGTGGACTGTGTGCTCTTTTATGACCCTTATTCTATAAAAAAAATCTATAGTTGCATGGTATGTGCGCCAAATTTATAAGTGGATGAAAATTCACTTAGACCATTCTAATATCTAACTCCCAATTCGATAGTGAAAGGGTTAATAATCAATGAATATCTCGATTACTATTGCAAGCTACTGGGCACTTTGAACGTACAACTAAAGAACAAAATTTACGCAACGAAATCTCGGAGAGACGGCGAGGCCAACTCATAATGATTGTTTTGTTTCACCAAGAAAACGCCGCGTCTCACAAGTCCGCTGTTGCGATAGCTGCAATTCGAGATGCTGGACTTGAATTACTTGAACATCCTTCATGTTCGCCAGACCTTGCATCTAGTCCAAACAAAATTAAATTACATAAATTTCATTTTAAATTAATAATTTTGAAATAAATTTGTATACTATTGCGTCCGTCAATGAATTGTTTCTGTCTATCCTTCTTACCTTAAGTAGTGATTTTTATTTGTTTCCGTTATTGAAAAATTTTGCGCAGGGTCAGAGATTTGAAAATGATGAAACAGTAATCTCTACAGAAAATAAAATCAGTACAGAAAATATGAAGTGCTAAAGATAAAATTCTTTAGAAAGGGAATCTTAAGCTAAGAAACGATAAATTAAAAAAAGAGTAAATCCGGTGCTTAGGCATGATGTATGGAATAATTAAAGTCCCCGACTTCAGTAGCAATTGTGCGCAATTATTTTAAAAATGATTTGAGTTCTTTAAAGTCGGACTTAATTTTAATTTCTTAACCCGTTTGAGTAACTAAGAAATATTATAAGCTCATGGTGACTACTAGAACCATAAATTTTTTTTTATAGGATAGGGTGACAAACGAGCACACAGTCCACCTTGAGGCCAGACCAATTGAGGATAGATGTAGGTGTCTATGGGCCACAGCAACCACTTACCAACTATTCCGAAGACGTTTGGTAGAAGAAAAATTGCACGGTAGGATAGCAAGAAAGGTACCCATGTTGAAACTTTGCCACAGGCAAGCCCGGCTTGCATTTGCGAGAAAGTATGGCAAACTGAACTGTGCGACAGTGGAAAAATATATTTTTTTCTGACGAGATTAAAATAAACAGAGTATGTTCTGATGGAAAATGATATGGACGACATCCCCCGAATACAGCATTCAACCCTAAGTACACGACAGTTACATTAAAGCACGGTGGTGGAAAATGTGAAAATCTGGGGGTGCTTTTCTAGACATGGTGTTGGACCTGTAAAGTTGATAGAAGGTAACATGGATCAGTTCCAATACAAAAATATACTGGAAGAAACAATGTTACCTTATGCTGAAGACGTTCTACCGGTTATTTGGACGTTTCAGCATGACAATGATGCAAAGCACACTGCACGCACCGTAAAGGATTTTTTTACAGCGCAATCAGTTTCTGTCTTAGACTGGCCAGCTAACAGTCCAGATCTAAGCCCAATAGAGAATCTGTGGTTCAAAGTAAAGAAAAAGGTTTCAAATACACAGTGGGGGAATTTTGTTATTTTATTATTTATTAGAGCTGTATGATGTTTTTTTAGAAGAATGGAACTCTATTTCTCTTGCGAAATGTCAAAAATTAATAGAGTCATTGCCTCGCCGGTGTAAAGCTGTAATTAAAAGCCATGGATATGCTATTGACTATTAATTTTAGGTAAAAATGTATTAAATTGCTTTTTAAATTTTCCGCGCTACATATTATTGTGATTTTTTAAATGTAAGTGCCATACAAAACAATTTCTGAGCAGCTTAATAAATCGTTCTTAATTATTTGTCCAGTTTCAATATTATTTGAATGAGTTACTTTGGTAAAATAAATAAAATGTGAAAAAAAAAGTTTGCGATTTTATTCTTTATTCCTAAGCCATGTTGCTAGTATATTAATGTGGCTATTTTATAACATAACTAGTTGATTCTCAGAAGGTGCACATCTCTGTGTACGACATGATTTAAATAAAAAACTTCTAGAACTTCAAATCGTTCTTAATTATATGACCACAACTATATATATTATATATTATTTTTAGAGAGGAGGTTTATATCTATAAACTAAAAAAAAACATATAATTTGCCTTTTATGCTCTCTTGTCCTACCAGGTCGTCACTCCATCTAGTTGTGAGTCAACCTACACTTTATATTTTATCTGTATTTGATGTTAAAGAATTGATATTATTATAAGTGAAAGAGACATGAATGAATCAGTAGAGAGCATTTAGTTCACTGACAAATACACCTGTATAACAGTATCCTTAGCGGCTTCCCTTCAAAGTGTACGTTAAGCGCTCCACTCCGCCTCACCCGATTCTATTCACTAAAGTTTACCCCTAGCTGCCTAAGGCTTCGTTTGGAGTAGCATCGCGTTCGGCATAAATTCTCAGCAATCACCGCTTAGGATATAATACGAGCATGATGTGTTTGTCATACATATTGTAATGTTATAATTTACCTACAAAAAGCCCAGTAGCTAGACGTATGCGTGCTTGTGGTTTTATTGAATACAACTACTATTGATTTCAACATATTAATAGATACCTAAAGTTGATTTTAATATTTTAGAGTGAATGTTTAGTTCACAGAACTGGGAAGTTGAAAATAGGTTAAGTACAAGAGATGTATGGCAATAAAACACTCACAGTAATAGGTTTATTGTAAAATCACTGTTAGAATTTTATTCTCTCTTACTGTTTCTATCTACTACTTACTCTCTGTGTACTTCGTGTGTGTTACAAAGATAGGTTGACAAATTTTCTATCGACTGGAACTAGAGTAGAGTAATGTCTCCCCGTTATTTATTACTAAACGTATTTAAGTAAAACCAAAAGTGGCTGAAAGGCGACCTACATTTTGTGAAGTCCCGAGCGCACAATTTACGTACAATTTTATATAGACGTCATTTTACTAAATCTATTTAAATATTTATTTTAGTTTAAAATATTATTAAAGTAAATATAATATGTAACTATTAGTCATAAGACTAAGTCATATAATATATTATTGTTTATACTTCTTTTTTTATTATCTTTCTATAAGTTTGACCAAATCTTTATAAATATTTTTAACATAAAATATTATTAAAGTAAATAATATAATGCATAGCTGTTAGTCATAGGATTAAGTCATATAATATAATATTGTTTATGCTTGTTATTTTTTTGTTTATCTTTCTTCATTTTTACTAAATCTTTTTAAATATTTTTAGCATAAAATATTATTAAAGTAAATATAAATACATAACTGTTAGTCATAAGATTAAGTTACATAATATAATATTGTTTATACTTCTTTTTTTATATTTCTAAATCGATGTTACCAGGCTGTAAAAGTTCCAATACTTTATATCATCATTATATTAATACATTGAACAAATGACGCTTACATCATTGAAAAGGTACTGTGCGGATGCCATAGATTATTACTAATAAGATAATCATATTATGAAGATATATGTTTTATAGGCAGGTAAAACAAAGTTAACATATGGATGGTTTTCCCATACAAAAAGCTTGATCCAGTTAAATGGAAAGCATTTTGATTACTCAGTTCTACTGCGGATATCTTCATTTATAATTCTAGAGTAATCAACATAGCCTAAAGGATGAGCAAGCTTAAGTTGAAATGGGCCAGCCGTATAGCTCAAAGAACAAACAACCGATGGTAAAGAAAGGTTCTCAAGAGGCAGCATCGTACATACATAGAGTAAGGAGTTAGGACGTAGCAGTGAGTAAAGTGTAAGGCATTCACCACTGCATGAAGTAGCGACTTGGTAAGACACGTAGGAAGTCGATAGATGCAAGTGACTCAGGACCGTTTTATGGCATCCTTTGGGGAAGACCAATACGTCTTCCCCAAAGGATGTGAATTTATGAAAGGCTCTAAGGAGTTAAGTTGCTTTTCCTTACATGTGTGTGTATGTATACAAAGTTATATAAGCAAATACTTAGAACCGCCGATTCAACCACAATCGATAACTGCTTTTAGGGCAATGAGATTGCGTTGCAGCGATATGTGCATCGCAAAGATTATCTTGTAGTATTTTTTATAAAAAGATAAAAAAAAACAATGTGAGTGTCTAGAAAATCATAAAAATATTCTAGAAAATCTCGCACAGAAATCCTTGACATATAGATGTATAAACTGTACTATTAACATCTTATTTCGATTCCACGTATAAAGCAAATGTGTAATCATCATTTTATAATTACAGAATAATCTCGGGTGCCGTGTGGCTTCCGACGATTAAAACAATTTCGGTCGGGCTCCGTTTTATTCTTTTTGTGAGAGGCCAACACGATATCATGTTTCCATAAAATCAACCAAGCGACTATTATTATGAAGTCAAGCTTTGTTTTAACTCCACACGCTTCTCAAATATATTTTTAACTTTATCGGCACATATTAGAGTACCATTTTAATTTAACGCTTACTTCGTTTAAAACATTTTCGTAAATCTAACGAAGATGCCCAGTAGCCTAGGTAATTTGATAGGATGGATATCGCTCTGCTCCGCTCAAGTATTCGGTGCGATTAAGATGAAATTGCTTTTGATTTAGAATTTACTGTTGTTATTTTGCTCTGTTAGGCGATCATGTGTACATGCGCTTTTGTTTTAATAGCAATTGTATTTTTTCTGCCTATTGCTTTGTTTATTTCACTCCTTCTTTCCTTCATAATAGCTGTATTTATTGATAAATTACTACAAAACACGATAAGTTGATTAACTTCTTTTAATAAATTGAAAAGCATCCTAAAATTGTAAAATAAAAATATGAAATCTGATCTCAACGCTCAAATACCTACTTTGCATACTTTCAAAAGTTTACTAAAAGGTTGTTGATCCTTCTTTTTCGAACTAAAGCAAGTATTTATAACATTCGACTATGACCTATTAACACGACGTTTTAATACATTATAAAATATAAGATCAATTCGGAATCACATACGATGATGTTAAAAACGTTATTAGTACCTATACCAACCAATAAGGTATGTCGGTAAGTTACGCTCTAATAAAAACTATTACATGACTTTTCACCAAATAACTATAGTAAGTAATTATTTTATTGGTCTTGGGACTGTTGACTGTTTTCACCATGAGCGTTGTGATTTCTTACTCATGCTAACCTCATGGTAACCTTTTTTGACATGCCTTATGACGTAGTACATATTAAATGGTTAAACGAACTTACCTTAAGTGAAGTTCAACCATAATTATACGAAGCTCCTTATCCTAGACATTTTTAACAATTGTAGTACGCCGCATTCCATGCCAGCATCACAATTTATCCAAGCTCGCTAAAAAAATTTTTAAAGAGCAGTATATATGGCAACACTGTGTCAACCCGTCCGTCAATGCAATTTCATTATGTTTAAAGCAAGGAATTAAATGAGCAACCCTAACCCAGGGAGGGTTGGGCCGGGAGGTACCGTCTAGGACAAGGAGCTTCGTATAATTATGGTCGAACTTCACTTAAGGTAAGTTTGTTTAACCATTTAATTATACTCTCCCCTTGTCCTAGACATTCTTAACAATGGTAGATGTTTGAAGACAGAGCTGCGAATTTATAATAACAATAAATGGAAATTTGCAATTTTCCTTATTTTATAAAAAAAAATGTAGATATTGTCTGTATATCATAAATTTAAATTAATAACATAAAATAAATTATCTTTATTTCATAACATTTCCTTATACACATAAGGCCAGCTTGATTGCAGCAGAAGTGGCCCTGTAGAAGAATTATGACTGAAAAAGAAAACAATCTGGAATATCTATTTCAGTTTAATTTATAATAAATTTACATAACATCACATATAACATCTTATAACTTACTAACTTACTTAGGAAATACTATCTTGTGTTCTGTTTTCTATTAAAATATTCAGAAGAAAGGCCCAACCCCTTCTCATTTATTTTTTCCCATACAAATCCTGTTGAAGTTAAATTCTATCTCATCTGAGCTCCCCTTTGAATAAATCCATACTAATATTATAAATGCGAAAGTGTGTTTGTTTGTCTGTTTGTTTGTCCTCATTTCACGTCGCAACAGAGCGTCGGCATGGCATGATTTTTTGTATGGGGATAGTTCGGTGGCTGTAGAGTGACATAGGTTACTTTTTTCCGCGGAAAAATATCTCATTCCTGTGGGAAAATCGAATATGTTGCACAAGTTTGTCCTTCTTTCACGCCGCAACAGAGCGTCGGCATGGCATGATTTTTTTGTATGGTGATAGTTCGGTGGCTGTAGAGTGACACAGGCTACTTTTTTCAGCGGAAAAACATATCATTCCCCTGGGAAAATCGAATATGTTGCAAAATTAAATTCAGCTAGGTGGCGCCACCGTGATTCTACAAGACGAACGACGGTACGATGGACGAACACAGAAGGTCAGAATACCTTATTATGTCTTTTTAACAAAATTAAGATAAAAAAATGTATTGATCTGTATTTTTCCACGCAGGAATAATAACACTGCTTCATCATCATCATTACAGCCCTTCACAAGTCCACTGCTGAACATAGGCCTCCCCCAAGCAATGCCAAAAAGCGCGGTCCTGAGCCACCTGCATCCATCAACTTCCTGCATGTCTAACCAGGTCGTCACTCCATCTAGTGGGGGGTCGCCCTACACTACGCCTACCGGTACGAGGCTGCCACTCGAGAACCTTTCTTCCCCATCGGTTATCGGTTCTTCGAGCTATATGGCCGGCCCATTGCCATTTCAGCTTACTAATCCGTTGGGCTATGTCGGTCACTCTGGTTTTACTGCGGATATCCTCATTTCTGAGTCTATCATCGCAGAGAAACTCCGAGCATAGCCCTCTCCATAGCTCCTCATACAGCCAGCAGTGAAGGACCACGTCTCAGATCCGTAAGTCATCACTGGCACACGCACTGGTTGTACAATCTAGTTTTTAGAGATTGTAGGTATACCTGATGAGAAGATATGTCGTAATTTCCCGAACGCTGCCCAGCCGAGTTGAATCCGTCGATTGACCTCTCGGTCGAAGTTGGACTTACCTAGTCGGACTATTTGTCCCAGGTAAACGTACTCGTCAACAACTTCGAGCATAGTGCTCCCAACAACTACCGGCATAGGTGTGACATGGACATTAAACATGATCTTTGTTTTGTCCATGTTCATCTTAAGACCTATTCGTTGGGAGGCACTATTGAAGTCATAATGCTTAAGTCCTCCAGCGATTCTGCCATAAGGACTATATCGTCGGCAAATCGAAGGTGAGTCAGTCCAGTAGCTCGAAAACGTCTTCCAATGCAGCGGTGAAGAGTTTCGGGGATATAACGTCACCCTGCCTTACACCTCTCTGCAGTTGGATAGGTTTCGAGCTCTGGTTCTGTACTCGGATAGCCATCGTAGCCCTACTGTACAAACACTTCAGCACTTCGATATACCGACAGTCAACTTGGCACCGCTGAAGGGACTGTAGCACCGCCCAAATTTCGACGGAATCAAAGGCTTTCTCATAGTCCACATACGCCAGGCAAAGTGGCAGATTGTACTCTTCGGTCTTCTGTACAATCTGCCGCAGGGTATGTATGTGGTCTATGGTTCTGAAGCCTTTTCGGAAACCGGCTTGTTCGGGAGGCTGGAAGTCGTCGAGTCTGCGTGCGAGACGATTCGTAATGACTCTCGAAAACAGCACGTAGACGTGGCTCAGAACGGATATCGGTCTATAGTTCTTCAAGAGAGCGTTGCGAGCTTTTTGTTTATGTGTCTACAAAATAATATGTAATAATATACTGTCTTTAGATTTAAAAATGCATCTGTTAAATCTCATTTGTTTGGGAATTAATAATTAGTAAACTGACTCTCCCTTAAACACCAGATAATTTTGTCCCAGAAATCAGTTATTATTTCTTACTTGTGCTGCCAATTTTTTGTGGACCTTCAAGGTTTACATACCCTTAATAAAACCATAAGTTAAGTTTATTATAGCACTTATTTCTTTCCCTAATCACGATTTTCTGATATCTAAAGAAAGTTTAGTTGTAATCTCAGGGTATATAATTTCCGGGTCTGCTGCCCCAATTTTTAAATTATTGGTATGTTGGTAATTGGTATATATTTTGTTACCTTGATGTCCAGTGATCATGTGGGGGTTCTCTTATCTTGAAAATTTTTGGACTTCTTTTGCCAAACCCCTACGAGACTTTCTATTACTTTTACATCTATAACTTGTAACAAGTTTTTCATTGTGTTATACTCATAATATTGAGCCCTTTTGTAATAAAAATTATAACACTAATTATCTTTATTTTATTGCTTCTAAATCTCACTACCGCACATTATTTTAATTTATAGTGACAGCACTTTAATGTAAATTCAAAACCTGTCTAACCTCAAAGTGATATCTCTAAGGTCTGAATAGTTAACCGTGTCTATCCTCTATGTGATAGCTCTAACAGTTTACAGCCTGCAGTGATTTTTTCCGAGTCATAATCCATCTTAATGTCTTCCTTCAAGTGGTATTGCTTTCAATTCAAATCTTTCTAACCTCAAATTGATAGCTCTAAGATTTGAATAGTCAACTGTGTCCATCCTCTATGTGATAGATCTAACAGTTTTAAGCCTGCAGTGATTTATTCCGAGTCGTAGTCCATCTTAATGTCTTCCTTTAAGTGGTAGTGCTTTATTTGTCAATTCAAACCTGTCTAATCTTAAAGTGATAGCTCTAAGATTTGAAGTCAATCATGTCTATCCTCTATGTGATAGCCGTAACGGTTTAAAGCCTGCAGTGATTTCTTCCAAGTCGTAGTCTATTTAATGTCTTTCCACTAATGGTAGCATCTTATATGTGAATTAAGACCTGTCTACCTACTAAGTGATAGCGCTAAGGTCTATTTCCTCATAAATGATAGCTATATTGGTCTGTACATAGCATTTTAAATAACTTATGCTAGATATTCTTCCCAACAATTTTAAGGCTACAGTGATTGCTACTACCTCTCTGCACCACATAATGTCTACCAGAAAATCCTGTCCAACAAGATGTTGATGGCATTTCAGCCTGAGTATTTTTCATTCTTATTTAATTATATATACATGAATCCATGTATATATTCTAAGTGATAGTTATAACGGTCTGTATATAGCATCTATATAACTCATGTTAGATATTTTTCCCGCAGTTTCAAGCCAATAGTGGTTGCTTTTGCATCCCTATCTCCTCAGTATTATCCTTTACCTATTTCTTCAATACTGTCCGAAACTACCTGCATGTCAAAAACTCTTAAAATTTCTCAACGTATCTCTATACAATGTATCTCAACCTACATTTATAGGTTAAAAGTACCTATTTACTATTTCATATTATATGAGTGATGAGGTTATGTTATTAAACTTTAATAGTGAATTTGTTCGATAATTTATCATACTTGTTAATAAATGCGCACAGTGAATCTGATTTTATTATTTAATAAATATTTTAACTTTATTTATTTTATATACACGTGCACCTACCTCAAACAATAGGTTTTTTGTTTACCTTTGATCGGTTGGCTCCATTTTGAATATCTTCCTTTCCCAAGTACATAATCCAATTATTACCACGCAGATACGTAATAAATTTATTTGTAGTACGTTTTGGATACAAAACTTTTGATTTTACACTAAAGATATTTAATTTTTACAACAAAAATTATAAAAACACACCGTGATGGCTGGCACAAAAAACGTAATGAAATTGCATTGACGGACGGGTTGATACAGTGTTGCCATATATACTGCTCCTTAAAAAATTTTTAGCGAGCTTGGATAAATTGTGATGCTTGCATAGAATGCGGCGTACTACAATTGTTAAGAATCTCTAGGACAAGGAGAGAGTATAATTCTAGCTATGTATTACGTATTTTAGTTTTTGTTTAGTTATTAATTTCACAACTTGAAGTCGTCTTATAATATATAATCCTGTTTGAGCTAAAAGCATTATAATTTGTAAGAGCCTGACTCTGATGTTAGTACTAGGAAATACCTTACCTCTTTTACGTGGTAGAGCCATGCTGTCGTTATAATAGTAGTATAGTTGTAGCACGAATGGGTCGGCTCGACCGGGGAAGAACCACGCTCTCACAGAACATCAACGTAAAATAGTAGCTCAATGCTGCTGTGTTTCGTATGGTGAGTATAGAGAACCGGAGACCCTTTTTACTGGAAACGAGGCATTCCATCTTAGTCCTCACGGGTGACAACGCATCTGCATTTTGATTCGTAATTGACGATAGATGTATTGTCTATGAGCCACAACAACCTCTTACCATCAGGTGGACTGTGTGTGTTCGTCACCCTATCCTATAAAAAACCTGTAGGTATGACTTATTTTCTGTTTTTGAAAAGGATTAATGTCGACGTAATATAATCTTACTTTTACTTGACGGCGCCGTGGCGCAGTGGTTAAGCATTGATATGCGGCGATAAGAACAGCGGATTTGATTCCCGCACGGAACAAGTAAGTAATGGCCTACAAATAATTGTTTTGGATCTAGACTTTTGTTTTTGTGCAATTTATGTATGTAGACTGCTTATACCATACAAGAGAAAATCCTAGTGTGGGGTGGGAGAGGGTAACTTTTAATTTAGATTAAAAAATTGAATATTAGAAATTAATGTAAAAAGTAAAAGTATAGACTTTTACTCAAGTATAAACTTTTCCTCACAATTGATCGGCGAGACGAATTTCAATGACATTTGACATCTAGAAATATGTTCTAGAATAAGGCATAGGATACTGTAACTGTACTATAATCATTAAAATGAGCACTATATTCTAATAGCAAAGTTTACGAACTACGAAATTTAAGGGTCGTGGGTTCGAACCCGTGATTCACGATTATTATCGTAAACGATTTCCAACACAAGCAGCTTAAGCTTAGCTGAAGTAGTTAACAGGAATATTAGTAGTTGGAAAGATTAATTTAGACCCAAAAGCTGGCAAATAAGAGCTAGTTTAACCATAATCTTGATCACAAGCAATAATTTTAATTAAGCTAACATCAAAAATCTAAATTTCTAAATTTACTTCTAATAATATGAATATCTATTGTTAACAGTTAGGGTCAGTACACACCGAGACACCACGCGATGCGATGATGCGTGAAGAGGCCAGTGGTTGCACACCGCGCAGCTTGCCGCCGCAAAACGCATCGCGACGTCGCGTCCCAAAGCGCATCGTGAAGTAGCTGGCCTACCGACAAAGCATCGCTGCCTCGTGATGCGCCGTGCTACGCCGCGAGGCACCTCGAGGCACAGCGCGAAGTAGTGCGACGCCGCGCCGCGGGGTACTTTTCAATTATCTCAATAAAATATGTATATTTTTATATAGTTAATAAAGTTATATTTTAATCACTATCTCAAAAATGTGCGCCGTAACGCGTTGCGTCACGTCTCGGTGTGAACTGACCCTTAGTTATTTTTTTATAGGGAATATGAATAGTAACACAAAAAATTGACGAGATACGTTGTGACACCATACGATTTGTTTGATCTAACGTACAGGAGTCAGCTACCGATGGTTCGCTGACTTACCTACCGCCGCTTTCGCCTCTGGAAAAAAAAGCTCGTGACTCTGGCTCAAGATATCCGAATTCCTTTAGGGCAAATACGTGTGCCTAATCGTACGAAAGAACTTATTTAATTCAAGGCGATTTGAAACGTAGCTTTTGTTTAATTTTATATTCTCATTGTATTAATCAATCCTACTATGAGAGAGGCATGTGTTCAGCAGTGAACAATAAGCGTTATTAAATTTCTATAAGTATGAGACACGACAGTCATTCAAGTCAATTAGTGCTATCACATCAAATTAAAAAAAATGTACTAACCGCGTAGTAATGATAAACGATTCTCTAAAAGGAATGGGTTATACTATATTACAGAGATACAATTAATAATATCATTAAAATCGCAATGTTAATGGTCTTGATCGGTGGTAAAAATAACTGTAGGTACACAGATATTCTGTACCGTGTAGTAGATCACTTCTCGTTTTAATTATTTAATATTCCATTCAATATTCCAATATGTCAATATTCCATTCAATTTAATTGTATAATTACAAGTGGTAAAATTAAATTTTTTTTTTTTATAGAAGAAGGGGCAAAAATTGGCTAGAGTAGGGAAGTTGCCAGCCTTTAGAAAGGAGGCTCTTTTCTTGAAGGTCCCGGTCGTAGGTGAAAAATGCCATGGTAAACTATTCCACAGAGAGGTTGTACGTGGAAGAAAACTCCTTGTGAAAGTAAAGTAACGTACAACCGATTTCAATATAAATAAAATGAGTACATAATCGATGTAATCGAAATCTGTAGATTTCGAGCTACCAGCAGATTTCTATGAGTAGTCAGGTCTTGATCAAATTTATAAGGGACTATATGAGAAGCACCAGCTTTTAAATAAAATAAGAATAATCAAAAATCGGTTCACTTTGAAAAAATTCTGAGGTAATAAATAATACATAAAAAATACATTTTTAAGTCGGGTGAAGAATAAAACAAAAACCTAACAGCAATCTGCAAATTAATACTGAATCTTAACTATATGGCATTCTTTTAATAGGTGTCTTTTAACATTAGTTCAGCGCGCCAAGTCTATCTCATTATTTTGGACTGCGTCACCAAGTAATTGCGACGTAAGAAAATCCGTTGTACCGATAAGGTCATCTTAACTTGTGGCTATTGAAAGTCCAATTGAGGGAAACGCTAATAAAATCCTGTCTTTTTACAGATGACAATATAATCATCTCTTGTGTCAGACCTAAAATGTCCTCCAGATCGATTTTCGGTCACGCCGGCCAGTCTCAAGGAGACTAGCCATCTGCACAGGACAGGACTATAGTCGAAACTATATTTGGGCATACACTCGATAGTGTATGCCCAAGTACAGGTGCAATCTTTATTTCTTCACTATTATAGTCCGATGAGACGGTAAGCCGACACGACCGGAGCGAGATCGGATGCAGAACCAACAGCTTTACTTGCTTTCCGAGGAATGTGATGAAACACTGCCTTCCTGACTCCAGGCTGCTGTTAAGAATTTATTGACAGAAAATCTCTAATAACTAACCAAACACCTAAAATACACAGCGGCTTTAGTGAAAAATTCTCTCAAATGCGAGTGGTATATAGCATATGAAGTGCTTAGTAATAATTAAAAGAATCTAATACCATTGTACCTAATCTTGAAGTTGTTAGAATATAATCTGCTTGTACCTTAATTAATTTTCCCAGGTACTCCGATTGGTGGTGATATGGACAGTGCACTCAATTAAGGGAGAGTAGCAGATGCTCTCCATCAGGGCAGGCATAATTTCATTTCATTACGCGGAAATAAGCAAATTAAGTTCTAACGACACCAATGTAATGGATTTTTGCTAAGTACCTAATTAATTATCAAAGTATAATATGTAATACCGCAGTTACTTAAGTTGAAATGTACTTGGTAATTTGATATAACAATGTAAAAGTTAAAACGTCTGACAACGAACGGCAGGTGATGTTGCAACGACTAAATAGATCGAGTTGACACCAGAATGTCGAAATACGTATGGCATCTCCTTCCGAAAATTCAGAAACCGCACAATAAAAACCACAAACACCTTTTTAAACTTGCCACGTGGCATTTGCTTAAAAACTTTTACCAAAACTTGAGTATGTTCAATTACGTTCAACAATGCAACACACTTTAACACAAACGTATAACTTTAACGCTTCAAAATCCTTCGAGATATCGGACAATTTTTTTCCCTTTATTGAATTCTAATCAAATACATTGTAAAATTAGTTCTCCAAACATTTTACTACCCCAATAAATACATCATGTACAAGGGTCTATTGTGTTATAAAATCGAATTTAACTGACAAAATAATCTTAAACCAATTGATGGATTTATATCGGTAGTAAAATCGTCACCTTAAGAGGTCTATAATGACACCTCATTAACATCCTTTGTAGTTTCTACTGCACTCGAGAAAAAAAAATTTAGATCCAGATGTCGAATTTATTACGATATATTCTGATTCCTTGTGATACACTGTATAGTCGTGTTCAAAGAATAAAATGAAAGTTCAAAATATAGATAGAATATATGAATATGAATGAAATATGAATCAACAAAATTATTGCTATTTCAATATCACTAATAGCAGGTATGAACATTTTTATACTTATCTTTTTATAGAGGTGACGTAGGAGCACACAGTTCACCTGATCTGATAAGTGGACGATATGGCCTATAGACATCTACATTTATTGCAGATGCGTCGCCACCACGATACGTGAGTACTAAGACTGGATGGCTCGTTTCCAGTATAAAAGGGTCTCCGGTACTCTACACTTACCATACAAAACACAGCAGCATTAAGCTCCTATTTTACGCTGGTATTCTGTGAGAGCGGGGTGCAGTGGTTCCGACACATTCGTGCTACAACCATAATGTAGTGTGGCACTACCACTTATAACCTACTTTCCACGAATATACCTTTTCTTAAATAAAAAGATATTACTTATTTAGTATTAATAATACCAATATTTTTTATTTAAGAAGGGCTTTCTTCGCATATTTGTATATTTTCATATATTCATTCACTCATTTGTATATTATTCTTAAATAAAAAGTTATTACTAATGATATTATATAATATAATATACAAGTGGGTCAGTAATAGAATATTTCAAAAAATATAAACTATGTTTATTAGTAAGAACTGGAAGAACTATCTCCATCCAGTGCTGTACAAAATATAGGCTTTCTATGCAATGGAAATTTCTAGGTAATGGTATGGTAATGGCTATCCTAATACAAATCCTTTACCTTTCGTTTACCTTCAAACTATATTTTCCTATTGCTGAACACAGACCGCCTCTCATTTCTAAGAGGGTGAGGGAGCATTAAGTCTGTTGCGCTGATTTAGTGCGTGTTGACAAAATTTACACGTCCTTGAAATAATATACTCCTCAGGTTTTCGCACAATATTTTCCCACAGAGGACATGGTAAATTACCACCTTAAGCTGCAATCAACAATTTCTTCGGTGGTGACGGGGATCGTTTAAAAATCTTTACATATTAGAACAAAATAAAATTCTCTAAAAGTCTGCAGTTTGTGAGCATATCCTAGGCGGCCCCAACCATTACATCAATGAAAGGAAATGAAATCAAATGAATCATTTTATTCAACATAGTTTATTATAGAATACTTATTGAAAGTCATTTTTTAATTTACCACTACTACCACCACTACTAATTTACCACATCAGATTTGATAGACCACATATCCTCGCGAAAGAACATCGATTCCTACCAAGGATGAATCGTGAGGCTATTGAAATTAAAAAAAAAACACCCTATTTCAAGAGAAGGAGGCTGGGTACTACCACCTGCTTGGGACCCTGTTATTAATTAAATTAAAACTAAACCCAAGCATAACACTGCAAGACTTCAAGACCGAGTAAGTTCATTCTGGTGATATAGATCTGATCATAAACAATAATTAAAAAGCTGAAGGTACTCCGGATTAACATTGACATCAGGACGTCAGTCACATCAGTCCCCCGTGACCATGGGTGCTGGAAAGCACCCGAAATGTCAGGAATTAAAAAACATTTAATATTAATCGCGATAAAATCCGTAAAAGTAGTTTTAATCAATGCGTAGTGTTCGCTTAAATATAAGAAATCATTACAAAATAAAATTGTGTTTGTTATTCACATATTAAATTCCACTCACTGACAGGCTCATCACGAGATCTCTAAAACTATACATAGGACTTGAAATTTGGTATAGTTACTCATTTCACAATGTAGACCCATCAAAAACAAACTGTCTTCATATTTTAGATGAAGGTTTCGCAATAAAATATTAACGTGCGCGCAGCGAAGCGGTGGGTATCGGCTAGTAGGCTCTCCACAGGGAACCAATCAAAAGTGTGTCTGTAATCTAATACTACTTATAATTGAATCAACGCTTAGATTTTAATTAATTAAATGAAATTATCTAAAACATTGATATTAAAACGGGATAGTGAACAATGCGACGCTCGTCAAGCACGTCATTTTTTTAATCATAATTAAACAAACATTAAAAATTTAATCTATGATCGTCTTAGGCCCTTTAAATTTGAGAAAGGGTTGTACCGAATTCGTTGAATATGCACCTGCATCCGATAGTTATCCGTCATGATTGGCCCCTGTAAAATGCTTGTTATGACGGATGGGACTTACACCAAGTGGATAATCTCTGTTTATTTTTTTTTATTAAATTTATCGCTTACTAGTTTTTATTGTTTCACATACAATACGATTAATTTAACTCAGTGAAGAGTAAAGTAGTTTATGTCCCATTGCTGCTGGGAGCAGGCCTTCTCTTATTTCCGAGAAAGTTTTAGGGTAAATAAGATGTCTGCGGTGCATTTCCAAAAGCGTATTGTTGGCAGACTACATAAGTCTTCGTGAATTTGGGATCGAGCCGGAGTGATATTTACAGCGAGCACATAGCTTGTGCTAATAAGCTGCAAAAAAAAGAAAGGTAACAACAAAAAGGTTAAAGATTTATACGAAAGATTGTTCTCCTTACCTCTACACTCCATAATAGACATGATTAGATTAGAGATATAAACACGTACAGATATAATAGAAAAAGTAAACGCTGACTTCAAAGTACTAAAAAGTATAAAATAGTTTCACATTCTTAAGTTGATGCTAACACTCAGGCTGGTATTAAGAGACAATCTGAAGCTTAGTCTCGAACTCCACAATGGTAAAATGGTCTATACATAATATTCACACATATTTTAACAACGTGAAGTTTGAGTTTAAACTCAAAACTGTCTCTAAGTACCGGTCATATGTACATGTATTATGGAAATTGAAGCACCGAATTCGAATCGAATGTGAATATTTAAAAAAAATACTTGCCATGTTGTTACCATTACTAATATTCCCTTTAACCACTCCTGGTAAACTCAAAATGTTTATGTTATGGATGGTTTACGACAGTAGTCGGATGCTGGATTCGAACCCACGACCTTTTGAGTTCGCGTTCCGCATCGTGACATTAGGCTACTGTCGCTTTCCATAATCCCACCTGGTGGTAAGTGGTGTAGACCTAGATTGTAAATCGCACTCTCTTAGCGTAACGTAACCCTATTCACTCTTGCTTTGACGACGCCCAGATTGTCTTTTGGCACAGAAAAATAGACGCAGGCAAATTATTCCACTCCTTTGCTGTACGCATTATAAACGAAGAAGCAAACCGTTTGGTACTAATGCGTGGAATATCGACAAAAAAGGGGTGTAGACCCACCGACCGTCTGGTTATCCGATGTTGAAAAGGAGAGGGAGGAATTAAAGCTTGTAATTCCTGCGCACATTCACCGAAATGCATCCTATGGAATACTGGGAGGCTGGCTACTCTGCACCTGTGCACGAGGCTGATAAGATTGGTTTCAACCAAGTCAAGGTTACCAATGAGCCTCTTAGCACGTCTCTCCACTGAGTCCAACGTAACTCGATACTTAACTGACTAATTGCCGTTTGAACGAGATTTTCTACTTAACTCGGCGGGTTCGCGAGTTAAGTTACTACAGTACTAGACGAAGTGTATTGAAGCTGCCCCGAATTGTTTCATTGAAATTTGGGCGGTGCTACAGTCTCTTCAGCGGTGCCAAGTTGACTGTCGGTATATCGAAGTGCTGAAGTGCTTGTACAGTAGGGCTACGATGGCTATCCGAGTGCAGAACCAGAGTACGAAACCTATCCAACTGCTGAGACAGGGTGACGTTATTTCCTCGAAACTCTTCACCGCTGCATTGGAAGACGTTTTCAAGCTCCTGGACTGGAAAGGATACGGTATTAACATCAATGGCGAGTACATCACTCACCTTCGATTTGCCGTCTTAGTCTTAGACTTAGTCCTTATGGCAGAATTGCTGGAGGACTTAAGCACTATGCTCAATGACCTCAATTGTGCCCCCCAACGGATGGGTCTTAATATGAACATGGACAAAACAAAGATCATGTTTAATGTCCATGTCACACCTATGCCGGTTGTTGTTGGGAGCACTATGCTCGAAGTTGTTGACGAGTACGTTTACCTGGGATAAATAGTCCGGCTAGGTAAGTCCAACTTCGACCGAGAGGTCAATCGACGGATTCAACTCGGCTGGGCAGCGTTCGGGAAATTACGACACATTTTCTCGTCAGGTATACCTCAAAACCTGAAAACTAAGTTGTACAACCAGTGCGTGTTGCCAGTGATGACATATGAAACTGAGACGTGGTCCTTCACTGCTGGCCGTATGAGGACGCTCAAAGTCGCTCAGCGAGCTATGGAGAGGGCTATGCTCGGAGTTTCTTTGCGTGATAAACTTAAAAATGAGGATGTCCGCAGTAGAACCAGAGTGACCGACATAGCCCAACGGATTAGTAAGCTGAAGTGGCAATGGGTCGGCCATATAGCTCGAAGAACCGACAACCGTTGGGGAAAAAAGGTTCTCGAGTGGCAGTCTCGTACCGTCACTCGCATCGTCACTAGATGGAGTGACGACCTCGTAAGACATGCAGGAAGTCGATGGATGCAGGTGGCTCAGGACCATGCTTTGTGGCATACCTTGGGGGAGGCCTATGTTCAGTAGTGGACTTGTAAACGGCTGTAATGATGATGATGATGATGATAATACTCTATACTAATAAGTTAATAGACAAAATTTGCAGTAGTAACTGTCTGTGAATCAAAACGCGCTGATTGCACTAAACTTAGATTAGAGTTTGTTGGAAAAAGTACAAGTTAGTTATACCAGTTACTCGACACCAAAGAGTCAGTAATTCTTTTTATAGTGCATTGTATACGCTTTAACAGCAAAGAGTCAGTAATTCCTTCATGGGACATTGTATACGCTTTAACAGCAAAGAGTCAGTAATTCCTTCATGGGGCATTGTATACGCTTTAACAGCAAAGAGTCAGTAATTCCTTCATGGGGCATTGTATACGCTTTAAAAGCAAAGAGTCAGTAATTCTTTCATGGGGTATACGCTTTAACAGCAAAGAGTCAGTAATTGATTCATGAGGCCATTGTATACACTTTAACAGCAAAGACTCAGTAATTCCTTCATGGGGCATTGTATACGTTTTAACAGCAAAGTGTCAGTAATTCCTTCATGGGGCATTGTATACGCTTTAACAACAAAGAGTACATTATTGTTATTAACCCCTGGCAATGAGGTGATCGCTACCATGCCGTTTCTAAATGTTTTCATACTAATTGTATAAAATAATGTAATTTTATTTAAAGTCCCGCTGGATTTCTTTTTGGTTCTTCTTAGAAGAGAGTTTTTTTCCGAATCAGTGATAAAGTTTAAATGACTTTCAATAAATATTCTTGTAATCTATGTTGTATAAAAATGACTTTTAAGAGGTGAGAGTAAGTCAGCTCAAATTCTAATTTCGCCCCCACTTCCCCGCGCGTCGTATGCTATGTACCGACATGTTTGTAATCACTAATACTCTAAGTAGATAGGTCGTTAGATACTTATTTCATTATGTTTATCATATATATGCCTGTTTCTTAAAGCCAACCCAGTCGCTTCTTATTTTTATAACGGTTATTTCCCATTTTAATTTTACGTCTTCCTGTTGCGTAATGTGTTTTCTGATCGTAAGCGACACAACTTCTACCTTCAAAAGCCGGAGCAATACTAACGGAGCGACAGGAACCAAGCTTACGCGCCGATAGTTTAGGTAATTTCTTTTTACAGTGAAAATAATGATATTTTAAAAAAAGTAAATAACATAAGCACTGCTTTATGGTTAGTTCAGTTAGTATGCAAAGTTTCATGATCTTATTTAAAGTATTTTATGAATAACAGCGGTTTATTGTTCAGTTTGGAGGTAACTTTGGATTTTTTTTTCTATCGAGAAAATTTTACGGAATCGTGTTTTCGTCTAACATAAACCTTAACATTAATCCTCAACTTTACCATATATTTATTTCAAAATTAATGCTGCAATACTTTCGGCATAACGGAGGATCTTGCTAAGCCATTTGAGGTTATATTTCCCCTTAACTATTCTATTCTAAAGAACTTTATTATCTACCTATGTCTCAACAGGCTGCTATTTGAGACATCTTACCTTTTGATATTTTTGTTCATCATCATCATCATCATCATCATCATCATCATTACAGCCCTTCACAAGTCCACTGCTGAACATAGGCCTCCCCCAAGTAATGCCACAAAGCACGGTGCTGAGCCACCTGCATCCATCAAGTTCCTGCATGTCTTACCAGGTCGTCACTCCATCTAGTGGGAAGTCGCCCTACACTACGCCTACCGGTACGAGGTTGCCACTCGAGAACCTTTCTTCCCCATCTATGGCCGGCCCATTGCCACTTCAGCTTACTAACTCGTTGGGCTATGTCGGTCACTCTGGTTTTACTGCGGATATCCTCATTTCTGAGTCTATCACGCAGTGAAACTCCGAGCATAGCCCTCTCCATAGCTCGCTGAGCGACCTTGAGCGTCCTCATACGACTCATTTTGTTCATCACGATTGATAATATAATAACATTTTGCTACACTTGAAAACTTGTTCTTGCAATATGTTGTTTCAATTTATTTACAGTAAATAATCAAAAACATTCAAATACTTTCGAAATAAATTTTTTATTAATATAGAATACTATAATGGCTCAGATGGTTAGAGCTCGCTGTAAATTTCACAGTACTCGAGCAACCCAGGTTCGATCTCCGCCGAAACCAATGAAATTGTTAATGGCAATTTTAAGTGCTAATTTACCACGTGATTGCTGGTGAAGGAAAACATCGTGAGGAAACCTGCATGTCTGAGCAATAAGAAAAAATATTTCAAAGATATGTGAAGTTCGCCCATACGCAATGGGGCAGCGCGGTGGACACTTCCTTGTTCTAAAACTAAAACCCTCTCAGGAATGAGAGGTTACCTGTGCCCAGCAGCGGATCGTCGTATATAGGCTGTAACTATATAGTACTTGTATGGTGAATAATATCGTAAAAATAGATTAAATAAAATGCAAGTTAAACCTCAGATAAATCTCAAAGCATAACATTAGATAAAATAAAAATCAGCAGTTGCCAAATCTAAATTTTTTGTACCTTTTGATCAATTCAGCTGTGCTTACTTTTTACCACACTGTGCGACACGACGTAAGATAATGTGTTTATCAGCCTGTATATGTATGTATGTCTGTTCCTTTGTAGCGCTCTAGAGACCAAATAAATTATATATAATGAACCATTTTTCTATCACTATATATTATGTTGTGTAATTATTTTAAACAACACGTGGCAACTCAATTATACATTTATGATTATTACAACACAAATTAATTGACGTCAAAAATATTATGTCAATTTAAATAATAAATTTTTATATATCAGATTATGTAATAATTATACTTAATTATTAATCTCCATACTTTCATAGTTATTCATAATTAATTAATTATTAGCTATATTTACAGATTTCAGATTTATTTTTCACTAAAAGACAAATTCATTTAGGTAAAAACATTTTTCTTTTAACCATTGTGTCAACTTTTTTTTAAACATGTTTCAAGACATTGTGTATTTTGTTATATACCTTTATAGCATTTACATAAGTTCCTTTTAAGCAATTCGAGTGTGCATTGAGGTAAATATAGCTTACGTTTATTTCTAGGAGCTACGTTTCGTTCACTTACATTTATATGCCTTTCATAGTGTTTAGGACGTTGTTTTACAAATAGGCATATTTCTTTAATTTAGCCCTAATTTATGGAAAAATTTATACATATGAGGAAAACATAAATTAGTTATTTAGTTGCTAGTAAATCTATTTATAATTAGTTACTTAGTTGCTAGTAAATCTAGCCATGCTCTCTTCTTTGCTTCAACTTCCGTACGTATCTCATCATCCCACCATAACGTATTATTTTTCCTTTCATTCTTTCTTTTACTAACACCACATACTTCGGTAGCTGCATCTACTAAACCTTTCTTAACATTTTGCCATACATTCTCCAAGTCTAACTCATTCATACATAATTCATCCAAACCACTTACGTTTTCTTTCAGTCTACATTTAAACTTGTTTTTCTCACCTTCATCCTGTAATCTTTCTGTTCTAATACGCTGTAACGCAGTGGTAGACACAGATGACCGATGGCGCCACCGCCTGAATAGACCATTAATTCGGCATAAAACCAAAAAATGATCCGTTCCTACGTTTGACCCCCGGTAAACCCTTGTATCCACCACTGCGCCCCTCAATCTTTCATCCACAATTATGAAATCTATCATGCTTCTATCATCACCTCTTTCCCAAGTGTACATGTGAATCCTCTTGTGGCGAAAGAAAGTGTTCGTCACAAAAAGATTCTTTTCCATACATACAGTGAGGAGGCTTTCACCATTCTCATTTATACTTTCATCACCAAACGTTCCCAATATCCTTTCATAACCAAGCCTCCTCACCCCAACTCTTCCATTAAAATCTCCTAGCATAACAACATTTTCATTTCCCTTACATTTCATTAATACCATCCTTACCATTTCCCAAAACTGCTCTCGGATATGAGTGGGCTTAGACATGTCTGGGGCGTAGACCCCTAGTACAAACAACTTCTTTAAGCCCACTTTCAATCGTATCCATAGCAGTCTTGGGCTTACACATTCATACTCTTTCACACATTGCACCATTCTTTCTGATAGGATGATCCCTACTCCCTGGCATGCCCGCTCGAGCTCGTCTACACCAGACCAGTATGCGGTATACATGCCATGTGTAGTGACATCCTTCCCCTTCCGTTTCGTCTCATTTACACATAACAAATCTATTCCTCTATCATACATCACCTCGCATACTTCACCCATTTTATCATTCATTGCTCCACATACATTCAACGTAGCCAGACGGGCCTCTGCAATCCACTTTTCGCCCCTCCGGGAGACAGAACGTGACGGGTGGCGAGCCTCGTCGCCGGTTTTCCTCCCGGAAAACTTCCTTCCTCCCGCGCTGTTCATAATTGTCAAAATACTATTATGACGAGTATCTTAATAGTAAATGATGGAGTTAAGTGTGGTAGCAATGAACTGAGGATTATTATAGTTCATTTGTCCATTCCACTGAATGGAGCTGCCCATACCTGACTTAAATTATCTTTTTACGTGGCAGGCAATAAAGTTAAATAGGTAGGAGGCAATATGCCCGGTAACGATGCGCAGGCGATGCATCAATTGCTCACCGCGAGGGTTCGCCAGGCGCCGCCGCGCATGTCAGAAACTTTGAAGACTGCCTTTATCCTGCATTTCAATATATCGATGCTTACTACTTGCGATGTTAATTCGATTTTATTCATGACGAAAAAATGTTTATGGTTTAATGCGGCCAGTTGTACTATCGATATATTATAAAGATAGAATTTTGTAAAATAAAATTAAAAGTTAACAACCCCATATACTTTATGGTTAGCTTATTATTCAGATTTGTCCAGGGAGCCACCCACGATATTTGTGTATAGAAGTGGTTGTTACTTCTACAACAAATGTGACTGATTACGATTTCAGTTTGTGAACTTTATATCAATAAACCAACAAAAATAGAATGTAAAACGTATAGCTTCTATGTAAATTAAAAGGTATGATCATCAAACAGTTTTTTTTATTTTTCTATGTTTTAGTTAATTATGAACACAAACACTGACGGAACTGTTTTGTCGGTGTATTTGTGGCAAAGTGGCAGCAAGAGAATTCATTACCTCACATTATCCCGCGTGTGTTGTAAAAGGTAATAAAGAAACTGATATACAAGAAAAACAGAAGCATCTTCCTGTTAAGAGTTCAAATAGTTAAAAAAAACTTCTGTTTCTAACCTGCTTGCCAAAGGCGGCAACTATGGCACATATCAGTTGCAAACCTGTGTGGAAGGTTTAAGTTTTTCGGTGGACTTTCTAGAGTTTTTTTTTAAATAGAATAAGGGTAATAAACGAGCAAACAGTCCACCTGATGGTAAGTGGTTGCTGTGGCCCATAGATGCAGATGCGTTGTCACCCCTGAGGGCTAAGATGAAATGTCCTCATTTCCAATAAAAAAGGGTCTCCGGATCTCTCCACCCTACGAAACACATCAGTATTAGCTGCTATTTTACGCTGGTATTCTGTGAGAGCGTGGTTCTTCCCCGGTCGAGCCCGACCTATTCGTGCTACGTGCTGCAACCATAATACAGTTGCAGCGTGGCTCTACCACGTATGAAATGAATTATGAATATTATAAATATATATTATAAATATATTTATAAATATATTTATAATATTTCAATTATGCATTGAAAATTTCTCCCTTTCGAAATATAAATTGAAGTTTTTAACCAAAAGGCGACATGCTATCTCTATCGTCTTAAATTTGTTTTGGAAGCATTTTTCGAAAACCTGAAAATAAGTGGTTCTCGCGATTATAATATCGTTCAAGTAACATGACATGACAATACACACACTATATAGTGGTGAAGTTCTCATGTCCTAAAAGTATTTTTAATTTGTTAGATACTACTGTGAAATTTTCAGTCGATTGTTTTCTTATGTACAATGTTTATGATAATTTGACGACGTTAAGGGCTGGGGCCAAAATTTATAGAATATCTGATGATAAGAAAAACAAATTACACAAATAATATATAAAACATTATTTGTGTAATTTATGTAAACAAACGATATCCAAAATGCTAACTAAACATCAGTTGTCACTCTAAAAAGCCCAGGTCAACAGTGATATAAGTACTAAAATGAATATCGATATTTTGTTTTCCCACAACCCTACGAAATATTTTGATTGACACGGCAGGGTTGTCAGAGGTGCAGTTCGAGGAAGCCTTGCTCCTCCACGTCACATTCCCGCGGCTGCGCAGCGCATGCGCAAAACACTGCCGACGCCGACCGATCTTAGATAAAGAGTTTTAATGATGCGACTTGAACGTATCCGAAAATTTATTTTCAACGAAACAAATCGTTGAATTCGATTGTAAATTTCTCTAAAAATGAATAAATTTTAAGTGTAGGTGCACGCTTTATTTTAAAAAAGCTGGCTTACACAAAACTTCTTTTTCTATTTGAAGGTTCGCTTATAAGAATCTTCTTCATCATTACAGCCCTTAACAAGTCCATTGCTGAACGTAGGCCACCTCCGAGGAATACCACAAAGCACGGTCCTGAGACACCTTCATCCATCGACTTTCTACATCGTTTACCAAGTCCTCACTGCATGTAATAGGGTCCACCGTACACTTCGCTTACCAGTACGAGGCTGCCATTTGAGAACCATTCTTCTATTCCATCAGTCGTCGTTTCGTCGTCTATATGGCCGGCCCATTGCTACTTCAAATTACTTTCACTTGAATCAGTCAAATTTGTAAGAATAGTATCAATTAATATGTCAATTGATTATTATTAGATTATTTTATTATATCACTTGCATTTTTTGTAGGTGCAGTAATATTTGGCAGGGTACGAAAACAAACCGAGTAACCAGAAGCGTCGAAAATCTGACAAAAAATGGCAGCCTTGATTCCCATTAGATGTGTTCGTTTCTGTACAATCACCATTAGCATCCTGTAATTCCATATGGTCGGCCACGTGCTTTGTGTTGAAGGAAAACACCGCGAGGAAACCTGCATGTCTAAGAAATAAGAAAGAATATGTTTCTAAGACTTGAAGTCCGCCAAAACGCGTTGGGGCAGCATGGCGGACATTTTCTTGCCCTAAAAGCTTCGGAAATGAGAGGAAGCCTATAACCAACAGTGGGGAGTATATAGGCTGTAACTTTAACATTAACTTTTTACCTATGATAACTTTAATAAAATGCCTCGTCAGAAGCAAAAGGTAATTCTTTATACTGTGGCGGTACTCTTTCTGCTTAAGAATCTATTTGAGTTGGTTCCCTCTGTTGATTTTTTCAGCCAAGCATGTTTCGGTTTTTACGATATATATGATGTTTATTAATGATGCAAGATGTGAAGCGTTCTTTCTTAGTCCTTGGAGAAGACGATGCATTTGTAACCTTCGTGGTCTGTTGACTCGTTTCTCTTAAATGTTATGAAGAGACGGTTAATGTCTAAAATTATATTTTTTACATATAATGTCTATAGCGACAATTTTGCCTAAATATTATTTAGTAACGCAATAAAACATAATGGGCCTTCATTATAAAAAAAATGTTAACAAAACCTACGATTTACGCTAGACGGCTCACGATCAAGATAACCGATTATTAATCGCCACTAATTACTGCTGGTGTTTAGTTCGACACCATTTGCCTTTGCCTAACAAAAAAATATGGACAAAAACCGTGAAGAAAGATATGAATGCTTTCCTTCACCGTTTCACCTGTTCTTTCGGCTTGCTGCGTAACAAAAGGGTACAAATATCACAGCTTTTTTTTTTGGATAATTGCTGACGAATAAATCTTCATCGGTAATAACTGCATTTGCAGCCTGTTATTATCTATGGATGTTGTGCACCGGTACCGATTTATTTGTGATTTATTCATTGGAACGTTTTTATCCGCAGGAAACGTTACTGATATTTTTATTTGCCTAGTGTGAATTTTAAACTTATCCCTTGATACTTTAACAGTTTTAATTATGTATTTTTTAAACCAAATTTTAGACTTTAAGCGCATTGTAACTACTCTCTTCTTAACGTCGAAGTTATTGGGAAACAAGACGAATTATTTTTGAGATCAGGAGGATTAGTAGCAAAATATAAAGTACCTTATAGTTTACTTACGTCTCACTGCTAGGCACAAGTCTCCTGTCATTACCACCTTATCTGCAGAAGCAGTTTGGGGCACCGATTGCATGTTCTTGAAGTATTTTTTTATATGTAGCTTTTTCTATGAAGATTGCCTTCACCTTAAGCACGTGTAAATCAGCACTTATAAGTTAAATCAACGATTTCATTGGTGCTAGCGGGTAGCAAACTCTGCTTGTGTATAATATAAAAAACAGATCAAATCTATTTTTACTAAGATAAAAAAACATAGGAAATAAAAAATGAAAAAGTACTTAGTTTACTTTGACATATAATAATATATACTATTGTACCATTTCACGTTTCGGTAAGTTTTTGACTGACACCCTATAAGTTTGATTCTCAACCTGTGGTCAGTGAACCAGGAGTGGTACTTAAAGATACCCAAAATGTTCCGCGAAAGCATCATACAATTCTCTCACATGTAAAAAGTGGATAAACATTATAGCGATAGCGGTCGGGGTGTAGATACTGCCAATGCAGTTTACCTTTAAAGCAAGGGTACACTTTTGTTTTCACATTCGTTTTAATTGTAGAATAAAGTTAAAATCAAGCAAAAATTGGAGGACCGTAGCAAGACAATAAATCAGTAAAATGGTTTGTTTGGTAAAGAATCACTTTATTAGATAAGCCTTTAAGAGCCTTATAAGATTCCATTTTAACATGAGAGCTTCTTTTTATCTGAATTTTCACCTTAAATTTAAACCTAGAACCGAAATTCCTCTTTGTTAGCTGGCCTTACGTCTTTAATTGGGTTTATTCAAATTATTTTAATTTCATTTGTTAATTTCAAATTATTTTATCACAAGATAGACTGACGAACACCAAAGCGATTCCAAATAGTGATAAGGGTTTAACTTTGCTAGTTTTGCTGCGAAAAATATGTTTTTTTTTTACTTTTACACATAGACTTTTACATCCAGAAATTCTTCTATAGAGTATATTGCACATTGACAAATATTCACACCCGGAAAGTCATTTCACTTCATAAAAACACACAGGTACTTGCTCCGTGTGGGAATCAAACCGCTTAGCAATTTTGTAATTGAGCCATAAACAAAAATTATTTTATCCAAGCAAAATAATTGACGATACTACGAGTCGAATGTTTAGTTAATTGTACTTTTATTGTAGTCAAATGACACGTGATTTATTCACCAAACATATCGGACGGGTTTACGTGATTGGAGCGGATGTAGACGTCTGTGCAGGGAGTCGCGCCGATAAATCCAGAGTAGAGCCGCCGGCGCTGGTTTTGGGATCCATCAATCATTTTGCGTTCAAGCCACTTCGCTGGCGGTTTCGTGCCACAGATTATTCTATATCAGAAGAATTCTTTGAAATTTATTATATTGCATGTTGTAATAGAACGCAATAAAAAAGTACAGAAATCATATGTGATGTGTTTTTGTAGTAGATCGAATTATATAATTATGTTTATCCGACGAAATAAATGTAAAGGTCGCGTTGAAGACTTTTTATGTATTGGACGGGAATTTGTTCATGAATACAACTAACGGCACGGAATAATGGCTTTTATTTTTATTTCTGACGTTTTTATACTTTCCAGTACCTACACATTTTTTAAATTAGTCATTAAAAGTATACTTCTGAACGTGGACCTGATTCAGAAAAGATATTATATGTCGACAGAGACTTGCGAGATAAAACTGTGTGGATCAATTCGCTTTTGATAGAAGGAAGCGTCCTTGAAAATAATTTAACTGTCCGAAACATTTCTTATAATAGAACGACAAACCTGGCAGCGTCCACTTTATGTTAAGTCGCCAAGGCACAACAAACGTGGCGAAAATGCGATCGCCATTTGTGGCAGAAGAATTATCGATTGCAGTACACGATGTCTTGCACCTTTGATGTCGCCCCCTGTCAAATGTCTCGTTCTTTTAAGCCTGCCGTATGAAGGTAGTAAATCTGATGGTTACACCGTTATAACTAGTATATAGTGTATTTTTACTATGTAGTGTATTTTTATATATTTTTACACCTTATGCAGAAAAAATCTTGACGGCTCCGTGGCCCAGCGGCTTAGCAATAAGTTAGAGCGCTAAGGGCCGCGGGTTCGAATCCCGCACGAAACAAGTATTTGTATGGCCTACAAGTAATTGTTCCGGGTTTAGATGTTTGTCTTGTGAAATTTATGTTTGTAAACTGCCCCCACGATACAGGAGAAAATCCTAGTGTGGAGGTAACGTTTAAAAAACAAATTTTGCGTTCAATGGCGTATAGTGTACCTACGTAATTTTCTTTTACTACCGTGTAAACTCTCATATCGGCGGCTCATATCGATTCGTGAGTGTCGTAAGGGGCGACAGAGAAAAATTGAAGCAGGAGATGGGTAGTAGCCTCTTCCCGATATCAACTCAAATTAAAAACTGCTTATGCCAACCTTCCTGCCAAGCGTGGAACTATGGTAAAATATGTGGCGTAATAGCACACATTCAGCCGACGACTTTTTGGATTGGATTATATAGGACTATATTGGATTAGATTAACGGCCGTTCAGTGAAATTATTAAGGCCGATCCTTGTTATAATGCCGTTCACAGTTCGTCCTCGGTCAGATCTCGATATGATATGATCAAGTAAAAAATATGTGTGTGCATACATACTATTCGTAAGAGTCAAGTTTCGCTCGACTCCCATTCCCTATATAATAAATCTGACCGAGATCGGACCGAGAACGAACTGTAAACGGCAAATGAGGTTCGACCCTTATGAGGCTTATATTTTATTTTACTTTTATTATTGCTGCTGACGATGATCCGGAATTGGAAAAAAATATGTGATACATACTCATAAAATATTTATTTATAAAATGTCATAGTATATAGTATAGTAAAAGATTTATTTTTCTTTTCTCTGTATAACACGGCATTACTCTGTAGTTTCGTGTACAAACGATTACCTATTAAAAGCTAAACTGCGAAAAAGGAGTCATAATCCTTGATACATGATAACTAGAGGCGAATTCATATTAAATAAAGTTGCTCACACAACTTACCGGCGTAATTCACTTACGAGTAATATCACTTAGCGAACTTAAGTGGTTATATTACCATCTTATTAGGGCTTATAAATTATTATTCAATACTGGAGTAGTTTGTATGATGTATGATCAACGCATAATGCTTTGGAAATGGCTGAACAGAGGAAGTTAATTCTCATAGCGATTTATAAAGTTGTTTCTAATTTTTTTTAAAAATAAGATTTTATATTCTTGAATAATTTATTTTAATTTTTTCATATCTACTATGTCCCTATTAAGTTTCTCTAAGAGAACACGATATTATTACTTTATTCTTAAAAAATTTTGTCTTTAGTATTAAATTAAAAAAGAACGGATAACATTATATACATAACTTCCACGCCAATTATGAATAGATTTGTAATATAATGTGGTACACCAACTTAATATCACTTAATTTGAAAACCCAGATCAATTTCAGCGAGTAGAGTAAGGGGATAGATATTACCTATTGTTACTTAATATTTAAAACCATGATGCTAAATTACCTTATCATCATCATCATTATCATCACAGCTAATCACAAGACTACTAGATACTGAACATAGACCTTAATAACGTTAATTATACTTAGAGTTTTTAACGTTTGGTTCTTGATAATCAGATAAACAATAACAAAAGGTACTCCTAGTTAGTAAGAAATTGTTGGATGTTTTGGTTGTTGTGCAATTCAGTACGGTGGAGATAACAAATTGCGCAGTTGGCTTTTGAACCCGATGAATGAACCTTCATCGGCGGCCATTTTTTGTATAACAAGCATTCGCAGCTGCGAATCCTACTGCGAATCAGACTTTTATCGATAAAAGAAAATAATACACGCCAGTGAAAGTCTTCAAAAGTTATTGTCATTACCTAAAATTTATTATGATAGTACTTCTTATTTACGTGACTGTGATTATGGTTTCGCAATAGATCCTCATAAAGCCTCTAAAGTTAATATTTTAAACATTTAATATTCTTTTAATAATTTCATTCGATAAACTCAATTGTCCTTTATTTTAGGTTTGGTGGTAGGTGACTTTTCGAAAAACAATCAAAAAATTATATTATTGCCTTCATAATCAGACTATGTACACAGTTGAAAAAAAAATAGGTAGTACGTGAGGGTAATACGGTCATCCGGTTAATATGGTCACTTTCTTATAACTCAAAAACTACTGCCTTGTTGCATAGATATCTCTGTGATACGAAAGCTCTTCATCGGTCAATCGTTATTCGATTGATCGAAAGGGTGAAAAGAGCGATGTTTTTGCGACGCCATTTTGACCGTTGATATAATTTCAGTTGACTTAAATAATATTTAAGTCGCTTTTAGTATGTTGTGTTGTAGTTAGTTTTTTTAAGTAGATTTTTTGAAGTGTTCCTAATTATTGTCAAAGCTTGTTTGCAATTTTTTTTCTTAATATGTTAGTTATAGCATACGACTTTGTGTTTTTGTCTCTGTCTTCCTCCTAGTTTCGGTATTGTAGGCCGGCAAAGTTTAAGGTGACCATATTACTCTCACGTACCTTATCCTTACATATTTGCATCTATTACATGCACACACATAGAGTTTAGTTCCTTGACTTTTATTAGCTGCTTACTTAATGGCAGCCCACTAATAACTCACAATATTCATCAAACAGAATCTCATTTTGAAAAGATCCTAAAACATGTCGACGTTTTTTCTTTCATTTCATTCATTCATTTTATTTTATTTCAGTACAGCCATTCACAAGTCTACTACTGAACATAGGCCTCCCCATACCACAAAAGGTACAGAGCCACCTGCATCCATAAAGCTAGTAAGCCACTCTAAAACCATTTGTCGATTTTTTGTACAGGATAGGTGGCCACCCTACAGACTAGATAACCAATGTTAAATTATATTGAAAGTAAAAATTTATAAGATGTGAAAAGATTTTTTATCTATTAAAGTTATATAGTATACATCTTCGTCTTCATCGGCTCGTAAGCAGTGCACTACCGTGTATGGGCATGGGCGAGAAAATTGTCATAATACCCACACTTGGCAATCGCGGTACTGGACGTTTCACACCTTGACGCTGTTACGCGCTGTTAAATGCACGGTGTTTAACATCAATTATACTGCTTAACGCTTATACCACTAGCTTTGATTGTCGTAATCTCCATTACAGATAATGATGTGCCGGGCTCGAATCTCAGGTCGAACTAAAATCGGTTATTGGGTTTTTCTGCAAAGAAATTCTCAGTAGCAACTCGGAGTCAGAAAGTCGTGGTATTTCATTACCGTGCCCCGGAAACTATAACTCGTGCACAATACTTCAGTCCTGTGTAGTTGGCCAGTGTCCGCTAAAACTCGCCATCGTGACCGAAATTCCGTCTGGAGGAAATTATATTATACATTATTCGACATTACTTACACATTTAAGGTATCAGCTATCAGAGGCCGTGACATTTTCCTGGTATTTTCTATTGACTCGTACAATACCAAGGGGCGAAACAGGGTGAGGAATTCTACATAAATATTTACGCGTGTTTCGTGAAAATAAGGTTTTTTTATATAAATGAGGGGGCAAACGAGCATGCGGCTCACCTGATGTTAAGTGACTACCGTTGCCCATGATTAACCGCAACACCAGGGGAATTGCAGGTGCGTTGCCGGCCCTTTAAAAAGGAGTAAGCTCTTTTCTTGAAGGTCCCCAGGTCGTATCGGTGCGGAAAAATCGCCGGTGGTAAACTATTCTACAGAGAGGTTGTACGTGGAAGAAAACTCCTTTTGAAACGTACAGTGGTGGACCGCCAAGCATCCAGATGGTGTGGATGGTAACGAGACGTTTTCCGCGTAGTGCGTTCACGAAATTTGGCAGCTGGGATTAATCCGAACAATTCCTCAGGGCACTCCCCATGGTATATGCGAAACGAAATGCAAAGAGATGCAACATCTCTTCGCAGTGCCAGTGAATCGAGCCGATCGGAAAGCACTCGGTCGTCAACGATTCGAGCCGCTCTGCGCTGGATGCGGTCAAGTGCAAGGAGTTGGTACAGGGTAGCCCCAGCTCAGAGATGGGAACTGTATTCCATGTGCGGCCGAATCTGCGCCTTGTAAAGTTGCAGGCGGTGTGCCAGCATGAAATACTGTCCCACTCTGCTTAGCACGCCAAGCTTTTTAGAGGCCAATTTGGCCTTCTTTTTCAAGTGACCACAAAACTGCACGTCACTCGTATGTCGACGCCGAGGATTCCGATAAGGCTGAGGCAACAAAGGGAGTGCGTTGAAACTGAGGAGATACTACAAAGGGGTTATTTTTAGCGGTTAACGCGCAAACTTTTGTCTTCTGGGGGTTAAACTGGACTAGATTTAGTCGCCCCCAATCCGAGACTGTTCAGCAAAGACTTGACTTCAGTCACAAGTTTGTCCCAGTACTCGGAGACGTTTTCCCGAGAAATATTGGCACGGCCGATGTAAAGAGGATCACCAGTGCTGTCATCTGCATAGCAATGAATGTTACGGGTTTGCAACATATTATTGATATGCAGAAGAAACAGCGTTGGCGATAGCACGCAGTCTTGTGGAACACCATCATTAATAGGCTTGTAATCGGAGCTTGCACCGTCTACATATACAACGACCTTGATGCTCCGATTTGCAAGAAAGCTGGTGATCCAATCGCACAATTTCTCGGAAAGCCCATAGGAAGGGAGCTTTATGTCACACCCGATCGAAGGCCTCCGCAATGTCCAAACTAACAGCCAATGCCTCCTCCTTGGATTCTACTGCCTCCGCCCGTCTGTGAGTTAGGTAGACCAGAAGATCACGTGCTGACCGACCACGGCGAAAACCGTATTGGCGATCACTAATCAGCTGGTGATTCTGAAGGTACCTCATGAGGTGGCAGTTAACAATAGATCCATTGTTTTGGAGAACAAGGAGGTGATGGTGATAGGCCGGTAGTTGGATGGGTCTGAGCGGTCGACTTTTTTAGGGATCGATATATATATATATATATATATATATAAAGGATTTTTAGGATTTAGGGACTACGCCTAGGGAATAGGAGTACCGGAAAAGACGCGTTAAAACCGGTGCCAACTCTGGAGCACACGTCCTCAGCACAATTGGGGGATTCCGTCAGGCCCACTTGACTTGTGGATGTCCGAGGAGAGGAGTGCTTTGCGAACCGAGCGCTGCGTGAACTGCACTTCCGGCATGGAGCCCTCACACCGCGGGATGGTCGACGGCGTACTCCCCCGTCATCGAGAGTCGAGTTGGACGCAAAGAAAGAGCCTAGCAGATCGGCTTTCTCCTTTGCGGTATGGGCCAGTGAGTCGTCCTCCCTGTGCAGAGATGGAAAAGATGGCTGACAGAAATTCCCCTGGACAGCCTTGGCGAGAGACCGGAATGCATGGGTTCCATAAGGAAGGCGAACTAGTTTCTCGCCAATTCTGCCTATGTGCTCTGATTTTGCCTTGGCAATGACTCTTTTGAAGGACCTAGGGGCGGGATTATATTTCTTTTTTAGAGCGCTGGTGTTTGGACGTTGATGCGTCAGCCCAGGCTTGGTGGCACTCCTGCTCATAGAATGATGCTATTTTACAGGAGCGACCAAACCATGGCTGAGATTTGCCTCCAATGGGCACCACAGAGGAAGGAATAAAAAGTTCCATACCCTGAAGTACCACATCAGCGACAGAATCCGCAACAACGTTGGGATCGTCCGGCGAGAAGCAAACACGCCCCCAAGGGTAGGATGCAAAGAAAGACCGCATCCCATCCCAATCGGCTGACTTATAGTGCCGAACACGGCGGCAGCCTGCAGAATGCAACTGCGATTTCAGCGTGAGTGGCACCACACTCCGGACAAGGCAATGGTCCGAGGAGCCTAAAGGGGCGTCGACGGAAATCTGATATCCGTCCGGGTGAGAGGTCAGCAAAAGGTCCAACAGGGAAGGTGCATGATCCTCCACATCTGGAATCCGTGTAGGCGAAGTCACCAGTTTTGTCAGACTATATGCCAAGGCAAAATCATGAATAGATCTCCCCGCATGATCGGTTAAACGTGAACCAAGCCATTTGGTGTGATGGGCATTAAAGTCGTCGAGGATCATGATCACTGCGGAGGGGATCTGCTGTAGCAACGAATCTGTAGCCATTTGGACGTGGTCGAAGAGTCGGTCTGTTTCGGCATTACCGCTATGGGACCTATAGAGGCACCCGTCGACGCGCGGATGGTCGTCGCTGTCTATGCGTAGCCAAAGATAGACAGTTCCGTACCTTCAAGACTGCAGAGGCATCGAGAACAGATCTCTTCTCTGACGTAAACCCAAACTCCAGCCCAAGGCACAAAGGAGTGTTCCAGTTTGTACCCCGGGTAGGAGAGATACGAGACATCAGCCTGAGAGGACACCTGCATCTCGGTCAGAAAGAGCAGAGCCGGCCTCGCCGTCTCGAGATGGTAGTGGACGGCCTTTAGGTTAGATTGAAGTCCCCTGAAATTGCAGATATCCACGGATAGCGTGGCAGGGGTCACCTTGGTCTTGTTGCTCCGCTTGCCCCGAGTAGTTGTAGTCTTGAGGGAAATTTTGTCCCCCCCCCCCCCCAGAATACGCGGGTCAGCCCAAGTACCCACGCTCAGGAGTGGAGATACATGGTCGTGGATGCTCAGCGAGGGATTCTCCAGGAGTGCTGGTACCCTCCTAGGGTAGTCTATCATCATTTAATTCCGCTACCATTTTGATGGGGGGGGGGGGGGGGGATTTAGGCCTCCGGCCACCTACACTCACCAGACGAAACGCGGAAGTAGATCTTCCATTTCACGCCGGTATTCTGTGAGGCCGTGGTACCACCCCGGTTTGAGCCGGCCCATACGTGCAACAGCAAAGCTGCCGCGTGGCTCTACCACTGTTAAAGTATATACTTTGCTAACAAATATAATAAAAGATCACACTATTTATATTCATACCGACAAAGTCTTATTACAGTTACATCACTATTTCAAACAAATTGTGTCTTAAGCAATAACGATAAGATTAAATACATTCTTAGGCAAACGGCGATAGACGGTAAGTTTCTTATAAATCGAGCCCGCGGTCGAGGTTCGGCGCCCATTATCCTGTCGATACTCCGATTCGTGCGCACGAACATCGCTGAGTTACACCTCTATTTACTGTCAAAAGTAATTTCTTACTCGTGTCGTTCAAAAGTTCGTAGATGCTTTGAACACTACCGCCACACTAGAGATTTTAGATAGCGGCAGCATTACCGTACTTGACTTACATTATTCCCTAATTCGGTATATAATTCATCCCTTACGCTTTTTAATTAAAAAAGAGTCCAATAAAAGTACATGAAAAAACGTAAAAAATCAATTGTTTATTTTTTTATGATAAGAGAAGGTCGGAAAATCGCTATGATAATATTTTCTTAGGTTATCTTTAATTAACAAAAGAAAAAGTAGTGATAAAAATGTTGTGCCTCAAGAGAGCCACTCGATTGTACTAACCTGCGACCCGTAACCATTATCAAACGTATCGGATACAAGAATAAAAAGTCATAACGTTTCAAAACAGGAAAACCAAAAATGTATGCTTTTGCGTTAACCTTGTCTCCGGCGTGTGTTTGCAATAAATAAAAATATATAATATACAAAGTTACCTTAGCGCTGCTTAGCCTTGCTACGGCAAACACTAATTATAAAGGTTGATTCATCGTGAGTTCAGTAAAGTATTTTGAAATAAAACACATAAAACTGAATGTGATGGTGAAACTATATTATAATTATAACCGAAAGAACAATCGATACCATTTATTTTTTGAAAATTATTTCATTCAAATGTTGGCCGTAACTACGCTATAGGCGGTCCAGCTATAGGTCCAATTTTGAACCACTTGTTCGAGCATTACGACTGGAATCTGGTGGTTATAAATAAATTAAATCGCTTCGATAAATGCTAATGATAAAAATAATCATTCCCTATTTCAAAAGCGCGGAACAACGAAGGGCATTTGCAAAGGTTCAAGAAGTATGTTTCTGCGATTCCTAATCCGCGTGCCAAGCGTGGAGATTCACTTCCAATAGTTAACAGTTAAAAGACTAATACGAATTGATTACCTCATTTACCTCGTAGGTTTCGTAAGAGGTGATTATTGAAAATGCCAGTAAACTGTCATAGCTTTCGATAATTGGCGGTTTGATCATCTCGTTTGAGTATTTCATACGAAAATATCCTCCAGATTAGCACGTAAAAGTACCTGGGCAGCGTCAGTGACGTCTTGTAATGCGATTGCTAATTGCGGCTGCGGATCTTTGCGATTATAGCATACCAAGCGCATTTATGTAGATACAAATTTAATTTATAAAAATTAATGTTTGTTTGTTCGTATTTTATGCGCTGCCATAGCGTTCATTAGATTACGGCAAAACTTTGTTAAATTATTGCTTGCACTTGCGCAAAGGTTATAGGTATAGAACAATTAACTTACACTAGGTGGCGCGCCTATCATACAGACAATATATTCGATCATTCTATTTCAATGATTTTATTATTATTCCTAATTAGACAATATAACTTATTCAAATTTAAAACGATATTTCTTCTGCGGCAGCGACGTGCCAGGTACCAAGCTCGAAAAAGATAAGAAAAATGAAATACAATCTACGCCATACATTCACTGCTGTGTTTTGTATGGTGACTGTGGAGATCCGGAGACCCTTTTTTACTGGAAACGAGGCATTCCATCTCAGTCCTCAGGGGTAACAACGCATCTGCATTTTGATTCCTAATGGAGCATAAATTTAGATGTCTATGGGCCACAGCATCCACTTACCATCGGGTGGACTGTGTGCTCGTTTGTCACCCTTATTCTATAAAAAACGCCAATTCGATTAAACTTAAAAATTGTTTATCTTGGTATCAACTGTGTATATCAAATAATACCTAAAACTTTTTTGAAATTGAAAGGAATATTTGTTAAGATATTTAAAAAATTGAGTGCTATTCAGCTTATGAGTGAAATGTATCTGGGTTTGATGTAATGAGTGATTAGTGGTGATGGTTATAATTTAAGCTTAGCGTTGGAACGATGTTTTTTTCCCGGCTGCTTGTTAGGCTCACTTGTTATCCGCGCGCGCTCACGTCATAAGACATTAAGGGCTCGGTTAATGTGGAAAGAGCTTGAAGGAAAATAAAACTTTTTGAAGAGTAGCGTGGCAGATTTTGACTTTTGCTTGTACATGTTAAGACACCAAATCTACAGACTTTATGTATAATTCAAATATATATTTAGTCAGGGCAACGATGTACCATTAATTAAAATTACAGGATCACAAAGGCAATATCATTACAGTATAAATAAGTCCTTGTAAATTTAATAAATGCTTACTAAGTCATCCACTTTATTGTTATAGTTTTTAAGCTGTTGTATTAAAATTATTTTCTATTTTGGTTACTCTGGTTCTACTGCGGTAAATCTTCCGAGCGCTGCCCAGCCGAGTTGAATCCATCAATTGACCTCTTGATCGAAATTGGACCTACCTGGTCGAACTATTAGTCCCATATGTACATAATTATATAATATATAAATATAAACAATAAATAGAAACAAAAATAAATATTTTTGTAAAAAATAAAAGTTTAACCGTCTCTAGGCTTCGTAAGCTAGAGGCGGACACTAAAATATCGTTGACCATTTATTTATATTAGCACCATTTCTTTATCAGTTTATCACCGATTGTCTTGAACGGTACTATGGTACGGGCTATGTTGATAAATAGCCGATGACTAAATTTAAATACGATTGGGATTTTGTAGCAATGTCGGACACGTCTGTGCACTAGTTTGTTTGGCCACAGGAATTCGATTGATGTTCTGCTCTGTGTGCTCTAAGAATTCCTGGCGTGATAAATATGACTTGTTATTAATGGTCTAAAGGCGTGTGCGGAGCAATGAAAATATAATTTGTTAACGTAATGATATGAACGCTCTTGCACAGCGAATAGCTTATGACGTAGTCAATCAGTTCACTAATCGGGTGCAATTAATGGGACACAACCTACAAAACATTCTATGCCTTTTATGTTTTAAGAATGTGGTGTGATTCTATTTGATATATTAAAAAAGGTAATTTGATATACTAAGGTAGACTCGTTTGACCTTATTCTAGACCTGGATCTCAGGCATTTCATCTTAGTTCTCAGGGATGACAAAGCTACTGCATTTTGATTCTTAATTGAGGATAGGTGTAGATGTCTATGGGCCACAGCATTTACTTACCATCAGATAGGCTGTGTGCTCGTTTGTCACCTTTTTTCTATTTTAAAAAAATTAGACAAGTTATTAGCCAAATGCACAGTTAATGGGCTTATCAAGCAATCGAAAAAAATGTATACGAGGTAGAGCCATGCTGCAGTTATAATAGTATAGTATGGTTGTAGCACGAATGGGTCGACCCGACCGGGGAAGGACCACGCTCTCACAGAATATCAGCGTCGAATAGTAGCTTAATGCTGCTGTGTTTCGTATGGTGAGTACCGGAGAACCGGAGAACTTTTTACTGGAAAAGAGGCATTCCATCTTAGTCCTCACGAGTGACAACGCATCAGCATTTTGATTTGTAATCGAGGATAGATGTAGATGTCTATGGGCCGCAGCTACCACTTACCATCCGGTGGACTGTGTGCTCGTTTGTCACCCTATCCAATAAAAATTTTGTAATGATACCAAAATAATTTGTATAATATGTAATTCTTCATTTGAATGGCGATTGATATAATCACTAAAATATTAGTAAACAATTATAGAAACAAACATTTTCGTTACAAGTAACGTATAACCCTTTCTGTGTTGACGTGTTCATAAAAAAAATATGTCCCATTTCATTCAAGAGTGGCCTCCTCGCCGTCTCTTTGTTAAGGTTCTATTAACTCCTACAGAAGTTCATACCTTTTTTGTTCGCAATCAACGTACGAGACATCTTTTGTAGAAGTCGCTTTTTAAGAACCCTGCGGTCGAAATCTTTTGAATGCTCATCACATTATGAGACTATTTTGACACATTACTGTGCATTGTTTAACATTCTTTTAAGGCCATAAATTATTCCTGCTATTGTTAACTCGGAATTTAAAAATTTGACGAAGATTCAGTGCGACGCTTTAGGATTACCTTGACACTGTTTATGATTTATTTGATATCTTTTGAATGTTTTTTTTTTAATATTTCAAGGTATTTTAATATTCAAATGTGTTTATGGAATAGTGTATTTGTTAAATAATTTTCATATTTTTAAGCATTCAAGTTAACCTTCTTTGGGACCTACAATGGCATTTAATACTTTTCTCTTCACTTTTTCTACTAAAAAATATATGGGATATTCTTTCTAAATTGAAAAGGTATCATCCCGTGTATGTCGCAAGAGGCAGATAGGTAAATAAGACAAGTGGTGGGCAGTTTCCCCTGATAACAACCCAAAATAATAAAAAAAAACTGCGATGAATGAAACAAGGTTTTACGGATTTCATCGCATGTTTCTACCCATCCTCACGGGCAACTGAGGTGCTCAACGTCCCAATGTTATCGTATACGGCTTCCTTCAACTGCAAATTATTATTTTTTGATCTGATCTATGAAAAAAAATCTTTAATTATCTTATCGTATCTTGGAAAGTCTTGGAGCAGCGCGGCGGACACTCCCTTGCCCTGAAACCCTCTCATAAATGAGGGAGGCCTGTGCCCAGCAGTGGGACGTATATAAACTGTAACTTTACTTTTTTATCTCGGAGTCGTGCCGTGGTATGCTTGGGTCGGGATTTTCTACCAGCGATCCGCTCCGGTTTCGCACGGTTGATTTCTGGATCTCGACAACAGCGCCACCTATCGAGTCTTAACGTGAATTTAAACCATCTAGGAACTCATTCAAACGCACACAAAAATATTCATCGCAATCGGTCTAGATGTTTTGAGTTTTAGCGAGACTAATCGACAGCAATTGATTATAATATAATATAGACATGTATATGTATAGTAGCCCAATAAGATGTTTGCACCCAGCCATCTTAATTAGTAAAATTAGGAGGTTGAATAAAACTAAATTTACGGATTTTATCGCGTTTAAATAACTACTTTTACTTTTTTTTAATTCCCGACGTTTCGGGTGCTTTACAGCACCCATAGTCACGCACCCCCCTCCCCCCCCAGTAAATTTAGTTTTATTCAATGTGTAGTGTTCGCGTAAATTTAAGAAAAAATTAGGAGGTTTTTGATTTCAATAGCCTAGCGAACCATTTTTGATAGAAATCGGTGTTCTTTTGTTAAGATTTGTGGTTTTGCGTCAATTTCTCTTGTACGTCTTCACTTTAATGTAACGTAGGTCACGTGATCCGAAGCTTGTTGTCTTGAAAAACTTGCATGACGTGTTGGAGCAAGCGGCCAGGTCGTTTACTGCCACAGATCTCTAAAATAAATATTTTCCTACGGTAGCTAACTGTGAAATATGACGATTTAATGCTGATGTAAAAAACTAGTTACATTTAATGTATATTGTTGGTGTTAATATAATAATGTGCCGTGTAGTGGCGGTTAAGAATATCCACTACCCCATATCTTCCCGTGGGTGTCGTAAGAGGCGACAGAGGGAAACAGGCAGGAGATGGGCAGCAGCATCTTCCTGATAACAGCAACTGTACGACAAAAAAAACTGCGGTTGCCAACCCGCTCGCCAAGCGTGGCAACTATAGCAATATACCCCCCACGAAAAATTACACAAATAGACGGCCCCCAGTCCCCGGCGACCCCGCTATTCTTGGCTACGGTGGCGACCATGGTAACGGCGGGGCAGGGGGTGCTAAGAATCTCCGGTGGAGTTTCGAGTTTCCACTACGACGACTCGACCTGGCGACATATAACGCACGCACCCTGAGGACTGACTAGAAGATCCTGGAGCTGGAAGAAGAGATAGACAAGTTGCACTGGAATATTATAGGCTTATCCGAGGTCCGAAGAGAGGGGGAGGACACGATGATTCTCGAATCCGGCAACTTGTTCTATCATCGGGAGGGCGACCATATGTCCCAAGGAGGTGTCGAATTTATCGTCCACAAGTCTCTCGTCAACGTTGTAAAGTTTGGAAGTGTGTCGACGAGGGTCGCGTACCTGATACTCAGAATCACCAAACGGTATTTGCTGAAGGTCATACAGGTTTACGCACCAACCTCGGCACATCCCGATGAGGAGGTGGAGGAAATGTATGAGGATATTTCCAAAGCCATGCATTCCTCCAAAACCCACTACACGGTGTTGATGGGAGACTTCAACGCAAAACTAGGCACAAGAGAAAACGGTGAGCTGAAGTTAGGGAAATTTGGAGTAAGGCAACGGAACCGAAGGGGCCAGCAGCTGGCCGACGTTATGGAAGAAGGGACTCTTTATGATGAACTCTTTCTTCCAGAAGCGGCCCCACAGGAAGTGGACCTGGTCGAGCTCCGACGGTTCGACAAAAAATGAGATTGACTTAATTATGACGATCAGATGCCAACTGTTCAGTGATGTCTCAGTCATCGCAAGGGTGAAAATTGGCAGCGATCACCGAATGGTTAGAGACTGAACCTAAACGTTAAGTTGGAAAGGTCTCGTCTAATGAAGTCAACGCTCCGTCCCCCTCGTGCTCTATGCCAGAATCCCGAAAACTTTCAGCTCGAGTTACGTAACCGCTTTCAGTGCCTACAAGATTGCAATGCAGTGGACGATATGAATGATAAGCTCGTGGAAACTGTCCATGCGGTCGGAGCTAAGTTCTGCAAGACCCGCCACAGAAGAACACAAAAACTCTCCGATCACACTCTTAATCTCATGGCTGTTAGACGGGAGATGAGGCTGCAATCGTCAACAGATTTGACAGCATAAAGGTAACTGAACAGACAGATCTCCAAATGCATGAGGCGAGACTTACGCAACTTTAATACTGCTCGTATTAAAGAAGCGATCGAGCGGAACCAGGGCTCCAAAGTCTTTGCCAGAGATCTGCCTGCCAGTAAGAGCCAACTGTCAAAGCTGAAGACTGAGTGTGGCAGCATCGTTTCCGGGACACCTGAGATTTTGAGTGAGATTGAGAGGTTCTATGGGCAGCTGTATGTGTACATGGTTGGAGCCACACGCAAGTGTGAGTAACGATCCAAGAGCAAGTCTTATCCGATACTATTCCGATGATATCCCGGACGTCAGTCTGAGCGAGATTAGAATGGCTCTCCAGCACCTTAAAAACGGCAGGGCCACAGGCGAGGACGGAATTACAGCGGAGCTTCTGAAAGCGGGTGGAACACCTGTACTTGAAGTCCTTCAGAGGCTCTTCAATTCCGTCCTCCATGGTGGCTTTACTCCAGAGGCGTGGAGCAGAAGTGCGGTGGTCTTGTTCTTTAAGAAAGGTGACAACGCTCTCTTGAAGAACTACAGACCGATTTCCCTTCTGAGCCGCGTCTACGTGCTGTTTTCGAGAGTCATTACGAATCGTCTCGCACGCAGACTCGACGACTTCCAGCCTCCCGAACAAGCCGGTTTCCGAAAAGGCTTCAGTACCATAGACCACATACATACCCTGCGGCAGATTGTACAGAAGACTGAAGAGTACAATCTGCCAAGAAAGCCTTTGATTCCGTCGAAATTTGGGCGGTGCGATAGTCCCTTCAGCGGTGCCAAGTTGACTGTCGGTATAACGAAGTGCTGTAGTGTTTGTACAGTAGGGCTACGATGGCTATCCGAGTACAGAACCAGAGCTCGAAACCTATCCAACTGCAGAGAGGTGTAAGACAGGGTGACGTTATATCCCCGAAACTCTTCACCGCTGCATTGGAAGACGTTTTCAAGCTACTGGACTGGAAAGGATACGGTATTAACATCAATGGCGAGTACATCACTCACCTTCGATTTGCCGACGATATAGTCCTTATGGCAGATACGCTGGAGGACTTAAGCACTATGCTCAATTACCTCAATAGTGCCTCCCAACGGATAGGTCTTATGATATAGATGATATATATGATATCTTATGATATGAATTAGGATCTGATAACATGGACAAAACAAAGATTATGTTTAATGTCCATGTCACACCTATGCCGGTAGTTGTTGGGAGCACTATGCTCGAAGTTGTTGACGAGTACGTTTACCTGGGATAAATAGTCCGACTAGGCAAGTCCAACTTCGACCGAGAGGTCAATCGACGGATTGAACTCGGCTGGGCAGCGTTCGGGAAATTACGACATATCTTCTCGTCAGGTATACTTCAATCTCTAGAAACTAGATTGTACAACCAGTGCGTGTTGCCAGTGATGACTTACGGATCTGAGACGTGGTCCTTCACTGCTGGCCGTATGAGGACGCTCAAGGTCGCTCAGCGAGCTATGGAGAGGGCTATGCTCGGAGTTTCTCTGCGTGATAGGCTCAGAAATAAGGATATCCGCAGTAAAAGCAGAGTGACCGACATCGCCCAACCGATTAGTAAGCTGAAGTGGCAATAGGCCGGCCGTATAGCTCGAAGAACCGATAACCGATGGGGAAGAAAGGTTGGAAGTGGCAGCCTCGTTCCGGTATGCGTAGTGTAGGGCGACCCTCCACTAGATGAAGTGACGACCTGGTAAGATATGCAGGAAGTCGATGGACGCAGGTGGCTCAGGACCGTGTTTTGTGGCATTACTTGGGGGAGGCCTATGTTCAGCAGTGGACTTGTGAAGGTCTGTAATAATGATGATGATGATGAATATAATAAATCATTACAAAAATTCCGGTTGCCAATCCGCCAAATGAAGTATTTGGCGGATTGACTGGACTTTTTATAGGCTTTAATGAAAATAGAAAGAGCGCAATACCAATGATGATAAGCGACAGTAGCTTAATGACAGGGCGCGAACCACGTACTCAAAAAGGTCGTGGGTTCGAATCTGCCATTCGACTACTGGCGTGAACCACTCGTAACAAAAGCAATTTAAGCTTACCACTAGTGGTTAAGGGGAATATTAGTAATGTTTATAGCATTGTTAATATTCTTTAAAAAAAAGAAAAGAAAAAATGATGCACACAAAACATCACATATAATCTAGTGTGTTGACGTCACTGTAGTGTAGTAGTGGCTAAGCCATCGATCACTAATAAAGAACTTAGTGATCGATGGGCTAAGCACTCCAGAACGCAGTTCGATTATCTTACCCCTATTGAAGTTAAGGCACCCCTCGTATTCTTATCCGAAGCTCCGGAAACTTCCGGCTCGAATTACTTAATCATTTTCAGTACCTTAATGATTGAAATACAGTGGACTATATAAATAACAAGCTTGTGAAAACTGTACATGCGGTCGGCCCTAAGCTTTGCAAGAACCATCGCAGAAGAACCGATGTCATAACGCACAACATGTGAAAAAGTGTAATGGGTGGGGTTTGTATTTAGGTTGCTTGCGTATTATGAAATTTAGGCCGATGGCCAGCCGCTGTACTATCACGGTTTTTGAATTATTACCGATCTACATCATCTTCAGCCCATTAAAATCCCCTGCTGCACATCAGCTTATTTTGTTGCAAGGATAATTTGCCTTAATAGTCACATTTTGTAGGTCGATTGTCGATCGTAGTAATAGACGTCTCGCAATATTAAAGTTACTGAAAGCCACCGGCCTGGATACCATAAACGTATATCCATAGTATATAAGTATAGCAGGACAATGGGTGTATACACACGCATGCATAATTATTAACTATGATTAGCCAGATCGGTAAGTCGGATTATTTCAAACACTCATTAAAGTTTAAATTTATGATAATTGTTTACCGTAGCTTATGCCTCGCTATGGGCTATTATAACAAATAACTAAAACCGTAGAGAGTTAAGCAGAGATAGGAATAGCCAAGAACACAATCATATCCAATTTTTTATCTACTTCTACCCTGTTGAGAAATCCAATTCTAATTCTATCTATTAACTTGATACATAGATATATTCAATATCTATATATCAAGTTTTCTACATCTGCGTATTAATTTTTATTATTGTGTTTGTTTATTAATTGATTCAATCATATAATTTTTTTTTCGATATGATTTCTCAAATGTGTATTAATAAATTAGTTCTGTGGACAAATTCATAATATTATGCTTCGTATAGCCTTCAATAATGTCAGGTAATTACCATTCAATGGGCAATAAATAGTGTGTAATTACGTGAAAAATACATAAACAAACGACAATTCTGTATCAGTTGTAGATCTAGGCGTAGTACGACACGGAAGCCCGCTACTGTGCAACTCCTCATTGTATCCGAAGCTTCTTACAATTAGTTACCTCACTATTTAGACTCGCTTCGCGTTCCAAAAGAAGCCGGTCACCATTGTCACCTGCCTACAAACACACCGACTACACCTAAGCTATTCATCAGTGAAAATGTTTCTTTTTATTTTGGTTTAGTCAGATGTGCGACGCATCAATAATAATGAATTCAGGAGTCATAGGTGTGGAGGCCTAGTTTAGTTGGCGCTCAATACTAACGTTGAAAACATATTTGAATGCATTAGTCAGTGACATGATAAAAAAATCCTTTTGAACTCAAACTCTATCACAGAATAAATAATAGTACAAAACTAAAGCAACTGTTATTTATTCTGAGACAGAGTTTTACTGACTCTTTTAAACTATACCTCATCTAAAGATAAGGTCTATGATCGAAAGCATATAAATTGATACATCAATGATTATTTTTTAAAATCAAATATGTAACTATAAAAATACATTTCTATAATTTCCATCCTATTTTAATGATTATAAGTAAAACACGTAAGTTTCTTAACCTGTTTGATATTTTCGTCGTCTTGTGCCAAGTTTTTAGCAAAAGAATTATCCGACTTTGTAAAAGGAGGAGGTTAACGATTCAACCGTACGTTTTTGTTGTATGTTTGTTACGTGATATCGTGATATTTAATAAACAATTCATATAACTAAAATGAATTAATTATTTTTTGATGGAGTATAGCCATGCTGCAGCTATATTATAGTGTAGTAGAATAGGTCGGCTTGACCGGGAAAAGACAACGCTCTCAAAGAATTTCTGTTCAAAATAGCAGCATAATTTTACTGTTTCGTGTGATGAGTGTAGAGAACCGGAGATCTGTTTATTACGTTTTTATTAAGTCACTTTCTTGTTTGTCTGCATGTCTGTCTGTCTGTTGTTCCGGGCGGAATCTTGCAACTCAAATGTCGAGCACTTCTCGATTAGCTAGAGACTTGAAAATTTTGAACATAGCTCAGAATCGGATGACAATGTAAAAGAAGTGGAATATATATATATATATATATTTAATTGTTCATGGGGGGTAACGGATTAGTAAGCTGAAGTGGCAATGGGCCGGCCATATAGCTCGAAGAACCGATAACCGATGGGGAAGAAAGGTTCTCGAGTGGCAGCCTCGTACCGGTAGGCGTAGTGTAGGGCGACCCCCCACTAGATGGAGTGACGACCTGGTAAGATATGCAGGAAGTCGATGGATGCAGGTGGCTCAGGACCGTGCTTTGTGGCATTACTTGGGGGAGGCCTATGTTCAGCAGTGGACTTGTGAAGGGCTGTGATGATGATGATGATGATGATATATTTAATTAATTGTTTACTGATGGAAGAACTTTTACTGACGCGGCATTCCATTTTAGTCTCCAGGATTGATAACACATCTACATTTTGATTCTTAAACGGAGATATACTTAGGTATGTCAAATGTCTAAAAGGCCACAGCATTCTCGTACAGTCAGGTGGACTTTGTGGTCCTTTATTGAAAGAAATATCATATTCTGAAGTCGGGGCTTAAATTTTTAAATACACTATGCAGCACCGAAGAAATTTCGACCAGAGTAGCTTTCGATTTTTTTGTAACGATTCAAAAGCTTTCTTTTATTATCTATCTTTATTTAAAAAGGCTTTTATTCTACAAGGATATATCAGCCTTATCATAATATTCAAAATTTGTAACGATTCAAAAGCTTTTTTTTATTATCCTTCTTTATTCAAAAAGACATTTATCCTACAAGGATATATCAGCCTTATCATAATATTCAAAATTTGTAACGATTCAAAAGCTTTTTTTTATTATCCTTCTTTATTCAAAAAGACATTTATCCTACAAGGATATATCAGCCTTATCATAACATTCAAAATTTGTAACGATCTAAGAGCTTTCTTTTATTATCTATCTTTATTTAAAAAGGTTTTTATCCTACAAGGATATATCAGCATTATCATAACATACCTACATTGTTCCTGTTACTCTAATCTTAAGTAGGTATTTAAGAAAGTGGGAATGAATGTAGTAAGAATATGGAAATTTATGATTTTGATACCGCCATGTGTGGCTCCTATGCTGAAAAACCAACTCGTTTCACACAAATTAATATTAAACTTTTGCACCAGATTCTCTCTTTCCCTTTGACACATTCTACTACATATGTTGAAAAGCTTCTATAATGTGAGTGTGACAAATATCGCAATTGGGCGAGTCTGATTTATTCATCAAAAATACAATTTTTATTGGGATAATTTTTTTAAAAGTACCTATATTAACAATGCTACTATAAACATTACTAATATTCCTCTTGACCACTCGTGGTAAGCTTAAATTGCTTGTGTAACGAGTGTTTCACGCCACTACTGGCGTGAAACACTATTAAATTGAAAAATCCTAAGTAAAGTGTTTCTGCTTAGCAGAATGTGAATCATTAATTAAAATTTGCTAAGATGTTCTAGATAAGAGCAGAATGGTAGCTTGCAATTTAAAAATAATTGATGATGATGTACGCGACCGGACTGGTTGTTAGAGATTCCGATGCTGTATAAAAATTGTCCTTTTCCACCTTTTTATACCAATATAATTAAATATAACTAGAAACCATATAACTGCTATTGGTAGGTTACGTTCTGGGCATTAAAGCGACAGCAGCCTAATGGCAGGACGCGGACCGCGAACTCAAAAAGATCGTGGGTTCGAATCCACCATTGGAGTAGTCCAATGGTGGATTCGAACCCACGATCTTTTTGAGTAATTCAATATTATTATAGGTAACTGAAGCTTACATAAACACTAGAACATAAACGCACAGCTATAATGTAAACAACAAATAAAGCTTGAGCTTCAAAAATAGAATAGAGGTAGGTTACTGACATTTCAAATGGGCACATAACAATAACACAATGCATATATTTACAGCTGTTATCAAACGATTAATGTTCACTGGGCATGTTCTGTTTACTTACTCCGCTATGTAGTGGGGCCCCTAATGCTTACTCATTGGCGAGCATTCCCCTACCGCTCGCAATTAGTCTTTTATTGCAGCTCTCATTGGTCCGGACAAAAGCTTTATTTAAAGAGCCTTACAAATGGATACAGTGCATTGCAGCTAAGAAATACGATTATGATAAAAGTTTTCAAGAATTTTGCAAAAGTGTGACATGAAAAAAAATCAGGTAACATCTTGCTGACGATACAAATACTTAATTAATAAACACTGAAATAACGTTACATTTAAATAAATCTTATTTAATATAATAAAAGAGGCAGGTCTAAATACTATGGAACTGTATTATAAAGAAGAAATTATGCATACACCGTTATGTTTTAGTACGGCCTTTGGAATGGAACGTTGTTTCACATCGTATTTAAAACAATAGCTAGTGGCAGTTGCCCTCTTCACGCTTATCACACTCATCAATAAATGCCTTTTTTGAAACGTTGAAATACGTTAGGTATGTGAAATTTAAATTTCAACCATTTATAATGAACACTCAAACAAAGTGAAGAAATTTTTACATTATTGATATAACGAAAGGATATATTTAAGTTAAAACAAAGGTCTAATTAAACTGAAGTAATGAAGTCAAATTTATACGGTGCATTTTTTGTTCGGATAATTTTAGGTAACTACTCAGATGTGGACGGCGATCGTCATGCTATGGGGTTTGATGTAGTTTTAATTACTAAAGATTTAAAAAACTTAGCGTCTTGCATGCAATTATTATTATTTCCGTATTTTTATAATTTATAAAACCATGACTTAAATTTCTATTCGGTAAATAATGTTTTAGATATCCCTTATCTTTACTTATTGCCTTCCCAGGTATTCTATATACTTATATTTTATTTTTAAGCTGTTTTATAAAGGTGATTAAAAGACATCGTTACCAGCATTTGCAGAGCGCACTCTTGTTGACAAAAATTATAGTATGAAGGAAAGTGTTTAGGTGTGGGGGAAGGTACTGAAAAGGGATGTGAGGAATAAGTACCTATGTTTGTAATAGCCCCGCGTGTACTTAAGAGTGTACTTATGGACATTACTTTAATATAACAGCTGTTAGAGAAATATCTCTTAAAGCATATTTCGATTTAAATTAATGAATAGGCACATTCAAAAAAAAATTAAAATTTTGAAAATATTAGAGAATGTTTTCACAGTGGAACTCTACATTACACGTATTTCTAAATACAATAATACTTAAAAGGTTCTTAGATAAAAATACTATTTACATTTAAAACAACAGTTCGAAATAAAGAAAGCTAACAGAAAAGACAGGACAACAGTTAATATATATAGGAAGATATAAAAATGCATTATTGCAAAACTTTTTAAAATATTACTGAATATTACTTAAATAATAATTTAAAGACCGAGCTATGAGTATATTTACCTACTTGTTACAACTTGCAGCATTAAAAACCATTGCAGCCTGAATAGAGACACCTGTCTCTATTGTTTAAGTCAGATTCTTTTTGGTTGAAGACCCTCTAAATTATGATGTGCCTTGGGACTTAATGCTTTAAAATTCTAAGTGTCGGCCATCAAAATATCGCAAGGTGTGCATTTGAATATGATTAGCAGCTTGTCAAAAATAAGTTAGAGCTCTAATGTATTCAAATTTAATCGGGAAGGGGTTGTGCGTTTATCTTCGGAATTATCAACAGTTATATTCTTGTTTTTGAACGCCAGTTAAGGTAATCCAAAGTCGGTGTCTCAATATTTTAATTTCTCTTATTATTCAAACTTTTTATTCCAATTTTAAATGATGTTTAGTAGACAGCAACTGCCATCCTGTTCTAATTTGTCATAAAATCAGCAGCAGCGTATTGGTGGTACCCACAAACAGCTGACTGTTAAGACTGAGATCATGTTGACTGTCTACAATTCTCATAGGTATTATGGTGTCGCCAAAACTATTAAAACACTAAAAATATTGCATTGGACGTAAGATTAAATGCAACGCTTTTTAACAATACTGTAGCTTTTGCTCATGTTGGATTAAGATAGAAAAGAATGGGAGTTGAATAAATATAGCTCTACAGAAATACTGTTTTAATTTTGATATGATAATAAATAAATGGAAAAGAGATATATTTTCGAAATTTTGTTCATCCAATTGACGTATTTTATATCTACCGTATTCTAAATTTTATTTAAAATCAATCAAAAATACATCCCACATTTTATTCCCCAATAACTTTCTGGCTCCTTTTAATGTCAAGATTCTTGGATGCTTTCGTCAGAATAATTTTTCGGTCAATTCTTCTTTTTTCTCATTTACCGAGGCCTCACAGTATTTCTACAACCATTACAAATTTCTGTAAAAGACACTTTAAAAACCATTTGTTTTTTGAAAGGATTGACGCTGGTAGAATTGACGAAATTAAGTCTCAACATTTTAAAAATCTTGTCAAGTCTTGTGATCGCGTTGAGTTGACGGTATGACTTTGGACGCTTGGAAGAGAGCCCAGCCCTTGAAGTTGATCATATGTGCGTAGATAATTTGGCAACTTATCTTATTTCTTACGTTGTAGAGCCATGATGCAGCTATATTATGATTGTAGCACAAATGGGTCACCTCGACCGGGGAAGGACTACGCTCTCACAAAATACCAGCATAAAATATCAGCCTTATGCTGCTGTGTTTCAAAGACCCTTTTTAAAAAATAGCATTGCGAGTCTTGCTTCACTTATGTTCACGTATATATATATATATATATATATAAGAATTTATTATTTTAAATATATAAAATATTAGAATTATCCCCTAATATCGGACAATGCATACTATCTCAAAATGTTAAATCCAATACGTGTAATTTAAGAAGTGGCTCTGTGCTCGGAGTATGTATATACTTACAATTAACAACATCACGTTTAGTTAATATGATATAACTTGCGCCCTCAAAGTATGGTTTATATTTATCAAACAAACTTGTTTTATCTGTTTAACCCTAAATAAAAAAAGTACCTGTTAAAATAAACATAATTAAGAGGATATAAAACAATTAGCAATAATTAATTGTAATCGAAAGTCATTAAAGTGTTTTAAGCGGTTACTCGATGAAAGGAATAGTTAAGTTAACAAAGATATTCGTTGTAGATGTTTCGATACGTGACCCTCTGTTAAACATCTACAAATGTCCGTCGATACGCTGGGGGTGCTAAATCGTCCAGACAACGAATTAACATATCGGTCTTTCATCGTTTTGCATAATAACCCCTGTTTTTAAACTATTTTACGAGTTAGTTACACTGTATACTTAGTTATTGCCTTAATGTGTCGCTTGTATACCATATAATCGCGAGTTCTGGGTTCGTATCCCATTTGAAGCCAATATTTGGACAAAACATTAAATGACTTGTGACTGTGGCAATGCATGCTGTCGTAGACGTACCTGCAATGTTAACGCATTAGCATAACGTTGGGCATGGGTATCTTAAGATAAATAAACAGTCCAGAAGAAAATCGTCAGCATTTAGCATCTTTCCGACCGCTCAGATGCTCGCATAGAATATCAACGTGAAGAAGCATTTATTTAGCTTTTGCGTCATGAGTGACGAAAATCTAAACAATACAAATTTTTTTGGTAACGCGGTATTCCATCTCTATCCTAATGGGTAACAACGCATTATTAATTTAGGTGGACTGTGTGTGACTGTTTGTTACCCATATAAAATTTCGCTTAAATGTGTAATTATTTAGGAATTATTTTCTATTAGTCGGTTGCCAGAGCATAGTCCGTCAATAAGAGCGGCAATGCGAAAAAAATATTATCGCGACCTTCACTAGGATTTCACATGTCCGGTTTGATATTTATGTTTATGTTTCCTTTCCTGCCGATGCGTGGAAAATCAGCACTATGAAGAGTAGCCTCCAGAGATGAAGATGAATCTAGCGACAGCACTCAGAAATCCGTCAAGACTTTCAAGGCTAAAGTCACAAAGCGACGAAATTATACCCTCCTGCAGCAGTCTATACACATAGCAGTCAATATAAATAGCAAAACCTTTTTTGCATGAAAATTTCGTTAATAACATGGGTTTTGTAATTATAGATTATAAATGTGTTCACTGTAGCCACTCAAGCACTTGCGCAGGCAATGTTCGTGTCGCGTAATCATGATATAAATGACGGTCAATTGTCCGTAGTGCATGCACTTCGTAGTCAAAATAAAGGCAAAGCAGTTGAGTAGAATAACAGAGTTAAATATTTTCATGTTTGTAAGAAAAAACAAAGCGATCGTATTACCGTTGAATACTAAAACGCGATATTCATATGCAAACCAAAAACTTAAAAATATTACTAACTCGATCTATATTTATAAGGCTTATGTAGGATTAAGTTGTCGGCGAGTGAACGCTTACTATCTAACGGTTTGTCGTTTTGTCCATTATCTATAATATTTGACTTTATTTTGATTTTATTAAAGATTATTTTTAAATGAAATATTTTTTTTAGAAATATTGCCGTTTAAGTTTTATTAATTCTGGAATATACGAGAAAATTGAAAAATATGTCACGTCACACCAGACTGGATCGGGGTTTCACAAGTGTGATCACCTGTGACAAGGACGGGGGGGGGGGGGGCAAAACACCATAAAATTTGAGTGACGTAATTTTTGAATGGCCTCTTATTGACTTAACATATTATTTTCTCTATACTGGATTATTTTTCAAAGAATAGCCAAGTTCAAATTTAAATTCATATATATATATATATATATATATATATATATATATATATATATATAAATGATATACCGTTATTGCAGTTATTGAAGTAAATAAGGCTTCTACTTTTATTTGAAATTATTCCGAATTGTATGTGATTTATGGGCTACAACGTTTTAACGTTTTTGCCTACTGATCGAAACTTACGAATGTGTGAATGTGCAGTAAAACGCATTTTGAATTAAAAAAAAAAAGCCAGAATTTTTGAGATTTTTCTGAATAATTTTTTTTAACCATTTGCCTATGTTAGGACTTATTCTGAACCTTCTCTACAAATAGGCCGGTTATTGTAAAATAATTCTGTAAATAAAAATTATTATTCGTTAGTCTCGCAAAAACTTAAAAATGAATTTTTTGGTGTAGTACTTGAGTGGTTGTCTGTGCACTATTATGGTTTATAAACTAACGTTTGGACTCGGTAAGTGACACTGATGTGCAAATCACCTGTGCAAAGCCTGGGCAGATCACTAGTATTATTATTAAAAAACATAATATATTACATAATTCGGTAGATTCTGTTAAGGAAGTAAGTAGATAAAAAATTAAGTATCGATAAAAAACGATATAAAGCTTCAAAAGCATTATTTACTAAATCGTTGATAACCGCGTAGTTAAGTACTGGAGTGTCTCGTTGGTCTAGGGGTTGTAGTAGTGCAACTGCTGATCATAAGGTCTCGGGTTTGAATCCTGAGTCGGACCAATAAAAAATCAGTTAAATCCGCCCGGAGTCTGGAAGTTGGCAGTGTGTCACCCTCGTGACACACCGTTGGTCAAAGCCGTTGGTCCTGCGCCTGATCTCTTTCCGGTCGTGTTGGTTTACCGTCCTATTGGGTTATGAGAATGAGGGAATAGAGTGCACCTGTGCTTGCGCATCCATTTGGGCACTATAATCCTGTCCTGCGCCGAGGGCTAGTCTCCGTTGAAGCCGAAGTGACCGAAATTCGGTCTGGAGGACATAATCATTATCTTATCAAGCTACTCGTATATTGAGATCGAAAACCACTTTGAGACATTATCGTGAAAAACTTGTTAATTTATCTGTATTAATTGAATTTCGGGTTGCTATTTATGTGTTTTCTTTTAGAAAAGATAGAATAGTGTTTATTCAGTATAGATTATTAAATTATACTGAATGTCAATATATTTAAAATACTGATGGGTAAGCTGAAATTGTAATGAGCCATTCATGTTGCTTAACAAACTGACAATCAATGTGTAAAAACTTTCTTGAATGGCAGCTTCGTACCGGTAAGCGGAGTATAAGACGGGCCTCTATAGGCGAACGGACAACCTGGTACAGGAAGTCGATGGATGTTGGTGGCTCAGGACAATGCTTAGTGATTTTCCTCGAGGGGGGCCTATGTTTAGTAGTAGATTTGTGAAGGTTGTAATGATGAAAACAATGGAAAAAAAGGATCGAATATCAGCAAACGGAAACAATTTTAATTAGTAATAACTTCAATCTAAGGTCAGGCAGGGATAAGTTAACGTATTGACAACATTTTTATTTTAAACAAATAATATTTCTTTCACTCATAACATTATCATTACAGACCTTACAAGTCCACTGATAAACATAGGCCTCCCCCAAAATTACCACAAAGCACGGTTTTGAGTCACCTGCATCCATTAATTTTCTGCATGTCTTACCAGCTCGTCACTCCATCTAGTGAAGGGCCGCTATACACTTCGCCTATACTCATAATACTACTACGGTGTATATGTTTATCAAAGTGTTTTCTAAAAACGCTTCATTATTTTATCCCTGTAGTTAAGTTTAATTATCTACATTAGCGTAATTTTGGCGTTTAGAAGCATTGAGTGTAGAGTTAAAACATTTTCGCTTCCAAAATTCTAATCTAAATTTCTAATATGTTGTTGTAACTCCAGCTGTCTACCTTAAGTATTAAATTCAATACGTGTTCGGAAACATCTTTAATCATTTTATTTGTATCTGATGAATATACTTAAGTGTACGATTCTACAGTTGTCACGGTATTTTGCAGTTTTTAAAAGAGTAATTTGAATTTTAGCAAATTATATGAAGAAAACTAGAATATAGTTCCCTTACTCGTGAACCAGATCATTTTAATACACTTCTTACGAATTACTGCATTTCTTACGAATTATTGGAAGAAGAAAACGCAATAGAGGTGGAGGGAAAGAGAGAGGAGGAGATGTAATAAAAGTTATTTATCATATTTGGAATCGTGGTCATTCGAACTCGATATTGTTCTTATTTTTATAGAATAGGGTTGACAAACGAGCTCAGTCCATCTATTTCTCGATTAAGGATCAAAATGCAAATACTTTGTCACTCCTGAGGACTAAGAGGTAATTATTTCCAGTTAAAGAGTCTGAGGTTCTCTACATACACCATACGAAGTACATTAGAATTATTCAGCAGTTTCACGTTTGTGTTCTGTAACAGCGTTGTCCCACCCCGATCGAGCTGAAACTTTTGAACTGCTGCGTGGCTCTGTTACAGTATTTTTAATGTAATGTCGTATTCAGTTCTTAACCTCTACGAAATTAACTAAGTTTGATCTCTATGTCTCTTAAAATTCTTCTTTTAAGTGCTGTTGTTTTTAATTTAAGGCAGGTTTTCTAGCGGTGCTTCTCAGATATGTTTTATGAAAATGGGTTCAGCTGTTTGAAGATCATCAGGTTTTTTGTTTCGGGGATTTTTATTTTTTTTATTTAAATTATAATCGCAATTCAGCTTTTTTTAAAGAATAAAATAGTTTCACATTATGAAGTCGGCACTAAGATATTGTGTAGATATTATAAGTGTTTAAGCGCCGACTTCTGAATTTGAAATTATTTTATCCTTTTTAGTTCTTTGAAGTGGGCTTTAATTTTTATTTTTATTTTTTGAGTGGTCTAAAAATATCACGATGTCAATGTTACATTCCCTATTTTGTCCCTTTAGAGTTAGAATACATCTCCAAATGTATATGAATCTCATATACCCCTAAAATATCACCTATTATAAAATGAAAATTAATCAAAATCGGTTTACCATTGACTAACGCATAACACAGACACACAAAAATATGCGTTTAAACTGAGAACCCCCATTTTTTGTTGACGTCAGCTGTAAAATTAATTTCACATTCTGAAACCGGTGCTAAGAACTAGTGTATAGAAGAAAGCCCAGACTTCAAAATGAACAATTATTTGGGGCTTTTACTTTTTATTAAAATAATTTTGTTCATCAAGGATCATCAACTTCAGTTTACAATTGAGGAGGGTATGTATGCATAAAAGCATATGGTAAAATAATTAAGTTTTTTTTAAATCGGATAATAAGAAAGTAAAGCATTTTCTAAATATAATAAGTATGACAATCGAGCAAACAGTCCACCTATTTGTAAGTGGATACTGCAGCTCATGGAAATCACCCATAGGATCTCCGGTTCTTGACATTTACCTTAACATTTACCTGACATTTACTTGAAACACTGCTTTATTCTACTGTTTCATGATGGTATTCCATGAGAGCGTGGTCCCCGGTTGAGCCGACACATTCGTGCTGCAGCCATCATAAAGGTAGCTACAGCGTGGTTCCTACCCTAAAAGTGAAGGATGAGTCCACCACGTTCAAATTTTAATAGAATACCAGAGATGAGTGACTAGAGTTATTCTGAAAATATTTTCATTTTACAAGTATTTTGATACCCAAGATTTTTGTCAGTACTCAAATTTCATTCATTTCAGGTTAGTCACATACGGAATGAAGATGATCTCAAATTATTAAACTTTAAGCAATGCCCCCACGATTTAGCATCGCTGATTTGTGTATATACGAAAGAAATATTTAGTTTTCCACTGACTTATGATCAAACTGTAATATTTCATGGGGACGAGTTCGTTAAATTGACACGTATATCCAGTCACTCATACCTGAGAATTCAGTCATAATATGTAAATTGTGACATCCCCCCAGCAAGGTATCTAGCACATTGCGGCTCCGACGTACTTCTTATTTGAAATTCGTCTCGGCGCGACTCCGATATGCAAATATCGAGCGACATTCGAATACAAAAAGCTCGAGCGCGGTGGCAGCGAGTAAATCAATCGATCAACGCCGGATACAGTAAGAATACGTCTTCATTGTGTTCATTAGCGTCGTCGGGGGAACTGGCCCGAGCTCGACCACACCTGCCTCAGGGATATGTCCGGCATTCAGCAAAAAGTTTACGAATTAAACAGTGAAAATTGTACATTTGATAACAGAACAATGACGAGTCGTTTGTATGTTTTTATAAATTAAACGTTTAGAAGATACCAGCGTTTTAGATATAGGATATGGAATTTTATGATAATCAGGTTTATCGTTTCTGTGAGTTTTTATTCACTTCTGTAGAAGGGTCCCAATGTAAAATAATTTCGTAAACAGTTATTGTCACAGTAACCACGATAAGCCGGATAAGTTAGGGTAATAGGGTAATTTTAAGCAGGTTATACTTTTCCCCAATTAATTAATTGATTGGGGAAAAGTATGACCTGCTTAAAATTATTTCTATCACCGCTCATGGTGTTGCTTTATTCTACCTAAGAGGTCGTCTGATTTAGTACTACCATCCTACATATTTTTATGTAAAGCACCACGGCGTCCACTGCTGTATTCGAGTGTAAAGACCAAGAGAGCATTTCTCAGGCGTAACAATGCATCTGTGGCCTTTTTTGTTTTATTTGTGCATCAGTATACCGGAAGCAAGATCCTCTTACCGTCAGGTGGACTGAAATGATAAAAAAATATGAATATATACACTAATACATTTGACTGCCTCATTGTTCTACTGGAGGTTTTCTGTCAGGAATTTTTTAGTAGCAGTCCGAAATCAGGAAGTTGGAAGGGTTTCACCTGTGCAAGCTACGGCTCGGAAACCCCGTAAAGCCTTTAATACTGCACCTGATCTCTATCTAGTACTGTCGGATTAGATTGACGTCCCATTAGACTTTCAGAGTGAGGAAATAGATAGTGTTCTTGCGGTTGCAAACACACTGCACTATAACCTTGACATCTGCAACAAACTTTAAACAAAAAAGGCCGCAATTTCGTATTTCATGTTTGAATTTTTTTACAATAGACATCTGTTGTTTTTGTTACACTGGGACTCAAAATCTGTAGTGATTTAAACCAAAACGTGACGACTTAACAGTTACCATTACTTTTCTATAGATACCTAAGCTTCGCTTTAAAAAATTCGGTTTTCAAACTGGGTTCCACAATTATGATTTTCAATTGCGAGCGGAAAATTTAATTTTCGTAATGAAAATTCTGCTTCATATCCCTTTATTTCTGTACCCACAGAGCATGTTCCTCGGCAACCAGTCTTCGAGTTATTTAAGCAATTTGGTGCCACTCATACTGGTAGACGAAGGGTGGAGCGACCCCCCACTAGATGGAGTGACGACCAGGTAAGACATGCAGGAAGTCGATGGATGCAGGTGGCTCAGGACTGTGCTTTGTGCTATTCCTTAGGGGAGGTCTATGTTCAGCAGTAGGCTTGTGAAGGGCTGTAATAATGATGATGATGATGATGCGTATATATAGTAGGTAAACTAACGTCAAATCAACGCATGACGCTATTTCCTTGGATATTTGATAATGACTTTTTGATATTGAATATATGAATGAATGAGAATCGGCTTCAAACATTGCCTACTTTTAATTCATAGTTATTATCTTTAATATCTAGTTTTAATCGTGCCTCATTTGTCAAGTCCAAGTTTCGACGAAAGCGATTAAACCAAAAACTCATAGTGGCTTCGCAAGTCGTATCCTCTCCAAATGCAGCATTGATATTGCCATCTAACTGATGAGTTAGAACTACGTCGTAGCTCGTCTTGGGAAGACACTATGATTCTACTCTAAAATGTTGACGAACGTATTATAAAATTTTGAAATGAGAATGATAAAGTTATGTGTTTATCTTTTTTTGTATAAAAAGTTCTAATCACGAATCTTGGACCACGCAGATTTAATTCTAACTCAAAGTGGCCACTCCATTAAAACGGCAACTTCATAAATAAGCCCCTATTACTTTATTAAATAATAGCGTAATAATTTAATAGCAGCGATAATAAGTGATCCATTAGAAGGCATGTAACAAAACCCAAAGCGTGACGTTTAGAAGGTAAACGTGATTGAAATAGGCCAAATTTAAAGGACACACGTTAATTATAATTTCTTTCACGGTTTTCAAGAAGCCGCAGAGTAAAATACTTGAAAACACAATGCTATCAGATATTAACCATTGCACGAAGCTATTATGCTCTTAAGCACCCTAATTACAGATCAAACGTCGTAACCACAAAAGCTTCATCTCGCAACACATTTTCGACTTTTGTGTCGTAAAATTCATGGTGTGAGAGCGACCGTTTAGCGGTTTTATAAATTGCTTTAGGGTTCCGTTTGTAGCCATAAGTGTGAAAAATAACATTTAAAAAATCTTTCATTGTTTGCTTTTGATTATAACCAAAAAATTCTAAAATATAACATAGTTTATATCACCCTGTGCTACTATGACTCTTCCACAAGTCTAAGAAATATTTAAATGTACGTCAAGGATTGAGTTCGCGTGAAATTCTGATAGAAACCCATAAGGTGAGCGTTTTTTTCTGTAGCACTATTGCGATATAGTGACTTTCTCACTGTTAATATTATTCTACTTATTGCGTATCATTCCTATGAACCATCGATATTAAATATAGAATTCTAGTACTATAGTAAAGTTATAGCCTATTTACGTCCTACTGCTGGGCACAAGCCTCCCCTCATTTCTGAGAGGGTTTTAGGGCAGAAAGTGTCCGCCGCGCTGACCCAATGCGTGTTCGCGAACTTCACATGTCTTCGAAATGTTTTTTTTTCTTATTCGTCAGACATGCGGGTTTCCTCACGATGTTTTACTTTACTGCCGAGTAGGTCAACCTGATAGTAAGTGGATGCTTTGGGCCATAGACATCCACATTTATCTTCGATCGTAGTCCTCACGGGTGAAAACGCATCTGCATTTTGATTCGTAATCGAGGATTGATGTAGATATCTGTGGGGCCACAGCAACCACTTAGCATCGGGTGGACTGTGTGTGTCACATAATCCTATAAAAAAACACTCACCATAGGAAACACAGCAGTAATAAGCTGCTATTTTACGCTGGTAATCTGTGATAGCGTAGTACTTCCCCGGTCGAGCCGATCCATTCGTGCTACAACCATATTACAGTTGCAGCATGGCTCTACTACGTTTAAAAACTTTTAATATATTGAAGATGGGCCAGAAGGGACTAATGTTTAAAATGTTTTAATCTGTACGTATAAAATAATTCAGAAGCATTTGATTTCAGAAACTGTTAGGTATGTGGAAATAAATTTATACTTTTTAGTTCCTTAAAGTCGGCTGTTTCTTTTTATTAAGAGTTGTACATGGTAGAGCCACGTTGCAGCTATATTGTGGTTGTAACACAGTACCAGTGGGTATATTTCTTGTCGAATAATTAAACTTTAAATACAAGTATAGGTACTTTTTAAAATGAATAAAAACCGCATAATTTTTATAATAAGACTGTAGCCTTCCTTATATATAGAATTACGGGGGAAAAATCAAAATAAACTTTCTGAATACAGGTCTAATAATATATTGTAGCAAGACATTTAATCCTGCAATTTCAATGTTCGAACATATTATTTATTGTATTAAAAATGCATTTAATTTCTTTCAGGGTAAAAAGTCAAAACCACAGGCACATCTGTAGTTACATTGTGATTTCTCATTGTACTTCCCATTATTGTAATATATATCTTGAAATATTTCAACAACAAAACTGTATTGTGCGTAATGATCGCCGCGACTGTATTGGAATTTTCTCAGTATTATAGAACATATTCATAAAGACACCTCACAATTTCATAAAATGTTGTTAACGAATGTTTAAAGCCGTCATGCAAGGTCAGGTCCCTCAAGGGATAAGCGTTCTCAAGATCGATTAAGCTCTATATAAAAAGAATCGTCAGCAATACATCTTCTAAAAATAAAAAATAAAAGACTGCCTTTCTTTTTGAAGTGTTTTCTTATATTATTTACAAAGAAAACCATTAAAAGCAAACCATTTTTATATAACATACAAATTTCCATTCCATTTCATTCCAGTCTCACCAAAAGTCAAAAACGGTTCGAACAATTTTGATGACATGTTTTGTATGTATTTGAATGAGTTTCTAGATGGTTTAGATTCACAGTTAGATCCGGCAGAAATCACTCATGCGAAGTCGAGGTGGGTCACTAATATTTAATATGATGTACTTACCGTATAAATGTGAACTGTATTAATAAACAAATTAATTATTTAAATATACCAGATACTACCGTGGTAGCTCAGATTGTTAGCGCTTGCTGTAAATTTTACACTATGCGAACAATCCGGGTTCAATCCTTGCCAGCAGCAATGAAATTAAGTGCAATTTTAAGTGCTGATTTATCACGTGCTTGGTGAAGGAAAACATCGTAAGGAATGCATGTCTGAGAAATAAGAAAAAAATATTTCAAAGACATGTGAAGTTCGTTAGCACGCATCGGGGCAGCGCAGCGGACACTTCTTTGCCCTAAAACCAGAAATTAGAGGAGGCCTGTACCTAGCAGTGGGACGTATATAGACTGTAACTGTAAGTTTTAAATTTAACTAGATATTATCCGCGTTGTCAGACGGCTGTTCGGTCTCCTTCCCCTAATTAAATAACGATAAGAAATCAAAATAAACAATGACTTCACATAATTGGAACTATTTCAGTATTTAAAATGTCGATAAGATCATTATAGAATTGCAGTAATTACTTGACGTCCTTAATTTCTCAAATATAATTGGCCGTTGTAAGTCGTACTATACGGATACAATGCCCTTGTTTAGCAAACTACAATGGCGTTTTATCACACCGGTTGTACATGTTCTGCATTTGTAAACTCGTATGTGCTTTAAATCTAAGCACAAGCGGGTAAGCCATAAACGTAGTCAACCATCCGTTTTCCCGCTATCGCGACTACAGTCAGTGGACATGCAGCAACGTGGACGTCTTAAAAACAAAAAGTCGTATCGCGCTAGAATAAGTAATAGCGAATAAACTCTTACCCTTTGTAATAAAATCAATATTTCCTTAAACAGGAAATATCGTGTGGAACGATTTGTAAGAAGAAGTGTATTAGCATAACCCTCCACGCGCACCTTAACGCAAAATGCTTGGTCACGCTGCCCCCCCGACGTTGGATGCAATTTCCACAGCGTGGCATTTCGTGAAAAGCGACGCGTGTAGAAATCAACGCGGCACCTATTTAGTTTACTGGTTGTATAAAGCATTATATGCTTTAAAGTGTATGTGCTCTATGCTACGTAGAAGTGTAATACATTTATATTTATAAACCTTTTTAATTGAATAAAAGTGACTAACGAGCACACAGTCCAACTGATGGTAAGTGGATGCTGTGATCCATAGACATCTATACATTTATCCTCGATTAAGAATCAAAACGCAGATGCGTTGTCACCCCTGAGGACTAAGATGGAGTGCCTCGTTTCCAGTAAAGATCTCTACACACACCATACGAAACACAGCAGTATTAAGCTGCTAGTTTACGCTGGTATAGGCTATATTCAGCAGTGGACTTATCAATTGTCTGTAACGGTATACTTAATGTTGTAAAAAGACTACAAGTAGATTATCATTTGGAAATACAGTCAAAATGAGAACTAATAATAAACATAGTTCACGCGTTAGTTGGTTGAAGTCATATATCAGTATATGTATACCGTATTTGTGACTATTCTAAATTTTAAATACGAGTATATAACTATGTGTAACACTCTTAACCTCTGGGACCGGTCAGATCGACAGACACGCGGTGATCCCATTATGAAAAAAAAAATTGTTTGATATTTGATATATAATAAGCAGTGTTTTATTTTATAGCATTTCGTAATGAACACTAAAATTGATAACCATAAGAGATTTGCTTATTATAATTATAGATTCATATCATAGGTAATAGAATTATAAGCTTAAATTCCTATGGGATAGATTTTTATGTCACATCTTAAATTAAAGTTGCACATGATGTCTCTTATCATTTCAGACTGGCTTAAGGGGTAATAAGTTCACTGTGCTGTACATGTTGGTAGGCTTCACGTCCTTGAAATACTTTATTCTTTGTACATGCTTCTCAATATGTTACGAGCGCTTAAAATTATGAAATTAACAATTTCGTTGGTGCTGGTAGGACAATACCCGAGTTGCTCGCGTGAGATTTTATATAATCGGATATAAAATCTCACGCGAGCAACTTATTATTATTTATTACTTATTTTATTTAATATAATCGGAGGCAAACGAGCATACGGCAAACCAGAACAATTGCATGAGTATTTCCGGTCATTTAGAAAGGATAAGGCGCCTTTTATAAAAGTCCAGTCATATCGGTCCGAAGAAACCGCTCACGACGTAAATTCACTATTTGGTAGTGCGTTAATTCTTTGTAAAATGCGTGGAGGTGGTCTGCTAACCATCGATATGATATGATGAATGGAGTTTTAAGTTCTATTGAGAGTAAAATGGAATATAACAGAAGTAATTAATCTAATATCATAGTATATACAATAAAAGATGCAAAGAGATGTGCAACGTCTCTTCGTATGACCATTGGATCTAGGTGATCGGAAAATACTTGGTCGTTGAACCCTGGGTCAGAGATGGGTAAAGTGTGCCGTTTGTGTTAGAACGTGCGCCTTGTAAAGTTGCAAGCGGTGCTTATCTTACTCAGCAGACCTCTTTAGAGTATCATTGATATGCGGAAGAAATAAGGTAGGCGATGGCACGCAATCTACTGGAACACCGGCATTAAAGAGCATTCATCGTTGAATACGATTGCATAATTTCTCAGGAAACCCATAGGAATCAAACTTAAAAAGTAGCGCTTTGTGCCAAAGTAAAGGCATCCGCTATGTTTAAATTAATCACTAAGTAAACCCTTGGTCTTAACTGTGTCGCGACTCGTAAGCCCGATTCCGAGAGTGATCTTCTTTCTTGGAATCGGGTGCACTGAAGCTGCTTTCCATGAGCTCAGAATGTGACTTTTTAGCCACTGAGATACACGGCTGTTATCCGCCTTATACCGTTGTTTCTTCCTAAGGATGAAAAAAAAATCACAATTAGGTATAAATGTTCGCATTGAGCACCTTTGTAATCAAGATTTTAAGTTTTTAAACGTTTTAGTGCTTACTTAGTGGCAGGAATTTATATTCTCCTCATTATACATAAGTTATAACGTACCACAAATACATACGTCAACTTTGCGTTGTGGCCGGTAAAACGTGCTTTTCACGTAAATCCAATTTGTGCGGTTCGTACGAAAGGGCGATTCGTGGTTCGGTGTAATTATTCACGTGTTATGACATCTCATTTGCATATAATCGCCGAGGTAGTCCCCGATGCGTGAGGCAACAACGGCGCAACCGTAAGCCATTCACATGAACCACGGCTATCTTGATCGAAGTCGACCTATGAAAAGCGGCCACTAATTAAAAAATAAACTACCTACTAAGATGCGGCGTGAATAATTCACGAACGCAACCGTTAGTTGCATTTACGAAACGTAGATGATAGCAATTAGTTAGAGATCCGGATGTGATACCGAAGCAAGCTTATTCTCCGCATAAAAATAACTAACAATATACCTCCTACTATATAAGGGCAAAAAAGTGTGAACGTAAATTAATCCTTATTTTACATAATATACTGAGCCGTCATACTATAAGCTTTACATGTTCTAGAAATATCACGTCATGATAAGTGATGCAGGGAGTTTGATGGATGCAAGTGTTTCAGAGCCATGCTTTGTGATATTCTCTGGGGGAGGCCTATGTTGAGCGGATTTTAATTTGAGAACCTGTCTATTTAGCAACCGTACATAGAATCGTTGATTATCGCTTACTTAAATTAAGTATTAAATTTCTCTATACCTATCTCTTTCCATCGCCATTTAGTGAAAAGAATGAGAGAACAGATTTAGCTATAAATTGACGTTCATATTTATGAGTAAGGTCATAATTGATTAATTAAAAAACAATAAAGATTATTGTTTCAAAAGCCCTACTTTAAAAAAAACTTCTTTTAAGAATAGCTCATATTGTATAAAGTTGCTCTAGGAACGTAAGCATACGTTTATATTGTCTGATAAATAATGAATTTCTTTATATACATTTTTAATATAATTAAATATAAATTGAACAAAAGTTAAAAATAAAAATATATCAAGGGCAAATTTTATTGCATTGGCATTTACGAGTATCTATTTTGATTGTCTCTTCGTAACCATAGATTCGTTTCTCACTGTTTTATTTTAAAAGTGGAAAGACTTACGTGCGTGTGAATGCAAGCGGTGCTCTTAATTTGCATGAACTGTATCACTTGCGGCATATCTATGCATATCGCTGTTCCGAAACCCATTGTGCCTAGTGCAGTCCGCGAAGCGAGCAAAATCGACTCCTCCATTATAGAGACGTTGGAGCGATAGAAGAAAAAGTTATAATAAGGAATGAATAAACCTATTACTAAAATGTTACTGTTGTTAATTGTTATAGTACGTGAGGGTAATATGGTCATCCCGTTAATATGGTCACTTTCTTATAGCTCAAAAACTACTGCTTTGTTTGCATAGACTGTGATACGATAGCTCTTCATCAGTCAATCCAATAATAAAAGATCAATAGGCGCTGCTTTATCGACGCCATTTTGACAGTTTACATTATAGTTAATATTTTAGTCTATTTTAGTACCGTGTGGTGTGGTTAATTTTTTTAAGTTGATTTTTCGAAGTGTTCCTAATTATTTCTGAAGCTTGTTTACTATTTTTTTCTTAATATATTAGTTATAGTATACGACTTCTTATTTTTGTCTCTGTCTTCGTCATAGTTTTGGTTTTATATAACAGCAAATCTTAAGGTTAACTATATTATTACCCTCACGTACCTTATATTTAGTTTTGAATTTGTCTTGAACACTTAAAAACATTTGAAAATATTTTTTGAATTTACAAGGTTGAGCCAGTCAGTTGTCTACGTTTGAAAAAAAATCAGTTTTATTTTTATTTACAATACACATTTTAATATATTTTTATTTTATTTCCGATATTACGGTATTAAAATAAAGGCAGGCCATATACTTTTATTCAGAGCCATGGATCCTATACTGTTAAAGCTCCTTGTTTCAGAAAAAAAATAACAACTACGTTGTGTTCGTATATTTTAGATTGACAGTATCATAACATAAACATAACATAACATAAACACTCACGCCTGTCACCCAGAGGGGTAGGCAGAGACTACAGACTTCCATTTGGCACGATCCTGACACACCTCTCTCGCCTCATTCACATCCATACACCTACGCATACATGCTCGTTGGTTAAGGGTACTCCTAATTTGGCCCGTTTTCAATAAATCGCCAGTGGCAGTATCATAACTTGCAGTGATTTGATTTTTTTTACTTTGCGATTGACTACTGTCCCATCTGATGGTAGATGGCGATGCAGCTGAAGATGGAAAATCGTACTGACTTAGATCAACAAAAGCCAATTCACTGTTTTTCAACATAAAATTACACCTTCTATACAGACGTCCCACTCCTGGATGCAGGTTTCCTCTCATATGTGAAAGGACAAGAAAGTGACCACCGCGTTGCTCCAATGTGTGTTGGCGGACGCAGGTGTCTTCAAAATATCTATTTTTATTTCTGAGATAGTTATTTTAAAATAATTATGAGATTCTGAGAAATAACTTTTAGCAAGAAACACTGAGTTATCTTAACTCTTTAAATAATGTAACCGAAAATAAATCAATGAATGAAATGGAAAAGATCGCTCACTTAATACTTTCAAATTTAATGGTATTTAATACTGTAGCATTTAAACATTAAGTAATGTTAGAGATAATATGTTCAAAGGAACTACCTTACGCGTGTTCCTACACACATCTTGCCAATTTTTAAAACAGTTACAAAGATAGTTTGCACAATAATTTGTTGGTAAAGGGCACTGAAAAACACTGGGAATGAAATTGTCTTTCATTCCCACAAAGAAGTTTTTTACGTGGTAGAGCCGTGCTGTAGTTCTATTAGCAGTATAGTTGTAGCACGAATGGGTCGGCTCGACCGGGGTAGGACAACACTGTTACAGAATACCAGCATGAATTAGCAGCTTCACGCTACTGTGTTTCCTATGGTGAGTGTAGAGAACCGAAGAACGTTTTTACTGTAAACGAAACATTCCATCTTACTCTTCATGGGTGACAACGCATCTGCATTTCGATTAAAACGGCTAAAGCCGTTGTTTTTTTATAAAAGTACATACAATCCACCTTAAACACCTACATACAGTTACGAGTACATACCTACATCTATCAAATATTAAGAATAAAAATGCAGATATTATTTACTTATTAATTCATTTAGTCGAACAAGTTTTCTCCGATTTTCGGATGCTTCACAGAACCCATTGTGACGGGAGTACTGAGGTATTTGACGTCCTGATATTATAAAAACCAGGGCTAGATATAATTGTGAAATGCGATACAACAATTTTATATTACCTTGAAGTATTGCAGTGGTGTGCTTGGGTTTGGATGTAGTCTTATTAATTATGGGACCTCAAGCAGATGGTAGAACCAAGCCGTCTTCTCTTTGGAAATTGAAGGTTTTTTTTATTACCCTTGAGGACTATGATGAAATGCCTCATTTTGAAATGTCTCAATATCAGTAAAAATAGGTACATGTTCTCAAGACTTACGAAACAGTATAATGCTGCTATTTGACGATGGTGTTCTGTGCCGTGGTCTTTTCAGGGTCGGCCCGGCACATGGTTTCTGCAAACGTTTAAAGAATACTGCTCCCTATCACCAGCTTAGAAGATTGTGTTTCACCATCATCAAATAGCCATTTTTCGGTCACTAGTGCCTCATTAGTTGGCTCATAACATTGGCAATATTTGTTTCTTCTCACCAAATTGCACAAGCGGGTTGGGACCGCAGTATTTTTGTAGTTATTTGGAAGACGCTGTCACCCAACTCCTAGTTCGTTTCCATCTGTAGCCTCTCACGACACCCACGGGGCGATATGAGGTAATGGACATTCTTGCATCCCACTAGATAGTCACAGACACGTAACTGTGCAAGTGATTTCAAATTATTTAATTTGTTTTTTATGTCAATTAAATTAACTTAAAAAATAAAATACGTTACACATGTACCAAAATTATTCTTAAAATTAAACTCTTTTGACGAGTAAACAAAGAGAGATAAACACCACATAAAATTTGCTATAGTTTTTTCCTCACTTACTCTACAGATATTTGTTCCATTCCCAAGTAAGATCTCATTAAAATTTCTCCGAGTAGTGTCGTGTTTAAATATCTATGGGTACATGCACCTTTTGACGAAAAACTCGTTGGTCATTTTTTTGGTGAATTTTGATACTCTTTTGAATAAAAACGAGGGAAATATTGCCAGTGACACTGGTGTTATGGAATAGTTACAGTAGCTGTAGGGCGAGTGTAAGACCAGATTCTGGCGTTCAAAAGTGCCGAGTGTTATATAAATTGAACATTTTTGGAGAAATACAAGTCACAGGATACAATAGAAGAACATAATTCTTTTGCGCACTGTACCATTACCGCAGAGAATTTGACTGATTTTAGAGAAACGTCTTATACGTATGCATGCATGTAACGTTCGTCATTAAAAGCAGTATGTGAAATAACGATTAAGAACAGTTTTAAGTAGCCTTTGTTTGATCTCAGTCTGATAGGAGTGCTATTGTATCCGTCTAACAGTAGACTTTCGACGTGAGGTGAGCCGATCATTAGGGATGTTATATTGTTCCTTATTGTACTTGTCACTTTCTTAAATATCTTTTTATAGGGGACTAGCGTTACGCCCCCGGTTTCGCACGGATATCTGGATCTAATCGTCTAAATGTGAATCTAAATCATCTAGAGACCAATTTAAATACACATAAAAATGTTCATCAAAATCAGTCGAGCCGTTTTTGAGTTTTAGCTAGACAAACGGACAGTAACTGATTCTATATAGAGTAGATAATGGTAACGTTTTCATCAGTCTAATGAATCCAACGTCGTGTGCAGAAACTTCACCTACTATATAAAACCAATATTATGTTATATTCTTTGAATTCGTTTTACATTGCGGATAATTTAAGGTTTGTTAATAAATGCCCGGAATTCAAAACCTATTATTATTGAGCACTTTAAATAAACTAATTATTTTCTTATATAATTCATCACCCCGTGAGTACAAATTTAGTAAGAATTCAGAATATGATGTGACTTATACCTATAACTAATATTACATCTATTGCAAAATTTATAAAGGAACCTGAAATAAAAGTGCGAAGGAATCAGAAAGAGTAAGTATTTTGTATAACAAGGAAACTTATTTTTCTCGTTTATGTTATGAAACATTTTAAAGGCTCATGCGTTACCAGCTTTGTTCTGAAATTTCTATTTCAATTTTCTGTAAAAAGTTGATCAGAGTTTTCTTATCATTTTCCCATAATCGACTTTTACGGTCGGTAATTTCGGATTGGTAAGTCTTTGTACCAATCCGAAATTACCGACCGACTCTAACTGGAATCTTAAACTCCAATATCATCTCTCTCTTTAATTTGTGACTCTGATCACTTTTGTCGGATGACGAATTTCTAAAGAGATGTAAAACATATAAGGTCGGGGAAAAAGTTTCTTCGTATCTTATATACAAATTCAATTGCTTTTTTTTTTCAAAGTTTAATTATATTTAATTACAATATATACATGCCATTTTATTCGATAAATTGTTGCCATCTTGTAGGTAGTGACATAATCCCGTTGCTGTAGAATTCTTGGGATTTTGATTTAAAAAAATGCGACAGGTAGTTTTGACAGTCTTCTGTTGATGTTAACCTAACACTACCCAAAGAATTCTGAAGAGACTGCAACAGGTGAAAATCTGAGGGTATAGGGTCAGCACTATATGGTGAATGCATTAACACTTCCCAACCAAGCTCTCTCAATTTTTAATTGATGGCCAAAGACGTGTGTTCTGGCGTTCTCAAGATAAAGGCCACTCCCTTTCTGTTGATCAATTCCGGCCGTTTTTTTATCAATTTCTTGTTCGAGTCTTATTAGTTGTTGGCAGTAGGGGCCGAATCGATGATTTTACCAGCGGTAAAAGCTCATAATAAGCGATGCCCTTCCAATCCCACCATACACGTAGCATCACTTTAGTGCTGCAGTCTATGGAACTTGACTACCATTTAACCACGATATTTTTCGTGATCAATATTTTCGAAAAATGGTTCGGTTTCATTACGTTTCAATAGAGAATCGCAAATGTGATTCATTTGGTTTCTTTCAGTGAGCTCGTGTGGCACCTAAATATTGAGCTTTATTGTATATTTAGAGTTTTTCAAATGGGTCAAAATTATCTTGTGGTCAATCCTCCTATGGCTCCGGCTCCGACAATTCTGGCTTAGATCGGCATATAAGTAGTTACGATACGTAATTACTTATATGCCGATCTTGCTCCACTTTTTCAAAAATTACATTGACTTTATCCGTCTGAGGGCGACCAGAGCGAGCTGCATCTTTGACATCAAAATTCCCGGACTGAAAACGCTTCAACCAACTTTGTGCTACTCTAAAACTCGTGTACTTATTGTACTGGCACTGCATTAGGTCCATAAACGTCAAAAAATTTTTCGCGGTTTGAGTGACATTTTGCCCTTTTTTGTAATAAAATTTCAGAATGTATCGAATTTTTTCGTTAGATTTACTCATTTTGGCGGATAGAATTGCAATTGAAAAATATCGGGAAAGTGTTTTCTTTTTTTAATTTTTATTTAGTATATTTATATTGATATTTAAAACCAGCCAGATACAAACAGTACAACCAAAAAGATTTTTCTTTAATTTTAAACAAAAAATACGAAGAAAGTTTTTCCCCGACCTATCATTATTTAAGCTGATTACATTTATTTTACAAATTAATAATTATTTTGTTAATTAAGTTCTGAAAATTCTTAAGGAAAGCTTTTCTTTCAGATTTGGGTTTAGTTAAAATTTTGCTCCATTCACCTCCTGGAAACTGTGTAAATAGATAGATATTATATAAGTACCTAACACAAATTTAAACAAATTTTTGATTTTACCACTAGTAAATAACCTTTTTTCAAGAAATATTCAGCATATCTCCATAATATTTATCTACCGTATACTTTTAACGGGAATAGGACGTTAAACATCATGTTTTTGGGTTCTACCACAGCACAATACCTCACCATTGTTAACTTTCGGTTCTCATCGTCATTTAATTGCCCAACTACTATTTCATAATTACAAGTTACTAAATGAAATGAAAGGATAATGAGGGTCTAACTAACGTCTTTTCTAAATTACGGACGCTACTTAATAAAGCAAATGATTGAGAGTTTATTGAAATTTCGATAAACATGTTACGTGTAGGACTATGTAACTAACAATTGTCTGCAATATACATATTCGTAATTATGCTTCATACTTACTACAAAAGGTCATGATAAAGTTATGATACATAAAATACAATATCTCAAATCGTTCTAGAACAATACGGACTAGCATATTAAACACACCATATATGTTTTAGACCAGGGTCGATAATTTTAGAAACGAAAAAAATTAAAGTAGGATGAAACCTATTGGAAAAGGAAGGGAATACAACTAAAATGATAGGAAAAATAAATTACGGGCGATCTGAGGTTGGGAAGGGGTAGGGGGGAGTTTTTAAGGGTAAAAATCGGTAAATCTCGATTTCCAGCAAAACTACAAGTCCTATCGAAAAAAGTTCAATGGAAAAGTTGTAGATAATAAAAAGACCTACAACTTTTGTATCTATAGTTTTTCTCCATAACCTCAAAATTCATGTGAAAAATCCAAAAAACCACATTTTTGATTTTTATCTTTTACAAAAAAATTGTTTTTTTTTTCATGATATTTGGTGAAACTTAACTCTTTATATCACAAATACACTGGAATTTTGAAGATTTAAAATATTAATTTTTTCACCCTATTTTGACTCGATATCGAAAAAGCACCCTAATTTTTAATCGAAAATTCTCACGTCAAAATATCTAATTTTTCAAAAAAGTCGGTGGGCTTTTTGTTCGTTGATATCTCTATTTTCTGATGTTTTAAAAATATACATTACTATTGAAAAATTATACTATTGATGATTATAATATTGATATTGTGTTGAATATTATATATTGATTATTGAAAAAATTAAATTTTCAGAAAATGCAAAAAAAACGAAAAATACTAAAATTCAATTTTTTTTAATTCTTTATGTACAATTTTGAGGTATTCATTAAAATTTTTACTTAAATTACTCGAAAAACGTTAGGTTCCACGTTAGATTAATAAACAAAAAAATTACAAACCAATTAAATATAAATATCGCAAAAAATATAGTTGTTGTAAATATTAAAAATACGATTTAATGGGGATTTTATTAAAAAAAAATGTGACTACTGCTATTTTTTCAGTAATAAAATTTTATTTATTAAATTTTCATTACATTTATATATTAGAAAATGTCATTAGATACGTAAATCGTACTATTGAGTAGAGATATTTTTTAATGATTACATTACACATTATATTAATTTTAAAATCATTAATCTTTGTATTTATCAAAACATAGTATTAAATTCGAATCACTTATTCATCAGTTTCTGTCTTTTTGATGGTATTTCTTGATCGTTAGATTCGACAGGCCTTTCTGATTCTAGTAGATCTTCGACATCTTCAAGACCATCGTCGTCTTCGTCTCCAACATTATTTTCGGTCTGCATTGGTTCTTCATCCGCAATTTCATCTGAATCATTAACTTCCTCGTAGATTTTTTTCTCCACATTGGCGCATTGTTCAGAACCATGACAATTTGAGCATAAATTTGTGCATTTTAAACCATGTTTTTGGCAGCCACTTTTTAAACTATTACATCCAGTTTCACAGCTGCAGCAAATAGTTTTCAGCAATTTTTCCGGAATTAATTCCATTTCTGTAAATTTGGGCATAATTCCATGTTGATGTTGCTTCCAGCCCCAATCTGTTGCTGTCAATTCATTACCCAGCCGCGTTTGAAGCTGATAATATGCCCTGTAACAATGTTGTTCTGCTGCACCTTCTGTGGGTGGGAGATTTGCCAATATGAAAGATGATTAAATTTTTGCCAATTGATATTTTTGAAATCTTAATTGATTCAGTGTTATATTATCCTTTTTACATTTATAAATAGATTTAATTAATTTCAATCCATTTTTTTATATCTTCTTTGTGTACATCTTTTTTTAAATATTAGCCAAATTTAACAAATTTTGATTGTCTAATAATGAATTTACGATAGTTTTCTTTCCTTTTCCGGCAAATCCGGATGTTGTGTCGCAACCAGAAAAACAATGCAGAAATGCAACGATGTTTTTTTACGGATTCACATTTGAAACTATTAGACGTGAAAAAAAGATCTTTTATATTTCCAGAACCGGGCTTGAGAAAATAAATTTTATGATTATTAGAATTTAATTGATTCAAAAGAACCAAAAAATCAATATCTTGTCCTACAACAATGACAGTTTTATTAGTATCTTTGGCAATTTCTATCGAGGTCTTAATAATGTCAGCATCAGCATCTTTGAGCAATAAATAGGCATCTGCGCATATAATTTAAAGAAAATTCGACAAATTTCTCAAAATTTTGTAGATATTAATTTTGTAGATATTATAATCATATTAAATATTAACTTTATTAACTTATTTAGTTGTTAATTATAGTAGTACATTTCGACTTGCAATTTTTTGTTTATTAATCTAACATGGAACCTAACGTTTTTCGAGTAATTGTAAATTTTTACCTCAAAATTGTACATAAAGATTTGAAAAAAAAATCGAATTTTAGTATTTTTCGTTTTTTTGAATTTTCTGAAATTTTTTTTCAGTAGTAATGTATATTTTTTATACCATCAGAAAATAGAGATATCAACGAACAAAAAAGCCCACCGACTTTTTTTGAAAATTCAGATATTTTGACGTGAGAATTTTCGATTGAAAATTAGGGTGCTTTTTCGATATCGAGTCAGAATAGGGTGAAAAAAATTAATATTTTAAATCTTCAAAATGCCAGTGTATTTGTGACACAAAGAGGTAAGTTTTCACTAAATATCATGAAAAAATCAATTTTTTTGTAAAAGGTAAAAATAAAAAATCAAAAATGTGGTTTTTTGGATTTTTCACATGAATTTTGAGGTTACGGAGAAAAACTATAAATACAAAAGTTGTAGATCTTTTTATTATCTACAACTTTACGATTGAATTTTTTTCGTTAGGACTTGTAGTTTTGCCGGAAATCGAGATTTACCGATTTTTACCCTTGAAAACTCCTCCCCCCTACCCCTTCCCAACCTCAGATCACCCGTAATTTATTTTTCCTATCATTTTAGTGGTATTTCCTTCCTTTTCCAATAGGTTTCATCCTACTTTAATTTTTTTTTGTTTTTAATTTTTTTTTTGACGGCTTTGACCCTGGTCTATTATGTTATGAGTGTTAATAATTTTCAAGTAAATAATATATAACGACAGTATAATCCTTTACGAACACTGTTGTTGTTATCCATCTTTTATTTAAGCTTTATGTAGACAATGTTAATTTTCAATATAAAAAGGTTTTTCAAATATCATCTACCGGTCTTCCAGAGTTTTAGGGTTTGTGATCCGATGCACTAGATATTTAAAAAAACGTTATTTGTGTAACAGTAATTGCTGTAAAAAGTATTTCGAACACGCATCAAAAATATGGAACCTTCAGTGCAATAATATCTGTAATACTCGAATTAAACGTATTAAGAGGAAATTAATTAAATATCTCTGCTAACAAGTAAAATACCACAACTCTAATCTCTACCTACTACGACAAATGTAAATACTTCCATCTTTTACCAACCGAATTACGAAGTCCAAAAGCAGAAATTACATTATTACTTAAGATCAATTGACTGTTTAGATCTACTCTCGAAATTAAATACTAAAACTCCTAAAAATGTATCTAAAGGTATCCCCCAAGCAACATGTAAGCTGTATACAAGCTGTATTGAAGTGCATTTTTACACTAGAGACTGTAATTTTTGACCGTATAAAAGTTGTATAAGCGCTTGTACAGTTCTTGTAAGTAAAAAAATAGATTATTGCTATTTAGTGTCCAAGGAAACTATTACACTCAGATATTGTCTTATAAGTAAGTTTTAAAGATAAGCGTTCTAAATTGAGTTTTGCACGTAATTACAAATTGATATAAAACAAAAAGAACTTTGATGGTGACATTTAATGTATGAGTAAAAAAAACATATTTAATATATTAAATATATTTTTTTAATATAAGCAAAAAATGTATTACTCATAAACTACGCTTATAAAGATACAACCTCGTTTCTACACTCTTATACACTTCTAAAAGAACTTTAAGTTCTATGTGGGCTGGTATATTGATGTTCATAACGCTTGTGTGCTGCTTAGGCACTACCCGCGGCAAGGACAAATTATATACAAAATAGCTAAAAAACCCATGTAAGCAAGAATTTTAATAATATTTCTTAATTATTTGATATACGAGTATGTCTAACCTAGTATAGGATAATAGAGAAATAGGATAAGGAGAGCCTTATCCTATTCAACACCAGCGTCACTTTAGCAAGACTAGTTTTAACTTTTGAGTAAGCCTTCGTTTGATTCTAGCCTGTTAAATCTTTAGTTAATTTTACTGTGCGATTTTACCTAGCTAGCTTGCGATTGGTGCGATAATATTCTCTTTACTCATGGTAATTTGCCGCATGCAAACATTTATATATGTGTAACTATTAGCGAAACTCATAAGTAATTTCCAATAGCTTAATAACTTTTAAGAGTAGGAGACTCTATTTATTGTTAGTCGAGGGATTTTCGAAAAATAAATCAATTACCCTCACGACGTCTCGAGCCTTTACGTTGTTGGTCATTATTCTTCGTTTTAGTTAGTTTAGTATAATCTTGAAAGGAGATGGTTTACAGATTCCAACATCTAATCGGAGTCTATGAGAACTTCCTGTCGCTTTAAATTAATTCTCATATGTCCTGTATACACGGTCCTTTATTTATAAAAAAAAAGTTAAAGTTACAGCCTATATACGTCCCACTGCTGGGCACAGGCCTGCTCTCATTTCAAAGAGTGTTTTAGGGCAAGTATGTGTCCGCTTCGCTGCCCCAATGCGTGTTGGCCAGCTTCACATGTCTTGGTAATTTTTTTGTTCAGACGTGCAGGTTTCCCCACGATATTTTCTTTCATCGCCGAGCACGTGGTAAGTCAGCACTTAAAATTGCAATTAACAATTTCTTTGGTGCCAGCGGGGATCGTACCTATGATCGTATTCGTAGATTCGTACGATTCTTGCGTACTGTGAAATTTACAACGAGCGCTAACCATCTGAGCTCACGGAGCAATAATTAATAATAAGTAAGTATATAAATACATTTATATATTTACCTATTATTAATTATTTTTGTATTCAGTATGTATGTTTAGTTCTCAATACAATCAATTAGTATTGAACGTCAATCGAAATCCATAATATAATTCTGTTACGAAATTGATAAACACGATGAGCAGGGTTTGTTCTACCCCTAATGTTCCCTTAGACTATATAATCCTATATTTACATAGTTGGTCGATGGCGTCAGTTGTGCGGGTTTTTGTTCCGTTAATGTATGTAAATGGGAAACAATTAGGCGAGTTAAAATACGGGGTAGGCAGTCTAGGCAAGTGCGCCTCGCGCCCCTTCCTTCCAAACGCCATATGTTAGTGGGCGGGCGGCTAGCGGGTCGTTTTTGTACAGGCTGCTCTTGTTTTCAACATTTTAGTAAATTTCAATTTTTTTTGTTGTTATGTCTGTCAGTCTTAGTAAAATAATATTTATATACCGCAGAGTTTGCAAAATTCTGTCAAAAACTATCGAAATGGCCGCTTTGTGGAAGAGAAAAAAAAACGTAATGAAATAATTGTTTAAATATTGTTTGGTAAGTCAATAAACAAGACACATAGATCATAAAATATTTAATCTAAAAGTATATATATATATATATATATATATATATATATATATATATATATATATATATATATATATATATATTTATCACATTATCAGAGTTTTTATCACCATCATCAATCAATACAATAAACCTGTAGCAAATCTGCCGCTTTTAGCCGTACTCAATCAAGCATTTGAATGTTTCAGGGTGTAGAGATATTCCTACTCAATATGGATAGAGATTGTTGGTATAAAGATTTTCCAAAAACTGATAAATTCTTGTTTTAAAGATATAAAAGCAAACTTATTTCTCTACTTCAAATTTATTAATTTACTCCAAACATGGGTTTTAAAAGTAAGGACTTTAGAAAATATCACATTAAAAAATCTGTAAAAAATAACAAAACTGGCGATCGGTTAAAGCTTCTCACAACATAGAAGAGGTGTATGAATAGGACTAAACGCTGTCAGGTAAATGTTTATGACAAAGTAGCTAAACTCATTATCCAGTTTAATACTGCTGTGTTTCGCATGGTGAGTGTAGACAACCGGAGACCCCTTTTTACTGGAAACGAGGCAATCTATCCCAGTTCTCAGGAATGAAAACGCATCTGCATTATGATTCTTAATCTATGATATATGTAGATGTCTATGAGCCACAGCATTCACTTACCATCAAGTGTGCTGTGTGGTCGCTTGTCAACCTTAGTATATAAAAAAACAACATTACATCTTTTATAAATTTTTCACCAAGAAATTGCAATAAATTTTTAAAAAGTGTGTTCATCATAGCACCGGCTGTAGCTGGCCGTGTATTGTATGTACATAAACTAGGTAAAATTGCATGACTAAGGATTAGTAAAAAGTAAAAAAAATTAGGTGAATGTTTTCACGAGACGACTTCGATAATAACACACGTAAAATTTACTTTAATTACAACTGAAGGTAGCGTCTTAGTCAACAAAGCAATTATGAATGTTGTTGTAGATTTATTTTAAGGTAAGTAAGAAAATAAATTATATATTTGTTGACTGCGTTTATACAGCGGAAGGTTTTCGTCAAAATAATCTTTTTATTAGATTTGACTGTAATTATTAACTCTATATGGCAAAGTACGCTGTCGCATAAATTGGTCAGCTTGAGCGGGTAGGACAATACTCGCACATAATACGAAAGGTTGATTGCTAGATAATGCGTATCATCTTAATTATATTAAGTCCGCCTCTATAACATCGTATTATATGAATGAAATTAATAAGTAAATACCAGACTATAATAGCAACATAATGCTGTTGTGTTTCGTATGATGACTGACGTGAATCGGAGACCCTTTTTAATAGGTACGAGTAATTTTGTCTTAGTCCTTATGGATGACGTGTATATTGTCGTAGATGCTATCCTTATTAGTCTTTACATAATATTTAATCCTCGTGGAAGCATATTTCCAATGATCAGTAGTTGGAATCTTGGATAGCTTATTAAAATCGTACAATTCAATTTTTATGAGATTTTTCGCTTGGTCTCCGTCGTCATAATTAGTAGAAATATACGATACACCATATCTAGTGGCTCGTGCTACGGTTAACGACAACAGCTTCCTCTTTTTTTTATTTAGCTCAAAAATTGATCAATCGATTGCGATTTTCTTATTCCACCATCACATGTGTTATTATTAATGAGGATGTCGTCAATCTCTTCTTGAGGGGAGAGTGGCGAGTTGTAATACTGTTTACAGGTATTTTCATCGAAGCTGAATGATTTCTGCAACAACACAGTTTAATTAAGAATTTATAATATAGTTAAAATTAAAAGATCTTTCTGATATTTTTTTATAGAAGAGTCATGCTATACGGATGCGAATCTTGGACTATGAAAGAAGATCTCCGTAAGAAACTGTAAGCATTTGAAATGTGGATGAATCGCCGTATGCTTCGAATAAAATGGACAGACAAAGTTACCAACGTTCAGATCCTCAAGCAGATGAAAAGGAATAAGCCCCTACTTATTAAAACCATCAAACAGAGAAAATTTGCCTACCTAACGTTACCAACTGCTGCATACTATTATGATGGGCAAAGTAGCGAGTAAAAGAAGTGTTGGTAGAAGGAAAATGTCCTAGCTCTGTAACATCCGGAAATGGACCGGGGTAAAGAAAGAAGACGATCTGTTCAGGCTAGCCCTGAACAAAGAAGAATTTAGGAGGATGACGGCCAACCTTCAGTAATGGAGAGGCACTTAAAGAAGAAGAAGAAGAGGGGGCAAACGAGCATGCGGCTCACCTGATGGTAAGTGAATACTGTCACCCATGAACGACTGCAACACCAGGGGAGTTGCAAATGTTTTATCGGCCTTTTAGAAAGAGGTAAGCTCATTCTTTGAAGGACCCTAAATCATGTCGGTCCGGAAATATCGCTGGAGGTAAATGATTCCACAAAGAAGTTGTACGAGTAAGAAAACTTGTTGTAAAGCGCACAGTGAGTCATCCATCCATCGTGAGTTTAGTCGCAATGTGCGTTCGTAAAATTAGCGAGTGGAATTAATCCGAACATTTCTACTTAGTCAGATTATAAGTTCTGTCAAAAACTTTTTATAAAATTAATGATACACTTTGTTAAATTATATAGAAATCATATATGAAATGAAAGGTAATTTAATTTAGAATACAATTTTAATTACATTATTCAAAATTCCCTTCTCTATTTTGAATACATGCCCTTAATCGACGCGGCCAATCATCAATAGCAGCATGCACTACACTCATATTCAATTTCTGCTGCGGCTTTAACCAAAGATGTTCGGAGAGATTCCAAATTATGATGATATCTAGCGCATACTTTCTCCTCCAAATGTTGCCATATCTTATAATCCAGTGGGCTTAAATCTGGACTAGAAGAGAGCCAGTCTTCATGTCCGATAAAGTCAATTCCGTGGGCGATCAACTAGTTTTGCGTGCCCTATGAGCTCGTGCAGAGTCCTGTTGTAATATCTAATGTCTGTTTTTGAACATTTTTTGAGAAAGTAGTTTCACTATGTTTATTAGGACGGCATTTTGGTACACCTCGACACTGGTTTTTACACATTTTTTCACAGAAAAACACTTCAGTTAAGCCTGAATATGAGATTCCAAACCAAACCATTAGCGACGAAGGATAATGTGCTCGTTGAACCCTCGGAATACGAGTGTTGGCTTCTTCACTGCTGTGGGCATACACCTCATCATTTTGTTTGTTATAACTTTCTTTGATGTTTAAATTTTTTTATCCGAAAACAAAATTTCGCGGTATTTTTTACCCGCGTACCGGCGTAACCATAGCGCGGGATCTATCCAGCCAATTTTTTTTTCAAAAGCTCGGTCAAAAAATTTCCGGTCTTCTTATTATAAGCTCGTAGTTCTAGGTCTTAATTTATCACTATTTTGACCGTAGTTCTGCTTAGGCCCATCTGAAGAGCTAAGATTTTTTGATTACGAACAGGATTTCGTTGGATTCGCGCCTTCACTGCTTTGATGATCGCGGGTGTCCTAACTGTACGAGGTCAGCCGGTCCTCTTACGATCTTCGAAGCTTGAATCTTCAGTGGATTGTTTGATAGTGCGATAAACAAATCGTAGGGTTATTTTTAATTTTGTACAATATTGAAAATCTCTTTTGGTGCGTAACCACAGCGGTGCAACGCGATAAACGCTAATTCCATGGCTTCCCATATGATAGATGAAGAGATTAAAAAATAGATTGAGTTGAACAATTTATATTTTCAAACGTTATCGTGTTTACCCCTCCACGCGGACTTTATAAATCTGTACCATAAGTCACTAAAACCACTTTTTTAATGTAAAAATAGCAAATAATCGATAAAAAAAATTTGTTCAACAATCATATATCTTTATGTCAATGTGTTGTTACATCATTTATATGTTTAATATGATTGTTAGATGCGATTTCATGCAACAAAACGTTAGATTCTTGATTTTAGGCGCTACTAGAACATACCTACCCTCCTTGCGCCTAAAGCATGCAAAATTATGCGTGTAATTATGTACTCACGTGTCAAGTGAAACTTCTTTACGATATATCATTCTTCTTCTTTCTTCGACCACTCCATATTTGAAAATGAATGAAAGTTAATGTCTTTTTTATTTTCGGCAAGCGCAAACGTTATATTTTTAAAACTAATGAAGTTCATCTAGCCAGTATTAAATTTTTTGAAATAATAAGGTTTTCACAGAACTTACCTATGGCCCGAATAAGTATAATATATTTTAATGTTTTAATTTTTAACAATTTTGTTCTTAATTGAGGGTATGATGTACGTCTCGTTTCTTACGCTTAATAAAAAATAACATATTTAGGTTGTCTATGCAAATGCAGGGTTTTTATTTCACTTTCTTGTAAAGATGTGATTAGGTTAACTTTGCTCGAGTATAATTGAGTTTCTAAACTAAGGTTTGGTTAAGTAGTTGTCGCAAGTGCAATATAAAATTCACAGGTGTTTTCTGTGTTAGATTTTAGGACAAAAGAGTTAACAGCAAGGAGCATATTATTCCAAGACTTACTCGTCATCAATACCAGTAAGACCTCGATGAAGAAAAACGAGAAATCAATTGAAACGATACCCATTATTTTAATTTAAAAAAAAGATATCATAGAATAAGAAACTGCCATTTTGTCATCCTTGACGTATCTACCTGTTAACCGATGTACCTAGCTATTTCTAGAATAATATTAACGAGTGTAATACATAAAGCATATATTATCAAAACAAATGTAATAAATGTACGCTGAGACTACATTAATAAAATGACCCATCAAAGTGGTTGTTGCATTGATCTTGCCATCTTGTCAATTGAAAAAGGAACAAAGGCATTATTTTGAGGCATATGTTCTCAATCCAAGATAATAATGTACTATTTGCATAAATTTACCAATTTTTTATATTAAATTTTATATACAAGGCCGTGGTAGATAAAAATCAGTTTCAAATCGTCTTAAATTTCATACCACAAATGTACCTAATCCGAAATCATTTTGCCAGCGCGACTGAAATGTTAATCACATTTTTAAGCGCTGAGTTACCATGTGCTTGGCGTTGAAGCCAATATCGTAGAAAATTCTACATGCTTCTATTTTTTTAAATATTTTAAAATACATGTCAGACACATTGAGACAGTTTGTTTCAACCCCCCCCCCCCCATAAATTTGATTACAGGTGTACATAGCAGTACGACAAATATATTTGGCCGTTACTTCGATCGATCGAGTTCAAGAGAGCGAAGAAATTTAAAAAAATTGTATTATATCCAGTACCTAAATAACAAACTAGATAGATTAAAGAAAATACATTATAATCTGATTTTAGCTTTAATTTTTCATTATGAAACATGCATTGCAACTTTAGTTATCAACAATGTTTCAAAATTTGTAATAAAATTTAAAACTCCACCTTGCCGATCTTTGATTAAAATTTCAATACCTTTTCGCTTACTTTTATCGGATCAGCTCGGTGCGAGTCGAGTCGCTCGGTTGCGATTTCATGTAAGGGAGGGGCGTCGGAAGCTCCGCCTCTTTACGCTCCTTCTGGGCGGGCCCCATAGCTGTAGTAGCTCGTAGATACTTCATACTCGATATTTATACCGTCATGAGACGTACACATTAAAATCATGTCCTATCGTATAGGACATGATTTTAAAACCACTTCCTCTCTGAGTGAGACGATACAATTTTACTTCAGAATTTGGTGGCAGACTAGCGACGTTTCATTTTGTGAATGATTTTTTTTATTATTACAGTATATATATATATATATATATATATATATATATATATTTGTATATATATATATTATTGGGTGATAATATCGTAACTATGGCCCTTTTTGTTTCAAATTTCTTGCACATGTTTACGGGCTGATTTCCCACTACTTTTTCACTCTTATAATATAAAATGACTGCCCCGTTGGTCTAGTGGTTGTAGGAGTGCGACTGCTAATTATGAGGTCCTGGTTTCGAATCCCGGGTCGGGCCAAAAAATCAGTTTATTGAGTATTTTCGTAACGAAATTCTCATTAGCTGCGGAGTCAGAAAATTGGTGGTATCTCACTCCAGTGCCTTTGAAAGCACGATGGGCCGTTGGTCCTACGCCTGATCCCTCTCTAATCGTATCGGTTTACCGTCCTATCGGACTATGAGAATGAGGGAATAGACAGTGCACCTGTGCTTACACTTGGCACACACTTGGGCACTGTAACCCTGTCCTGCGCCGATGGCTAGCCTCCGTTGAGGCTAGCTGCCGTGACCGAAATTCGGTCTGGAGGACATTATTATACAAATATACCTGTTATTTTTTAGGAACAATTGATTAGATCTAGTTAATAGTAATAGATATTTATATTTGATTAGATACTTAAACTTTACGATACATTACAAACACACATTAATATGAATTTATAAAATGAACTCTCTTAGCAGGCTTTATTGCTCTACAGGTAGACTTCAAATCGTATGACAGACTGTACTGGCAGACAGAACATAATATTGAAATTCACAACGCCTCCACTTGGGTGGTCTATGATAAATAGCACAAATATTTAGGGCACATTATCATGGAAATAGGGAATGTCTGTTCTGTCGTCCTGGCTTTGTAGTTTGGACCACAACGAATGTTGTGTATTGTCCGGTCATTAAAAAACCAATTTAATATGATCTCTATATTCAAACATCAGGGGTACAAATTTACCGTGTCAGTGTGAGGAGGTTCGCGTGATGATTACGGTAGAGAGTCAAGCTATTCTGGTCGTGCAACTCTGCATGGACGGTGCGGTGTGTTGAATGTCGATTTCAATGCACTCATGGGTGAGGCCACGCACTATTATTACAAGTTGGTGACACCTTGCTCTTTTGTTTTGTTAGTGCTTGAAAAGAGGGAGTTAACGCAAAAACATAATATTTGTAATATAATAAAATTATGTTTTTAAGTTCTTTTATAATACATAGCATGTAGTATATATAAAGATAAAAAGGAACTCGGATAAATGATAATAAGAATGGACTTTCATTGTTATCTTAGATTAGGTATGCTTATTACTTTATCAAGTCTTTTACTCCCTTTTAAATGTTTATCCTTTTTATTAAATAAGCAGTTAAAATATAGAAATATTCTTTTTATTTAGGTTCACTTCCATCTTCGGTACACAAAGAGTAAAGCGAAGCACTACTTATGTCACTTTGATGTCTGTCTGTCAGTCATCGTCATCTCTAAGCGATAGAACAAATGAATTACAGACCTGAAATCAAAAACTTTAAACGTATTCTCTAGAGCTCATCGAGGAGAATTCATATATTTTTTTATTTTATTTTATTTTCAAAAATAAAAATATGTTGCTGTAACAGTTATCACTTTTATACCATTTTCGTTACAATTTTTGTGACAGTTCTGTACTATCTCAAAAATAAAATCTTTAATATACTCTAAGTTTTTCGTATAGGTATTACGTAGGTACCATATTGAACTATATTTAAACAATTGACAGGAACAGTCTCTTTTCTTTCACGGGTTGTTGAGATATTTTGCTCGGAAATAATTTCTCAGAAGTAATGTGCTGTCCTGGAACAAATAACTGCACATCTAGTTTTAAAAAATCTTGGTTGGTTTCTTATATACGTAGGTACTTAAGTATCGAGCATGCAGTCCACCCGTGTTACGGGTATCTCCGATTAAGAATCGAAATACAGATATGTTTCTTTTTATAGGATAGGGTGACAAACGAGCACATAGTCCACCTGATGGTAAGTGGTTGCTGTGGCCCATAGACATATACATCTATTCTAGATTACGAATCAAAATGCGGATGCGTTGTCACCCGTGAGGACTTACTAGATAGAATGCCTCGTTTCCAGTAAAAAGGGTCTGCGGTTCTCTACACTCATCATACGAAACACAGCAGCATTAAGCTACTATTTGACGCTGGTATTCTCTGAGAACGTAGTCCAACCCCGGTCGAGCCTGATTGTAAGCTGTTATTTTTTAAAGAAAAGTCCCGCTGGGTTTCGTACTGGTTCTTTCCAGATCATAGGTTTTTTCCGAACCAGTGGTAGGTAAATAAAAGAGTGACTAAGTTAAGTTTTATTTGTACTAAATATTGAATAAAAAAGTTTCTGTTTCTGTTTTGCTAAACAGTTGTAGTTAGGTATATATTCACAGTTATTTGTATGTACCAAGTAATTATATACTTTTTTGTATATTTATATTATAGGTATGTGTATAGTTTATTTATCTATAAAATGTATTGATGTATTTAAATAAAATAATTTAGCACAATTTTTTAAGTATCTGTTTTATTTAGTATCACTTAGAATTTCCAACCGTTTTATCACACTAACGAATTGATAGGGACAAACCTACTCAAACTTGTTCAGTAATAGGGAGGCACCTTACGACTCTCAGATAGGGTCTTGTCTCCCGTTGGTGTCAGATAAAAGTCGGCGAGTGCGCCATCACAAATAAATATATTCATTAGGTTACACCCACGCCGTATCTTGGCACTAAATTCTGCCCGTGTCGGCGCCTGTCTAAGGAAGCTGGGCGACACAAGCCGGTTGTAACTTAAAAAAAAACACACACACACATACATACACTCCAATAACGACCTTACGGATATCATTGAGTAATACCCTGTGAATTTTTCCAACTCGTTCCCTTTGAGAATTCCCTGCGTCAACTGTTGTAACTTAGAAGGGACTCGATAAAGTATCTTTTAATTGGGTTTAAATATACTAATATACATATAATTTGAATTTTTATTTTTAGCTCCCGACATATATACCAATTGCTAATTTTTATTACGTTTGGGAAGGAAGCGTGATGAGTGTAGAAATAGTTGCTTCTATACGAGCTGACTATAGCTTGAATATATTATATTATTAAGTAAAATATTTTAACTATATAAATGTAAAAAAGGTGAAAATGACTTCGTGTATCTGTTTTGTTACATATTTTTATGTGTGTACGATTATTCAATAAAAAAAATATCACAAAATATTCTATACTTTTTTAAGTTTTCAAATCTTCAAACAGTAAAAAAGGTATGTTTTTAGTATGAAAGAAAATATAATAATATACGAAAAGTAACTTATTATTATCCTTCTCTTCATAATTACTCTAGATAGTCCAAGTCTCAAACATATCCACCTCCCTCCCTTTCACAGTTACATCTGAATAATATTGTCGTAGTTGCTTAAAAACTAAACTGTCAACCCATCCCTCATCTAAAGTTAGTGTGTAGATCAACGTGAGAAATATAGGGTAGATGAAAATTACAGCGACTTCAGCGTGATGGCGGAACAATCATTTTAACCGACAATCTTTGCGATTGCGATAAATGTAACCTACACCTTTGAGCTACCGGCTATATAGCCTACGTTGGGGGGAGGACAATAGTGGAATGTTTATAGGTTCGGATAATGAACAAATCGGATAAATCACTGATATAGATATAATTTAATGAAATTTTTTTTATGGAAAAAAAGAATTTTTCATAAAAAACTGATAGAGTTATAATAATCAATAACAAAGTGTAGAATGAATAAAATTAACATAAATAAAGTAAAATTATTACTGCTACTACTAGCGTAGCATTTTTTAATTTACTGATTTCCTTTTATGCGCTGATTATACTAATTGTGTAAGTATTCTATGTAAATACGTGGTAGAGCTACGCTGCAGCTATATTATGGTTGTAGCACGAGTGGGTCTGCTCGACCAGGAAGGACCACGCTCTCACAGAATACCAGCTTAAAATACCAGCTTAATACTGCTGGGTTTCGTATGGTGAGTGTAGAGATTCGGAGACCCCATTTTACTGGAAACGAGGTATTCCATCTTAGTCCTCAGGGGTGACAACGCATCTGCGTTTTGATTTTTAATCGAGGTTAAATGTAGATGTCCATGGGCCACAGCATACACTTATATACCATCAGGTGAACTGTGTGTTCGTTTGTCACCCTTATTATATAAAAAAAATTGTCGAAAGATATATTTTACAGCACGTCATTTCCGCAATAAGTTAGGGTTGTTTGTTATTACATTTTATGTAACTACTAGCTAGCTAGCTTGTAGTCTAGTAGTACTACTACTAACTAGTATCCGTCACGTTGCTACCGCAGAAGAAATATTTGCGAAAATATCGTTTTAAATTTAGAAGAGTTATATTGTTTCATTAGGAATGATAATACAATCATGGAAATTGAATGATATAGAACTTTCAAATAAATTTGTGGGTACGATGCGCACGCCACCTACAGTAAGTTAATTGTACCTACTCTTCTCTCTTCGCGCAAGTGCAAGCAATAAGTTGACAAAGTTTTATCGCAATCTGATGAACGCTATGGTAGCGCATAAAATACGAACAAACAAACATTAATTTTTATATATTATGTGTTATAAACATTTAAAAAAAGGACCGGTAGTTTAGGACTTGACAGCTTGTTAAAACAATAACCCTAGCCTTAGTCAGATAAAACTAAATATTGTCATAATTATTTTCTACTACTGCATCATGGCCGAGCTAATAAAGAAAACATATTTTAAATGAATACACAAAATTTTATAATGTATTAAAGAGAAGCCACACAATGGGTGCGTTTGGCAGAAAAAAGCGCTAGCAAGCGCTTGTAAGCAAAATGGCGATCGTAAGCGGTAAGCGCTGTCAAATCGTAAGTAGCTATTTTCCTCCAGGACACGATGGTAGTTTTAACCGGGGAATCTAACCTAATTTAAATATATGTTTGTAACGTATTCATATTAAAAACTTACCAATCATGAGTTTTTAATAGCATGTATAGGTATGTTTATTCATGTCATTATATTACTTAAAACTAATATTGCACAAAACAACTTATAAACTCTACTTCAAAACAAACAAATTAAATAAGCAAAATGGCGGATTGTGTCAGCGCTACTGATGTTAGCAAACGTGTCCTGGCCGAAAACTGTTTAGTTTCGCCATTTTGCTTACAAGCGCTTGCTAGCGCTTTTTTCTGCCAAACGCACTCAATATATAGTGGCGGCTTGGTCATTACAGCACTAGTCGCTACGCCTTGTAGATAATAAATTACTTGACCTGGCACTAAGAGCGTTATGTTGGTTGCTTTGCCGCTCCGGCGTCGCATCGCACGATGTGTCATGTTAGGGATTTTTATACTTATTCTTTACGTGTTTGAGCCACGCTGCAGCTATTTTAGTTGTAGTACAAACGGGTCGGCTCGACCGGGGTTCGACCACGCCCTCACAAAATATCAGCGTAAAATAGCAGCTTAAAGCTGATATGTTTCGTATAGCGCATGACATCTTAGTCCTCAGGTCCTCACCCTTATTCTATAAAAATACGTGTGACTCCGCAATTGCACTGTATAAACATGGCCTTATAAGTGACGAACGTGCACCAGTTTGGTTTATTCGGCGTGCACGATAAGCTCACGCTCTCAACAATACGGTCGTTCAAAATATAATATAGTGAGTGAATGCCGCTACGCCGCATGCCTTACAAGTTGCGTGCTCCTTACTGAGTTTCTACAATGAAATTCAATATTCGAAAATATTACAATAACAACGTTTTGTTACGTGGTATAGCCATGCTGCAGCCATATTAATTGTATAGTTATAGCACGAATGGGTCGGCTCGACCGGGGAAGGATCACGCTCTCACAGAATATCAGCGTTAAATAGCAGCTTAATGCTGCTATGTTTCGTATGGTGAGTGTAGAAAACCGGAGACCCTTTTTACTGGAAAAGAGACATTCCATTTTAGTCCTCAAGGCTGACAACGCATCTTCATTTTGATTCGCAAACGAGGATAGATGCAGATGTCTATGGGCTACAGCAACCACTTACCATCAAGTGGACTCTGTGCTCGCTTGTCACCCTTTTCCTATAAAAAATATTATAATATTTTTTTATGCCTTTGTTAGAAAAAAATTAAAACTCTTATCTGGTTAGGAGTAATACGCGACCAGACGGTAAGTGATCCTCAGAAGGAAGAAAGGAATAAAGTGTTTTCACACTTCAAATTTAAAGAATTCCGCAAGCTACAACTTTCGGCAGTTCATAAGGTGATATTAAATACCTAAAACCGCCTGGAGGAAGTTAAATATCCTTCTAAATGTTTGGCTTTACTTTTTACGCCCAGAGGTTTTACTACTTTACATTTTTTATTAAGACGCAAGTAGGTAGGTCATGGAGATCTGTTATATATAGGCTGGTGTTGCGAATTGCATAATTAATTAATTACAGTTTTTGTATGTAGCCGAGTTAAGATAGCTTATTAGTGATCTATATTTAGTTAAAAAGAATCTTGTCAATCCCGAAGCAAAAGCAGCCATTCAATTCTACAGATTAACCCTTAATAATGGCAGGCTGTCGAATTTTTTTCGAAAAGTATATCCTGGGAAATATGGGCGAAGGTGAGTGGACTCCTTTTTATGGTAAATAAGCATGCTCGTTTTGGTGACGATGAAACGCACAATATGGATGATAGCGTCTCATTCGGTGATTGCCTACAAGAAGAGATTTATGTGCGCTGCTATGGATTTTTAACGGACTGAATTACCTGCTTTGCCCGAGCACTCGGTTTGATCTTTTTCTACAGTTTCTCTGGCACAGATATCGAGCATAAACAGGCAATCAATGTGTAGCAAGAAAATACTTTATTAAATCCTATAAGCCGTGGTAGCTCAGTGGTTAACGCTCGCTGTAAATATAACAGAACGCGAGTAACCCGGGTTCGATCCCCGCCGGCACCAATGAAATTGTTAATTGCAATTTTAAGTGCTGATTTACCACGTGCTCGGCGGTGAAGGAAAACATCGTGAGGAAACCTGCATGTCTGAGGAATAAGAAAAAAAAATATTTTCGAAGACATGTGAAGTTCGTCAACACGCATTTGGGCAGCGCGGCGGACACTTCCTTGCCTTAAACCCTCTCAGAAATGAGGGGAGGCCTGAGCCCAGCAGTGGGACGTATATAGGCTGTAACTTTACTTTTTTTAACTTTAAATCCTATATTATGGGTTTTTTAATTATCTATTTGAATGCTATAAAAATAAATCAATTAATACCTACTTAAAATTTTGAAATGTTTACTTACAAAACATTAACGTTTTATTACTTGTAAATTTTTTTTTGTTAAAATAACCGGTGTTAAAATAACCGGAAACCACAAGATCGAGATTGTTACAAATTAAAGAGCTACTACAATGAAAGTATATTTACGATCAAAGGCTCGATTGAAAAGCCACTTTCATGCACGGCAGTTGCATTTTGGCCGGGACCTTCCGGCGATTCCTTTTCCCTGTAATTATAAATAAAAACCCAGCACTGATAGCGTCGCTATTGTATATTAAATAAAAAGGTAACACAAGTGTTCTCGCAATTATTGCTTTGTATTAACCCTTACAGAAGTCCATTCGTAAGTAGACTCTAATTCCGATATAATTCTCAGCGATTATTGCAACAGATTGCATGTGAATGACGCCATACGACGACTAGACTTTTAAACTTTTTTTTAACTTTTTTTTGTACTATAATTATCTGAGCGTTTTTATTAACGCCTGCTTGTTCATATGCAACGGATCAATAAGAAAAACATATATAAAGAAGTTTACGTGTATTTTAATATAGAACCTGTAATAGGGTTTAAAATGATGTCTTTATTCTTCGACTTAATTAGAATGGAGCGTAGCGTTATAGCAACTATTAGAATGCTAAGCATGATCATCTAGAAACGCGATTAATTAAGAAAAGAGTCATTACTGTCCTTGTCTCGAAATTTCCGCAGTACATTATATGTGTGAGAAGGAGAAAGATATACATTAAAACCTCCGTTGCGAAGAAACGACAAAAGATCACCTGTGCTCACTACCGTAATTCTACCACCAGGCGGTAGAGCACCTGTCCCTTTCATACGGTTCAAGCTTAAGCTGAACCAAACGAGTGTGAGTAGGAGTAGTTCCAAACTAATGCGTACGTAAAACATCATATGCGCATTAAAACCATCGAAAGAAAATAGCTTTTACTGCTATAGCAATAAGCACACAAATATAACTTAACATACAAGAACAGGACGGAAGCCTACAAATGAATCGAGCGCTCTTTAGTTTTGACGCGTTCGGAAATCGAATTAAGAACGTTAGAGTGAGAGGTGCATGGAGGTTCGATACAGTGGAGGCAGTTTTTTGTTATTGTTCGACGGCGGTGATTTTTTCCAAGGCGTGCTAATGGGAGTAGGCGCGCGAGTGGGCGCGCCAGCACAGCAAGCGCGCTCTTCAGTGTTCTGGCTGAGCTTCGAGCGAGCGCGTGCTAGACGAGTGCCGTCCGTCATAAGTCATATTAATCTGAAGCGTTAAATAAAAAAAATAACTGGGGCCTTGGTTACCGTGAACTATATCAGTATTGAAGTGGACTGTTCATTGCGTATGATTAGATCAAGTAGTTCAGAGACAGTGGACGGAACTCTACCATGTTGATATCTGCGGGCAGCGGCCCTACGCCTGAGTTTTCGCCTGCTTCGTGCTGCGCCCCCTGGAAAATGGAGCCGGCGCCCCCAGTACCCGCGGCTATCACACAACCGCTTAATATATCACCGAACGGTTAGTTTAAAAATCACGTACATTTATAAGATACAACACGCATAGTAATAAAATGAGATTTGTAAAATTAACAGCAACAATGTTTTTTTTTCAATTATCTTTCAGTTTTAATTAGGTTATCCTCATTTAGATTTTAAATTTTATAGAAAAAAAAATAAAGTAAGATTAAGTTAAATTAAAATAAATATTACTCAATTATTTAAATAACTCTCTGTTTTATCGAATTGAAAATTACTGTAAGTTCTTTGTTTATATTTATACTTATAACGTTAACCCGGTTAATTCAAAAAATCAAATCCCTTCAAAGTTATTTAAAAAATACTTCAATACTGAATATAATTTATGGCGTAAATATATAAAATGTAATATACTTCTATATATTTTCTTAAAAAATATGTGTAAAACACGTGCGATTCCAACGCGAATTATCTACAGATTTCTTATATTATTATTAAGGTTAAAAGTTAATGTTACTACTATAATATATAACATATTACTATATATAAGAGTAAGCACCTAGGTTTAAGAAGGCAAACATTTTAAATCCATAACGATATAAATTTGAGACAATTTTTAGTTTTAAAAACTTATACCGTAGGTAGGTATATTTAAATAAACTTCACACTGAACAAATTTTAAAAATTTGTTCAGTGTGAAGTTAAAGAATAACTTTTGCGGTTACCCGAAAACAGCCTAGGTCACTCCTCAAATTGTTCTCTACATGTGAGCGTACTAGGCTTAGTTTTAAGACTGCCAAAAAAAGTTTATTCATGTCTAAATAGTACGCGCATAACCCCCTCTCTGCTCAAAATCAAGCAGTTATTTCGATATTTTAAACACTTCAATTGTATTTATATGTAGGTATAGATTACAGGCAAACAATTGAATTTTATCTAGTTGAAGTTAATTTTTAGTATAAATTAACTTGTTTATACTGGTAATATAATAACTTTTAACTTTATGGAATAAAGTCGACAAATAGGTATAATTTTCAATTGTCCCAATTATACTCAGGTAAAGTTTATATATATATATACATACACATATATATATATATATATATATATATTTTATATATATATATATATATATGTTAATGTACATGTGGTTTTATTACGAAATAACTGAATATGAATATGAGCAATGTCCTAGTCCAATTCGTAGAAAAAAATTAAAATTTAAAACGACATAGGACTTTTAAAGAGAAGAAAATTATGTCGCAAAGGAAATTAACAGAAACCTATATTAATTTACTATTATTATTACCAATGGAGATAGATTTTTTCTGCTAATCTCCTCTTAGAAGATTTTTGTTTATACTGCAATTTTCATACATTCATTTCTGTCTCCCTTAGGTTGCCTCACGTATTAAGTACAGTTTCCACGCTCCGCGGGCGGGTTGACAACCGCAGTTTTTAATTATTTTGAGTTATTTTCAGGAAGATGTTTTGCTTCAGTTTCCATCTGTTCTTACGATACCCGCGGGATGATAAGGGATAGGAGATTTTTTTACGACGTCACTACACGAAATTTTACCAGTCATAAGACTTGTTAATACCGGCGGTAATAGCGAAAACCTATTAATTTTAAACCAACTTTTAAAAAGGTGGAGGGAATGTTAAATAGGTAATGTTTAACAGGTAACCTACCTCTACAGAGAGAGAGTTGGTATTCTTTCGCATGAGTTCTATATAAATATTCAACGATCTAAATAATATATCGAAATATACATATGCATAAATATCTGATGGTGACTGAATTCAGTAGATATTCTTTGATTAATTTAATCATTTGATTTACACCGTAAATAAACAAATGAATTAAGTCATATGGAAACCTAAATTTGTTTATGCTACGAATTTATATAACATGATAATATTATGTTTCACGACTCAATAACGACTTAGCTAATTTAAGTTTACTATCGCTATGAACAATTATTTGACTGTAGTTTAACGGTGCAACTTTATATTCATGACGGATCAAGAATTTTTATGTTCTATAAATAATTGTTCGTGATCTACATAAGAAAGGTAATAGATATAGATCAAAAGTATACAAAATAAAGTCCAGAGCATTGAAGGCTTGGTTTCATAGGTAATTTTTAACTTCATGTTTTTAACTTCCCGCTCAGAAAATTGAAAATTTTCAAAAATAGGGAAATTATTGGTTTCACCCCGATTTTCGAAAATCGAGTTTTCATCAGATCTCGACGTTTTGAGATCTCAGGAAGCTATTCTGACTAATTTCAGGTGGACGTCCGTACGGATGTATGTGTATGTGTAAGTATGTAAAATGGAAAATAAAAATCGGTTCATTTGTTCATGAGATACCATAGGAGAAAGAATTTGAAAAAACGTTTTATTTAACATAACTTCGAGATTGCACAACATAATTTGGTGAAATTTGGAGCGCTTTGCATTTGAAATTAGCGGGAAGTTGCGGCCTGTAGTGTCAACCATTTTTTTTTATAGAATTAGGGTGATAAACGAGCACGTAGTTCACCTGATGGTAAATTGATGCTGTATCGTTTATTAAGAATCAAAGTGGGTTGTCCCCCTGAGGAAAAAAATGGAATGCGTCCTGTCCACTAAAATGTGCCTCCGGTTCTCCACACTTACCATTTTTAATAGAATCTAATTCCTTCAAAGGGATACACAGTCCATATGTTGGTAAGTGGATGATGTGGCCCATAGACATCTAGATATGTCCTCGATTAAGAATCAAAATGCAGATGCGTCGAGCCGACCTATACGTGCTGCAACCACTATACAGCTGCTGCATGCCTCTATTACTATACGAAGGACAGCATCTATAACCTGCTATTTCACGCTGTTATTCTGTGAAATCGTAGTGATACACATTACAAACATAATATAACTACAGCACTGCTCTCTCTACCACATATAAAACAGTACTATTTCCGGACAGGCATTGTATAAAATGTACGGTAAATGCTTACTTTTTTCATGCACCTATCACATCTTCGTCTCGTTATTCTTCCGTTATTATTGAAAATTTTACTATTTGAAATATCAGTGATCTTGTTGTATTGCAACAGATAAAGTTGTAACCATTTTAAAATTTATTGCGTATATTACCGGATATACCACTACTATAGTACTACTACAGTAGACAACCACCTGACCGTACCATATTATATATATGCACACTCATGTGTATGCGTCTCCGGCAACTCCCATATATAAGCACTCTCTACACGAACACCTTTGAAGACACCTTACAAGGGTATCTGGGGATAACGTAAAGATATTTATATAATAGGGATGTCTGCCTCATTAGTCTAGTGGTTGTAAGCGCAGCAGTTGATCATGTAGTCCCGGGTTTGAATTCCGCGTAGTGTCAGAAACCAGTTATGGTTTTTTGTCTCAAGAAAGTCCAGAAGTAGTCCGGAGTCAGTATTTTGACATAGGTTATTTAGTCGTCTTAAAATTATATTTAGACGAAAAACTCTGTTTTGTCATTTTAAAAGAATTTTTCAAATGCCATAAAAAAGCCTTTACAATTAGTATTAACTAAGTTGAAGACCTTTCTCGTTGAAATAGTCTTAAGGGATATTAAGGGTATATTTAATAATATTATTCTAAATAAGATATTATTAATATTATTATTCTTAATAAGATATTATTAGATATTGTTGTATCTTATTGACGTCTAAAATTGGGCTAAAAACAATTTACAAAGGAAAGAGCTTACGGTACTTGATACAAATAGTATTGTTTAATACTATTATCAAAATAGAAAAACGTTTGTACCTGTTGCGGTTATATTTAATTTACAAAAATATATTAACTGAAACATGGTAGAGTCATGCTGCAGCTATATTATAGTTGTAGCACGAATGTATTTGAGAAATGTACACGCTTTGTAATCGAGTATAGATGTAGATGTCTATGGACCGCAGCAACCACTTCCCATCAGGTGGACTGTGTGCTCGTTTGGTTCCCTATCCTATAAAAAAATGGAGGTGTCCTTCTGTAATACTGAAATAAATGGCCTCTATTAAGCTCACGGGCTTGTTTACGTGCTACTAAGGCATAAACGATCATTATTAAAATATTTGTCTATCTGTGGTATACGTGTGGTTAAACGTGGTAGAGTCACCCTGCAGCTATGTAACAATTGTAGCACGAATGGGTCGGCTCGACCGGGGAAGGACCACGCTCTCACAGAATACCAGCGTAAAATAGCAGCTTAATACTGCTGTGTTTCGTATGGTGAGTGTAGAGATCCGGAGACCCCTTTTTACTGGTTTCGAGGCATTCCGTCTTAGTCCTCAGGAGTGACAACCTGCGTTTTGATTCTCAATCGAGGATAAATCGTTTTTCCTCGATTGAGAATCGCTCGTTTGTCACCCTTAATCTATTTAAAAAAATATGTCTGTCTGGTCTGCTCTTCGGGGTGGTTGAAACGATTGTGATAAAACTTTACGAATAAATAGAAAGCAGTACCAGAAGGGATCAAGGCTATATTTTATCCCAATTTTTTAACAGATGATGAAAACAGATGGTGTCAACAGATACATACCCAAGCAAAGCCGGGGCTCTAGTTAATCTAGTTAATTAGTAAAATATAAATTTAAGTTTACTATCGCTATGAACAATTATTTGAGTCTTCAGTCGAACATCAACTGTTTTAGGGTGGTAAATTAATGAAGAAAGTATATATATATATATATACTTTCCTCAATAATTTATTTACGTTAGTATTATAGCAACGATTATAGCTAATAACTATCACTTGTCAAATTATAGATTAACTGTCAAAAACGATTGTCATCACGATCACGATCGCGATTGTAATGAAGACATTTATTTGTTTTCAGTATAAGATTAAACTTTACACATTTGGTTTATTTTATTATAGCTTGTATCTAATTGCTTACCAGAAATGTTTAAACCTTAGACCAACACGGGTCACTGGCGGCCGGAGGGGAGTAGCCATACGCAGGCGTTCCCCTCTGTCAAAATATAAGTCCACACGGTCCTATGCGTACAGTAAGTAAGTAGTTGCAGCCACTTTGCTCATTATAACAAATTAAGTTGCATGGCTAAATCGACGTCCTACAATTTTTTGTGAAAATCAATTTTATATATATATATATATATATATATATATATATATATATATATATATATATATAAAATTGATTTTCACAAAACCTACATGTCTGAGGAATAAGAAAAAAATATTTCGAAGACATGTGCAGTTCGTCAACACGCATTTGGACAGCGCGGCGGACACTTCCTTGCCCTAAACCCTCTCAGAAATGAGGGGAGGCCTGAGCCCAGCAGTGGGACGTGTATAGGCTGTAACTTTACTTTATTTATATATATATATATATATATATATATATATATATATATATATATATATATTCAAGTCAAACTACTTAGTTGTTTAAAGCAAAAAGAAATCTGCCACCTCAAATTTATTAAAATGATGGCGTTGCCTTCCATAAATAAGTAATTTTCAATCACATTATTGTTATTTACTTATTTTTAACTTAAAAATTACAATAATAACCGTATTGTTGTTTCGGATTTGTTTATCAACACAGACCGCTCGCCCTCATACAATATGCGGATTGGTCGAGCGACTGATCCGAGTCTGTATCCGAGTTGTCGCTGTCACCGAGCGATACTGTTATAATGTATATATATGTGTGTGTGTGTGTGTGTGTGTGTGAAATTGTCAGTTTATTGTTCTGTTTATTATGAGTGAGTTTCGTAGTGACAGAGAATTGTTTTTGTGTGCGTAGGTTTCCTCCTGCAAATAATGACAGACAGTTCTTTATCGAGACAAAACGCTATAGCTACTCCCCTTCTGTCCACTGGTGGTCCGTGTTCTTCTATGGTTTAAACGCATACCAGAAACGTAACCAATTTTAATACTTGAATTTAACGGATGAATGCTCACCAAATTGCGTTGACAAAATATCTTAAAATGTTGCCTTTTGTTTTTTTTTTTGCAATGTACAAATAAAAGGACAGTGAAAACATAAATTTCTAACTAAGTAAATATTTTATTTCATTACAAAATAATATTCTACCTTATGTTTTTTTATTTAAATAGTAATAATTGAGGAAAAGTTAATACAAATATTTTAATTAATAAGTATTTTGTACTGGGTTCTAAAAATAATTTGGTATGCTTACAATTGTAATTTTTTATTATTTAGATATTCGATATTTAAATTAAAGTTAAAAGTGTTTGATTTCAATTTTAGGCAAAGACGGGTTCCTTTAATATTTGATATTTTGTAACTACAACATAACCATCCTGGTGACTGGAGATATTTGCCACAGCTACCACGCTGGCAAGCGGGTTGAATAAAGGCATTTTACGTGCTAGAGCTATGCTGCAGCTATATTATGGTTGTAACACGAATGGGTCGACACAATCAGAGAAGGACCACGCTCTTACAGAATACCAGCGTAACATAGCATCTCAAGGCTGCTGTGTTTTGTGAGTGTTGAGAACTGGTTACCTTTTTTGCTGAAAACGAGTCATTCTATCTTACATTAGCTCCAATAGGAGCAACTATGCATCTGAATTTTGATTCTAATTTGAAGATAGATGTAGATGTCTATGGGCCACAGTATCCATTTAAGATCAAGTGGATTGTTGGTTTGTTTGTCACCCTTAACCTATACAAAAATGTTTGCCATAAAAAGTAAAGTTACAGCCTATATACGTCCCATTGCTGGACACAGGCCTCCCCTCATTTCTGAGAGGGTTTTAGAGCTAGGAAGTGTAATATTTTTTTATTCCTCAGACATGCAGGTTTCCTCACAATATTTTCCTTCACCGCCGAGCACGTGGTAAATCAGCACTTAAAATTGCAACTAACAATTTCATTGATGCCGGCGGGGATCGAACCCGGGTTACTCGCGTTCTGTTATATTTACAGCAAGCGTTAACCATCTGAGCTACCACGGCTCACCGTAACGTGCCATAAAAACGAACAAAAAATTAGTAGAAACATTTTTTTTATAGAATAAGGGTGACAAACGAGCACACAGTCCATCTGATGGTAAGTGGATGCTGTGGCCCATAGACATCTACATATATCCTCGATTAAGAATCAAAACGCAGATGCATTGTCACCCCTGAGGACTAAGATGGAATGCCTCGTTTCCAGTAAAAAAGAGTCTCCGTATCTCTACACTCACCATACGAAACACAGCAGTATTAAGGTGCTATTTTACACCGGTATTTTGTGAAAGCGTGGTCCTTTCCCTGTCGAGCTGATCCATTCGAGCTACAACCATAATATAGCTGCAGCGTGGCTCTAACATGTATAAATTCAACTTTTTAATCAAACACAATACCCTAGTGGAACTTCGTAAATGTAATAATATTTACGTTATGTTATTGGAGCGGAGCTCCCATGGCGCAAGAAAACGATTCTTTGAAATTTTTCTCCTCTGTAACCCCTAGGCCAGTTTACATATTTTTTTCGGCAATATTTGTAGCTTAACCCAGACAAGGTTTGTAAACAATAAAAATCTGATTTCAAATATTTTTTTTTCATTATGTCACACTATTTGTTTGAATCTTTTGTGGAAATAAAGATAGTTGTGACTTTAGACTTTTACTCCGCTCCGTTTTATGATGCTAGCAAAAGGTTTTACCTTTGCATCTTCATCGGTCCTGATTTAATATAGAATAAGTAAACTATTACTGACTGTTGATATAACCTGAAATATCAATACTAGATGAAGTAACGTCCTGGTAAGACATACAAGAAATCGATTGATGCAGGTGGCTCACGAGCGTGCTTTGTAACGTTCCTTGGGGGAGGCCTATGGGCAGCAGTGGACTTATGATGGGCTGCAATGACGATGATGATGATCAAAAGTTAAACAAGATATTGTGGCAAACAAAGTAAAGAGACATAAGTATTCTCTTTTTCGTCAATCAAATTAGGCCGGCATTAGCTCTTCTAATAAAATGATATTGAGTTATGCGCCACATTCATCATTCCAATCAGTCAAACGTTTATGATATATCTCAGGCATTTTGGTCGTAGAAACAATCGGATGAATAGCTTTGTAACTGGGTGTAGTGCCGACATCGCCGGTTGTCATTTATTTTGTCGCGGACTCGGGGCAGCTGCCGCGATGAGTGAGCGAAAACCGCGATCTAACAGGACGTTGTATGCATTGTATTACGGATCGAACTAATTTAATCGATAGATCGATCGCTAGATTGTCCGGTAGCACTTCCGGTTAAGGCTACTCAATATTCACCCAACTATTTCGTAAGCAAGCAATAAGATGCACAGTGTATTTTGTTCCTTTGAATCGATTCAGGGGATTCGATATTAATGAATATGGTAATTGATACTCGTATTTTTAATCGACTCGTAGTTTGAAAAAAGGGTTTCATAATTAGTTGGTGGTGGAATTCCCTTTAATTTGTATGGTGGACGTAAGAAATTTTATCGCCCCATGAGCGCATCGCCGACCCTGCTAAGCGTGATGGTTATAGCAAATTGTCTCCACTGCTGAAGGTAATGAGACAGTGGATTTTACGAGACTGAAAAAGAAGAAAAACAACACCAACATAAGGAATTATGTCTAAATAATGTCCTCCAGACCGAATTTCGGTCACGGCGGCCTGCTTCAATGGGGGCTAGCCATCGGCGCAGGACAGGATTATAGTGCCCAAGCGTATGCGCAAGCACAGGTGCACTCTCTATTCCCTCACTCCCATAATCCGATACGGTAAACCGACACGACCGGAGAGAGATCAGGCACAGGACCATCGGCTTTACGTGCTTTCCGAGGCACGGAGGTGAGACTGAGTACTGAGAATTTCTAGACAGAAAAACTCAATAAACTGATTTTTTGGCCCGACCCAGGATTGGAACCCAGGACCTCATCATCAGCAGTTGCACTACTACAACCACTAGAGACATTATGTCATGTCAGTATGTCAACAACGAGAAATTATGTCTAGGAGATATATCACTCTGTTACCAATTTATAACGCCAAGAAGCAGCACAAAGCAGCACACCCTCTCCTGTGTTCTGGTGTGAAACGTAAAGAAAAGAGACAGGCTATGAGATATTTCATTTCGGTTCTCGCGGGTAACAACGCATCTGTCACCTTCTTTGTTTAATTGATTAAAATTACTTTTACTGATTTTATTAATTTACTTAATTTTTATTATCCAACGTTTCGGGTGTCCATGGTGGGAATGAGGTGACTGACGTCCCGATGTCAGTGTTAACCCGCAGTACCTGCAGCTTTTTAATTATTACTTTACGTCCAATCTAGGTAGAATAAACTTACTGTGTCTTGAAGTCTTGCAGTGTTATTCTCGGGTTTAGTTTTAATCTTTTTAATTAAAGAACCCCACGCAGATGGTAGTACCCAGACTCCTTCTCTATTGAAATTACAATGTTTTCTAATTTCAATAGCAATCATCCTTGGTAGGATTCGTTTATCTTTCGCGAGGATTTGTGGTATATCAAATTCTATGTTCAAACATAAAATCGGGGGCTCATGGCCAATAATCACCACTTAGTTGCTATAAGCAACCACTTAATACTAGGTGCATACATAGGGCACACAGGGCTCTGCTCTCTTGGGCGCTCATATATGTTATATTATTTAAAATAAAATAAACTCATATTAAAATAATTGTAGCCGGAAGTCGCGTCGAAATTGTTTTTTATTACAATTTAAATTTGAATTAACGCGTAAAGATTTTAGGGCGATGATGTTTTTATGATTTTAAAACTTCACTCTCTACGCATGATTGCACTGCTCGTTTTCAAAATGCTTTTGGGAGGCAAGCACCTCATTTGAGCACCGTAAGGCGTTAGCATGCAGAATTAAATCGTGGCTATGTTTCTCCTCATGGTGAAATTCGTGAAGGTTGACTTTCAACAAATGAACAAACAATTAAAACAAAAAATAGGGCTACTGTCAGGCGACTAATTGAAGAATACCGGCGTATCTACTATTATAAGATTCGAGAAAATTTGTATTCGTTGCGATTGGCTTCTTCATGAACCTGGAACAAAAACGGGCTCGAGTTGATTGGTGTGAAAAAATTTGGTTACATTCCGAAAAGAAAGCAAGTCTTCTGTATGGGTGTTCGAAGACGACAGCAAAGATACAAAATTGAGGTGAGCAAGAAGCTAGGGAAAATTGTGTTTCTTTATCACACAGTCGCGTCCTGTCTACTCGTTCCCACTCGTCGAGAAAAGCTGCTGTGTAGTAAAATGCTGAGCGGTACACCACCATTTAGTGCTCAGTTTCCTTGAAAAATTTACTAGAAAGTAACTGAGAAGTCACGTAGTCGCTCACGCTTTGTCATACACCCCGAACAAGACAAAGTCATTTGTGACTTCTGAAAAGGTGTAGCTCGTGACCCATCCAGTAGAGAGTCCAGACCCCGCACAATGCGATTTCTTTTATTTTTTTTTTCAAAAATCTATGAATTGATTAGAGGTTTGACATTTACTGAACCCGAAGAGGCTGTGACAGTTTTCAAACAGCACATGAAAAACGCGCGATCACACCGGTGATCCATATGTTTTCAAAATGATGTGAACGTGTTTAAAATGTAATTGAGAATACTTCGAAAAGTAGTTAATATTTTAGTTTTTTTTTGAGAAGTCACGTAGTCGCTCACGCTTTGTCATACACCCCGAACAAGACAAGGTCATTTGTGACTTCTGAAAAGGTGGAGCTCGTGACCCATCCAGTAGAGTCCAGATCCCGCACAATGCGATTTCTTTTTTTTTCAAAAATCTATGAATTGATTAGAGGTTTGACATTTACGGAACCCGAAGAGGCTGTGACAGCTTTTAACCAGCACGTGAAAAACGCGCGATCAGACCGGTGATCCATATATTTTCAAAATGATGTGAACGTGTTTAAAATGTAATTGAGAATACTTCGAAAAGTAGTTAATATTTTAGTTTTTTTTTAATAGGTTAAGGGTGAAAAACGAGCGTACAGTCCACCTGATGGTAAGTGGTTGCTATAGCCCTTAAACATCTGCATCTATCCTTGATTACGAATCAAAATACAGATGTGGTCACCCCTGAGGACTAAGATGGAATGCCTCGTTTCCAGTAAGAAGGGTCTGTTTTCTACAATCACCATACGATACACAGCAGCAATACAAGTATATCAAATTAAAAAATTAAATACAAGAAGTACATTTAGGTAGATGTTATCACCGAGATTTTTGACTTCGTAAAAGGCCTCAAATTTTGCTAGTCTGTTGCTCCCGCATGATCCAACACGGCCATAAGAGAAGTTATATCAACCGACTCCAAAAAAGAGGAGGTTCTCAATTCGACATTTTTATGTGTGTTATCATCAGATTTTTTTTCTTGGTTAAATGATTTTGATGATTATTTTTATTTGAAAGCTAGTACTTCTCGTGTAGTCCCATATAAATTTGATCAAAATCTGATCAGTAGTTTTTGAGTTATCCTTAATAATGCGTATTTAGTTGACTTTGTTGACTTTGTTAGACTACATTGATGATGTTCTCATTTACTACACTAATTTTTTTATTTTTACCGCGTGTTTTAGAACTATTCATTTTATAGGTTTTGTGTAGTTTCTTAAAGCTGTGCGTGTATAGAACTTCAAGACAAATACCGATATTTTTAGGTCACAGTGTGTCAAATATTTGTGTTTTGAATATTCTCAATGCACAGGTATGCATTAAGTTATTAATATTTTGAAAATTTTCCGTAAATGTAAAATTAGTATGAAAATCAATTTCGTGATAAAAATACAACAAGCCTAAGCAGAAACTTTAAAGAGTTAAATCTGCACGTCATTATGTTATGGTGGATGTTGTAACCAATTTATTTATTTTTTAGTCACAAATTCTAGGAGGCGGACCATGACAATGAAAATGTGTTCGGAATCATACTGGGATTAATAAGAAGAATCTTAAACTTAAAAATGACTTAAAAATCACGATTTAAGGTGAATTCCAAAGTATAGGAATCAAACACAATTACAGACATTTCAAAGATGTGTAACATATAAGAGAGAGAAAAAACTTTAAAAACGCCTTTGTAAAATTTGAGAAACAGTGAAGTAGTAAATATAACCGATTTTGATAATTGTTTTTTCATTTGAATGCTGGTGCTTTACATTTAGTCTCCTATAAATTTGATCAAGATCTGACCAGCAGTTTTGAGCCATCCTTAATAATGCGTATTTAATTGACTCATTTTGTTTATATTGAAGTCGTTTGTACAAAATGTTAATGTCACCATTTGTTTATGTTATAGTTAGTTAAGGTTATATTTGTAGGAATTAATTTGAGGAGACACCCCACATTGATGATAGGATATTTTTTAATATTCGACACCACAGGGGTTAAATATTTGATTCTAAGACTTAACATCATCTAAAGAAATTAAAAGTACCTAATGTAAAATTAGTTTCAAATTCATAATATTTGAATTCCGTAACTAATGCAAAATTTAGAATTTAAAATAAAGCTACTTCCACACAAGGATTTTCTCCTTTATCGTGGGGGTAGTTTAAATAATAGGTCAGCGAAAAGTTTCTTCATATTTTGTTTCTAAAAAATTTAAGAAAAATGTTTTTGGTTGTACCGCTTGTATTTAACTGGTTTTAATATAAATATATATAAGAGATTAATAAAAAGTAAAAAAAAAACACTTTCCTGCCATTTTTCAATTGCTTTTCTATCCGCCAAAATTACTGAATCTAATGAAGAAAATCGATACATTCTGAAGTTTTATTACAAAAACGAGAAAAATGCGATTCAAGCCGTGAAAAAAAATTCTGATGTTTATGGACCTGATGTATTGTCAGTAAGAGGAGCACAAAGTTGGTTCAAGCGTTTCCAGTCCGGGAATTTTGATGTCAAAGATGCATCACGCTTTGGTCATACGCACTCGGATAAAGTCGATACCATTTTTTTAAAAGTTTAGCAAGATCAGCGTATTAGTAGTTACGACATAGCCGAGGAATTGAGGATTTACCACAAAACAGTTTTGATCCATTCACGTTTGGTTATACAAAAACGCCCGATATTAGGATACCACATGAGCTGACTGAAAGAAACCTAATGATTCGTGTACTCATTTGCGATTCTCTATTGTAACGTAGTGAAACCGAACTATTTTTGAAAAGATCGATCACGGGTGATGCAAAGTGAATCACCTACGACAAGAACGTGCGAAAAAGATCATAGTCAAAGGGTAGTCAAGCTCCACAGACCGACTGAAGCGAAGCCTGGATTAACATGTAACAAGGTGATGATGTTTGTATGGTGGTATTAGAAGAGCATCGCTTATTATGAGCTTATACCGCCTGGCAAAATCATCGACTTGGATCTCTACTGCCAACAACTAATGAGACTCAAGTACGATATTGAGAAAAAATGGAATTGATCAACAGGAAAAGAAGTGGTCTTCCATCATGATAACGCCAGACCACACATATCTTTGGCCACTCAGCAAAATTAACAGAGCTTGGTTGGGAAGAGTTAATGCATCCACCATATAGTCTTGACATTGCACCCATAGATTTTCACCTGTTTCGATCTCTTCAGAATTATTTGGATAGTATGAGGTTAAAACATCAAGAAAGGACTGTCAAAACTACTTGTCGCATTTTTTGATTAAAAATCCCAAGATTTCTACAACAACGGGGTTATCTCACTACCTACAAGATGGCAACAAGTTATCGAAAAAAATAACACATATATATATTAATACGAAGAAACTTTTTCCCCGACTTTATACATAGGATATTTTACAAGGACAAACATTCAGACCCGGAACAATTATTTGTAGGCCATACAAATATTTGTTTGGTGCGGGATTCGAAGCCGCGGCTCTTAGCGTTGCGGTTCATTGCTAAGCCACTGCGCCACGGGACCGTCAAATTTTATATAGTAAGTATATGAATGTAAAGATTCCAAGTGTAATGATCTTGATATGCAAAAAATAAATGTAATTTGGATGATTATATTTCGGATTAACCACCACCTCCATTACGGCCTATCAAAACTTCTATGTTCACAACCTCATCTCTGGCATCCCCTGTTTTGTTCAGCTGTTATGAAGAAGATGCTGTTCTTGGTTCAGTTTCTCTCTGTTGTCTTTCAGGACACCCACGAGATGGTATGGTGTAGTGGATATTCGTACACCGTCAATAAGCGGTAAGATTATTTAGGCTTAACGCTATAATAATTTACATGTATTCATAACATCAAACTTCATGCAACAAAATAGTAACTCTATATATTTGATCAGGTGCGCTAGTAAATCTAATTAACATTTATAAGGTGATCGCGCATAATAATCAGCTGGTTGTAAAAAAAACTCGACAATTCCACTCAAATGAAAATTGCCTTATGGAGCGTTAACTCGGCTAAAACATTAGTTGTGCTTGTACAACATGTAGTTAAACTTGAATAAACCCAAGAACACTTGTTAACACTCAGCGTCAAATATACAAAGAAGTGACGTAAGATAGTTAAAGAAGGTTTTCGGTATCCTTTTGACATGTTTATGGTTAAGAATGTTAACTTACAGGAATATAACTTATTAAGATATTAATTATTGAATTATATGATATAATATATTACGTATACAGTAAATAATAATGGACAATATCACTTTTACGGACTTATTGATCGTAATAAATTTAGTAAACCAACAATTCTAGCATGAGTAGCAACTTCCCATCGGTTAAGCAGACTTATGTTCTGAATAACTAACGAGCCGAAAATAACTTAAATGAACGACCCTAAAAGGTAAAGTAAAATATATCAGTGCATCCACTTATAATCAGGTCGCCTTTTCTTCTATAAAAAAAGTCTTTCAATTCTGACCAACTATCCATTTATACATGGTAGAGCCGCGCTACCGCTATGCTAGCTATACATGTAATAAAAACCCTGATCACTATTCAAGCGTATAGAAATAATTTTGTTTCAGAAAACTTAACCATATTTTTTTTAATTTCATTAAAAAAATATTAGTAACTTGTCTGTCGTTTTATTTCCTCTGACTCACACGAGTATCGGTAATTCCGGGTCTTTGACAATCCTCTTACTCCTTGGCCAATACAGAGATAATAAAACCACATACTTAGCAAATTAATTTTTTAATTAAAATTAATTTTTTTAAATGTATTTTTTTTGAAAATAAAATTATTTATATAAGCTTGAATACTGATTCTGATAATGCACTTAACGGGAACCACAGGGGTTTTGTTACATGTTGTATATAATGAATGGGTCTGTCCGAGCGGAGTAGGAACATGCACGCAGATAATACCAGCCTGAAACAGCAGATTAATTCTGCAGTATTTTTGTATGGTGAGTGCAAGGAATCTAATTCCCTTTTCACGGGTTCATTTTTCTTTCCATCTTAGTCGTAAATGGTAACAACGCAACTACATTTTTGATTGGCGGTATTTTATACGGTGTTTAGAAAAAATATCACACATCAAATTTTTTATGCGGCTATTTCAATTATCTTTCGTGCGACATCGTCCTATTTTTATGACTCTTAAGTTTTTATGATCCTATAACCACAATATATTAAATAAATTATAAATAACTTTAAACTTTATAGTCAAGATGACATACTAAATAAAGAAATAAATAAGTTCAACAGGAAAACGTCGAAAAAGAAATTTTATAGTGTAGTTTACAGTTAATATGTGACATGTTATTACACGGAAAGAAAACATCTAACGTAAACAAATTGGTACAAATCGGGTAATAATATTGTAATTTCACCACAGTTAACTGTACCTTTGGATAGTTTGAGATGATAGGTCTTTAACATCATGTATCGAGGCCGTAGAAATTGTTAATACGTAATTGATATACGATCCAGATAAATATTTAAATATTTAGATCCTTGATAGACGATCGGCTGTTTTGCAAAAATCCGAGTTAAATTTGCTCTAATACGTGAAAGTTATAATGAACACGAACCAGTTTAAATTTTGTTATGAAAAAGTGTAATAAAAATGTAGCTATAATTTTCTCTGAATATATAAACTTTTAATATTTCTTATCAGATGTAACTGCAAGTACGATGTTATCATATGTTGATATCGTTAATAAATTCGTTCAATATTACAAAACGTTAGTAAGTTGAAGCAAGAAACACATGCAAAAAGCGGTATGTTGTTTTACCAGATATACGTAGTCATTACCATACGACGGCAAAAAGTTAACAGCGCGGTAGGCGAGCTCATTTGATTTATTTATTCGAAGCTCAGTTCCGCTTTTAAATCTTAAACTGACTTATAAATTCGCTTATTTCGTCTACACCGGAAAAGCTATTAAAGGAATTCCTTAATAGTAAGGGATCACAATTAAGATGTTTTTATAACTGATCTTGATCTGAATGTTGTGAATGAAGAGTATAGTTTTATAATTGATCTGTATTTACAACCCTGAATGCCATTAAAGCAATTAATTCAAGGGATAATAAGGTATACTTCCCTTTTTCTATTTTTATGAAATTTTCCTTGTTATTAATTCGGTCAAAGTAAAGTTAATTTTCTAATCATTACTTTAATTGAAATAATGATTTCTTATATTTACGCGAATACACATGGAATAAAAGTAATTTTACGGATTTTACTTTTATGATTCACAACGTACGAACGTAGTCGAACAATTTCCAGCACACGTGGTTTCTACGCAGAACGAGCTTACAGTATCTTGAAATCTTACAGTGATGGGTTCGGATTTAATTTTATTAATTATGCCATCACAAGAATATGATAGCAGCCCAGCCTTCTTCTCTATTGAAATAAGGATGTTTTTTTTACTTCATAGCTTCGCGAATCATCCTTCGTAGAAATCAGTGTTCTTTTCCGAGGATTTGTGGTCCATCAAATCTGATGTAATTGTTGGGACGATCCTAAATATGTTCGTATACTGCAGACTTCCCAGAGCGTCTATTCTGTGAACATATCGCTGATGTGAAGACAACAGGAATAGTAAATAGAGATTGTCGTAAGTCCGCATGTGTAATTTTTTGTGCATCAAAGTCCTAATAATAAATATGTACATACTTCTCGTTTTAGTCTTAGTCTATAAGGGTCTCTTAAATTCTTAATTAGATTTACTTAATCCATAAAAATAAAGTTGTACATCACCACCGTAATCATCATCATCATTAAAATTTCACAGCTGAACTTAGGCCTCCACCACGGCTCAACAAAAAGCACTGTATCTACACATAAATGATATTCCTAACTCCAAGAAGTAAACAATCGTTAAAGGTTTACAGTGCTTCTGGTTTTTTGTCATCTGTCTACTGTATACGATGACAGCGTGGTATCTCGGACTATTTGATGCGTTTTATTTGTGATGTTAAAAGGTTTTTATGATAATAATATACGAGCTTAAAGAAACTCAAGCAACACGCATTGATCATGTGCTGTAATGATCCAGATAATTATTTTATTTATCCTGGTGATCCTGATTAGGATACTAGGATAAAAGTTATTAAATAATTTTGTCATTATCGGTATTTGATAGGAGTGCTAATTTTCAAGTCAGTCGGCCGTGTACAAGTTATCGAAAATTACATTAAAAATTCATTTACATTGATAGATAAATAGATTGATAGATACGAAGCTAAGTTTGTACGTGGTAGAGCTACGCTGCAGCTATATTTTGATTGTAGCACGAATGGGTTGGCCCAACCGGGGAAGGATCACGCTCTCACTGTACACCCGCGTAAAAAAGCTAATTCTAATGCTGCTGTGTTTCGTATGGTGAGTGTAGAGATCCGGAAATCCTTATTTACTGGAAACGAGGGATTCCATCTTAGTCCTCAGGGATGACAACGTATCTGCGTTTTGTTTCTTAATCGAAGATAGATTTAGATGTATATGGGCCACAGCATCCACTTACCTCAGGTGGACTGTGTACTCGGTTGTCACCCTTATTCTAAAAAAAGCGTGTAAAATGGCGTATAAGTTTCTACTTTGTTTTTCGATATGAGCAAGATTATTTAAATTCCTTCAAATTAAACTTTAGTCGAAATACTATTTGAAAAATATTGACGGGGTTCAGTAGTATCTAGTAGTTTCAGTTGTAAGCTTATTTGCGTCGAGTCGATCTGTCGGCATTTTTTTTGCTATATGCTATATTTACTTCACGCGATAATTTTAGCTGTCATTTGTATTTTTAAGTACCAGGCTAAGTGTAAAGTTTCAAAAACACTATGCACAAATTATGACTATCGGTGAAATTTAGGATTTTTTAAAATTTTCGAGAAACGCTGTAGAAAATTTCCATCAATTAATGTACTTATCTTTGGTACTCTGCAATCATTATAGGTACGTGTAACAATTTTTTTAACTATGAATATTGTATGGCTGTCTTGTATACCATACACAGCTGAGAGTACATGGTATTAAGAACAGTATTAAGAAAATATCTTACGTGTTTTCTTATGTATCTTATATTTCATGTCATGTAATTAACAATAAGCTGGTCCATAAAGAGCTGTGATCATGATAATGATTAATTAAGAAAATAAGATACTTTCTCAATATATTATGTTCATAATTGACTTAAATTTTTCAAATAAGCCCTTTGCTTTGAAAAAAATGTTCAGCGTCCACCACATAAGTGACACCTTACAGCCATGCTACAAGTTCTTTAAATTCCGTAAAAATGGCTTTATTCAATAACTTAAGTGCATCATCACACCAATCGATAGCGATAAAGGGCATAGCGGGAACAACCCTCTATATTTTTACAACTCATTCTTTGCTTTATTATGCCCATTGCGAAACATACAAAGCGGAGTTTTGTTGTTTATTGCGGTCAGCATTCATTACTATCGATTTAATGAACGTAGAAATATGTCACCGCAAAGCTGCTCAGGACTTTTATTGCACTGTTATTTTAAAATTGGAAAACTATTGTGCTTCGGGCGTTTAAATACAAGACACTAGTACAACTACTGGCATTTTTCCTTTATGTTTTTCAATTTTCTGCACTACAGAGAACCTAGTTTAAGAAGAGCCGCGAAGTCATTCACTATACCATAGGGGAATTTAAATTCAAACTTAAAACTCTTATACGATAAAAACCAACAACGTAGTCATTTTCAGGTACAGATCACAAACAAGAATAATAACAAAAACAAACAAAATACATTAAAAAATATTGCATAAGCCATTAAAATACATTAAAAAAAATATTGCCTTTTTTATCATATTGCCTAAGGTTAAATGAAGATGAAACGATTATATAATAATTTTAGGACTCTGACTGCATAATATAGAAAAAAATAAGATACATTTTTAAAAGTCTAAAAAATTCGTAAATGATCATTATAAAAAACAGGTGAATTACATATATCTATTTTTACATTGATGTTTTCCGCAGTTTATAATATTTTATTTATGTATTTAAACACTTACATCTATCATCACATGTGTATTACCTAATACAATAGTGCAAATACAATCTAAGAAATTCACGGTTAAAGTTTAAAAATATTGATATTTATATAAAGAATGTAAAATACGTAATGGTTTGAATAAAAAAATACCGGGACAAACGTATTTTCAAGTACTTATTTCAAAACCTGTTACAATAAAAACTTAATAATTTTTGCACGTCTCAAGCAATTTCGTTTATTCGATTCGTACAAACAAACGTAAAATTCAGGTTAAGTAGTCAATAATCATAAGCTTGCAAAGATAAAATTTACAACGCATATCCTTTAAGCTATATTGTAATATTTTTAAGGCATTGCATACTTAAATGAAAAACATAATGTAATGGCTTAATAGTAACTTGTTTTTTATTGTAAGTATATAAAAAAAATTACTCAGGGCTGCAAGCTGTCAATTAATCCCTAATTAAATTCTTCGACTCAAATAGGAAACTCTGTAAACTAGTTAATGTACGAATTCCAGATATAAACAAATAAAAAAGCAATTTAAAAAATTGATACAAAATACTACAGACAAAGATCGATTAACATCAAGAACTGTAGCATTTCACGGCATATTTAATTTCGTATTGCTTAAATTGCATATCATAAGTCATAAAACTGGTTTTTTAACTGCACTCACCTTTATCTTTATAATGCATATGAATCGAGCACAATGGAAGCTTAGTTTAATGTTACATTTTGCGATTCACAAAGGGGCTATCACGCAAATACACTTTCGATCTTATATTAAAATTTGCACAAAAGGCGGTAATTTTCCGCCGCGTGATGACATTAACATCGGCAAAACTCACGGGTATGCCAATCCTTTTTTATTTCTACACAAAACAACTTCACATGTGATTAAATTTAACACGGTAGTCTCCCTTCACAATAATAATACATTTATATTGCAATCCTAAAAACATAAGTGCTTTTACTTTTTCAGGTGTCATAATTGTACAAAAGCTATAATGTTAAAATTAATTTTGTAATACTACTACGTACTAATATAATAACAAACATGTCAGCTGCACTCTTTAATCATTTAACAAATTTCATTACTTATTTAATTATACGCGCCTTTTATGACCATAATCCGTAATTAATTAAGACTAAATCTACAACATGGTTTAAAACGTAATGCGATTTGCATTTTGTGTTAATTATGTACATAAAAGCGTATCTATTTATAAGAATATCGAAGTAAAATAATGAAGTCATAAAAACCTAAAAGCTAGCGGTGTTTAAATATGAAAGAAGATCGTGCGCCGAAGTCAATGCCAGTCAATACATTCTAATCAGTGATTTATTGCCTCTAATCCCCAGCTCAGCACAAATAAGCTATCTTGTCGACTTAATGTTGTATCAGTTCAGGCGTGAAACTCCCGCGCAACACTAAGTGGTCCTTCCAGTTTCCACTCGAAATATTTTAATAAGGCCTCGCTGCTCACGCACCCAAATAAAAACACACGCACTCACAGACACGAAACGTCTAAAACCTTGCCCCGTTCGAGCTTCCTTTATTTATAATAGTAGCGACACTAAGAGTCCACATTTTTGCTCTAAACGGTGTTAATTTATTGACCGTGGGTAGATAATATCAGTTTTTTCTCCCATTATAAAAGCGATTACAACAGAAATTATACGTCGAAGTCCAGTCCTTAGTACTCGATCAATTGTTATTGACCAATGGAATATAAATTTTATGACATTGTTTTTAAGATGATATTCGTTTGAGTGAAACAAAAAAGCTCGATATTGCCTTACTTGACGAAAGCGCCGTGTGGACTCGCTAATAAAAAGTGGTAAGTTATGAACAAGTTATGCCACTTGCATTAATTTCGATGCTTAACCTGATAAACAAATTATAGTATATTAAGTTAATAGCTTAATTTATAATTGAAAGTGTCCCGATGTATTCATGAGAACGTATTGTTACGATCACTTTTAAAGTATCTGGTCGCAGTAAACGACAAATTGCTCGGATAAAAATATATACATACGATGAGTGCTCAACACCTGAAATGTTCGAGGGTTTTAATTTTGTCTTTGAACCATCTTAACGGACCGGATTGTGTATAAAACTTTATTGATATAACCTTGTACTTACATAACTGTATTGCCAAACGGTTTTATAAAAATTTTATGGATTTTGTAGTAAGTTCTGGGTATCATTTTAAAACAAAATGATACCCAGATATCTTCCATATAATAATATATAACAATATTATATGGAAGGTAAACCATGGTATGTTATCAGGATTGGTAATTTCATTAAAAAAGAGAATTAGTATTACACTGTAATGAACATGTCCAGTAAAGCAAAGTAATAACGTATTCTAATGGGAAGCCCTTGGCTACGCGTTTGCACGTGTTTAGTTTATGTTTATTGGCGCAAAGTTGCGAGTGGCATTTATCTATATTTATGCATTTAACCTATTTTTAATACCTATTTTTACTATAAAAAGTGGCATGAAAAGGTGTTAAATATTTTTATTGATAGAAAATCTTTGCATAGTAAAGTAAAGTAAAGTTACAGCCTATATACGTCCCACTGCTGGGCTCAGGCCTCCCCTCATTTCTGAGAGGGTTTAGGGCAAGGAACGCCGCGCTGCCCAAAGTGCGGTTGACGAACTTCACATGTCTTCGAAATATTTTTTTTCTTATTCCTCAGACATGCAGGTTTCCTCCGAGTTTCCTTCACCGCCGAGCACGTGGTAAATCAGCACTTAAAATTGCAATTAACAATTTTATTGGTGCCGGCGGGGATCGAACCCGGGTTACTCGCGTTCTGTTATATTTACAGCGAGCGTTAACCACTGAGCTACCACGGCTCGTATGTATAAGATATTATATGCAAATCTTTGCATATAATATCTTATACATTTTTGATTATCAGATATTTTATTGCATATTAATGTTCAGGTCTCCATAAAACAACAATTAAAATTAATTTTTGCTTCTATAGCTTAGTACGGGAATCCAATTTTACACTACGCGAGTTAATAGAGTTCAGTCTCCACAGATACCAATTAATTGATATTTTTAGGTTTCAAGTGCTAGTTTAACCTGGCGACAATGAGGTCGGGTATCTCATACCCGGGCGTTTAAAAAGACAAGGGATATTTCTATGGATTGCGCGATTCTCGGAAAGAGCGTTGTTCAGTAGCTAGAGTAACGTTAAGGTTGAAGGAAGTGATTGTGAGTATATATTCATTATACATTCATTTACGTGGTAGAACCATGCTGCAGTTCTATTAGCAGTATAGTTGTAGCACGAATGGGTCGGTTCGACCGGGGTAGGATAACACTGTTACAGAATACCAGCATGAATTAGCAGCTTCACACTACTGTGTTTCGTATGGTGAGTGTAGAGAACCGAAAACCGTTTTTACTGCAAACGAAACATTCAATCTTACTCTTCATGGGTGACAAAGCATCTGCATTTCGACTCATAATCGAGGATAGATGTAGATGTCTATGGTCCACGGAATCTATCCGCTTACCATCAGGTGGACTGTGGTCTCGTTTGTCATCTCTTCCTTTAAAAAAAAACATATGCGCAAACTTACAAAGGGTACGTTATAGCTGACCTCATTGTAGTACCTATCTGTGTTTAAGCTTTATTTTTATATAATGATTTCTTATATTTCACCCGTCACTACATCGGATTTGATAGACCACAAATCCTCGCTAAAGAACACCGATTCCTTCCAAGGATGATTCGCGAGGCTATTGAAATCAAAAAACATCCTAATTTCAATAGAGAAGATGGCTGGGTGCTACTATCTGCTTGGGATCCTATAATAAATAAAATTAAATCCCAACCCAAGCATACAACTGCAAGACTTCATGATACCATAAGTTCATACTGTGTAGATCGGAACAAAAGTTAAATTTTAATCTATGGTAACCGCGGTTAACTATGACATCTGGACGTTGAACATCTCAGTCCTTCCCGTGACCATGGGTGCTGTAAAGCTCTCGAAATGTCGGGTATTTAAAAAGTTAAATATACGCGGTAAATTCCGTAAAAACTAGTATTATTTCAATTTATTTTTTATTTATTTTTCTTAAATATTATGGGTGTCATTGCTTTTAAATGTCTTTTGAAGAAAAAAGATTTCAATAGCTTATCAAGTCCATTAGTTCACGATTCATTGGTTTCGCATGCGTCCATAAAACAAAGCTGGGTTACTGAAGTTGACTTTGCATCGTAATTTATATCATCGATGTCAGTGTAAGTGATAGAAGAAACTGTCACTTTATTCTTCTTCCTCTAGCAAACGCTGGCCAATATTTATGGTCCGCTTAATATGACGGATGTAAACGCCCACTTATACCTAAATATATACACATAAATCATTGGAAGACTGCTATTGTTTAGACTATAAGTCGTAACAAAATGAGAAGTTAGAAAAAAAATTAACTCAAAGCTTATTTTGTTGTCATTAATTTTACTTCCAAGCTATGTTTAAGCCTTTGAAATATCCTATTTATTTAATACCCATTGACATGTGTGATTGCTCACTAATCCCATTAGTTTATTAACTACTTGTGCGGTGCAACAATTATTTACACGAAAGAAGAAAAGTATTTCTGTCACGTATTTTCACAATTTATTATTCCATAATAAACTAATATTCGGCGGCATCATTAAACATAAATATTGATGTTCACTAAATATAAATAGTAATAAATTATGTTTTTAGGATTGTTATATAAAGAAAAGAGAGGCTCACGTCCAATATTAGCAGTAGTATTTTACATGTCGACAAAGAATTTAATAATTATCATATAATGTGCCTATAATCACTTGCGATTATTCTCACTTGGTGATCAATTTTATGCGTGTTAGAGCCATGCAGCATACATAATATATATATATATATATATATATATATATATATATATATATATATATATATATATATAAATATATATATATAAATGGTTGTAGCACGAATGGGTTAGCTCGACTTGGGAAGAACCACACTCTCATAGAATGCCAGCGTCAAATAGTTGCTAAATGCTGTTGTTATTCGTAACGTAAGTGTGAAGAACCGAATACCCTTTTTACTGGATAAGAGGCATTTCGTCTTAGTCCTCAGGGGTCCGGACGCATGTGCATTTAGAAACTTATTCGAAGATAGATGTAGATGTCTATGTGCCACAACATCCCCTCACCATGAGGCTGTGTGTGCATTTAACACTCATATTATATAAAAAATCAGCTTCATTTTTGTGATTTGGGTATACACTTGTTAAAAATTATCAGCTTTTAATAGATAGATATTAGAGAGCCGCAGTAGCCCAAGGAGCCATCGTAGCTTAGGAATAAATAATAGAGTACCCGAGAAACTTGGGTTCAATCCCCGCCGGCACCAATAAAATCGTTAATTGCATTTTCAAGTTTGATCTACCATGTGCTCTGCGATAAATAAAGACATCATGTGGAAGATTGCATGTCTAATGAATAAAATATTTTGAGGTCTTCACATTCGCAAACACTCGGAGTAGCAGCACGGCGGCCTAATTGTTCCATTACACTCTCAAAATTGAGGTCTCTATCGAGTACAGGCTGGCTTATCCTACAAAAAAAAAATACATTTTAATTTTAATTACATGTATAAAATTTAAGATAATCGTAGACCATTAATTTTATTTACATTCGGTTTTTTTATAAATCTTCAAAATGTTTTGATAAAATAAAGCCTAGACCCGGCATTTCCTCTATATCTGATCGTAAAGTTTCATCACAAAGTGTTTAGCCATTTTGAAGATTAGCCAGGACAGATGAAAATTCGAAAAATGCTCGTTTATGTACTTGACCATGCAAACAACACCCTGAGCTTTTTATAGCATAAAGGTGACAAACTAGCACACAGTCCACCTGATGGTAAGTGGTTGCTGTGACCCATAGACATCTACATCTATCCTATTACTAATCAAAATGCAGATGCGTTGTCACCCGTGAGGACCAAGATGGAATGCCTCGTTTCCAGTAAAAGGGATCTCCAATTCTCTACACTTACCATACGTAACACATTAGCGTTAAGCTGCCATTTCACGCTGGTATTCTGTGAGAGCGTGGTCCTTTCGCGGTCGAGCCGACCTATTCGTTTTACAACTATATATACCATTAATATAGCTGCAGCGTGGCTCTACCACTTAAAAACCAGGTATTTCTATATTAAGGACAGATTCTTCAATTTTATTTACAGTATAACTAGCTTGCCAGGCAGACGTTGTTCTGCCCTTTTCGACGACCCTTGGTCGTGTCCCATTAAAAATCCTTAAATTCGCCAAAAAATTTGTGGGTCTGTCATGGGCAAAAAAAACTATCCTATCTCTCAAGTTGGACCAAACTGCACACGGTGTGCAAATTTAATTAAAATCGGTTAAGTAGTTTCGGAGTCCATCGCGGACAAACAACGTGACACGTAATTTATATATATTAAGATTTAAGAGTCAATGATCATTTTTAATCTATATTTCGTGTTTTTAATCTTCAAGTTTTCCGAATTCAATATATCTTAGATAACCTACTGGCCTTATACTTTATCTATCCGAAAAGTTTCATTACAATTTATTCAGCTATTTCTAAGATAAGCGCGAAGAATGTTACAGATAGATACTTCAAATTCACTTATTTAAATAGATGAATTATTATAAGTACAAACTAGTATGTTTAGACAATAATTGTAGAGATTGATATGCTCTTTGTGTCTTAACTATGGAATAGTTTTTAAAATAGTTTATGTATGTTCAAGTATGTACTATTCAAAGTTAATATACTGACACTAATAGCTAACTAATTACAAAAACGTATGAATTATTGTTTTAATGAACGTGGATGAAACAATTCAATTATTACATAATACAAGTTAATTTCATCTTTCCAGTACCAGTATCGCCAGCATCGTCTGGTGGTGGAGGTGCTGGTGGCGGATCGGGGACTCCTTTGTACCCTGGCGCTGCCTCTCATCCGCTTTCATCGCTACTGTCGCAGCAAAGATTGTTGGAGTTATCCCGATTCGGATTGAGACACTACGACATCGCGCACCACGTGCTATCTCAGCAAGGTGCTGTAACCAAATTACTAGGTAAGATTTAATAATAAATCTATTCAGACCTACTAAAGCAGTTGTAATATAATAAAAGTTAAAAGTAATTTTGACTTTAATTGGCAGCTTATAATTTAATAATAATAATAATAAGCTTTTTATTTGTCTCAGTTTACACATATTATTAAAAATGTACAAATAAAATCATCACAAACTTAACTTAGAAACATACTTAAGTAACATAAAAGTAATGAGACAAATTACCTGTGACTCAGCTATGTGGTGATTTTAGGTTACCGCTGGTATTCTGCCACAGCCGATTATTTTAAAAAACACAGTATCTTAACCTAATTTTGGCATTGACGTAATACAACTAAAGAATAGACTAAAATATTTATTCATATGTGCTTTGTAGATTTAGGTAAAGGAGACAATCGCCTCTGGGCCTACCAGAAACTTCAACGACCCTCAATAGTATTAGCTCAAAGATTTTTTGAAAATCTAAGCTGAATCATGAACTATTGTAAGAATTAAGAACTAAGAGATTTTGCTCTCAGTGGCGCTTACAGTGGCGGTGTAAGAATATCCAGTACCCTATATCGTCCCCCTGGGTGTCGTAAGAGGCGACAGAGGGACATTGAAACAGGTGGTGGACAACAGCATCTTCCTGATAATAACTCAAAATAATAAAATCTGCAGTTGACAACCCGCTCGCCAAGCGTGGCAACTATGGCAAAATCCCCCCTATGAGGCAGTCTATGGGGGAGGCCTGTATTCAGCTGTAGACTTTTATAGGCTATGATGGATGGCATTTTGCTCTCACATAATTTGCCGAAGGAACTGATCAAAGTCACCTCAAAATAGAAGCGTAGTATTAATGTCCTCCGTACCGAAATTTGGTCACGGCGGCCATTCTCAAAAGATCACCATCGGCGCATGACAGGATTATAGAGCACTAGTGTACGTGCAAACACCATACTCTCTATAATTTTAATCTCATAGTCCGATGTAACATAAGTCTGACATATCAGGCACAGGACCAAAAACTTCTAACTTCCTGACTCTGGAGTTCTACAGAAAATTTCTCGACGCGAAATCCCAATAACAGATTTTAGGCCGACTAGGTTTCAAACGGTTAACTACACCTTCAGTATAAGTGTGGTAGGTTCCAGGAGGAGTCATCACAAGGCTACTGCTGAACATAGGCAATCTAATCATAATTTACCATTATATCTATGTTTACCACGAAGCACGGTCTTGAGCCACCTACATCAATCGACTACCTGCGTGTATAATCACACTGTGCTTGCCAATACGAGGCTACCATTCAATAACCTTTCTTCCTCATCGGTTGTCAGTTCTGCGAGCTATACGGTTTGCCCATTGCAATCAGTTCTGAACTGAACCGCCGGGCTATGGAAAATAATAATTGCTCCTTTATCGATAATTTTGTTCCATTATTGCCCTACTTCTTCTACTTCTTAAGAGTTTTATTGTATTGTTTCGTCGCTTTATATTCTCTATATATAAATACCAATTGCTACCCGTTAGTTTAGCTAAGACTCAAAAACGGCTTGACCAATTTTTATGAAAGTTTGGGTCCCTAAATGGTTTAGATTCACATTTAAACCCGGTAGGTTACACTGTTTTCGTGTTCCAGAAATCATCCGATGGCTGATCGCTAGTCGTTTAAAAAATCAGTCCGTAAAAGAAACAAGCCTCTCCAGGATATACCATTACTGTCCACTAATAAGGTATTTGTAAAAACCACCGCCCACCTAGAACAGTCAGTAACAATTACGTGCTATTTTAATGAAAACAAATCTATTTAACAAAAGTATACGGTCTTTTAATTATTCATCTCCTTCTTATCGTGTAAGGTTAAAGTTACATTCGATTAAGTCCCACTGCTGGGCACAGGCCTCCTCTCATTTGTAAGAGGGTTTTAGGGGAAGAAAATATCCGCTGCGCTGCCCCAAAGCGTGTTGGCGAACTTCACATTTTTTTTTCGAAATATTTGTTTTTCTTATTTCTCCAACATTTATGTTTTCTCATGATTTTTTGCCATTCACCGTTTAGGACGTGATAAATTGTAGCTTAATATTGCAATTAACAATTTCATTGGTGCCGGCGGGGATAGAGCCCGGATAGCTCGCGTACTCTGAAATTTAAAACGAGCCCTTAGCCCATGAATTACTACAGTTTTTGTAAAAGCTTCCATTTATTCGCTCTCTAGTCTTAACCTTGTTTTTTTTTTGGTACCTTCTATAGAAATCTTTCTTCAAGGAGGCTTTCATTGTTCTACCTATTTTTGCGACTTATGTGAAGATACAGCTGTTAATCAATTAGTATATCACTCTTTCCTCAGCTTTCCTCAGCACTCGTGCTGAGGAATGATTTCTGAAAAAAATTGAGGACTTCTAACTTCAATTTGTTACAAGAAGAATAGCCACACGCCAACCACATAATATTCAAATATTTTGCTTTAAATTTCAATAAAACACACACAAACACAAAGTACATTCACCTGATAATTATATGAATTCCTTTTAAATGTATATAACTGGCAATAGAAAAGATTGGCCAGCATGAATGCAAATAATAATTGATAAATCGAATGACTGCCTGCCGCGTATCAGTTCCACCGCAATTAGCGTATTCTTTATTTATGCATAGTTCTTTGGGCGATCTTCATTATTGTATTGATTTATACGAATGATCTTTAAAGAATTGCCTGGCAGTCCGTTATTGCCCGCTACCAAGCTATTTGCAATAATAACTCTACCGCCCACATTGAACGGTCAGTAAGTGTTACGTACTGTTCAACTAATAGCGGCGACTGCTAAGTTAATATAATTTAAAGTATTTATTTCAGAAATGCTATGTTTCCAGTTTCCGTTATGTTCTCATATTATCCTGTGTGTGTCCAAAGAGGTGACATAGAGAAACAAATCAAAGGATGGACAGCAGCGTCTTCCTAATATAGACAAAAAAACTACGTTTGCGAACCTGCTTGCCAGGCGTGGCAACTGTGGCAAATCAAAGGGGGATCTCAAAGGGGGATCCCTATGAGGTAATCCATGGGGTAAGCCTTTGTTCAGCAGTTGACTTTAATAGGCTGTAACGGTGTAATGGCAACGGGTGTTTCCAATAGATTTGAAGTAAGAAAAAGAGAAAATTGTAGAGCCCTAGTAGTTCAGAAGCCACGCAATCGCCAAATTTTACGATACGAGTAGCCCAGGTTCGATCTGCGGCAACACTAATGAAATTGTTGATTTGATTTTTAAGTGCTGATTTACTACATGCTTGGTGGTGAAGTAAACTATTGTGAAGAAACCGCCATGCCTGAGGAATAAAATATTTCAAGGACATATGAAGTCCATCAGTACGCATTGGAGCAGCGCGGCGGTCTATTGCTCCGTAACCCTAAAATGAGGGCAAGCCTGTGACCCATCACTGGGACGTTTACAGGCTGTATAGGCTGGTACTTGATAGTAATTTTCTTATATAGAATATAGGTGACAAACGAGCACAAAGTCCATCTAATGGTTTGATTTGGCTTTAGATTGTTGTGGCCCATAGACATCTAAATCTATCATCGATTAAGTATCAAAATGCAGATGCTTTGTCACCCCTGAGAACTAATAAAAACAAATGCTTGTCGTCTAACCTAAACACAAGCGAAATCGATAGGGCGAAAAATCCCCTATAGTATTAAACGCTGGGTTATACAAAAAGAGGTCTTCCCTGTAGCATAGGTACAAAAAAAGGGTTGCCAGTATTTAAAAGCGCATGAAAAATCATTTATACCTCTAAGTTATAGCCGTTTCTTTACTCATGTAGTTGTAGTATGGTTGAATAAAGAATAGTAAGTTAAGTTACACAGGTATTTTACTGGGAGGGATTATTAAAACTATTATTCTTATATCATGGAGGGACTAAAGACTATTTAAAACTAGCCAAATATATTTTATGTACCTATGTATATTGTTTATTGATTACTGATTTCTTTAACTTCATTGTTTTAATTTCTCATAACCTTGGAAAATTTTAAGATTACAGTAACAAATAATTTATTGGTAAGTTGAAAACTACTACTAGCATGATATTATTATTTGATAACAAATAAGTTATTTTTTATATTCATTTTTACATCGAATAATAATGGCGAGTTATTCGACTATTCGCCATAGGGAATGGCGATTAATCTATATTCGACTATTCGCTATAACAGATATTCGCGGCATCTCTACATTTTACACTTTATCACTTTTGTTAGGTTCTACTGTATACATACACCTTAAGCTGTGTGTAGTCTGATAAAGATATTCATTTGTCTAATATAAACATTCGTTTTATTAATTTGGGAGTCTAAAGGGAAATACTTATCATCATCATCACCATCATTACATAGCATCACACCTCCACTGAACATAGGCCTTTTTAAAGAATATAATTTGAATTGTTTGAATGTCCCGCTCCTTTTAATTAAAATTAAAATTATAAATAAACTGTTTTATTTTATATTTGTAACAAAAACTTATGATAGCCTTGAACTTATAATTTAAAAAATAAAATAAGTTTTTGTCAGAAAATATTGTTAGTTCATCAATTTATGGAATTTTAAAGAAGCTTACTTTTACTATTGCATTTTAAAAAAGCTTACTCAAGAATCGCGGATAACCGATAATTTGAAACAAATTATAGTAGTATGATATCTGATATTCTGAGTATCAAATGGCCACTCGGTGATTTGTCGAAAGCGACGCAGCTCGATGCCTTTAACTTTGTTCTAATTATACGGCCGCAGCAAAAATCTGAATCGCTATTAATCAACGATAAGCCATCAGCGTGGCCGCAGCGAGAGCCTCTATTGACGAAAGCTTAGATTTTAATCGATACATAAAACTTGCACCGTGTTAATTATAAGCCACTGGGCTGTGAACGGGTCCCACCGCCGCGAGCATTCGCTCCGATCCCGAACGATGTCAATCCTATCTAAGCATCGATGACTCCTCACATTCGTAATCATTTGTTTGACCGCTTTCCTTGTTATAATTGCAGTTGGATTTCAAAATGATCGCTATCTTTATTTGCCCGTCGATCCCACTAAAACTTCTTTTTTTTTGTTTTCAAAACATTTTTATTTATCTTTCCAGTTATTATGTAATATTAATATACCTTAAACATAAAATATATATACATATACATAAGCACTCACGTCTGTTACCCAGAGGGATAGGCAGAGACTACATACTTCCATTTGGCATGATCCTGACACACCTCTCCTGCCTTCTCCACATCCACCATATACCTACGCATACATGCTCGTCAGTTAAGGGTACTCTTAATTTGGCCCATTTTCATTATATCGCCAATTTGATCGACAAACTTTCGCCTAGGACGTCCCTTACCGACTTTGCCGCTCATTTCTGCAACATAAATTTACTTTGTCACTCCTTCCTCGTTCATTTTTTCTACATGACCAAACCACAGAAGCATTCTTTTCGTAATCCTCATCACAACATCATCTTGCATACCACACTCTTCTCTTATCACCCAATTTCTCACCCTGTCACTCAGATTCAGCCCTAAAATACTCCTTAACCCGCATTCTTCAGCTTTAAAATTTTTCATATAAATATATAAAATACATATAATAGATCTTATTTACTTCTTATTAAAATACTTATTAGAAATAAGAACATTGCATGTAGATAACTAGTATCTGGGCTATTAACAATCTATCCATTGAGCCTTTTGTTTATAAACGTTTTATTAAATTATTTTATCTATTAGGATGTACGATATAAAAAAAAACTATTTTGCATATTATGATACTATCAGCCTACGATCCGTTGAAAGAAAAAAGCTCCGAAGGAAAAAGTCTAAGGGGCCACTTTACATTCTGCTTATCGATACTAGGCTGCCCGTTGAGAACTGTTCTTTCCCGTCGGTTATGTTTTTTGAACTACGTGGCTAGCTGCTTGCAACTTCAGCTTACAGATCCTTTGGGCTATGTTGATTACACTGATTCTAATAGGTATATTTTAATTGACTGCCTCGTTGGTCTAGTGGTTGTAGTAGTGTGACTGCTGATCATGAGGTCCTGCGTTCAAATCTCGGGTCGGGCCAAAAAATCAATTATTGAGTTTTTCCGTCAAGAAATTCCTAGTACCTGCCCAGATTCAGGAAGTTGGCGGTGTTTCAACCCCGTGCCTCGTAAAGCACGTAAAACCGTTGGTCCTGCGCCTGATATCTCTCGCGTCGCGTTGATTTATCGTCCCATCGGATTATGAGAGTGAGGCAATAGAGAGTGCACCTGTGCTTGCGCATACACTTGGGCACTACAATCCTGTCCTGCGCCGATGGCTAGTCTCCGTTGAGACTGGCCACCGTGAGCGAAATTCGGTCTGGAGGACATTATTTTTAATTACGATTACGAACCCTACCAAGCGTGTCAACTATAGCAAAATGTAGCAGAGATCTTCATGAAAATTTTTTTGGGAAGCATTAATATTCTGAAAGATTAGGCAAGCACAGGGTAAAATCAACGTATGAGTATTTTATGAAAAATATGCTGTATAGCTATTATATGTTCGTCTATCATATTTCATTGCCTTGCCACCTCATTCTGATTAATGCGAGAGGGTGCAATGCTTGAAAAGGTGAGACTGATATGTGATGATTAAGTTGACTTAATCCCTTACATACTCATTACTTACAGTAAATTTATAAGTTTTTGATGGAAACTTTACCGCGGGCGGACTGCTTCTCCTGTATTATCGTTTAAATAATAGTAGTGGATTAAGATACGTAAAAGGGATGCAGTTTTAACTATTAAATGTCTGTTTAATATATGATTTATTAGTGGAGACGATAAATCAAGTTTTATGATAGTGTTGTAAACCGTATCAAAATTTCTCGCAATGTGACGCGACGAATTTCTCTTTTCTCTGAAAAATAGCGTAGTTTTTCATCCAAATTCGAAAAAATGAGGAGTTCTCAATTCGACTGTGGTTTTTGTGTATTCTGAATGATGAAGTTTCGTATTTAAACAGACGGAAGGAATACTTTGAAAGCGTGTTTATGAGTGAAGTGTCGTCTGAATTAAATGAACTAGAAATTCCGAAAGAAGTGGAAAGGGGTATGGAGATAAGTGTAGATGAAATAATGAAAGCAATGAAAAGCATGAAAGCAGGTAAGGCAGCTGGATATGATAGAGTATCACTCGAGATGCTAAGGGCTGGAGAGTGAGTGGTGGCAGGCCTGCTGTACACCTTGTTTAATTTATGTTGGGAATTAAAACGGGTACCGGATGACTGGTGTAAAGCAGTTATAGTATCAATATATAAAGGAAAAGGGTCACAGCAGGACTGCAAAAACTACCGTGGTATCCGCTTGCTTAGTATTGTGGGTAAACTGTATGCTAAGGTGTTAATTGAAAGAGTTATGAAAGAAACTGATGGAAAAATTTGGGATGTGCAAGCGGGTTTTAGAAAGGGAATGGGGTGTACAGATCAAGTATTTTCCATGCGCATGATTGCGGAGAAGTTTTTGGCCAAAAACCAGAAAGTTTTTTGTGCGTTCATGGACTTGGAAAAGGCTTATGACAGAGTGGACAGGAATGTGTTATGGCAAACACTGAACTCATATGGGTTGAGCGCTGGTTTGATACATGCATTAAGGTCTCTTTATAGGGATTCTAGTGCTTGTGTCAGGATCAATGGGGTCTACTCGGACTGGTTTGGCATCCAAAAAGGTGTCAGACAGGGCTGTGTAGCTTCCCCTTGGCTGTTCAACCTATTTATGGACAGGTGTTTGCAAACTTTGAAAGATGAAGAATGTGGGTTAAGAATGGGCGAGTTAACCGTCAAATGTCTTTTGTATGCCGATGATCAAGTCATATTTGCGTCATCGGCGGCTGAGTTGCAAATGATGGTTACATTAATGAACTGGGAATTAAAAGAAAGGGGAATGAAAGAGAACGCAAGTAAGACGAAAGTGAAGGTTTTTGAAAGAGAAGAAAGCAAAACGGTATGTGAAATAAGAATAGAAGGAGAATTAATTGAGCAAGTGGATGAGTTTGTGTATTTGGGATGTGTATTTAGCAGGGATGGGAGATATGATAGGGATATAGAACGACGAGTAAATGCAGGGAATAGAGTGAATGGGGCACTACACTCCATTATGAAGAACCAGAATGTGTTAAAAAAGGCACGTATGGTAATTCATAATGCTGTGTTAGTCCCTACTTTAATGTATGGCAGTGAAAGCTGGGTGTGGCAGAAGAAGCACGAAAGTAGAATAAATGCTGTAGAAATGCGGTCTTTAAGGAATATGCTAGGGTTGAATCTGAATGACAGGGTGAGAAATTGCGTGATAAGAGATAAATGTGGTATGCAAGATGATGTTGTGACCAGGATTAAGCAAGGAATGCTTCGGTGGTTTGGTCATGTAGAAAGAATGAATGAGGAAAGAGTGACAAAGCAAATTTATATGGCAGATGTGAACGGCCGAGTCGAGAAGGGACGCCCTAGGAAAAAGTTTATCGACCAAGTTGGCGATATTTTGAAAATGGGCCACGTTAGAAGTACCCTTAACCGACGAACATGTATTCGTAGATATATGGATGTAAAGGAGGCGAAAGAGGTATGTCAGGATCGTGCCAAATGGAAGTCCGTAGTCTCTGCCTACCCCTCTGGGTGACAGGCGTGAGTGTTTATGTTATTTTTATGTTATGTTTTTTGTGTGTTACCTCAAAACTTTTTTATGGGCGAATCAATTTTGACCAATCTTTTTTTATTTGAAAGCTTCTCATGTGGTCTCATATATATTTAATCAAGATCTGACCAGTAGTTTACTAGTTATCCTTAAAAAGTGCGTGTTTAATTGACTTTGACTACATTGATTATATTCCCATTTTATTTGTATTGAAGTCTGTTGTACAATTTTTGTATTAGTAGTAATAATATCATACAGCCCCTTTACAAGTTCACTGCTGACTTGTAGCCCAATACCATAATAAATTAAAAAATTAAGTCGAAGTTATATAAAATTATATTACGGCTTAGTATTAAAAATAATACATAGGTACTGGATTTAGTAGAATATATTATTACATCAGTAAATATAATACAATGCATGCAAAAGTACGTCTGAATGTCTTACCGTTATCGAATTTAATTTTACACGTATGAAAATTACTTTTTTTGTTTCAAGTAAATCAATTAAAATAACATTTTATAACAAAAGTTAATTAGTTTCTACTTCTACAGTTGTAGTCCGAAGTACAATAGGTAATAACATAGGCCATAACAGTTTAGGCATGCAAGTTGGTCACAGCAGCGTTATCTCATACCAAGTACTGGTAATCAATTAGCCTGTTTAATTAACCATTAACTGCATTCATATTAAAGCAAATTTTGTTGAACTTTGACTGTAATTAATTTATAAATTAACAGAACTCATAGTCCGAATTTATTACTATTTTATTCTACAGATAAGACAATTGTTTTCTTTTTCTTCCTCTTAATGGCTCCGAAAAAGTTCACAGCTGGAGATGGACACATCCCGTTATTATATTTGCTATAGTCACCATATTGGTATGATCTGTGCTAGGTTACCAAGGTAGAAGCAATAGCACCTTTAATTCCACTCCCGGCTCCAGTCTGGATATTTTACTTCTGGTGTAAACGGGATGAATAAAACGCCATCTATCGGAAAATATAAGCTTTTACGGACATTTCAAATAGTCACCTCTTATACCAACCACGGCATCAAAAATGATGTGATGAAATTTCTTGTGCGTCTACTACACCGTAAGTTAAATACAACAAGTTCGTAAAATACATAACTAATAACTATTTCGGTGAAAATACTGTCTATTTTCGATTACACTTTAAACACAAAGGTAATAATTTAAAAAAATGTATAGGATAATGGTGACAAACAAACACACAGTCCTCCTGATGATGAGTGGATGCTGTGGCCCATACACATCTACATCTTTGCTCGATTACGAATTAAAATGCAGATGCGTTGTCACCCGTGAGGACTAAGATTGAATGTTCCATTAAAAAGGGTTTCTGGTTCTCTACACTCATCATATGAAATACAACAGCGTTAAACTGCAGTTTTACGCTGGTATTCTGTGAGAGTGTGGTCCTTCACCGGTCGAGCCGACCCATTCGCACTACAACTATACCAGTAATATAGCTGCAGCATGACTGTACAACGTAAAGTATGGATATAATGATATTATATTATTATGTATAATGATGTAAAACATAATAATAATTAGAATATGTTATTAAATAGCTTAATAATTTAATATTTTAATTAATTGTAAAAATTGAGGATGCACTTTTATAATGTTTCCGAGTAGACATACAAGTTAATTACAGAAAGATGCAGATTTTATTCCTAAAACTGATGTTAAAAATTTACTTACAGTCCAGCTGATAGTGTCTATTACAGTCCATGGAAAACTGCATCTAATTTCAAAGAAAAAAGGTTACGGATGCGTTGTAACCTCTCAGGACTAACGCCTGGAACTGGAACGCCTCTCAGAATGTATTTATACTGGATCCCTATAACTTTCACACCGCAACAAATCCGTGAAAGCATTGACATTTGGCGGCAGAATAGATACCGAGGTCAGATGTAACTTTTATTTATACATAGGGCGAATATGAGTATAACTTGCAAAGCTCATATCTTTTGACATTAGGTGTAGGTAAGTAGCTTGTGTTTCCATCTACACTACTAAAATAAGTTAAAATGCTTACAGCTTACGGCTATATACAAGTACGTCACATTGTTGGGTATAGGTCTCCCCTCACATCTGAGGGGTTATGGAGCAATAAGTCCGCATCACAGCTCAATGTATTAGCGAACTTTAAATTTCTTTGAAAAAGTTTGTCCCTCAGACATGCAGGTATCCTCGCGATGTTTTTCTTCAACATCGAGTACGTGGTTAATCAGCACTTCATATTGCAATAAGCTCTGAGCCCCTAATTTACCACAACTTAAGTTATATAGAAGCAATCTAGTGTTTAATCCACAGAAACCTAAATAACTTTCTGTGGTTTAATCATTTACGATAGCTTTTCGAGGATAAAGTTTTGACCAAAACCTTTCAAAAATTCTGAAGAATAAACACAAAGGAAGCAAAAAAATTTAAAGAAAATGAAAAATAATTAATAACCGTGCGGATATGTATACCAATTTTAACCTTTAATTGGCGTTGGAACTTATTCCATTCAATTAACGCAATTTAATCATATAGTCTTCTGTAAAAAGCGTTTGCGTGGTTTGACAATACCACAAACACTTGGCAGTATTCACTTAATTTAAGGAATTACATTTTCAAGTATACAATTAGGACACATGTTCACTTTGTGTTTGTTCAAGAAACGTGAAAGGATGGATCAAAAGCACTGATGCATACATTACCCAACATGTAATCATTTCGAACGCCGATCTCAGTTGAATAACTAAATGTATTATTCGTGGAACTACGAATATTAAAGTGTTTCAAACTTTCAATTAACTCCATCCTGTGAGAAAGCAAACGAACTCTTTTATGTTGTGTCAATTTTAATAAAAATATTACTAGTTGTTAATCTCTTATAATGTCTTCCAAAATGTTTTCACCATTTTTTATAGAATAAAGTAAGGGTGTCAAACGTTCTCAAATCCACTTGATGGTAAGTGGATGCTGTGACCCACAGACACCAGCAGCTGTCGTCGATTAAGAATCACAATACAGATGCGTTGTCTCACCTGAGGACTAAGATGGTATGCATCATTTCCAATAAAAAGAGTCTCCGGTTTTCAACACTCACCATACGACACACAGCAGCATTAACTGCTATTTTACGCTGGTGTTCTGTGAGAGCATGGTCTTTTCCCGGTCGGGCCGACCCATTCGTGCTACAATCATAAAATGGCTGCAGCGTGGCTCTAGCACGTATAAAGTTTAGTTATAAAACACCATAATATTTGAATTACCTATTTGATAGGAGAGGGTATTACTTAGAAAAGTATAAAATTAGTGTCTTTAAGTTTTAATACAACTTATTAGTAACTTTATAAAGATATTCTACAGGGTAATATCGATCAATTAATAAAACTAAATTAAAAACGAACATACAATGTACCTTAAGGTAAGCGGATTTTGTAGGCCACGTACACCTGCAGCCACTGCGTACACTTCAAACAAAGAAAGCTACTGATGTGTTGTCATTTATGAGGACTAAGATGGAATACCTCACAACCTGTTATTATAATAGGCTGTCTATACCTTTCATTACATATTGTAAGCATATTTTAGTTCAGAAATAGTTAAGAAGGCATTACCTGCTCAGAAGGACTTCGCGGCAAAGAGAAGTTCCACCACCTAGTAAGCTTACTTTGTAATATTAAAAATAATATTATTCAATGAATAAAATGGTTTCAATTTGATATATTATAATTTTTATAAAATACTTTTGTATATTACCACCTGTAGGTACACTTAGATATTTAACGGGTTTCGATGATTATATTAAAATTTTAATTAAGTATACCTAGTATTTTTATAACTTTTAAGCCCCGGAAAGGGGCACGCTATCACTAGTAATATTCCCTAAAGTATTCTTGGAAAAGGACTTGAAAATTATATTCATGTGTTATTTGAAATAACCTTCTTTCATGGAATAACATGTCGTAAAATTTCATAAAGTAAAAGACAAAAATTAAGGTGTATATCAGTTGTATTATTGTGGTGTAGTGTCAATCAATTTTTGCCGATGGTGATTTCGTAACGTCACGTGTCGAGTTCCCACGGAAGCCCGGCTACGATGCGCCGTAGGCTGTCATGTTCGACCACTTATGTATTTAACATAGGTACATAGCCTTAGCTTAAAAGTCATTATCTAGCTCATACAACTTGCGAGTTGACGGCGTGGAAATGGGCATGCTTAATCATTATAATGTTCTTTTGCTTCACTTTGCAGTTATAATGTATACAGGATTATTTTGCAATAACCGGCGAAATTTGCAGAGAAGGTTCAGAATAAGTAACATAGGTAAAGCAAATGTTGAATAAAATAATTAAAAAAAAAAATCTCAAATATTCCGTCGTTTTTATGCATTATTACAACTGATTTTACTGCGCACGCACACGCGTAAGGGTCGATGAGTAGGCAAAAACGTTCTTGCCCATAAATCAAATTCAATTTGGGATAATTTCAAATAAAAATAGAAGCCATATTTAGTCGTATATTCAAAAACTCCAATAACGGTCTATCATTATCTATATATTTGAACTTATGTTTAAAATTTGTATACTCTTTGAAAAATAACTCTGCATGTCACATTCACGAGTACGTGATATTAAGCATTAAATATTCATACATAAATGCTTGAAGGTTACATTGAGTATAAAACTTCATGTTTTGTTATAATATCAAGCATGATCATCGGCTTATTAAATATGAACTTGCTGTGCTGCTCTTACGAGAATTTGCCGAAATCGCTACGCATCTCATATGGATTGGCTTGTACTGTTCTAACACAAAACCCCCACATTAGATGCTGATTGCTGTTCGTTTGGTATTATGGGTCAGAAAATTGGTAAGATTTGTTGCTCAATTCTCGTCACCCATCGACTATGATATGTTCAAGAACATATAATATTTGTTGTACTTCTTTTAGCCAACTTAACCCTGCTTTGATTTTTATACTCTGCTACTATATGACCAATAGAGTTCAAATTTTTAGCTTATGAACAAGTTATACATTGATATTACGCCACACTAGAGATTTTAGATAGCGGCAGCATTACCGTACTTGACTTACATTATTCCCTAATTCAATAATAAATAATAAATTTTATAAATATATTTTTAAAAAGTACATGCCTTAAGAACTAGTAGATTGAAACCTCCATTTAAGCAAAAAATGCCTGTGTTTGGAGGGTCCGCCCTTCCATTACTATACTAATTCATGTTACATGGCAGTATGGGTAAGCATATTCTATATCATATATTAAAGTTATCTGTATATTACTTATATTCTAAAATTAGGACAATCAAACGATAGGAACTAGTCTACTTATAAATACTGTATGGTATGTGAGTGAAAGTTAATTTATTTATGTAAGTATACGTATGTGTGTGTGTGTGTGTCTAATTCAGTATATAATTCATCCCTTACGCTTTTTAATTAAAAAAGAGTCCAATAAAAGTACATAAAAAACGTAAAAAATCAATTGTTTATTTTTTTATGATAAGAGAAGGTTATATATAGATATATAGAAAATCGCTATGGTAATATTTTCTTAGGTTATCTTTAATTAATGCTGAATGTTAATTGATAACTAAAACGTGATATAGCCATGGCTCAATCGAAGAAGGACTATGCTCTCACAGAATGCTATCGTAAAATAGCAATTTAATACTGGTGTGTCTTGTATACAGTGTAGAAAACTGAAAACCCTTTTAACTGGAAACGAAGCAATACATCTTTGGCCTCATGGGTGACAAGGCATCCGTATTTTGATTAATTATAAAGTATAGATATAGATGTCATAAGGCCACTATAAGTACGTACCATCAGATGCTCCGTGTGTATTTGTAAGACGTCGCTAAGTTTTATGCCATAAATACATATATTTATGGTTTTTACATATCTAAAAGACTAATTTGTTTCCCCGGATGCAAAAGACTCTATCGAGAAAGTCCGCTTTCGAACTACGCATTACAAAAGAAATTATTTATAAGTATAAAGCAACCGAAATCACGAAGTGAGTAATTTCATATTAAACCGGTCATTTTATTTTGATGTAACCAACATTTCCTAGGTAGCTAATGATACCTACTCAAGAAGATTGTCTGCGGATCGCCGCAGCAAGTAATGAAGCCATATTTAGGCTTTGGTCCTATAATCAAAATTGAATTACCAGGGTTGACATTCTTGCCGCAAACTATTGTTTTTTTCCCTTTCTGCTCCGATTCTTGTAGGTTGATTTTGAATTTATAATGCACTTGATTGTCGTTCGAGCGATATTATTAGTAAAGAGTGTCGCATGGTTTGACAAATGTCAATTGCTTTAAATAAAACTTTATAAAACCTTTTGAAAAAGCCATTTTTCTATCTTGGTTCCATTTTTAAAAAGAAATTTGGTTCAGAAACGTTAATTTGTATAACTATTACAAGTATTATGTTTTATAGACCATGAAGTCTCTTAAAAAGTCTTTCATGTCCATTTCATGAATATTACAAAAAATATTCCTAATTAATATATTGTAAATAAGTAGGTACCTATTTTAAGGTAAATGGTTATTGTTCTAGTTATATGCAACTAATATTTACATTAAAATATGTTTATATTATTAATTAAAGACCTTAGAATAACTTCATAGCTTCCACAGAAGCGTATATTTAAAAAAAAAACTCATCAATCACTAAATCAGGCATCGTTAACACATGCATTGCATTAACTTCTATAAATCACGGCCACTTTGCCTTTTAAGATTTTGATCTATTAGTTTCATGACGAGGCAATTCCTTGTTACGGTTAGCGCCAGCTAATATAAAGAGTCACTTTTTAATACAAATTTAATCAACCGCATTCGAGCCCTTTCTGCATCGTTTACAATGTTCTTGTCCTGCTCTACAGAATCACCGTGTAATGACTTAAAGCGCCCACAAAACACTTTTGTAAGGAAATTTATTGCTTATCGTTTAGGATATGTATTATGCCCTTTGAGACTCTCACCTTCTTCGATCCACTCCAGTGATTAATTGTTCGACATTGTTTTGCAACTGATAATGAAAAGTGGATATGTACTCACAAATTTTAATGCAATTGATGTAAAACTTAATGTCTGCGGACGCCCCAAAACTTTACCAGTTCAGTCTATGTAAGCCCTGCAGTTGAGCAAAGGAAACGTGACGGTCTCAAACTAATTCCTGAAAGGCTTATAGGACAAAACAAGACTAAAGATATATCTTCACCTCTAAGCACTTGGTCAAATTGCAACAAACTATTTAGGTGGTACCACCGGAGATCAAACTCGGTTTGCTCGCGTAATGTGAAATTTTATGTCGAGAGCTTACTTCTTGAGCTACTACGGCTCTAATTCTGTAACATAATATAGTTTTTTTTAATATGAAAGGCTGACAAGTTATTACTAATTTAGCTTATTAGCTGTCCTTTTCATCACTCATGGTCATAGTTATTGTTTTACTATTTTGTCCTAAAATCGGGTAGTGAATATGTTACTGAACCTTCTTTTATCTTTTCTTAGTCCATTGTTGGATGATACGGGTTTTTGCAAGAAAACATCTAGGATCATTTCCATACTAAACACGCTATCCTCGCAGTGGTAATGCTAGACACCGTCTCCCGTCTACGAGATTTGGATTCGGCATTTTCAAATTTTGTTTGGCGGCCGCTTGGCTGGCGGGTTAACAACCGCAGTTTATTAGGAATTTTGAGTTGTTGTCTGGAAAATGCTACTGCCCAATTCCTGTTCCGGTTTCGCTCTTTCACCATGTCGTGAGATGATATGGGATAGTGGAATATTCTTGCACCACCACTTCACGATATTTAATTCTATTATGAGACTTTTATAGACTGTTATGGATGAATTGATGGATGGATAATAAATCAGTCTTGGAAATGATTGCAATTGATGGTACAAGAACCTTTGCCGCTTTCCTTATCCTTTGATTAATGTGAATTAATTTGATTTAACTACCGAGTCGCGGATTCTGGGCCCCAACTTAAGCCAACTATATGCTATAAGAAATTCTTGGCTGAAAAGTACCCGACGTTTTAGTTATTGTTACTGTCTTCGATTCTCTGATAATACATCCTAGCTTACCACGCTTCTTATTGCATTAGCACGATTTAGGCACAGGCACGAAAAAAATAGTTAAAGCATCTATAATAACGGAAGCTTCTCAATTTTAATCCATACTAATATTATAAATGAGAAAGTGTGTTTGTCTGTTTGTTTGTTTGTCCTACTTTCACATCGCAACAGAGCGTCGGCATGGCATGATGTTTGTATGGGGATAGTTCGGTGGCTGTAGAGTGACATAGGCTACTTTTTTCCGCGGAAAACATCTCATTCCCGTGGGAAAATCGAATATGTTGCAAAATTAAATTCAGCTAGGTGGCGCCACCGTGATTCTACAAGACGGACGACGGTACGATGGACGAACACAGAAGGTCAGAATATCTGGATTATTATGTCTTTTTACCAAAATTAAGATCAAAAATGTATGGATCTGTATTTCTCCACGCAGGACCGGGAAGAGAGCGATAAAAAACATAAAATTCACCAGCTGATTTTCTTCAAACGTTTTGGTGCATTGTAATTCACAGAATAGGCGATAACTTCGCAGACGATATTAAGTAATCCGTTGATGCTCTGCCTACCCCGCAAGGGTTACAGGCGTGATTATAAGTATGGATCAGAAATACTATCACCACCTGTCACGCTTTCACCCTTAACTATTGCTTAACTGTGGTAGAAACAGTTCTTAGTAAGCCTTATTAATAAGCCTTAGTAATATTTATTGAATATTTATTGATTGGTTATGAATGAATCGGTATTACAATAAGAAAAATTATGCAAAATTATAAGAAAAATATTTTTGAGAGTTCTTATTAACTAACGTAAACATAGTTTAAATTGATTCCGCTAGATGTCGTTACTAGGTTTTTAAAACGCGGTAACGGAATGTTTCCTGACATGTACTTAACTCCCGCCGTTGATTCGCGCGTCAACTTATAGTGCATACGGTACCTATACGCTTAAATTGTTTCTATTTAGTAGCTTATTCGACTACCTGCTTTCGATTTCGGTTGTTTGTTATTTGCTTTGTGATTTGGTTAAGGTTGAATGGATTTATATTGGCTTTCATTTTCGGATTTGTGTATTTTCTTGGATCGGTTTTGTTAATTTGGTTGGTATTCCTTTATACATATTTAGACTCTGGCTTTGATTTTGGATTTTGTTTATTTAGAATCGTGAATTGGTTTTCGTTGTTTTAGGTTGTTTAACAATTACACTTACTTCTTTTTTCGTTGGTTATATTTATATTGAATACTGCTTTCAATTTCGGTTTTCTGCGATTTGTTTTGTGATTTGGTTTCGTTTTTGGATTCGTGTTGCGTCTTGAATTGGTTTTGTTGTTTTGATTTTAAAAAATATATAAAAGGAATATTTATTCATTTTAGATATTTTGGATTTGCTTTTAAAAAATATTTAAAAGGAAATTTAATTCCTTTTAGGTATTTTAACGTTTTTTTTTATAAATAGGTTTTTTGTTACTTCATAATGCCTCGCAAACGTAAGTCCAGCCTTTCAAGAGTATCTTCTCAAAGACAAGCGAAAAGATTAGCTCGATCACTAGAATCTTTAGAAGATGCTGAACTGAGAAGGCAAGAACAAGCAGAGCGTCAGGCTGCTTTTAGAGCATCTGAGACACCTTCTCAACGTCAGCAAAGGCGTCTTGATCAGACAGAGCGTCAGGCAGCTTTAAGAGCTTCCGAAACACCTTCTCAAAATTAGGAAAGGCGTCTTGAACAGGCGGAGCGTCAAGCTACTTTAAGAGCTACTGAAACACCTGCTCAAAGTAAGCAAAGGCATCTTGAACAGGCAGAACCTCAAGCTACTTTAAGAGCTACTGAAACACCTGATCAAAGTAAGCAAAGGCATCTTGAACAGGCAGAGCGTCAATCTACTTTAAGAGCTACCGAAACACCTGCTCAAAGTCATCAAAGGCTATTCGAACAAGCGGAACGTCAGGCCGCCTTAAGAGCCGCGGAAACTCCTGATGAAACTCAACACAGACTCATTGAGCAAGCTGAACGTCAATTTCCTATAAGGGCATTTGAAACACCAGAACAGACACAGGCGCGATGAGATGCAAATGCACAACTCCAAGCTGAACGTCGACAAAATTTTCAAAGAAACAATTGGTCGGTTTTTAAAGACGCAGCATTCAATTGATTTATTATAAAAATTACAGGTTAGTTTTTATCGGACTGATGGATGGATAAAGATGAGACCGCAGGCATGTGCTGTTCCAATGGCAAAGTGTCTCTTCCGTTACTTGGGGAACCAGAAGAACCTTTGAAAACTCTCTTTTTATATGATGCTAATGAGTCACGGCGCTTTTTAAACAGGATCCGGAAATATAATTCATGCTTTCAAATGACGTCCTTCGAAGTTGACCGGGAAATAATAATGCTGGGATTTTCGCCTACATTTACGGTGCAAGGGCAAATTTATCATAGAATAGATTCACTTTTTCCAGCTGAAAACGAACAGTATAAATTTTTACAAGTATATTTTATGGGTGACCAAGAAATTGAGGTAGACCTTCGCTGCCAATTTATCCAGGGAGTTGATAGAGACACAGTGTTCAAAATTCAAAGATTCTTGCATGAGCCTAACATTTTAGTCAAAACATTTAAAACTGATTTAGAAAACCTACCTGAAGAGGATTATAAAGTCGTCATTCACGCAGATCGGACCCCTCGAGGGGAGCATGAAAGGCGCTACAATGCATCTTTGATAAACGAAACAGCAGCCGTAATTAGTGATGATCAATTTTCTTCACGAGACATTGTCTTGCGAGCACGCGATGATACGTTGCAACGGGTAGCCGATACACACAAGTTTTATGACGCTCTGCAATACCCATTGATTTATTGTAAAGGACAAGAGGGTTATCATTTTCAAATGCCACTCATTAACCCGGTCACAAAGGAGCCTATTCCGAACAAAAAAGTATCACGTATGGATTTGAGTAAAATGGTGATTCTACCCTAATCATTCGTTAACAGTCCCCGCTACCTACATGAGTACACACAAGGCGCATTCGCCTATGTACAAACTTACGGAAGACCTGACCTTTTTGTTACTTTTACTTGCAATCCCACATGAAAAGAAATAACCGAGGAGCTAATGCCGGGCCAAAAAAGTACTGATAGACATGATTTAGTTTCTAGAGTATTTAGATTAAAAGTACAAAAATTTATGTATGTAATTAACAAAGGGAAAATTTTCGGAGAGGTACAGTGCTTCGTGTATTCAAATGAATGGCAAAAATGAGGATTACCGCATGTCCACATTCTAATATGGCTTAAAGAGAAGTTGCGGCCCAACCAAATAGACGACATAATAAGCGCCGAGATTCCGGATCCAAAATATGATTCACGGTCCATGTGGAGCACGAAATTCAATATCGCTATGTATGAAAGAAGAAAAATGTACAAAGAAATTCCCTAAACATCTATTAAAAGAAACAGTGCACAATGACAATGGCTACCCTTTATACGGACGCAGAGCTCCCGAAGATGGTGGCAGGAAAGTTACAATCAAATCTCGCTCTGGAGCGTTCGAAACCTTAGATAACAGCTGGATTGTCCTGTATTCGCCCATTCTATGTAAAATGTTTAATGCCCACATTAATGTAGACGCATGTAGCTCTGTCCTTGCAATCAAGTATATCTGTAAGTACATAAATAAAGGAAGCGACCAAGCAATATTTTATCTCAGGAGTGAAGGTGAGGCAAATCCCGTTAATGAAGTACAGACCTTTCAATCAGGGCGTTATGTCAGCAGTAACGAGGCAGCGTGGCGTCTCCTTGGCTTCCCTTTACACGAAAGGCACCCAACAGTTACTCACCTTGCTGTGCACTTAGAAAATGGAGAGCGTGTATATTTCACCGAAAGAAATTTCCAAAAATGAAATGCATCACCGCCAAAAACTACACTAACAGCCTTCTTTCAACTTTGTAAAACCGACCCCTTTGCAAAAACGTTGTTATATTCTGAAGTCCCCCGGTATTATACTTGGAACACATCTAGGAAGGAAAACGCCGTATTCAAGGCGCGTCTGTTGCAAATTGGCAGGGTGTAAAGTCATTAGATGCCTTGGTCGTGTGTATACCGTCCATGTAACTAATTTTGAATGTTTCTGTTTACAATTGCTGCTGCACCATGTTCGGAGTCCTACAGGATATAAAGAACTTAAAACTGTCAACGGTCAGGAATGCGCAACTTATAGAGAAGCACGTGAAGCTCTTCATCTTTTAGAGAACGATAATCACTGGGATGACACCATGGAGGAAGCTGTGCAGTGCCAGTCACCAGCCAAAATTAGGGATCTTTATGCATCTCTCATATCATCTTGCGGGCTATCTAATGCACATGAATTGTGGGATAAATATAAAGAGTACATGGCGGAAGATATTTTGCGAAGTTTACAGCAGACACAAGCGAACATGACATACAATGAACACATTTATAATGAAACACTTGGAAAAATTGAAGATGAAGTAATGGCAATGGTAGGCAAAAAATTAAGTGACTTTGGTATGATAAGACCTCAGCGAACAACCAAAAATGAACTAAGTGATGAAATTATACGTGAAACACTACGATATACCAGTTTTCGCGATAAGCAGCAAGTAGCCGAATTTGTATCCCGCTTGCTTCCAGAACAAAAACGAGTTTTTGACAAAGTATTAGGACAAATTGAATCTGGAAATGGTGCACTTTTCTTTTTAGATGCCCCTGGAGGAACTGGGAAGACATTTTTGTTAAATTTATTATTAGCGCAAGTACGGAAAGATAAAAACATTGCTGTGGCCGTAGCTTCCTTCGGTATAGCCGCCACGCTGCTAAGCGGGGGCCGCACTGCACATTCTGTTTTAAAACTCCCTCTTAATCTAGCCCAGGAAGAATCGCCGATCTGCAACTTTAGCAAAAATAGTGCACAAGGTATAATGCTACGATAATGCAAACTTTAAGTGTGGGACGAAAGTACAATGTCGCATAAAAAAGCTGTAGAAGAACTAAATCGAACTCTCCAGGATTTGCGCAGCAATACCGATGTAATGGAAGGAATGGTGGTTTTACTGGCTGGTGACTTTCGCCAAAATTTACCTGTCATTCAAAAAGGCATACCTGCAGATGAAATTAAAGCATGCCTCATGTCGTCTATTTTATGGAACAAGGTGACAAAATTCAGTTTAACTACGAATGTGAGAGTGCATTTGTATAATGATATCAATGCTGGAAACTATGCTGACACACTATTAAAAATTGGCGATGGGCGGTTGGAAACGGATGCTGAGGGCTATGTTAAATTGACGAGAGATTTTTGTAATTTAGTACAGAGTCATTCCGAATTAATTGCGAGCGTTTATTCAGATTTAACGAACAACATGCATGAAGACAAATGGTTATGTGAAAGGGCGATTCTTGCACCAAAAAATGAGAGCGTTAACAAAATAAATTCAGATATATTAAGCGAAGTAGCAGTAGAAATAGCAGAGTATTTGTCAGTAGACACAGTTATGGACACAGAACAGAGCACTTCATATTCCGTAGAGTTTCTAAATTCTCTAGAGTTGTCAGGTGTGCCCGCACATAAGCTTCAATTAAAAGTAGGCGTCCCAGTCATGCTAATGCGAAATTTAGATGCTCCTCGGTTATGTAATGGGACAAGGCTGCATGTGACACATCTTGGACGGAACGTAATCGGTGCTACAATTTTGACAGGCGTAGGAAAAGGTGAAAATGTTATTATACCACGGATCCCTATAATTCCCACAGATCTTCCTTTTCAATTCAAAAGGTTGCAGTTCCCTATTAAGCTCAGTTTTGCCAATGACAATTAATAAAGCGCAAGGGCAAACGTTACAGGTAGCGGGGGTCAACTTAGAAAAACCGTGCTTCTCTCATGGTCAGCTGTATGTAGCATGTTCGCGTGTGTTAAATGCCCAGAATTTTCACATTCTTTCCCGAATGGAAAAACATATAACAATGTGTACAGTAGCGTCCTAAAATAGTGTTCAGTTAGTTTTTTTTTTCAATAATTCCCACAGATCTTCCCTTTCAATTCAAAATTTCCTATTTAGCTCAGTTTCTTTTCAATTCCAAATGCTGCACCTCTGACGGACCTATTAAGCTCAGTTTCCTTTCAACTCAAAAGGCTGCATCTCTGACGGATCTTTTATTTGGCTCAGTTTCCTTTCAATTCAGAAAACTGCATCATTGACGAATCAATTTACCTCAGTTTCTTTTCAGAAGTCTGCATCCTTGACGGATAATTATGCTCAGTTTACTTTAATTAAAAATATATCCCATTTCCATTTGGAATAAACAGGCTATTTTCATGCTTTCCTATACGTTGCGTTTCAAAACATTTAAATAGGCTGACGAATCAATTTTGCTCAGTTTCCTTTTAATGGCTGCATCTCTGACAAATCTATAAAACTCAGTTTTCTTTCAATTCAAAGAGCATAGCAAAGAGCAAATGGATAGTTCATTTCCCAGTGAACATGCGTGCGAAGCCGTGGGTAACAGCTAGTATAAATAAATCTATTCAGTTGTTAATTGTTTTGAGAGTAGCCGGGAGTTATCAACCAGGAAATAACTGTCGCGAATTATAACATTGGAATAAATCAGTTTCTCACTGGTTCTTCGAATGTACTTTTAACGGGGCTAGAAATCGTGCAAAGTAAACACATTTAACGCAGTGCTCTGCAAAAGCGTTGTATCTATCAATTGCGAAATAAGCCCGCCAGAAGCATACAAGTTCCACGCAAATAATAACAATTTCTGAGGTACCTCACACGATCCGCCTGCGCCTTGGCCAATTACTCGCAAGTGCAGGTAATTGACTCTGGTCATGCGATTACGTTTCTAGCCGATTTAATTATCGTAAAATGATCACTGTGCCGGCCTCCCGCAATTTACCTATCAATCAAATAGAGAGCGGTTCGCGTATTGGCGCTCAAATCTAGACAAAACTACGATATCGGTTTTCAATCACTGTTGCAAAATATAGAGTACTAACTGCAAAGTTGCATTTCAAACTACAAAAGCATAATAGACTTCTATAACATGAATAACGCGGACATTGTATGTCTTTAAGCATTTTTTTAACTAATGAAGAAATATTCATACGTTAATTTATTTAACAGACGTCAAATAGTATATTTTTATATTAATGTACTTAACTTAATAGAACATTGAAATAACTAACTGACTATTTATTTTAGAATTGAATATACAAATATACTTTACAAGTTATAGTAGTTAGTTATCCCATATCATTTTCGACTGCATCCGATTAATTGTGATCAGTTTTTATTTTCTAACGATCCAGTCACTAATAAAATAAAATAAATTTAATAAAATTTATACGATATTTTTTTGTTCAAATGTGTAATTACAAGCAGTTGTTGGTTGGATTACAAGCAGTTTTTAATATTAATTAACGAAGTAAAAAAAAATTATAAGCAACTTTTTTTCTTTAATCAGTTTCGAACCAACAGTTCACCCGAATAAAGGCGGTTTCTGATTAGGACACCTAGAACAAATTTAAAACGAGAAAAGCTACAAGTGCGTTGTTTCTATTCTGAGGACTAATTTGGAATAATTCACATACCTGTAATTACTTATTATTATATTGGCTCTACATACACTTCAAATCGGAATACACCGTCGATGCATTGCAGCTTGATGACGTTTATTATCTCGATAAATTCAAGGCTTTCTCCCTCAGGCTTTATGCCATATGACTCTTCCAGCTAATAAACAAACTCATAAACAGGGTGTAGTTCATGAGCTTCTCCCATAGTATGGAGGATTTGCCATTATTGCTACCCTTGGTCAGCAGATTTCACAACTTTTACGCTGCTTTCGCCGGTCTGGGTATTTTATTACTATTAAAAATACTCGACGGTTATGCCGCCATCTGTCAGAGTGAAATGAGATCTTTCTGGCATTTATCCAAGACGTTTTTTATGGCCTCTACAGGGTAAGCGGGGAAAAATTCTTTTACGCTACCACTACACAACGGGAAATACAATTATATAGTTTACCTAATTCATAATAATACTAATTTTACTAAAAATCTTCTTCTATTTAAATACTGCTATAAAACGTCTTAACTTGAAAATTTATAAAAATTAAAAGCCTTTAAATTCTACCGACTTCGGTGTACGTGATAAACGCAAGCTATGGAGTTTTTACTAGCCAGTGCCATTTACGGACTTAAGCATTACTTTTATCAAGACATAAAGACCTTTATGAATTTATCTTGAATGGCGTTGACAAAAATTAAGAATATAAATAATGTGTTGAATTATTCAGCGTGATCTGTATGGAGGCCAGCGGTTGCCAACAGTTTACAAAAAGAGTTAGCGCTGCCGCCTGTCGGAATGCATCGTACGATGCGTTTTTGTTTGATTGTCCCGGGGCACGCACTCATCCATTATCTTACTGAATTAGGAACTCCAGAAGCCATTTCTTCTACTCAAGTCATTATGTTGTTTACTTTACTTTACAGAATAAGTAATTACAAGTGGTAAAAATAAAAGTTTTGTATAACCAACTTCAATGTAAATGAAATGAGAACATCATCAATGTATTCGAAGCCAATTAAATATGCATTATTAGGTATAACTCAAAAACTACTTGTCAGATCTTGATCAAATTTACATGGGACAACACAAGAGGCACCAGCTTTCTGATAAATAAGAATCGATTTATATAGAAAAAAAATCTGAGTTAACACACATAACAAAAACAAACAAGCAGTTGAATTCCTCCTCATTTTTGAAGTCGGTAAAAATGTTTAAAAGTTATGAACAATTAATATGAGTATAGTGAAGAAAGTTTCTGATGCAGTCTTATACCGGTATGAAAAATTTGGGGTTGTCCTCAAACTATGTCGATCTAGTGACGGCTTCTATAGATATGCAGGAAATCGATGGTTACTAAGGCTATGACTAGGTGTCAGGACCGCGTTTTGTGCCAGTCTTTGAAGAATGCTTGAAGTTGTCTTATGATTGGTAATGACGATGATCACTTTGAGTAACTAATATTAAAAATAAGTGAAGTTTTTTAGTGTGTACTTGTTGCCATTTAAATATGTGATCAAATTTATTTTTTATAAATGGAACTCTGTGAAAATTCAGGTTCAGAGTTTTCATATCTCTATGTACCTAATATTTTTTGTACTTTATTAAAAGTTTTATAGTTAAAAATGTCGGCGATGGTCATTACTAATATATATTATTATTAATATATATAGAAGCTGGTACTGGGGAGCCCCAGCCCAGAGATGGGAACAGTATTCCATGTGTGGCCGAACCTGCGCCTTGTAAAGTTGCAGGCGGTGTGCCGGCATGAAATACTGTCCCGCTCTGCCGAGCACGCCAAGCTTTTTAGAGGCCAATTTGGCCTTCCCTTCCAAGTGACCACGAAACTGCACGTCACTCGATATGTCGACGCCGAGGATTCCGATACTGGCTGAGGCAACAAGGGGAGTGCCTTGAAACTGAGGGGATACGACAAAGGGGTTCTTTTTAGCGGTTAACGCGCAAACTTGTGTCTTCTGGGGGTTAAACTGGACTAGATTTAGTCGCCCCCAATCCGAGACTCTGTCCAGCAGAGACTCGACTTCAGACACAACTTTGTCCCGGCACTGATCATTATTTATAATTAAGGAATGTAATTAAATATTTTTATATCTTGTATTGTGCAATATGAGTAATATTCTATTGTTTTCATATCTAATACCACTTGCCTATACCTACATGTTAAATACAAAAATATATGTAAAATTAATACTCATGATCCATCATCATCATCAGCCTGCGCCAGTCCACTGCTGGACGTAGACCTCTCTCAAGGTGCACCACTTAGCCCGATCTTCGGCTACACGCATCCAGTTTCTACCAGCAACCTTGCGCAGATCGTCGCTCCATCTAGTCAGGAGGCGTCCCACACTACGTTTGCCTAAACGCGGTCTCCACTCCATAACACGTCTACTTCAGCGGTTGTTACTTCTGCGACAGACATGACCAGCCCATTGCTACTTCAGCTTACAAACACGGAAAGCTATGTCAGTAACCTTGGTTCTCCGGCGGATTTCTTCATTTCGAATTTTGTCTACCAGAGAAATTCCGAGTATACGAGCGACTTTAAGCCTTTGGAACAGATGTATCGTCAGTGTCCACGTTTCGGCACCATAAGTGAGTACGGGCAGAACACACTGGTTGAAGGCTTTTGTCTTCAGACTTTGGGGTATGGGCGACTAGAAAGCCCGACGTAGCTTTTTAAATGCTGCCCAGCCTAACTGAATCCTCCGATCGGCAGTGGCGCAGCAGTGGCCTTGGGGCTAGGCGGGGCAGTGCCCCGGGGCTCGGCCGACATTTGAAAAAATTATACATATATGTAAATTAATTTAAAAAAATCGGTTTTTTACTTTATGGCCCTGAGAAATAAACCTCGAATGGCTCAAAATGAAACTATAAAAATTTCTCCACCTCCAGAATATTAAACATCATTGTTAAAATAAAATCGTCTAGTTAGTTTTATTGTCTAAATAGCTGTATTATTACTGTAATTTACTTCGTCATTGTTTATTTTACTAGCTTCCGCCCGCGACTTCGTTCACCTGGTACTGGTATGGACCAACATTCAAAATTCCTTCCTTTATTAAAAGGATACTTTTGAAACGGTGACGATGAGGTGAAACGGTGTGCTAAATTTCATACAAATCCATAAAGCATTTTTTACGTGAAACCGTAACAAACAAGCAAGCTTTCACGTTTATAAAATTACTAGCAATCTGCCCCGGCTCCACATGGGTTCACTTTACATGTGATGTCATTTATATTTAAAAAAAAGCAGTGTTCATAATATTTCAAAGATAAATATGATTACTGTGAGTCTATGCCAGCGTGGACTGCTGGCCTAGACGTTTTGAAGAACTATGATTCCTTGGTACATTATTTTAATGTATCTCTAAAGTTTAGCCAGCCAGAATATTTGACGACTTATAAAAACAAAATATTGAACTCTTTTTACTATTCAAAGTTAATTAGAATGTATTGTACATACTAAACTTCCGTGAAAAAATCTCTAAATGGCAGTGAAAAACGTTTTAAAATCCGTTGCGTGGTTGTGTAGTTTAAAAGAAGTAGGTAAGTAGCTAAAGGATTGTTTTGAAAAATCGAAAACTACCCATTCATTTATTTTTTCAACAGAGTAGAGTACTATACAATCAATTGCCCCGTAAAATAAAATGTGTCAAACAAACTGTAACACCTCATTTCATACTCTGAGGGTTTACATTTTCCAAAATCCTATATTAGTAGCCTACGTAATAAAGGGAAGCTAAGTTATCACAATTTCGTGCGTCTTCGGGTTCCGCTTCTTTTTCGCGTTCTTTGGCTGTCATATCAAGTTGGCATTATATTGCAATGCTACGTTTCTGGGGTAATAGGTGGGGGTACTTTTTAACTGGCAGTAGGGACCAGGCATAATGTGATTTCGAGGTTGTGGTCAAGCTATCGTGCCACGGAGAGGACATACAGGATATTTTTTATATACGAATTGCACCCTCGTTTTAAAGCCGGTTAGATTTTGAAAAAATTTACAATTTACTATGTTAAATTCGAGAGAATAGCTTTTTAATTAAAAAAATTTAATATTTTTCTAGATATAATTTAAGAACCTTATGACCCTCCGTAAGAGGTTGTTTTGAAACATCTCTGAGAGTACTTTCAGTAAGTCTCTAGTCAATCACTCCGTAAAATAAAAAGTTTCATAAAACTGTAACATGCTATTTCCCCCTCTTACCGTTACCGTTACCACCTATTAAAGTCCACTGATGAAAGAAGGCCACCCTCATAGATTGTCTCATAGGGTGGACATTTGCCATAGCTGCTACGCCTGGCAAGTGGGTTGACAACCGCAGTTTTTTTTTTATTTTTAGTCGTTATTAAGAAGACATGGCTGCCCATCACCTGATTTGTTTCCCACTCTCGCCTCTAACGACACCCGCAGGATGATATGAGGTAGTGGATATGCTTGCACCGCCACTACACGGTAACGCCTCTCTTACTAAGAGTTGAATTTTCTTAGAGGATGCTTACGTCATAAAAGGCAGCAACTGTCAGATTTCCACGTCTAGTTTTTTGGGATGTGCGTCATGATATAATATTTTTCATACAAACTTTGTACCGCCTTTTTAAGTCCCTAAGATTTTTTAAACCAACTAAAAATGTGTAATTTATTATTTTTAATTCCAGTGTGACTTTCGTATTAAAAAAAACGCTAATTATTTTTTTCCTTTTTAAATCGCTAAATCCGTATCCATTTATTTCCCGTTTTTAGAAAAAGGGTGACAAACGAGCACACACTTCACCTGATGGTAAGTGGATGCTGTGGTCCATAGACATATTTATCCTCAATGAAGAATCAAAATGCAGATAAGTTGTTACCCCTGAAGACTAAGATGGAATGCCTAGTTTATGATAATGTCACCTACTAATGTTATATAACCAAGAACTTAAAAAGTCAGAATCAGAAAAATATCTTGGTCTCGTTTTAGATTCTAAATTAACATGGCGAGCTCATTTAGATTACATGCAGTCAAAAATAACATAATTGACAGGAGCTTTGCGCAGATCTACACGGTATACCTTATAAAGTTCGAAATATTATTAATAACTCACTAGGAAAGTCATTACTAGAATATTTAATAGAGATATGGGGAAGTGCATCTAAATCTTCAAATATCCCAGAACAAATTATTAAAAGTTTAATTCCAACTTGTCTACCGCTTTCCTACTAAAGAGCTCTACAAAAACACTGATACATTATCCATAAGTCAATTATACAAATAAAAAACGTGCATACTAGTCATAAAAATTCTCTTAGATTCCATACACACCTAAATTAGTTTTAAAACGAAATCACATAAACACCGTACACGAAACAAACATTAACTGCATTTACCAAAGGCCAGGACTAAAACTTATGGTTCGAAAACTATTCAGTTTGAGGGAGCGCTATTGTACAATAGCCTACCGAATGAGGTATTTCATAAAAAATCGTTTTCAAAATTTAAAGATAAATTAAAAAAGCACCGTCAAACATTAATTTAAAGACAGTGCTTTTTTAATCCTAATTTCGATATATTTATGTAACTTTATTCATATAAGTCACCATATTTAAATGTATTATTTTTACCAATTATGTTATTTTTAAGTCTCATATAAGTGAATATTTGTTCTTTTTTGAGATAATAAACTCTTTAAACCTAATGTTTCACTAAAGAGTTTATTATCTCCCAACTCACACTCACACTTAGTCGTGCAGATTTCACAGACTGCAGGGACTTCATGAAGTTGCAGTCTGTGAACACGTGCCGTGTGAAGGATCGCCCCCGTCACTACATCAGAGGTTTTGATAGACCGCATGACATTCCTCGCCGTAAAAGAACATCCGATTCCTTCCAAGGATGATTCGCGTATAGGCTTTTTATTCGTGACTATCCTGCCCCATCGAAAAAACATACCTAATTTCTGCTGCAATAGAGAAGATGGCTGGGTGACTCTACCATCTGCTTGGGATTACCTATAATAAATCCAAAATTAAATCCCAACCCAAGTTCATACAACTGCACTAGACTTCAAGATACCATAAGTTCATACTGCATAGATCGGAACAACCAACTGTGTTAAATTTTACGTATCTGTATATGGTAAATGAGCCGCGGTTAACTATGACATAGGTGGACGTTGAAATATTAATCTCAGTTCCCTGCCCCGTGACCATGAGTGCTGTAAAGCGTTCGAAACGTCGGGTCAATTACAAAGTTATCAATATACGCGAGTAAATTCCTGATAAAAACATAGTATTATTTCGGTAAGACTGTAATACTTAATGTAATACTTAACTGTAATACTGCTCCACGCCTTTGGAGTTCTCCCATCGCGTAAGATGCAGTTAAAAACTCGACAGAGCTCCTTTAGCAAGGGTTGACTCCCAGCCCTTAAGAGCTCAGTTGTAACTCCATCTTCTCCAAGGGCTTTTCCATTTTTAAGTTGACCGAGGGCCAGCTCAATCTCCCCAAGGCAGATGTCTGGCAGCTCGTCGGTATAGTGGCGGGTCAGCAAGGCTCTGGGATCATCGCATTTAGGATCAGGTTGTGGCCACATAAGTGATCACATGTGGTCGCATGATGTGGACAGGATGTGGTGGTCACATATGTGTGGCATATAGTTTGCCATAATGGTGTTCCATCTCAGAGATAACCTTTAGGCTTTGACTTTGCCATCATGCGGATGAAGTTTTGCGATGTGACTTCTTCCAAGCTCCCGAACAAAGATTTTGGATCCTTTGTTTCGCTCTTTTGCCGCTTGTATAGCAATTGCATTAGAGCGACGCAGATCCCGCCTCACAGCTTTCCTCACAAGCATGGTTAGTGTCACCTGTTCCAATGGTGATGCTGTTGTTAACTCACGCCTTCTTTTCATAAGCTGAAGTGTCTCATCTTAGAACTACGACTTTCGGTCCGTATGTTGCTTGCCACAAAAACTGTTGCCTCATCCCTTAAGCCCTTAATCACGTTGTTAAGGTCCTCGTCAATATCCAAAGTGGGTCTCAGTGTATCGAATCGGTTTTTAAGTTCTAGATGGAAGCGTTGGGAGGCAGTTACGGTTTGAAACAGATTTGGTCGAATCGTAGACTTCACCAATCGGGACCTTTCAAGCGTAAAATCAATATTCAGATTGCCTCGAACAAGTCGGTGATCGCTTCCGGTATTGAATTTTTTGATCACTGAGACATCTCCGAATATGTGCCTTTTGTCCGTCATGATGAAGTCAATCTCATTTATAGTAGTAAGTATAATCTGGACTGCGCCATATGGGCCACTTCCTTTGTGGCTTCTTTGCGAAAAACGTATTCATCAGAAATAGCCCCTCTTTCTCGAGGAAGTTGACCAGCATTTGCCCCCTGTGATTTCCGCTTCCAAAACCGTGGTGTCCCAAAATCGATTCGACGTCCGTGTGTTTACCCACTTTGGCATTAAAATCCCCCATAACAACATTGTAGTGGGCCTTTGTGGTGTTACTTAAGGTCCTAGAAATGTCTTCATAGAAAGTTTCAACTTCATCATCCGAATGTGGTGCCGAGGTCGGGGCATAAACTTGTACGATCTTCAGAGAGTATCTCTTTGATAACTTAAGTACAAGGTCCACTACCCGTGTCGACACACTGGAGATTTCTACGATGCTGTTAGTGAGGATCCTATGAACGAGGAAACCTACTCCGCCTTGGGATAAGCCGTCTCCCTCCCGATAGTAAAGCAGATAGCCCGATAGCAGGGTCATTGTGTCTTCACCCTCTCTTCGGACTTCACTTAACCCTACAATATGTCATCTTATATTTTCCAGCTCAGCTTCCAGTTCGTAAATGTGTCCGTCTTGCCGCAGAGTCCGTCCATTATACGTCGCCAATTCCAGTTTTTGGTGGTAACCTGTCCTCTCCCGGGGATTCTTCGCACCTCCTGTCCCACCGTTGCCATGACCGCCACCACGGCTTAGAATAATGGGGCTACCGGGAACTGAGGGCCGTATTTTTGTGCTGCTACTCATTGGAGGAGTTGCCCTTAATCGCCATGCTGGGCAAGCGGGTTTGCGATCGCAGTGCCAGACACATCGCACTTGTGACGCTGCTGCCCATCACAGGTCTGGGCATTTGTGGTCTGACGAAGACTGGGATGGTTATGCCGCCATCCATCGGAAGCCTTAAGTTCTCCTTTTTTAAGGCATTTCCCTCTGTCGGCTCGTACGACATCCACGAGATGAAAAGGAGTGAAAGTATTCTAGGCCGCTGCCACACAGCTCATGACCCTTAATTGTATTTACTTCAACTAAAATAATATTAATTAAACATTCACCAAGGTTAATTTCAGCGAGCACCTTTAATCTATCACACAATTTAATTTGTTACTTGACAGTCGGCAACTTAATCGTATAAAACAAAGACGCGTACAGGTTCAAATATAAAAATAAATTATAAATTCTCGTCTCGCTGCCCCGACTTCATTTAGTCCACTTCATTGTTTCTGTAATTAATACTAATTTGCAGTTCCATTGTTATTCTACTCTGCCGTTCTGATTATCAATTTTTTAGCATCGTCAGTCCACCTTCCCTTTGAATGTGGCGGTAACAACAAGAGTTTTAAAGTGTTTTTGAAATTTGAGCTTTATATCTATAACAATTAGTACTGATTGGTAATCAGGAACATTTTTGTTAGTTGAAAATTTTATTGCGTCGAGTCCTTGTCGCATACTCACGTTTGACGCTCAATGAAATTGCGTCAATTGCTAACGTGTTGCAATTAGTGGTATTTTTATTAAAGATTAACGTTGATTTTAATGTTTAGTTTTGTGTGCTGCGGAATGTAGCAGGTGTCACTTTTTTGACGTTTGTATTTGAAATTTCTTTGGTTAGATATTTGCCATTGACGAAGACAGAACAAGCCGTTAAGTAATAAAACGCGATAGATTAAACGTTTGTCAGTGAACACAAACAGTTGATAATCTTACTATTTGAGTACTGTGTAATGACGATTTGAGTGTAATATATCGTAGTCATCAATCTAAAAGAGCTCATCGTGGACTTACACATGTACAAGATTCGCCACTTACTCTTCGGCTTTACGGATCTTTACCTCAGGCACATCGTCACTTTTTTTATAAAAGAGAGGGAAGCGAGCCATGCAGTTCACGTGATGATAAGTGTCAACCGCTGACCATGAACAACTGCAATAAATAATATAGTAAGAGTAAGCCCTTTCCTTGAAGGTTTCTTAGTCGTATCCGCAAAATCGCCGGTGGGAGACGATTCAACAAAGAAATCGTGCGAGGAAGCAAACTCCTAACAGATCACACAGTGGTTGCCCGCTTCATCTAGAAATGGGCGTCACTCATTACTCTTGCCTCTAAAAAGACGTTTCTCGTGTAACATTCTTTGCCCCATGAACTGCGCTGCACGTTTACTCATACGGTAGTTAACCAAGGTTTAGACGAAGCCAGTGTTGGCCGCCAGTGAAACTGGCAACCAGCGCTGGCTTGCTATTTGCCTCGTATAAACATTTCTTCAAGACAAGCCAGCGCTGGTTGCCAGCACTGGCAGGAATAGAGCGCCTGCCTATTTTTCAAGCCAGTGACCTCCGCCCGCGTACCCCGCCACCCCCACGCCAGAATAAATAATTTATAATATAATTATTTAACTAGTGATATTGTACGAATTACATTTTTGATGTATGTAGGTATATGATAAACATTATTTTCAGTTAGTTTAAAGAATCATTAATTTAATACAACGATTTACAAGAATAATCTAGGAATGAAATGAATCCATTTGGCCTTATCTAAACAACAGGGGCCATGCCAGCGTTGGCTTGTCTGAGGACTGGCGCCAGCGTTACTGGATTCGTCTAAACCTTGCTTTACTTCGGTCGCCGAAGTGCATAATGCCTGATTCCTATATTCAAGAAATGTAACGTTTTCCGTAACAATCCGTTTTATTACATTAGAGGTGCATATAGAAGCAATTTATATTACAGATTATTCAATCGACAACTTAAGTTGACTTAAAAAGAAATAAAAAACTTTAGAAGATTCACAACTGGTTTTATAAAAAGTGAGTATGATGCACTTCATTTACTGCAAAACGGCTCATAACAGAGAACAAAGCCTTTTAAACATAGAAACCAGACAGAAATTCTGTCAGTGAGCTTAGTTTTTCCGTGGGTCTCTTAATCACTAATAATATTTTCATTAATTAATTAGAAATCCAAACGTAGCTCTTTCCATTGCTCGCCGAGTGACTAAGATCTGGTAGAGTTGCCGTTATGTCAATCTGTCCGGTTCAATAATTCCTGTTCATTGTCAGAACTCAAAAGTTTACAGGACATGTGCCTCTCCCGTTAATGGGAGAATTGGCCAAAATCACCTTGCCAGATAAGCACATAGGTCCGTATTACCTGACATATCGCACTTTTGACTCTGCTCTTTATCACAGGAAGTAGATGTAAAATACTGACGCTAGACGTAAAATATTCCAATTATTTATAGCGTAAGTAAGCGAAATAGTCAATTACAATTTTAAGTGCTGATTTACCACGTGCTCGGCGGTGAAGGAAAACATCGTGAGGAAATCTGCATGTCTGAGGAATAAGAAAAAAAATATTTCGAAGACATTTGAAGTTCGACAACACGCATTGGGGCAACGCGGCGAACACTTTCTTGCCCTAAAAACCTTCTCAGAAATGAGGGGAGGCCTGTGACTAGTAGTGGGACGTATATAGACTGTAACTTTATAGCGTAAGCTACGTAGTTGTACAGCCATTTATAGGAATCTATTTGAGATCTTCCACATATCCCTTTTCGCCTTTTATAACACCCACAAGACAAAATGGGGTAATGAAATGCTAATGCTGTTAGCACATGCGTCTCAAGAAAATTGTTAGGGATACCATCAATGGCCACAATTTTAAGAACGATTTTTTTTGTTTTAGGTACATTACGACCGCCTGGACTTATTGGTGGTAGCAAACCCAAAGTTGCCACTCCTGCAGTAGTATCAAAGATAGAGCAATACAAGAGAGAGAATCCAACAATCTTCGCTTGGGAAATTCGAGAGCGACTAATATCTGAAGGTAAATTCTTAACAATAAGTAAGAGTCTAATCCTACAAAAGAGCATCTTCCAATGTAGAAGGGATTTGCCGTACAGCCTACTAAAAGTCAACAATTAAATATAAGCCTTCTCTATATATTGCCTTGAGTTTTTTTCAATTACAGGAATTTCACTTGCTTTTTTAATTTATAATTGAGGATAGATGTAGGCACATGTTTATGGGCCACAGTATTCATTTACCGTCAGATCCATCGTGTTTGTCACCCTTATTCTATAAAAAAATTAACTTTTCTATGTCTTCACTTCTATCTTCCTTATGATTGCCTCGTTGGTCTAGTGGTTGTAGTAGTGCGACTGCTGATCATGAGGTCCTGGGTTTGAATCCCGGGTCGGACAAAAAATTCAAATATTGAGTTTTCCCGACAAGAAATTCTGAGTAGCTGCCCGGAGTCAGGAATTTGGCAGTGATTCACCCCCGTGCCTCGGGAAGCACGTTCCGGTTGTGTCGGTTTACCGTCTCATCGAATAATGAGAGTGAAAAAATAGAGAGTACACCGCCAATGGCTAGTCTTCGTTGAGGCTTGCCGCCGCTGCCGAAATTCGGTTTGGAGGACATCATGATTATTTACAGTTGTGGCACTACGTCGAAAATGTGCAAAGATAAGGCAAAGATGTAATAAACATCACGTTTCGTATTGATTGACACTTTTGTCAATGTTAAAAAATATGTTTGCATAAATCAAATCAAGTATATCTTCGTTTTATATTGTCAAAAACTTAATACGCGCAAGGTCAATAATCAATCCATTGTGTTTATGCGATCAGTAAAGATTTAGGGTATAACAGTTTTTAGACGTACTTTAGTTAAAAAGTAGAAAACATCTTTAACCAGGTCGCTTACCGTCATTATACTTTTGGCTACGTGAAAAAAGCTTGTATAAAAAGTTAAATTGCGTAAACGAAATCAATAAAACAGCAAATTCGGACAATGATCTCTTTGTGTACTGTTATTTTTGTAAGAAACATTACCTGTGAAGAAAGAAACTATAAGACAAATTATAATTATCTATACTACATATTGTTACAAGCTTAGGGTTCGTGACAATAGAAACTGCCGATTGAATGACCAAAATTTACACTTTAATTCACTTTACACTAATTAAAACTTAAAACACTAATAATTAACCACACTGATTCACTTTATTTCGCTCCGAAGTTCGCTTGTCTCGCCAAATTCAATACTTGCCCCGATCGCGGCATGCGGTGGGTTTAAATACACTTTTACGCCGCAACATCCAGAATATTCCCGTAGATATGGGCGCCGACTGACCAGACGCAGAAAGTTCGAGTGTGAGGCTTTTAGAAAGCTTAGTTCTTCAATTCGATACTAGATGGCGCTGTTGGCTAAAAGATTAGTCATGTCATTTTCTGGAAAGCTCTCCTCACTCTGTTACCCGACACTAGATGGCGCTAGTGCTAGACGTCAACTTAAGCGCGCAACACTGTCCCCTCCTAATACATGCTCGTCCCGAGCATTATCGGCCCCATAATAACGCGCCAGGCGATCCACATGGACGATCTTAGGAGTCCCTCTTGCGCCTTTCTGTATCCGGTAGGTTACATCGTTGATGCTGGTCATTTCCCTTTGCTGCGGACTGGATTGTGCAACCACACTAGTGAACCTTCGTCGAACCCTTTGTTGTTCATTTTGCGGTCATACCGGGTTTTCATCTTTTCAGAGATTTGCTGGCCCGATTGTCTGACGTGCTCATAAATGTCATTCATTTTGTTCCGCAAGTCATTTGCATAATCGGTTATACTGCGTGGGGCATCAGGTGGTATCCCGGTGATCAGGTCTGCAGGCAGCCGTAATTCTCTTCCAAAGTTTGCGAAAGCTGGTGTCACTGATGTACTTTCGTGAACAGCGCTTCAATATGACAACAAAAACGGTTGTATGTGCTTGTCCCAATCTCGTTGCCGATTGTCTACAACTTTTGCTAGGCACCTCTCCAATGTCTGATTAAATCGTTCTACCATTCCATCAGATTGCGGGTGATAAGAAGTCGTTCTTGTTTTATGAGTACCCATAACTCGGCAAGTTTCCTAGAATATTTGAGACTCAAAATTCCTTCCTTGATCGCTGTGAATTTCTAAACGTACTCCAAAACGACAGAAGATTTCATGAACTAGTTTATCTGCAACTGTTAAACCTTCTTGATTTGGAATGGCGAAGACTTCTGGCCACTTAGTGAAGTAATCCATCACAACCATGAAATACTTGTTACCGCTTTCACTCTCCGGAAACGGCCCCCCCACGTCAATGGCTATTCTCTCCCATGGTGTACCAACATTGTAAAACTTCAATGCACCTCTACTACGAGTGTGAGGTCCCTTTACAGCCGCACAACTTGTACATTTGCGACACCAGTCCTCGACATCGTTTCGACAACAAGGACCCAGTAAAACCGTTCTCGGATCTTCAGTAGAGGACGACCACTTGCAAATGACAACTGTCTCCCCGAACATTTTCCCATTTATGGCACAGAACTCCATCCTGAAGTAGCAGGCTGTCCCATTGGGCCCAATAACTTTTAGTGGTCGAACTCATCGCTGAGACGTCACTCTACTTGGGCTTGGGAGCACTGGCCTTCATCCATTCCAGAATCGGCTTGATGTCCAGATCTTCTCGCTTTGCATGTAGTAAGCTGTCCTTAAACTCGTTGCTGAGGTGGTCTGTCCTGAGCATCCTCACGGATACCACTTCCTTACTCTTTTGCCTAGTACAATGTTTGCAATCTTCAGGACAAGGTTTTCTTGACAATGCATCTGCGTTGCCATGAGATTTCCCGCTGTGATATCTGATAATAAAGTCGTATTCCGGCTGCTGCTGGGCGGTGATATTAGCCGCACTTTCCTTCTGAGATCGTTTACCTTCCCTTTCTAGGGTTCGCTTAGGGCAGCTGGATCGATGATGGCCCCTTTCCTCACAGCCATAGCACCTAGGGCTGTATCCTTTATTGTGGTCGCGAACCGTAACTGCTGCAACCTTCCTAGCGTGAGGGGAACAATGATCCTGTCACCGCCAGGCGGTACCGTTAGCTGCACTACCCTCTCGAGATCGATCAACTTCCCTTTCTATTGTTCGCTTAGGGCAGCTGGATCGAAGATGGCCTCTTTCCCCACAGCCATAGCATCTAGGGCTGTATACTTTGTTGCGGTCGCGAACTGTAGCTGCTGCAACCTCTCTGACGCGATGGGAACGAGGATCCTGCCGCACGGCTTCCACCTCCAGTGCATGGGCCAAGGCGTCCTTAAGCGTCTAATGGTGCCCGAGCCTCACAGCAGCTCTGACTTGTCTGCACCAGGTTCCCTTCAATGAGCGCAGGTACAGACCGGTATACTTTTCTCACCAGCTTCTCCACCTCTAGAGCCCACTGCTGCAGGTTTTCATTGATGCGCTGCACGAGATCTTTAAGCTGCGAACGAAAGACGTGTTCCAGGTGAGCGTCGCCATATATTGCCTTCAATGCCTCAAGGAGTTGCTCATAAGTCACTTCCTCACCGAGAGCTTCCAGAACTGTTAAGACCTGGTCGCGCAGGCCTAGTGTGAGAGCAGTCATGGCCTGACTTTTATTCCAGCCGTTAGCCTTTATAACAGCCTCGAACTGGATTTTGTAGGCTGGCCAGGAAGAAGTCCCGTCGAACGGTGGCACTTTGAACCCACGTAGCGAAGGTGTAGTAGCTACTACGGGAGCTGTAGTTCCATCCCCCAGTTTGAGGTCGTCCAGCGTCTTCTTCACGTCAGCCATCACGTAATCAACCCGACTGTTCACTTGGTCGATTTGGGTTTTAGCTTCCTTGGTTTGGGTTTCAGCTTCCGACAGGCGGTTGTCATGTTGAGCAACCCTATCCTTTACCTCCCTTATCTCTTTCCCGACGTTAGCGCGAATGTCCTTCACGAGGAGCATCTGCTGTTCCTTTCGGCGGGCCTGTTCCTCCTGTCGGCGGGCCTGTTCCTGCAGCATCACCATCAGAGCACCTATGTCAGGTGCTGCAGGTGTAGGAGCTGCTGACGGGCCAGCCTCCGTTACTGGCACTTGGCCCTCTGACGTCTGCGGCGTTTCACCAGCAAATCGTCTCTGGTCCGTCTCCTGCTGGCGTTGACTTCGGGTACGGACACCCTCCATCTTGTCCTTAGGTAAAATCGGCAAGATTTTATCCCACTTCTGACACCAATTGTTACGAGCTTAGCGTTCGTGACAATAAAAACTGCCGATTGAATTACCAAAATTTACACATTAAATCACTTTAGAAAGAAAGAAGAAAGAAAGAAAGCTTCGCTTGTCTCGCCAAATTCAATACTTGCCCCGATCGCGGCATGCGGCGGGTTTAAATACACTTTTACGCCGAAACATCCAGAATATTCCCGTATATACGGGCGCCGACCGACTAGGCGCAGAAAGTTCGAGTGTGAGGGTTCTAGAAAGCTTAGTTCTTCAATTCGATACTAGATGGCGCTGTTGGTTAAAAGATTAGTAATGTTATTTTCTGGAAAGCTCTCCTCACTCTGTTACCCGATACTAGATGGCACTAGTGCCAGACGTCAACTTAGGCACGCAACAATATACATAAAGTGGAAGTGTCTGTCTTTTAATGATCTCTTAAAGCTAGATTGTGAATGTGGTCTCGCTTACATATGTCAAACAAAAAAAATTATAAAAACCCGCGTGATGAATGAAAATATACTTGAAAATATCTTCAAATTTATCAGCCTGTAACAATATGGAAAATCATAAATAGTTCCACAGCTGGATTCATTTATGATTTCTCATATTCTGATAGACAATTTCAGTATCATAGTTGTTTAACTTTAACTCGGTGTCTCATCGTCTATCTTGGTGTTTTACATTACATAAAATGGTTCTACTGTCATGTTTTGAGAGTCATGATATCTTTCTGGTATTTTCCATAGTCCTCTCTTTCAATATTAAGGAGACGGGGCGTAATGAAAAATAAATTCTCTTACGGCACGATTAAGAACATTTAAACAGTAAAAGTCTCTAATGCAGTTCTAAGAATCTCTAATTTTACGTCTAAATGTCGCTGCATATGTAACGTGTTTTATTCTGGACGGGACGGGATATGAAAATTTGAAAATATCGTTTCATAGAAAATGTATGTGATAATGCATATGTTACGGATGCACGGACGGGACGGGTACGTGGCATGATCGGGACTGGAAAAATATCGTCGGCGACGATGTTCACCCCGTCCCGCCCGGCGCGCGCCACGTTCCGTTCACCTTCCTGTTCTCTTTTCTGCCACGTAAGATGTACAGAAAATTTCCTTTTACTTTTGACGGTTGTAGCTTCTTCAACATCTAAAGCAATAACAATTAATGCCAATTCTTCAAATGAAAAACCCATCTTTCACAACACTAACACGTTAGTTTCGAGTCACTATCACGGTGCGTATGCAATATTATGCATTATACTCCCGTCCGTGTTGACATGCAACCATTTCGTCTCCGTCCCGTGCACGTGTTGATTCCGTCGTGTGTGCAGCGACCTTTAAATAGAGAAAAATGACATTTTAATAGAATATATTTTTTGAGTCACTGTTAATAATATACCTACAAATATAATGCCTACATCTTCCTGTATATAAAACTTTTTGGCAATTGTTTTTTTTTTTTTTTTTAATAAAATCGAAATAACAAACTTACATTCAATCTGATGGCAAGACGTTACTGCGGCCCATGGACATCTGCAACTAATTTTATAAAAAGTAAGCTGGAATGGCTCTTGGCCTTTAAAAATACATGCCTTTAATACCCCTCAGAAGGAAGCACAGCAGTGCAGCCACTGCTATGTATCTGTATATAAATAAATAAGAGGGTGGTGAATGCCCAGACGAACGAACGGCAGAAACGGAATCCTTCCTAGGCTAGCTTAGTTCGCTTATTGCTTTAAGCGATACTTACAACACATGCACGGGATTTCTAATTAAATAATATGTTTTCATACCAAGTCAGCGGTTCTCTGTATTTTAAGCGGTAGCTAAGTAGTCGAGTAATCGGATTTGACTATTTGTTTAATGAACTTTATATATTTAGTGTCAAATAGTTTTCGGGGAGGTCAGAAGGTAAAGCCATTGAAGTGCAAACCCGAATATGGTCTAATAGTTTCGTTAATGGCCGCCGGCTTACCAACAGCGGATATATTGTAATTTGAGCTGTGTTGGTTTTAATGCGACAATGAACAACAAAAGACGTTAGTTACTTATAATTTATACATACATTTCATTTCCTCTGCACATAATATTTTTGATGAACAGTTTTAATAAAAAAGTGCTTGATGACTTTTGTTTAATTTCTTAATAAATTCAACACGTGATAAAATTTTAAGTTTACTAGTATTGTAATGAAGAAAGCTACAGCTGTCGCATTCTTTAAAAGTTTGAGTGACGAGCAAGAATTATGTGTTTACTTACAAAACTTTCAAATAAATTTTCACACATTCTTATCACTATTAAATATTAAAAACTAGATTAACAAAAAGTAGAACGTGTATGTATACGTGTTAATGTCAATGCTAAATAAAATATTTTTTACATATCAAAATTATAGGTGTTACTTAGTTCTAAAATGATTTTGATCTTATTTAAAATATTATCGAATTGAATACAATTTTTGAATAATATATCCTATACCTTTAAACGAGCAATTCTTGTATATATATATATATATATATATATATATATATATATATATATATATATATATATATATATATATATATATATGACTCGGAAACGGCTCCAACGATTTTCATAAAATTTTGTGTCGAGGGGAGTTTCGGGGGGCAATAAATCGATCTAGCTGGGATTTATTTTTAGAAAATGTCCTTTTGCCGTGTTTTCAGGCAATAAAAAAACTGCTACAATATAAGAAGGTAAATTTTGATAGGTTATCAACGATCGTAATAGCTCAGATGGGATGTTGTTCGGGAGTGATATCGGAGTTCCGTGGTTCGCGTCCCGTCTTGGGTCCGACTTTTTTTCCTTTTTTTTTCAAGTTCCCTTCTTTTGTGAGAAAATCTATTATTTCGAGCCCTTTTTTTTAGTATTTTTTAAAAATACGAAAATTTTAATTAAACTAATTGCACTCATGATTTTTTATTCAAATAACCAGTTCAGTTTTTTCTATTATGTCAATACTATCAAAAACTATTATTCATGTAATTTGTATATAAATGTAACTTAAAAAACCGAGCAAAGCTCGGTCATCCCGGTACTTGTATTGAAATCGATAATTTCTATTAATTTTAATAGATATTTTGTAGTAACAAAAGTATTAAAATTTCGGCTTATTAAAGTATGGCGTGTTTTGTCGAGTAACTGCAGGAAAGTTAAGTTAAGCCGAAGAGCATGATGGGCGGCTTTAGCTCGGAGGCCAACGAGCCAATTGCGATAATTGCACCAATGACACCTCTTGTGCCCATGCGTGACAATAAACATCATATTTATGTTCAAAAAACGACTCAGATGCTTAAGACATATCTGTTATATATTCAACCATAACATACATAGCATAAGGTTGCAAATGCATTGATAGTAATGGATGAAATTGTTCGCCTTTATAAATTGCAATGTTCTGCATTTGCGTTTTCTCTAGTAGTAAGAGGTAGGGTGCGTGAGTTGGCTTGTGGAACTGGTTTTGCTTACAAGACCTTTTCTGGTTTACGATATCACTATAGACCGGATTAGGAGACGATAAAATTCGCGATGGGAACTCTGTGCTAAACAGCGCAGTTTAATTGGTCCATAGCCTATGTATCCACTATTATAATATTACACAGGGTTGCACGAGTGGCACCATAACTTTTAATTACTTATATATATATATTTTTTTATATTTATATAATATATATATGGGCTATTACTTTTTATAAGTATAATAGCCCATATATTATGTCGACAGAACGAATGAGTGGACTCGATAGAAGAAGAACCAAGCTCTCTCAGAATACCGGTGTAATAGAATTTGCGAATTGAATTGTGCAGAATACCGTGTTTTGCATGGTGAATATAAAGAACCAGAGACATATTTTACCGATAGAAAGGCGTTATCGTTCACATAATTTTTTTCATACTTTTTATAGTATGAGTGTAACAAACAAGCTCTTTTTTCGCCTGATGGTACGTGATACTATAGGCCATAAATATCTACATCTATCCTTAGTTGAGAATAAAAACAAATCGATTGGTTCTACTATAATATATCTACGGGCCACAGCATCTACTTTCCATCATGTACATTTATCTCTCTTATTCTATAAAAAAATACTTAGGCCATAATACTGAATTATTATTAATTATTATTAAGTATTAAAATTGAAACAACAATTATTTAAAAAAAATTGTGTACAAATTTAGGAAAAGCCAAGTTAATTATTTCAAGCTGTTAAGTAGAAACCCCATACTCAAAACTCTGGGAACTTAATCACATTAAAAAACCTGTCCTTTTAATGAATCTTCATCAACATTGTAGTCAATTATTAATTGCTGAAGCGTAGGCTACCATACCCAATAATGAAACTTAATACAGTTCAAGGCTTCAGCAGTCAACGAAGTAAATAGGTACTCGTATACTTATTAGTGCTTCGCGCATGAACATTCGGTAATATTGATTACAGCATTTTGTAGTTACAATTAAAAATAAAATGTATGTGGTATTTTACGCAGCCACACACATTGAGGATGGTGTTTTGGGAAAGAACCTGTGTGCGTGTGCGCGCGCGCGCGTGTGTGTGTGTGTGTGTGTGTGTGTGTGTGTGTGTGTGTGTGTGTGTGTGTGTGTGTGTGTGTGTGTGTGTGTTGTGTGTGTGTATACTTAATATCTATGTATATACGTACATACAAACACATACAACTTACGTGACTGTCTCTTTGATCTAGTGTTCGTTAGCATGACTAGATCATTCGAATCCAGGGTTGTACCAAAATCAGTTATTGTATTTTTCCGGAGCTGAAAGTCGGCGATGTTTACCCCCGTGTTTCGGAAAGTGTTTAAAATCATTGATCCTGCGCCTGATCTCTCTCCCTTTATCATAGGACTATGACTGTGAGGGAATAGAGAGTGCACCTGTGAGATGAGCAGCAACATCTTTCTGATAACAATTTAAATAATAAAAAAACTGCCGTTGCCAATTCGCCTGCCAAGCGTGGCTGCGATGGCAAATATCACTCCTATTAGTGATCTATGGGGATGGCCTATTTTCAGCAGTTGACTTTCGATAGGCTGAAATGAATAATATAACCATGAAAAAGTTTTCAATTATATGCATTTAATACGACAGAATATATACATACAATTTGTGATGTACTTAACATTATCGATAACTATTTTTTTAAGTAAACACAAATTAAGAAAAATTAAGGAGCAAAATAATCCTAGTCTGCAATTCTGCACAGGTTTTTATGAGCATCGATTATATTTTTAAACGTTTTTCAAAAGTTGGCTGACATTGTCGTCATATGTTGAAATGTATTTAAAATAATTGCTCGATCGCAGTGCGCGCTGATGCCTCCGTTGTATGTGAAAATTGCACGCGATCCCTTTCATGTTGCTTTGTGCAAATGCTTACGTATTTGTCGTAAACGCAGCATATTATATTTAAAATAAGTTCTCTTAAATTTGGACGAAAACGTTAAATAACAGTTAACTGCGCCCACAATGTTGCTCGAGCAACATTGTAAATACTTTTTTCGAATGGTCAATAAGTAAGGAATTTGTACGTTAACAAATTTGTAACTTAATGGACCATGGTTATGATTGATTCTATTAAATCAGGCGATGGTTTCGGTACATCAATGTATTGTTGACTGGAATAGGCCACCTGCTGTCAAGTGACGCTCTACTACTGTTATCGTAAGGGAATTAAGAAAGTTCTAGAAGTGAACTCTTGAAATGTGGACTTTAAAATACTTTCAAATTTCAAATGAAATTAAATAATTTTTTAACAATATTTTTCGATGTGCCTTTCATAATATAATAATTTCTTATATTAACGCAAGTAAGAAATCGAACTAAACAATTTTTGCGATTAGTAGAGGTTAGTATTTAAAGTTACACGGTTTTCCGTTTTGTAAGAGAATCAATAAATCATTATGTTATATATGTGTAGAAATAAAAATACAAGAAAGTTTATTGAAATTATTGTCTAAAAGGAAGTTCAGACAAATTAAAATTTATATTTGTCTTTATTGACCTTTCTTAAACTACGTTAACTCTATGGTGGTTCAAAAAATATAAGTAATAGAAATTTAATCAAATTCATAACAAATTGATAGTTCTCACAATGCCAGAGTTTTTATTGTAACGCGTGCCTGATTCTGAGTTCGCTTTTGAAACTAGCCAAATTGATTAAATTTCATAACCGAACAGCGGTACACTTTCAATTCACACTTTTTATTATAGTTCCTGTAAATTTTACTGAAGTCGCTTTAGTTCGCTATCGACGTATGTTAAAGAAACAAACTTTTAGTATAAAATAAAAGCAAACATAACAACATAATTTCACATTCAGAATTCGGAGCTGAGACATTTTGTATGAAATAATTAAGTCCCCGACTTCAAAATATGAAAAAAATATCTTCATTTTTACATTTTTTTAAAAGTTCTTTTAACTTCTTACTGAGTTTTAATAACTCAGGAATTATAGTATCATTAGATCTCGACGTTTTGAGGTCCTAGGAAGCTGTTCTGACTATTCCTACGAGGATATCACTATATCCGTTGGCTTGACCGATTTGAACGAACATGGTGGCGTTCGAAAAGATTTCACCAAAACTTTGATTTTCAATACTGTTTTCAAGACCGGTAGATTTTGGGAAATCACAAAAACAAAATTTTCTAAACAAAGTATTTTGGAATAACTTTTAAACAGATGTAATGATCAATTCTATCAGTTCTTAAACGTAAAAAAACGACGTTGGTTGATGCATGCCGCCTCCAAATCGATTAATGCGTTGAAGAGAAATGGATGACCAAATATTTCGAAAAAAGTGTTTTTTTTTGTATCGTCAAAAAATTTAAAAAAAGTTTTTCTTTTTTAATAACTTCGAAATTTATGTTATGTTTTTTGATATAATGAGTTAACTATAAGTTCGTAAAAATAATTTTTGAGATCGAACATAGCGGGAAGTTCCAGGAATGGCCTGCAGGGTTAACAGACTTTTTGAGTAGATTAAGGAATATCATAACCTCAATGTCGTCTGAATAGCTGCACTTAAATCTTTCATCCCCTATTTTGCCATCCTTAGGGATTAAACATTTTCTCCAAATCGAGTTGAAGTTTTTATCCAAATTAAATGAGACCACTCCTGAAACATAACTTTTTAATAAAAAAATTATCCATCAAAAGCGGTTCACAATTGACAAAGTTACCGTAACATACTTACTAAAAAAACACAGTCGAATTGAGTAATCTTCTCCTTCTTAAAATTCCTAAAAAAACATTTTATGAAATTACATTTAATTAATACGAATATTAAAAATAATGACAAATAAAACGTTTTTTAGAGTCCAAAGGATCCGCAGAATGTAATTATATTTTTGATGAATAAGTTAAATCTGTCTTTGACGTATTTCTATATGATTTTTCCAATATTAGAGGTACTTTAAAAGTTAACAAGAATTGTTAGGCGTTAATTTTCCAATGCTGCTTTGTTTTGTATGGTGAGAGTATTTCATCTTAGTACTTAAGGGTGATAACGCATCTGAATTTTAATTCTTAATCGAGGATAGATGTAGATGTCTATTAGCCACATTTTACAAAAAATCTGAGAGTTTCATGAAGTAATTTATTCCCGTTGCATGTTGGCGGAGTTCTCCTGTCCTCAACATATTTCATTTCTCAGACATGCAGGTTTCCTAACACGACGTTTCAATGCCGTCGGGTATCGAATCCGAGTTATTCCCGTACTGCAAAATTTACGACAAGCTCTTAGCCCCTGAGCTACTACTGCTCATTCCTTCGTTGTTGATGTTGTTTTTGTTCGTGAACACTTATCACAATGAATGGTACATTCAAGATTCTCTCCTCATCTGTCATTAAATCGACTCTCTATTCAAAGGTAGGTGTGTTAATTGTCTATAGTCTTCAGGGGCGCTGTTATCAAAACAGAGCGGCCCATCGAAACCGTCTAAATTTTAATAAGGTGCCCACTACCGCCTTTGTTAATGATGACTTAGCAGTTTTGTACAATAGCTTGCGCAACTTATCGACTAAATCGATATCGGTTTACGAGGCGTTACAGGCGGCTCTAGCTACTGACCACATTTTGATTAATTGCATTCTTAAGATACGTAATATAGCAGTGTATTCGTCGATGGGTCCCAAATTATTTGCTGGCGCCGAGTAATTAGCGAAACCGATGACGTGAAGTTTTATATGGAGAGTGTTAAAAAGTTTAAGTAACTTTTCAGTTCTTTTAAGTTTTTTTTTTCATATTTTCAAATGAAATCCTTTATAAAATATATTTGTTATAATATAACTGACAATATATTTTGTAATAGGAATCACTATAAGCGTTTTTGACGTTTACTAACAAGGCCTCGCTTCTTTTGCTTATATTGTTCAGAAGAAATAAATCAAATCGATCTCCACACAGCTTCCAATAAACCGATACATTTATTGATTTGTTACAGCATTAAATTGGTTCCCAGCAGTGCATCTCACCCACAATGTTGCTCATCGCTGTTAGGGTCACGGTCATGATTTCGGAACGGTTTTGTCTCTTTTTATAATATATATATACATATACATATATATATATATATATATATATATATATATATAATATATATATATATATATATATATATATTAATAAACCTATTGAATGACATCCAAAACCAAAAAAGCGCACACAGTTTTTTTAAAGAATAAGGTACACAGTACATCTGATGGTAATTGGATGCTGTGGTTCATAGACATCTACATTTAATCTCAATTAAGAATCAAAATGCAGATGCTTTGCCTAAGCAGGACTAAGAAGGAATGCCCTGATTCCAGTAAAAAAGGTATCTGGTTCTCTACACCCAACATACGAAACACAGCAGTATTAAGCTGCTATTTTACGCTGGTATTCTGTGTAGTGTGGTCCTTATCTGGTCGAACCGACCCATTCGTGCTACAACTATAATATAGCTGCAGCGTGGGTCTACCACGTATAAATATATCCGTAATAAGCACAATTGGTTAAATGATAAATGTTTTATTGCAGAACATCGCATTCATTACGTTATCTATTCATTGCTAATTGAAATGGGTAGAAAAGCATGTGCGTAGCGTAGGCGTTTAGCGCAACGGTTGCTGCGCGCGGCCCCCTACTGGCGCGAACACCTTTTTACTTGGTCCACGCAGCGGGTGCCGGTTGATTGCCTCCGATCTCATCGTTTTATGTTCCTCATAAAGCCCACAATAATTCATTTAGACGACGTGACGCCACTCACTCGTTAACTGGTTCCACTTGTTCAGCGGGTACGTGATTTGACTCCGTACTTCGGAATCCGTAAGGATAGTTTACGATTGGCCCTATACTTTATCGAAGATTGTGATAAAAAGGGTCGCCGATTATTAAAATTCTCAACGGATAAATTAATTTGTGATTAACAGTCGTAAAAATTAACAAACATTTTTCTATCCTAATTTTCTAACCTCTATAAACCTATTTAGAGACTTTGATAACAGAGTTTCAAAATTTGTGACTTTAATAAATGTTTGTTAATAATTATTATTGGTTAGCTATCTGATTTGAGGTTTTACGTTCAAGTTCAATATCCATTTACACTATAATGAGACTAATCAAATTTTTCTAAGAAGCTGGCGCAAGTAAAATAAATAAATTCATTTCGAACCATTAGGCACAAGATCCGATTGTTAATGTCTCAATTTAGAAGCAGACGTAAATCTTCAAAGGCGTGACAATTACTGTTACTTTCGGGCAATACAAACAAAAAGGTTTCCCGACAATTATCAATAAATTAACCCGATTAAACACTCCATAGCAGACGGCGCCGGACTGTCTTATCTTTGAACATGCCACGCTTTTAGGCAGGTACCAACTTCTCAACACATCGGCACAGGAACATTAAGATTTCTCAACGAGTAATATGCTTTTTATTACGATTCCATAGAAGTTAAACCTTCAGTATATTGTCGATATCAAGCTAAAATCACAATATTCATTTAGTTGTTTAGTTAACGCTTTAAGTAATTAAATAATATATATGATATTATATATATATATATATATATATATATATATATATATATATATATATATATATATATATATATATATGTATGTATATAGTTATGAATGAACATCTATCACCTTATTATAGAGGTACGTAACAAGCTGTTTTTATTTGAAGTAACTAAACCTTATTATAAAAGCGGACCCTATTGTGACTAATCATGATTAAACGACTTTAGACAAATTGCATGACCGTGACTAGGCATTCAGGGACCCGGGCTCGATCCCAAATCATTAAAAGAACAATTATATATACATATCGCATACCCACCTGCAACTTGTTGAAGGATAATAATCTTTTCGAAACAAATAGTTGTACAAGCTAGAGTGGTCTTTGCCTATTGTTTAAGTGATAACTCAAATGAGAAAAAAAAGTATCTTTATGTTATGGCCAATTTAGATGAAAATAAGAGTAACTGATTTAAATTGAAATATTAATCGAAAAGCATGAATACCGAAAAAATACAATTCTTTTATCGTTTAATAATTGGACTTACGATAATCCAAATTCAGCAGTATTTTTTATTTCCCCTTACGTTTTTAGTTAAGACAAATTCAATACAATATAGTCAAACAAGAAAATGAAGTCAGTAAGCAGATTCTTGTTACTAAACAAAACCCAATTTAACCGTTTTGTTAAAGATCATTCAAATTTTTTGTTTAATGCAGTAAACAATGAACCTGATTAAAAACACTGACAGGTAGCTGGTCATCTGAGAAAACGTTATAGAATTTTCAACGCTTTTTCTTCTTTTTAACAGAACTTTTCTCTTTTTTTTTAATTTAAGGCCTGTGATGGTTAGAGACGCCTGTCATCCATTTCTTTAGCACTATAATTTTAACAAGAACAGAAGGCTCTAAGCAAGCAACATATCGCCCCGATTACGAAGCAAACAAATTGTGTTGAGGGCATCTTTTTGTGTTTTGGACGTATTAACAACGAGCGATCTCGCGCAACTGATCATTACCATTATGCTTTATAAGGCTTTGTGTTTTGAGTAAGTTATAACTTATAACAGATCTGTTCTTGTTTAATTTATTCGATGTTCTTATGTACGTTGAAAGGTCTGGAATTAGAGAACAATAGTGCTTCATTAAGCACGGTGACCATTTAAAAATATCTGAATAAATTCATTGCGGTAGTATTTTAACTGATTCTTTTTAATGTCTTTATTCGAATAATTTTAGTCACGATCGTATCATCTTCTGGTTATTTATGTCAGATGCGCATAATTATATGTTGCACATATTATTCTTTATTTCTTCTTCTTCTTTATTCTCACAATTATCTGAATTGTAACGATATCTAAATTAGGATCGGATTACTGGCAAACTGTTAGTAATAGTACCTACCCAGGTCCAAACTACCATATCCTACCATATTACCATAATAATTCGACGACCAAAAATATCCTTGGTTTAAAATTAGAATTTACTTCACTACCTTATCAATATTCACTTTTTAATTTAACAATATAAAGAAAATCAGCCCACCTGATGGTAAGTAGTTACAGCAGCTCATGGATGCTATCAATAAACGGTGTAGGAGAATTAAGATGAATGACAAGGCTATGGTCAGCCTGTAGTAACACTGCCTCTTTCATACCCTTCTTAGCTAGTACTTCTTAGTAGTACAACGTTGGATACATGCTGCATGGCTGTAGAAACACGTTTCCAAAATTTTGGATAAAATTAACTCACTAGCATTGCTGCCTACCTGTTGAAGTTTCATCATAATCTTATCACCCATTCGCAAGATGAGTCTGGACAGAAAGATAATTAACAAATATTTATTTATGTCTCAATAGCTCTACACTTTCTTTAAATTAGCTATAAATAAGTTTCACCTTGAATTTATAATCTCCAACAACCTTTACTTCTATAGCTTCATGGGTTACTGCTTATAAAACGAAATAAATGCAATTTTACAATATCTCATTTTCTATAAAATATTATAATACTTAGATCTTTGATCTAACTTCTAGTTAAATTTAACTAGACGGACAGATTTATTAGAACTTTTTTTGCGTGGTAGAGTCACGCTTTAACTATATTATGGTTGCAGCATGAATGGAACGGCTCGACCGGGGTAGGACCATCACTATCACAGAATACCAGCGTAAAATAACAGCTCAATACTGCTATGCTTCATATTTTAAGTTGAGATCTGGAGACCCTTTTAACTGGAAATGAGGCATTCCATCTTAATCCCCAGGGATGACAATGCATCTGCGCTTCGATTCCCAATCGAAGATACATTTAGAAGTCTATGGGCCACAGCATCCACTTAACATCACCTGTACTGTGTGTTCGTTTGTCATCCTTATCCTCTATAAAAAAAGCAATTTACTTTTATGGCGCGACTCTAAAATTTAAACATTGGTTTATCATTTATCACAATACTCATTACAATTTATCAAAAGTCAACTGTTGAACATAGGCTTTAGATTAGCCTCAGACACTTTTTACTAGAAACGAGGCATTCCATCTTAATCCTCAGGGCTGACAACGCATCTGCATTTTGATTCTTATTTGAAGATATCTATGTGCCACACCATCAGTTATACTGTGTCCTCATTTCTCATTTATACTTGCCACTTCATATTATTTTGCGTGATTGTAAAATGGCTCAGTTCATTTATTTTTCAATAACACCACTCAATTTCCGTAAGTCAATTTACGCCATCTTTTACATACATACACATTGTCTCCTATTAAGCAATTACATTGAATTGTTGTCCCTCGATATAATTGCTAGAACTAGAAAACACAAGCTGGTATAAGTAAGTAATAAATAGCGAAATAGATCTACTTTGAGTAAATAAAAGCAAATTGGTTTAAACTTTGCAAAACTAAAGGACGTAGTATTTAGCGTCAATAATTTTATTTTAAGGCAGTGATTTAGAATTATTACTAAACTCGTAAAAGCTGTTCCAATTTTTCTTTAAATTGAATAGTATAGTATCTGTAAAACCAAAACTTAAATTTACTTCACTTTCAGAATAACAGGATAACACTTTTTTCGGCCTATAAATAATTGTTCCTACAAATAATGCTTATGAATAAATACATGAAATGAAAGGGGAAACGTTCCTAAGGTGAAGAGTAGCTTTTGTTTAATAATATATGATTGATAATATATACTACTCGTATGTCTACATCCATCGTTTCCCATTTTTTGCAACGGCAGCCCATGGAAATTTGCAACCAACATCAAACATATATATACTAGCTTGCTAGCCAGACGTTGTTCTGCCGTTTTCGATGACCCTATGTCATGTCCTATTAAATATCCTTAAATTCGCAAAAAAGAATTGTGGGTCACTCAAGGCATAAAAACTATCCTATCTCTCAAGTTGGACCAAACTGCTCACGGTGTGCCTAAAATGCAAATTTGACTAAAATGGTTAAGTAGTTTAGAAGTCCATCGCGGACAAACAACGTGACACGTAATGGATTAACGGATATAACGGATATTTTGAAAACATGTTAAGATGAATATATCTACAGCGCAGTAGTTAAATGGGGAAATCATGCAGGGGCTATTTAAGTATTACCGGAATGTCCATGCAACGCACTGTTCAGTAAGCTAAACAACGAATTCTACGACAATTACAAACGTACAGGCTATGATTAAATTATTGCATTTACTTCGTATGTTTCCTGAAAATTACATGGGATATCTCTCGCAAGGCTGCACTGGCACGCAATACCTCAGCACGCATTAGGGTGATAACGAACTAGCGATAATCGAGTGAACATGCTTCTAACGGCAAAAACAGGCATCATAGAAAAAAAACTGGTGAACTGTTACTGATACAGCGTCTGATTTCCATACTAATTTTATACTAGACATGGAAAAGAAACAAATTATACAATAAAACATTAATATGTTATCTTAATGGCCGACCTTTAACTTTGAAAACGATCAAGGGCCAACAGACCCCTTAAGTAGGTTAACTGAATTGATAACTATTGACTATTTTAAATTTAAAAATAAAATTTGTAACAATTATGTTTGTAATAATAAAACTACATTTATCACCATCATCATCATCGCCATTAGCACCACATACAGCCTTTCCTTCAAAAGTCCACTGCTGAACATAAGCCTCCCCATAGATTGCTTCATAGGGGGAATATTTGCCATGGTTGCCACGCTTGCAAGCGGATTGGCAAAAGCAGTTATTTAATTTTTAATATAAATAAGCTGTTGCCCGTCTCGTGGTTGATTGGACTTCTGTGTGTTGTCCCTCTGTCGCCTCTTACGACACCCACGGGACGATATGGAGTAGAATATTATTCTTACTTCGCCACTACATCATCATCATCATCGGTCCCTAACAGTTTGACCACATGACTTTTGTATGGACGCATTGCCATGCTTGGAAGATGGCGCACACCCTTGCCATTCTGGTTAGCATACACAGGTTAGCGATACCACCATATCAGTGTAGGTATGGCTACTAAAACTCATGAACTAGTCAGGAGTTTCTATTGCCATTCCTATTCTCGTCTCTTACCCACGATACCACTATACGAACGGCCAAAAGGGGCTGGTAAATTATCTAAATTTTTCACTACACTACAAGCAATGACAATAACAGATTTTCGATATCTTACTTTGTAAACCAATTTATAATTTTCTATACAGTGAAACTTATAATAATCTGTTTTTTAAATATTTTTTTTCTTTTATTTATCACTAGTATTAAACATGTATTTTATATTGTTTTACTTTACAATTCCAAGAGAAAAACTACTAAAAAATAAGAAAATAAGCAATTGCAATACAACATTAACCAGCGAAATTAATGTAACTTATGCACATATTAATATCATACTTACTATTTAATACTTATTTAATACTGATAAACTTAAAAAAGGTTATTTAAATAAACTTTCAGTTTGAAGGCACCATTATGAAATAAAATTTATTTTATGATAAATAAACTTCATGATACATACTACACTTGTATAATTATACTTGAGCGTTTATCCAAAACACAAAAATAAATGAACTTTCACCAAGTGAACAGTCACAAGCATACATTATATTTATAATACTTTTTAAAGATAAATTAAATGAAACTATTTTTACGGATTTTATCCTGTTTAATTCAACTTTTTAATTTCCGACTTTTCGGGTGCTTTTCAGCACCCATGGTCACGGAAGATTGAGGCGATTAACGTCCCGATGTCAGTGTTTTAACCCGGAGTACCTACAGTTTTTTTTAAGTATTTTTCTTTTTGTTTCCCGACGTTTCGTAAATTAAACGTGATAAATTCCGTAAAATTAATTTCTTGTATTGTGTAGTGTACACATTAAATGAAACTAATTTTACGGAAATCGCGTAAATGTAAGAATTGATTTTTAAAAACAAATTTGTAAAAGAAATAATGCGCAAGTGTAACAGAGGCTTTATTAGACATAATGGCGATTTTAAAACGCGACCAATGAATGACGCATCGGTTTTAACGCGCTGCTGGTCACTCATTTTATGCGCACATTACAATTATCTGTACTTTGCTTAAGAAATATCACCAACTACCATAATTATGTATCGTTCGTGTACTTGTAAAAGTCGATGTATATAACCTTAGGTTTCAAGATCGGGTAGCAAATTGAAATGAACTTAGTACTGACAACAAATTATTATAACATAAAGTCAAAAGTTAACAACTCTCATTATATTAAAGTAATTATAGCAATTACATCATTATATAACGTTAAAAATCTAATATTATTCTAAACAAATACGAAAAAATTATTTACTGCAGTTACAATTGAATTAATATATTGTTAGACATAAGATTGTAGTTAAGGGGAAATATAATGTCAAATGGCTTAGCAAGATCCTTCGTTATGCCGAAAATATTGCAACATTAATTTTGAAATAAATATATGGTAAAGTTGAGGATTAATGTTAATGATTATGTTAGACGAAAACACGATTTCGTAAAATTTTCTCGATAGAAAAAAAATCCAAAGTTACCGCCAAAATAAACAATAAACCGCTGTTATTCATAAAATACTTTAAATAAGATCATGAAACTTTGCATACTAACTGAACTAACTATAAAGCAGTGCTTATGTTATTTACTTTTTTTAAATACCGTTATTTTCACTGTAAAAAGAAATTACTTAAACTATCGGCGTCTTGAGCTTGATTCCTGTAGCACCGTTAGTATCACTTAGGCTTTTGAAGGGAGAAGTTGTGTCGCTTACGATCAGAATATACATTACGCAACAGTAAGACGTAAAATTAAAATGGGAAATAACCGTGATAAAAATAAGAAGCGGCTGGCTTGGCGTTAAGAAACAGGCATAAATATGATAAACCTAATGAAATAAGTGTCTAACGACCTTTCTACTTACAGTATTAGTGATTACAAACATATCGGTACATAGCATACGACGCGCGGCGAAGTGGGGGCGAGATTAGAATTTGAGCTGACTTACTCTATCCTCTTAATAGGCTTTTGTTAGCTAAATCAGTGCGCTTTAACATCTTCGGCTTCATCACTATGTACCATCAGATGGAATGGAAGTCAAACATTTCGGTCTCTTATAGGTGTGAAATAAATAGCTTCTGAGGTAATACAACTAAAAGATAGAACGATTTTTGATATGTATTTTGATACTCGCCCTCACTCATCACTAAATTTGTCAAAAGCAAGTTATGATAGCACAAGTAAATAAAAAATACTGAAACTTGTTAAATATCGATTTATCGGTATTATATATACACTCGGATTCCAGATATGCATGAACGATCTCAATAAGTTTATACGGAATCCTCAGTGCGCGAGTCCTACTCAAACTTGTCCGGTTTATTTATTTTTAATGAAGAAAAGTTGAAGGTGCCTTTGGTGTACAGTATACACTGAACTAGATTGTGTGCTTCTTTGGCATTTTTACTTCAATCCATATAACGATGGTTACGAGATATTATAAAACTTTATGTGATACTATACAGAGAACAAAATTTAAACTGAATCAATCCAGTTTAGATATATATACAATATAAACTGAATCCACTGGATTTTATTTGTGAACTGAAAACTAAGGACGTGCATAAACACTTACACTCATAAGTAAAATAAATCCAGTAACCATTTGCAAAGGAACTGAATCACTTTCCTATAAAAAAGTAATTTTCTTTTTAACCTAATGAGATGTTAAATACTGCGATTAGTAAATCACTGGTAAATAAACAAATTAAAGGCCCACTATTTACTACAAGTGAAAGGCATAAACAAGTCAAAGTTTTAAATTTATAACTATATTCTACAGGTGTATGTACAAACGCAACTGCACCCAGCGTATCATCAATCAACAGAATACTAAGAAACAGAGCTGCGGAACGAGCTGCAGCAGAATTCGCGAGGGCTGCAGGCTACGGGCTGTACGCAGCGCCACCTCCTTATGGAGGATTTCCTTGGGGTGGAGGTGGTGGGGTGTGGCCACCCGGAGGACTACCATTACCTCCGGGTGTTCCACCTCCAGCCGTAGGAATGCAACATTCTGATGCTATTCAACAAGGATTCCTATCTTCGTCTGGGCGTGGTCTAGTGGGTAAGAATTCACTCAATTAAAAAAATTATGTAAAGTTTTTGGTCCTGCGCCTTATATCATTACCGGCGTGTCGTATTATCGTCCCATCAGACAATGAGAAAGAGGGAATAAATAACAATAGAATACTCTCGTGCACTATAATCCTGTCACGTGCAGATGCTGTCTTTATTCTCCATTAAACCTAGCCACTGTGACCAAAATTTGGTCTGAAGAACATTATTAATTATGTTAAAGACTTTATTATTTACTCGTAATATTGCTTGCATATTTCCCTTAGAAAATTTTATGTATTATTATATATAATATCAAGATTTGCCAACTTACGTAGCATAATATAAATTAGCGAACACTACTCCATGATATTTTCTATAAAAAATTTGAAGTCTGATTTAATGTTTACATGATCCTTTATAATTTAGTATTTTATACATAAAATAACTAAAGATACAATTTTCTTCAACAGAAATTGATGGCGACGATTCTGGGTCGCTAGATGGAGAGCAACCGAAATTCCGAAGGAACTGAACCACGTTTAGTCCAGATCAACTTGAAGAACTTGAGAAAGAATTTGAAAAATCTCACTACCCGTGTGTCTCGACTAGAGAACGATTAGCTTCAAAAACATCGCTATCGGAAGCCCGTGTACAGGTAAAAACTTATTTATGAACGTACTTTAAGAAATTATGAGTCATTATATAATATTTGTAGTCTCAGAAACAGATTAATATAACGTGAAATTAAAAATTAAACAAGTATTTTGCTTAATCGAATCAGAGATATCATTTCATTTCCATTTACATATATGAATTTGTTAACGCAGCGAGAACAGAGTACTAATCACGCTTGTTTACCGTTACTGACAGGTTTGGTTTTCCAACAGACGAGCCAAGTGGAGATGCCACCAGCGCATGAACCTTCTCAAGCGCGGTGGCGGCTCGCCCTCGCACCGCCTTCCCCATTCCCCTCCCGATCCCGCTCACGTTCCTTGTCCCCTGCACGAGGCCCTTACCACACTCCTCAGATGGGTGGCGAAAATAGCGCTTTTAAAGCTTTATCGCATCAAGATACAAATGCCTTGAAAGCTTTATCCCATCAAGCGCAATTAGAAAGCAACGCACTGAAAGCATTGTCGCAAACACCCTTTGAAGGCGGTCCATTTAAGCCCCATCCCGCGTTAGAGAACAGCGCATTCAAGGCGCTCGTACCACATTCAGCCGCTGCAGCACTTCTTGCTGCCCAATCAATCCAACTGGCTCGAGGCTACGAATCTCATTCTGATTCCGACGAAGAGATAAATGTTCACGACGAGAGCGACGACGATGGCGACAGGCAGAAAAATAAGACCAGGTCTAGATCTCCGAGCCCATGTCGACAAAGAGCATTGACCTCAAGTGATTTGCCTTTACAACTAACTAAGCACGATCGTTGATGTTTCAACTTATAAAATTTATGTTTACGTGCTCGACTAAAATCATTCTTATCGAACGTTGAAGCACCAAATATAATAATTATGTAAATTTTGTCCTAGGGTGTTAATACTCCCGTTAGCTTGTAAATTTATGTAAATATATTATAGATAATTAAGCTGTTGATTATTGTAATTGAGACGAACGAGTAGCAAATTATGTAATGCACAAACGACATCACTATATTTACAATTTTTGCTATTGTATTGAAGCTGTTAATTTTTTTTAAGAATTGTTAATAAAAAAATATTTCCTATAATAATACGCGTTGAAAACAAAACCATTGGATTATATAATTATATATACTCACATATTTATAACAATTTAATTGATATTTTTGGTAGTGGTAAAACATGTTTTAGGTATGTAATGGTCTTTAATCTATTACCAAAGTATTACAATAGAAGCAAAAGCACGGTCCTTTGAAATAAATTTTTGAAGGAAATTTTAAAAAGTTCCTACACCGTCCATTGTGACGGAAGGCAGGGATGTAAACAAATTAATAAAATATCAGTTATAGGTGAATTAATGAATCTGTTTTTTTTTTTTAATTTTACTATTAAATTAATTATTAAATAAATGATCTCGTTACAATGATCCACCATTATGTAACGATATAACCTTAGGACAACTGTAAATAATTTATTGTTAAGCTTCTTAAGACACTGTACTATTTATTACCTGAATGAACATATTTTATTGTAAAATATAGTAGAGAATTTACATACGTACCTACAAAATAAATTAAAATTATCTAACCTTTGTTTTTTATTTCACGTCACAAATTAAAAAAATATTTACGGCTCTAACTTACACTGCTGAAAGGACAATGACGAAAAATAGTCGATGGAATTATTAAGCGTCTACTTGTGTCACTGTTACAGATATCAATAAAATAATTTACAATGTTCTATCTAATCAAGCTTATGGTCTACTGAAGTCTGGAAAATATCAACATACCTACGTAAATATAAAACTAAATTGCTAAATTGACTAGTTGTTGTAGTTGTAACGATTCGCCAATTAAGGCTGGCAAAGTTCTTATACCATACAGCCTAGTCGGATGTAAATCTTGTTCAAATTAGAATATCTTTAATTCTTGACTTCCAGCAGTAGTATGACTGAAAAAATATTGTTCAAAATTTCAAACTTTATATCTTTACACATTTTCAAAACGTAGATGCAAGAAAAAATGTCAATAAAAATTTATTTGAGAGTTCACCACAAAAAAAGCACTTGCACTAGAAGCTAATGACGGTATATTTTTATTTCTTCATAAAAATCCCACAGTTTAACGGACTGTGCAATAGGTGGTAAGTAGATAGGCACCAAAATCCATCATCGACTAAAAATCAAAATCCGTTGCGTTGCAATTGTCACACATAAGGACTAACACGAATTGCAGCGTCACGTCACCAGTATACAGGCCACCGATTTTAACTACTAACCACACGAAAACATTTTACACTGGTATTCCGGATGAATGTGACCATTCTCTAATCAAGAAACCCATTTGTGCTACAGCCATAATAGGCTTCAGAGTGACTGCCAAGTATATGATCGATACAATCCAATACGGTTTTACAATAAAGGCGTAAAACATTGGCACATAGAGATATATACCATACATACCCACATATTTACGATGATCGAACTACCATACTTGTTTCTTCTTTAGTGTAGTCAGCGGAATATACCCAGCTTTAGTAAATGTGGGGTCCATAAATGAAAAATTCAGCAATGATTGCAGTGCAATCCAACACAGAGGGTGAAAAACGATCGCAAAGTCCATCTGATGGTAAGTGGATGCTGTGGTATATAAACAGTTGTTACAAATAAACAGCATAGGTACTTATACAAAATACTTCTTCTTCAAGTGGATATACTCGTAGGCCTCACGTTTGCCCGTCTCGTTGGTCTAGTTGTTGTAGTAGTGCGACTGCTAATCATGAGGTCCTGGGTTCGAATCCCGCGTCGGGCCAAAAATCAATTATTGAGTCTGTCGAGAAATTTTCAGTAGCTGCCCGGAGTGAGGAAGTTGGCGGTGTCTCACCCCCGTGTCTCAAAAATCACGTAAAGCCGTTGGTCCTGCGCCTGATCTCTCTCCAGTCGTGTCGGTTTACCGTCCCATCGAATTATAAGAGTGAGGGAATAGAGAATGCACCTGTGCTTGCGCATACACTTGGGCACTATAATCCTGTCCTGCGGCGATGGCTAGCCTCCGTTGAGGCTGGCCGCCGTGGACGAAATTCGGTCTGAAGGACATTATTATTAAAAATAAGACCAGGTCTAGATCTCCGAGCCCATGTCGACAAAGAGCATTGACCTCAAGTGATTTGCCTTTACAACTAATTATTAGGCTTCACGTTATTGCAAGGATTTGCTTGGTTGGTGATATGGCGATCGCAGATCCGATGTCTCAGAACTTTGTTACTGCTCTCTGTTGCTGGTCGATTCCGCGTCTGGGATAAATTATACCTATAATAAGATTGTTATACCGCCTGCCACAATTCGGACGTCATGAGGTTTTTCTGGAATAACCCGTAGTACACTCTGTCCCACGGGACGAAGTGGGGTGATTATCATTTAAAGTCTTCACATAGTAGGTGATGCAAATTTCTGCAAATTATATATTACAATAATTAAATAAAACAGAAAAGTATTCCAGTAAATAAATTAACTTTTTTATATTTAGTAAAATATGTAATATTTTATTAAAATATAGTACAGGTATTGCTATATTCAGCTCATAAAACTGACAGTCGTTGTGATAAAGGTTCTGTATGATCATTGATCAATCGCGCACCGGAAGACGTAGACTGATTTGAACTTTGCACTGCTCTGTGGAAAAAAGACTTTTTCGCTTATATCGGTTCATATTACGGTCGATGTTCCCACTGCAAATGAAAGTTTGTAATCGCAAAACAAATATTTTTTATGTGATATAATTAAAAAAAATTGTTAGTTTTATTATTCTAGGTCAACAGGAAGTACCGTGTAATAAACATAATAAGGTTTAATTTTTTACACATCCAAGGGACTGTAGACTACGATTATGGGACGACTACGACTTTGAAATAAGACAGTAGTCTTGACAGACGGACGGATGAACTGACGCACAGACAACGAAGTGATTCTACGAGTATAAGGGTTTCGTTTTTATTTTTGTGGTACAACGCTAAAATAATTCATTTTAGTCAAACTCGTTAACGGCGATTTTGTATTACAAACATACAACAAGCAGTACTAATCCTTGCTATATACATTGCAGTGACGTAATTTTAGCGCGAACATCGAGAGGAATATTTAGACGTATCTAAATATTGAGATACTACAGTATTGAATGTACAAAGATATCACTCGTTCTGTTGTTACTAATTAGTCCGTAAAGTCCACTGCTAATGTCCTCCCTAGCTATTTTTTTATAGAATAAAGGTGATAAACGAATATACAGTCCACCTGATGATAAGTGTTGTGCCCCATGGACATCAACAATATGCCCAATTTAAAGAGATAGTTGTACCGTCAGCCATCGACGACCATGTTAAAATATTTCGTAAAAAGTTGACAATGGAAAATGTTCTATAGTCACCTTTTTACATGACACCCACAGGACGAAAATTGGTGATGGATTCTTCACACCGCTATCATACGAATGCTTTTCATACATACATAAATATCAATAATACTTATATAATTTACCAAATACATTGTGCTAATATTGACGTTGGCCTGGGGTTCGCAGGTAGAACCTACGACACAGTTAGCTAAGCGGTTGAAAAATAAAATTTAAACTGCGATTCAATTAAGAACATCATTTACATCATCTTATTAATTTTACATAATCATAAGCAACTCAGAAACTGCCGTCAACACAGTCCTCAGTCACCTTCATCCACTGACTTTGAGTAATTTGCATAGCTTAAAAATCTGTAATTTGCATTTATTTTTACTGATCATTGATTTCATTCTTATGATATTTGTTCTTTTATACACATTTTAATTCTTAATGGTTATAATAAACCACCGACAGTAATTATCTTTTTTATCTTTCTCTGTTAATAATAAATTTCCGAATCGGTCTTCCCGGATATCGATAATTATGTCAGAGAAAGCCGAAGTTTGAACAAAAACAAAATGGAGGAACGAACCCCAGACAGTAAATCTCTGTACGGTTTTCTTTTGTTGACTTCTCTGCAGTAAGCATTTGTCAATTAGACACGTGAGGGATTTCGAGTTGAATTCAAGCATGTGGAGTATTTCATTAATGTAATTTTTATGATTTGCGGTACTGACCGGACATCAAACGGTATCGGTTACTTCTAACCATACGGGAAATAATCAAATTTAAGATAAAAATCTTATGACTTTTGAAATGAAATATTTGTTTCGGAAATAAAATTATTACACATAGTGGACAGAAATTTACTTGAAAGAAAAAGTTAAATCTTTCTTTAAAATTATATTTCATAAAGAGGTATAATATCCATTGACGGTGATTGTGACTTATATAAGTCAACATTGTAACATTTAATACTCTCTAATACCTTATGGTTGCATTACGCAGGGATGCGTGAACAACGACTTAATTAAATTGGCTTTGTCTGAGATTCTTAAATCACGTTACTCATTAGCTTCAGAAAGAATTCAGGGTCAACCTCTAGTGATTCTAAGCACTCTCCAAGGTAATATAAAATTCTTAAGTAAACTATAAAGAAGCTAAAATTAGAAACTATGAAGATGATATTAGTGATGCTTTTGTGTACGCCGCGTAAACTTGTAAATATTACAAGTTACCGAAAACGTAAAAACTTACTCGGCCTATTCCTACTACCTGATGTAAAGCTTTTCCCGCAAAATTTGAGAATTGAAAGTAATCAATGAAAGAGTTATGTTTTGACTCAAAAACAGCACGTAATAGTGACTTAGTAAGGAAGTTGGTCTGCAGTTGTTCGATAGGGCGTTGTCGGATTTCTTGAAAAACGAGACCATCATACTTCTATGTGGCAAACGTATTATATTATTCAGGATTATATTATATAACCCTGAAACTCTTTACCGCTAAATTGGAAGATGTTTTCAAGCTACTGGACTACAGAATATAATACCAACATCAATAACTAATACATTACTCGTCTTAGATATGCCGGCGAAATCGCTGGAGACTTTAACATTATGTTCATAGACTTTAATAGTGTCTCTCAATGAGTAGGTCATAAAATGAACTTGGACTAGATAAACTCAAAAAAGAACCCCTTTTTCGTATCTCCTCAGTTTCAAGGCACTCCTCTTGTTGGCTTAATCAGTATCGGAATCCTTAGCGTCGACATATCGAGTGATGTGCAGTTTCGTGGTCACTTGGAAGGGAAGGCCAAATTGGCCTTTAAAATGCTTGGCTTACTCAGCAAAGCGAGACAGCATTTCATGCAGGCAAACCGAGTGCAACTTTACAAGGCGCAGGTTCGTCCGCACATGGAATACTGTTTCCATCACTGGACTGGGGCTCCCCAGTGGCAGCTCCTTCAATTTAATCGCTTCCAGCGCAGCCGTTTCAATCATCGGCGACCGAGCTCTTTCCGATTGGCTTGGCCTACTGTCACTGCGAAGAGATGATGCATCTTATTGCGTATTTTAACGCATTTACCACGGAGAGTGCTTTGAGAAATTGTTCGGACTAATTCCGGCCGCACAATTTCACCATCACAGATATCGCGACAAAACTCGCGATATCATCCATACCATCCGAATGACTGGTTGGTCCACCACTGTGCGATTTAAAAGAAGTTTTCTTCTTCACAATAATTTCTTGTAGAATCGACTACCACCAGAGATTTTTGAGATCAAGAAATGAGCCTACTCCCTTTTAAAATGCTGGCAATGCATTTGCAATTACCCTGGTGTTGCAGTTGTTCATGGGCGGCTGTATTCAATTACCATCAGGTGAGCCGCGTGCTCGTTTGCTCACTCTACCGGCTTACGTGTAACTTGGAAGTTACACCTAAGCCGGTAGTTGTTGAAAACACTACGTTGGACCTTATTGGCGAGAATATTTACCTAGGGCAAATTGGCTGACTCGGCAAGATCAACTTCGAACAGAAAGGAGGCACATCTTCTTGTCACGTATATCTCAAAACTTGAAAGCAATGGTCTAGAACCAGCACGCGGTGCTAGTGATGACTTACGGAACCGAAATATGGTCATTCATAGTTAGCCGAAGCACAAAATTACTCTGCGAGCGATTAAATGGACGATGCTAGGAGTTTACCCACATGATAACATTCTTAATAAGGATATACGAATTAGAATGAGAATACCTAACCCAATATTGATCGGAGAGCCGACGTCCGATGAGGAAGAAACGTTCTCGAGTGGCAACCTCATACTAGTACAAGTACAGCATTAGGCTATCCCACTAGATGGAGTTACAGTTTCAGTCAATGGATTCAGGGTCGTTATTGTGGCCTTCTATGGAGTTGGCCAACATAAAGCATTGGAGTTGTGATGGAATGTCGTGATAGTGTTATAGTGAATCGATCAATGCAATATAGTATTTATAATGTAACAAATAAATCTTTATATATAAATATAATAAATCTCATTCTACCATTGCGATGTGCATGCGTGTTTATATAATCGAAAATGTATTATTACAAAGATTATTTTGATATTTATTAGAGTCTATAAATGTTATTTTATTTCCAGCCAATGATAGTGTTTCCTCTAAATTATGTAAATATGTTCCTATCATTAACAAATTGCCATCGGCGTTAAGTGTAATATGGCCTTCTATTGCAGAAAACGGTCCTATTCTGGAAGCCGTGCGATATAATAAGTTTTATGCAGTTATTGTAAATTACTTTTAACGAGTCATAACTGACAAAGCTCAACGAATTAGTAAGCTGAAGTGTCAATGAGCCAGCCATATAGCTCGAAGAACCGACAACAGATGCGAAAGAAAGGTTCTTGAGTGGCAGCCTCGTATCGGCAGGATAAGTATAAGGTGTACCCCTACTAGATGAAGTGACTACCTGGTAAGACATGGAGAAAGTCAATAGATGGAGGTGGCTGGGCACCGTGCTTTGTGGCATTCTATGGAGGAGGCTTTTATTCAGTATTAGACTTGTGAAAGGCTGTAATGATGATGACGATGAGTCAACTTAAAGTGTTAATATTTAAAAATAGTTACTAAACTTGTGATATAAATAAAACAGAAATACTTTTTGTCTGTATGTCAGTGTCAATATGCTACATGCGCGGTCAATAGCCTACTTTTTAACCAATTAACAAAGGCAACGATAATGAAATGCCGATAAGTGTACATCAAACAATCCGAAAATTCAAACAGCAAATCCCACAGAATGGTTAAACAGGGTATTATCATCGATGCAACGGTATTAAAACATCGTCTTGCATGCTCAAAGTATGAAATGGAAGGAAAAAAGCAGAATAGTGGAAGAATTTACAAGCAGTATCATTTTGTGCCCAATAAAAAATTAACTGGTCACACTGCTCAAAAGGAAGACGATTTTTAGAATAGTGCAGCATTTCGATAAAGTTGTTCATTCGTGATAGCCGCGGAGTGTGGATGCATGTACGTGCGCCGATCCAATAACAATAAATTTTGTGCCGTTTGAAGCACCGAGCGGACAGTGCAACACTGCTGCTCGCGCGGCGATGAACGGTTGACAAGAATAGGCAGCTTTAGAGCTTGGGATATGTATTTTATTGTTAAATGTAGTTATTAATGAGATTTTTCACAACTAAAAAATCGAATTTATTTTAAAAATAAAGATAAACCTAAAATTGACAAACTGCTGGATAGGTCATAGCAAACTTGATATCATTTATCTAAAATATACAAAATATGTCATACGCAAAGTTCAAAAATTTTATTAAACTAAGTTTGTATAAAAAGGGTTATTATAATATTAAGGAATTTATGGATGATAATAACCCCTGGGAAGGGTGATCGCTACCAAGCTATTTCTAATTTGTCTTGTGTTGTTAATTGTAAACATGATTGTAAGCTATTATTTGAAAAACAAAATAGTCCCACTGGGTTTCTTGCTGGTTCTTCCCAGGACAGAGGTTTTTTTTTTTGCGAACCAGTGGTAAATGAAAAAATTGACTTTTAATAAGTATTGTTTATAATCTACATTGAATAAAAAAAGTTTCTGTTTCTGTTTCTGTTTCTAATATACTACAAGTACACTCTAGGGACACCTCGCTTTTAAGTGTAATACGAGTATTAACTGGTTTATTAGAAATATCTTTGATATACAGTAAGTAATAAATGAGTTCGCTTAATGGTAAGTGGCTAATAAAGCCTATAGACACCTGCAGCTTAAGAACAGCTAAGAGAACTGCAGCCTTGAGAACCAAGATGGAATATCTCACAAGGTTACCTAACTAGACGGACCCACAGGCCTCCTTCTTTTTTTTTAAGGCTTAGGGAGTAATAATTAGTCTAACGTACTGCTCTCAAGTGTATTCACGGACTTCACATGTCCTCGGAGTATAATATATTCTTCAGAAATGCAGGTTTCCTCACGACGTTTTCTTTTAGCGCCGAGCACGTGGTTAGCAGCACTCAAATTGTATTTAACAATTACTTTAGTGCCGGCAGGAGCTGAACCCGGGTTGCTAGCGTACTGTAAAATTTGCAGCGGGCGCTTGGCCCCTGGGCTTGGTAGCCCAAAGTAGGTCAAATGTAAAATTATTTTTATTATTCATCACCACCGCGTAAAATACCATCGCTAGATAATATTACCTGATGGTCCTCTTCCATTATACGCGTTTATTATAGAATAGACGTTCGCAGTGCCAGACGTCTCGCACCTCTGGCGCTGATTCCACAGGTCTGGCTATTTTGCAATTGGCTTAAGCACAAGATATTTTTGATGTGACACCTACAGGGCAAAATGGTAGTTAATGAATTCACTTTAACCCCATACTGGTGATGATTCAATTACTTTTAGTAGAGATATTTGATTACTTTTGTAGATTAAGTAAAAATGTTTAAAAAAGATATTTTAAATAGATTTAAAAAAGACGTGGTAGTGCCATGCTGCAGGTAGGTTGTAGCACGAATGGGTCCGCTCGACTGGAGAAGGATGAGGCCTCACATAATGGCGTGAAATAGCAGCTCAATGCTGCTGTGTTGCGTATTGTGAATGTAAAGAACCAGAGACCCTTTTCACAGGATACGAGACATACCATCTGGTCCTCAGGGGTGACAACGCATCTGCATTTTGATTTTTGATCGAGGATAGATGTAGACGTCTATGGTCCACAGCATCCACTTTTCATCAGGTGGACTGTGTGTTGGCTAATTCTATAAAAAAATATTTGTTGTTGTAGCGTATATCAACGACGAACCGCTATCTGATCGCTTAATTTATGAAAAATGTGCACTTACGCAACAGTTCCTCTGATATTTATTTATGCCCAAAGTTCATCAAGTGCATGAATATGCAATCATAATAAGATTTGTTTATAAATAAAAATACTGCACCGTAATAAAAATAGAATAAAAAGTAAAAACGGATAATATTTTAGGTAGTTTCCCATAAAACCATGAGCAGGATTGAAATGTAAGCACATTAAGTTATCGGTCAAATTATCTCGATGTTTGTTACAATATTTATTTGTTTCTCACTTGGGATGGGGTCCGGTGATTGTGGGCAGAGTGTTCTCTCCCAATTAGGTGGTTATTGACATTTTACTGTTATCAGGTAAATCTTGGAACGATGGCTCTTATTCGTAGTATTTATTTAGTTTTTATTTTATTAGTTACATCACAATTAGACTTGCGGAATTTGAAGTTAAAAAGTGAGACATAAAGGTACACGCAAATATTTATTTTGAATACAATATAAAATCTTAATGTACGGCACAGAAACTATAAGTATGAATTTAATGTAAAAGCTATAAACATAGTGTAATAAAAAAATAACAACACGAATTATTACACTACGTAATTGGATAGAAATATCGTTACTATGATAATACGACATTGCAATAGGTGTAAACGAAAATCCAACTTATAAAAGTATATTAACATTTGTAGTTTTCGTCCGCACTATACATACGGTGAAACGCCGACACAGCCTTAAGTCGACATTTATCCCTAAAAGGGAAGCTGTTTTAATAGAGTCATTCAACGTTACCGGCCGAATTATCTACAAAGAGAGAAGTCGGTTTGGTGTCGGTCGGAAATATAAATTTATTTGGTGGATGTCGCCGCGACACGGGCGCCCGCGCCTCTATCTCACCGCGTAATCTTGAACATTGGCGTTAAAGAATTTAAATTATACACCGATACAAATGAACAGACGACCTCGCCTTATTTATTGCTTTAATCCAAATTATATCGACTAGGTTTTTAGATTTTGAGAATATTGTCACATAATTTGTAGTAATATGTTGCTTTCGAAATGTTGAAGGCGCTAATACGTCAACAAGATGATTTTTTATAAAAAAGTTTATATTTTGCGGATTGTGGTAGATTTATAATGTAGATACTCTATAAAACGGCCCGCTGTAGCATGAAGAGGTCGATTCTAACAAAAGAAATACACTAAATTATTTTACTACAAAACCAAATGAACCAAAATGAAGTCATTGTACCGTCATATATTATAGGAAGTGACAGAATTGTCTATAAATTTGAATCACTAATATATCTCTTGCCAGGTTCTAATTAAGTACAGCAACCAATTCACGCATGCGCATCGATCGGGACTGCCTGAAGACACCATTAGTCTTATCACAATATTTCGCTTGCAATATTAATATGCGCATTATTCTTGATTTTAATTTCCTGTATTCAACACTAATTATCAATTTACTTACGCAACAACTATACAATTCAATAAATAAGGTATTAAATTCTATAAGTTATAAGAATAATGCCTATGTAAACGGTATTAAAACAAAGGTACATAAACACAGATATCGTTTGAATTAAACCTTGTTTTCTAAAATATTACCAAAGTAATGCCGTGTAGTGGCGGTGTTAGAATATCATCCCGTGGGTGTCGTAACAGGCGACAGAGGGAAACAAATCAGGAAGTGGACTGTAGCGTCCAACAAATAATGACAAAAAAAACTGCGCTTGCCAACCCGCTTGCCAAGCGTAGGCATAGGCAAACATGCCCCCTACGGGCGGGGCATGTTTGCCTATGCCCACGCTTTTTTTATGGGGGAGGCCTTGGTCAGCAGTGGACTTTAATAGACTGTAACGGTATACCAAAGTAAAGAAAGTTTGGTTGCCGCGCTTGTCAGATCTAATAAAACAATTTTTTATTACTACACAAGTATGAGCTGGTATTTAAACGTAAACCTATAATTTAATTTATATTGTATTCTTCTCTTTATCTAAGAATTCGTAGAATAGATATTCGCCCGCAGCCGCAGCGGTAGAGGAACTGCTTTTTTATTCAAAATCTCACTAGATCACGGTTGTTGATTGGATTCGTTCCTGCCACGAAGAGGATAATGTTTGCAAATTTAACAGGGGATGATGGTAAGTTGGGCAGACGTTTGACCGACGGGTGACCAATAAAAATCCTGGTCTACGAGGTCAAGTGGCACCCGTGACCTACGTGACTGTAGCAGGTACTGGAGACCACATGTCAATAGTTGCTCGCCGGGGCTGCAGCACGCGCAAATAACCGCACGTGTCGCGAAATTAAATTGCAGAGGGAAATTTATTATAGTGTCTTATATAATACGCGTGTTGCGGTCCCGCTTACTCTGCTGCCGCGTGTAAATATCAGTCCATGTGTTCTTAACGTTTATTATAGAATGAGAGAATGATTACAACAATACTCAGTAATTCAATAAAAAATTAATGATAATTTTTTTTATATTCAAACTTCACTGATGATGTTTTTTAAATAATTTTATTGAATTAATTAAAAAAGGCAAATAAAATTATTATTTCTTTCTAATTCAAAAGCTTGAGGCGCATTTTACGTTTTTGTTCTAAAGTCGTTTTCAGGTCATCTATTTCCTTGGAAGACACGTTAATAGTTAATTTTGTTGGTTTCCTGCTCTTTTCACGCATTAATTTTCTTTCATCTTTGAAGGTTAAGATATTCTTTCTTGCCTCTTCTAATGATTTTTTTTCAGCAATATTTCTTTCCTTTATAATTTTGCTTTTTGTTTCCAGTTCTTCCTTAATAGTAATCTTCATTGAACATAACCTTTCTTGTAATTCCGCTATAGACATTTCACAGAGTAAGCCTAAACCAGAAGTTTCGGTTAAGTCTATTATTTTGGGAATTCTTGCCCTTTTAGCTATCGTGTGTAAGATTTTAATTTCTTTAATCATCTGAATTTTACGTTTTAATTCTTTATTTTTCTCACTTAAGGCTTTTAGAAGCATGGACTCAGACTCTTTCTTAATAATTTCTGCAACTTCTTTCTTTTTATTTACTATCATTCTTCTAGCTTCCATTACATTTAGTTCTATTAGCGAACATTTTTCAAAATTTTTGCGGTTAATTTCCATTTGTTCTTCATTCCATTTTTCAATTTCTTTATTCCATAATTCTTTTTGGTTAAGAACTTCTTCGTATTTCTTCTTATTTTCTTCTTGCACTTTTTTCTTTGCTAAAACTGCATCTTCAAAAGAAAGTTGGCCTTGTAGATGCTTCTTTTCTATATCAATTAACCTTTCTCTTTCCCTTTCTTCACGATCATATTCCTCTAGTTCTTGAATTTTAACTGTATTTTTGCAGTCATTTATTAAATCTTGCAACCATTGTATTTCTTCTTGTTCAGTTAATTTAATTCTTTGATTAAATCTCTTTAACGTAGCTGCAGTTTCCTTAACTGGTATTGGCAATAATTTAGTATAAATTAATTGATTTGATTTCTGAAATGGTTTTTTCCATCTTTGATCTGTTTCATCTTGAACTTTTAAGCTTTTTTTAGGAATTTCATTGGATTTTTTCTCCATATGATGGTAATTTGTGGTTCTTACATCCTCCAAAAGTTTCTTTGATTTTTGTTTATTATCATCATACGCTTTTTGAAGTTTTATATCAATATCACTTTTTGTGAGCATCCGTTTTGACTTATAAATAACAGATTTCGGCGGCGTACTTGGTGTACACAACTTTAAGGACTTTGAATATTTACCTTTACTTTTTCTTTTTAGTACATTTGGCTGAACAGGTATAGTCGGTTGCTTAGCTCTCAAACTTTCCGTTTTACTTAAATGCTCAAAATAGATCTGTGCTATCTGATCTAAACCAGGCTGCCACTGTAAAATCGGATTTATTATTTTTTCAGTTGTATAGTTTCTGTCAAAAATCGAATACGCTCTTTGAGATAAGAGTGCTAAAAAGTTATCATCTTTCAGTGAACACGTGAGTGTTAGCAAAAGTTGTTTACTTAAATTGAAAAGGCATTTATAAAGTAGAGTGATATCAGAAATTGAAATTTGAAAAATTATACCATGTAGTATTATTTTAAAATATTCTTTATCTTCAGTTGATAGTTCAGTAGGTAAGTGAGCAATTATTTCATTTAAAAATCGACCGTGTTTATCAATATCTAAAAAAGTTTCTACAATCCAGCAAAGTTTTAAATCACTTGTTTGCTTAGCACAATTTTTGATATATATTTGTATATATTCGGATGGCGACATTTCAGTGACGTCTTCGTAATCAGCGATAATATTTTTTAACATTATTACATTATGAGACGTGTAGTAATACACCATTATAATGCAGATATTAAATTTTCATATCATTCGAGAATATATTAAATAATGAAACAAAGAGTATATAGATTACGTTAAGGAATTGAATGGCTACAATATGTCAAAATAATGACAACTGCTTTGACAGCATTATATAAACACCTGATAATTATATGAAAAAATATTACGAAACCAGTATTATTGCGTGGCAACGTTTTCCCTTTTCTTTTACATTATAAAATGTTTTTTTGCTTTTCAAATGATGGTGATTAAATAATTGCTTTTGTGACCTAAATATTTTAGTCTTAAGGAAGGTTAATCTAAATCTTATTTAAATTGATTAGAATGATATTAATATTAAAATATGACGCAGACCTTTTCTAATTACTTAAAGAATAAGAAAGGTGATAGGAGTTCTGTTCCAATGCCCAAAACGCCTATTTTATTTTATTTTAAAAATGTTGGTTTTTATATGGTTTTCTTCATGTCAATTTTTAACTCACTTAAATCGGATATAATTTGAATTAAATGATTTCATTGTTAACGACGCTATTAGTTAAGCACATTTTGCTCGGGCAACATGACGTGGTAGAGCCATGCTGCAGTTATATTAGTAGTATAGTTGTAGCACGAATGGGTCGGCTCGACCGGGGAAGGACCACGCTCTCACAGAATACCAGCGTCAAATAGTAGCTTAATTCTGATGTGTTTCGTATGGTGAGTGTAGAGAACAGGACCCTTTTTACTGGAAACGAGGCATTCCATCTTAGTCCTCACGGGTGACAACGTATCTGCTTTTTGCTTCGTAATCGAGGATAGATGTAGATGTCTATGGGCCATAGCAACCACTTACCATCAGGTGGACTGTGTGCTCGTGTGTCACCCTATCCTATAAAAAAACATGAAATATAACATAATGGAAACAACGAAATCGATTTCAGCACAGGGATATCTAATTTCTCGTGTTGACTTTTGTGAAATTCATTATATAATATTTAAATGTTTTACGTCTACTTTTTGTATTATTATTTGTATTATGAAGCTGGTCGCAATTTAAATTATACGTTAAACTGTAAAAATATGAAAAACTATAAAATACATATTGCATAATTTTTATATATCCATGAGAGAAAATTTATCGTATCAAATATTTGATATGGAATTTTTTAATTTATAATATATAACATAACAAAAATTTAAAAATAAATTTGATATTCACCAATCAAAATGCACGTTTTCAATGCCCTTTTTCATTTTAGAGGTTGATATCAATTACGATTATTCAAAATATACCTACACTTATAAAATTGTACACTCTAATTGTAATTAGGAACATAATTGGATATGTACATGTAATAGATATATTAATTAAAAAAAAACTAAAACTTTAAACTAAAATTATCATACGGCCCTGCTTCCGCTCACGTTTAACCTTTGAGCAAGAAAAGAACCAGCCCTCTTGTCTTACTTACTTCAATACATAAAAATATATCATATATAATAATTAATATGTTAAGTTACTTACTTTTTATATTTACAACAGCCATACAGTATCATTATCAATAATTCATTAACGCCAACTCAACTATCAGAACTGTATTTTTTTCTTCATTCATTACAGCCAATCACAAGTCTACAGTCCTAAAATGAAATGAAACGAATGAAATGAGATGTATGAAATGAAATTAATGATTTTATTCAATATACATTATTGCATAATACCAATGAAATTGTTAATTGCAATTTTAAGTGCTGATTTACCACGTGCTCGGCGGTGAAGAAAAACATCGTGATGAAACCTGCATGTCTGAGGAATAAGAAAAAAAAATATTTCGAAGACATGTGAAGTTCGTCAACACGCATTTGGGCAGCGCGGCGGACACTTCCTTGCTCTAAACCCTCTCAGAAATGAGGGGAGGCCTGAGCCCAGCAGTGGGACGTATATAGGCTGTAACTTTACTTTTTTTTTATTGCATAATACATATAGCAAAAAAAAGTTTGCGATCAGTTTAACAATTCTACTTAAAAGAAGTCTTTTCTGTTACTGTAGACGTATATTATAACGTCTTCTTTGTTTTAGATTCTTTTACTTAATATATGTATATATATAGATGTCGCTAGTTGAAACTGAGGAATTTTTTTGTTACACAATGTCATTTAATGCAGATGTTAGTTTTAAATAATAGTTTATCAGTTTCTAGAGCATCCTATTAATAAACAAAACAATGCCTCAGTAGTTTGCTCTTTAATTTTTTTCTTTTTAATTGTGTTTTGGTTTATTTATTTTCAATCTAATTAATATAAAATATAACTAATAGTACAGAAAGAATCATTAACCTTTACATTTTTCAAATAAATTACAGATGTTGACTAAACGGCAGACGTTGTACTGCCCTTTTCGACGGCCCTTTGTCATGGTCGTAATAAACATCCTTAAATTCGCAAAAAAAATTATGGGTCACTCAGGGGCATAAAAACTATCGTATCTCTCAAGTTGGACCAATCTGTACACGGTGTGCAAATTTGATTAAAATCGGTTAAGTAGTTTAGGAGTCCATCGCGGACAAACAACGTGACACGTAATTTATATACATACATATATATATATATATATATATATATATATATTTATATTACCAATGGAATTATCAGAAGTTTTAAGAAGCAAGAATTGTTTCTTAAAACTTCTGATAATTTCATGTGTTTAAAAGCTAAAGAAGAAGGATATTCCACGAGAGAAATAGCACGCAGAGTTGTTGCATTACAATCCTGTGTCGTGGCCACGTTGCAGAGGTACTGCAGATGGATAATTTAGTAGACCCCGCAGTGGTCAGCCAACTGTTCTGACTGCTGTACAGAAGCGCTATATTAGATTGCTAGCAGCCCGTAACCCAGCAATCAACGCCACTACTCAGACCATTCGGAATTGCTTACGCTATGTTTGACTACGAGCACGGAGGCCTTTGAGAGCACCTCTGAATTCACGGCAATGTCAGCGACGGAAAATGCAGTAAGCTAAGCTCTGGAAAAATAAAGAAGATGAGGAGGAACACTCTTGGCAAAACTGTCTCGTCGTTGACAAATCGCGAATCAGTACTCATCCAGATAATCGACGTGTAAATGTATGGAGAAGACCTGGAGACTCTGAAATGCAAATAACTGCCACTGCTACCGTTTAGCAAGGCGGGAAATCGGTGCCTTTTTAGGGCGGCATTATAATTGGAGCTTTGATCCATGGCTCCATGTCGGTAGATAGGTACAAAACAGTTGCTATTATTGGAATTGTCAGACCATTCCTAGTAAACCATAGGCACCAATTCATACTGGTCAATGATGATGTGCCCGCATATCGAGCTCAACGATTCAATGCTGCTATCCGATAGTACGACATCACAAGTTTAGACTGGCCTGTCGGATCGCATGACTTAAACCCAATAGAGCACACGTGGGATGCTCTTAAGCGAATTATTTTGAACCGTCAGCCGCCTATCAAGACAGTGCCAGAGATCAGTGAAACTACTATTCAAGAATGGGAGAGCTTACCCCAGGAAATGCTGGATAAGTTGATCCTCGGCATGCCTAGGAGAATCTCCGCTCCGATGTGTTCGAGCCATGTCCAAATTGTTGTATAAGTTTGGTTAAAAAATCTTTTTCTTTCCATCAAATTTCTGTAACAATTACATTAGGTTGGAACTACTCGATTTTTTATTAAAAAGAGATTTATTTTTTAATTTCAAACAGTGGATTTCTAATTAAAGAAAGACAAATTAAACACATTTTCTCGATAAAGTAAAATTTTAAAAATATGTTACATATGTTTATATGTAACATATTCATATTAAAATAATTTTGTATATTACAATTTTTAAATTAATTTTTATATTACCCCATGTAGAACCAGCATGATCGCGATCACCGCATTCATAGGGGCTATTTGCCACTGTTGAACATAGGCTCAATGAATGCCATATGTATGTATGTCTTACCAGGTTGTCACTCCATCTAGTGGGGGCTGCCCTAAACTTTTCCTTCCGGTACGAGGCTACCACTTGAGAACCTTTTCCCATCGGTTATCGGGTTTTGAGCTGTATGGAAGGCCCATTGCTACTTCAGCTTACTAATCTGCTGGGGTATGTTTATCACGCAGAGAAACCCCGAGTATAGCCCTCTATAGCTCGCTGAGCGGACGTTGAGCTTCCGCGTACGGCCAGCAATGAAAGACCACGTCACAGATCCATAAGTTATATAAGCCGTAAATCTGACGAAAATATGTGTCGTAATCTCCCGAACGCTGCCGAGTTGAATCCATTGATTGTCCTCTGGGTCGAAACCCGATTTACCTAGTTGCACTATTTGTCAGACAAATTACATGTAGGAACACGTAATTTTTTCTATTTGATATTATAACCAATCATTGAAGAGTTCCAGTTAGGCTATGAACAGTTCAGTTCAATATATTTGTATATTAGAGGGAAATACAGCGATTGGTAGTCAATCATTCTTAGACTATCTTCACATTACAGCGCCGTCGCTCAGGTCGTTACTGTCAGTAGTATTTAATTAGGTAGCTAGTCTGTTTTCGCCGGGTCTGTCATTAATCAATCACTAGAACGTAAAGCTATTATTCGATAGTTCGACACCTCAAGCGGGATCGCTTCGATATACACAAAGTGCAAGTCACATGAGACCCCTTAAAATATAATAATCGTGTTAAAGACAACCATAAAGATTAAAGACCATATTCGATTAGAAGAATTCTAAACAGGTTCCTGTCTTGTTATCTTCTCACTATTGTCAGTCGGTAACTTACGTGTCATGTTAGTGGATCTGTACATTTCCGTTCGCTTTATTATAATTATTATCCCTATGAGCTGTCGAACTGTCGGTAACCATTAACGGACACTTAATAAACTTTGATACATTTACTTCTTTTTGTATTATCACAATTAAATGAGGAAAAAGAATTAGGATAAAGTATAAATAATTACCATATACATAGTACTTTTACTTGAATTTTTACTTAATTGAACTATCAATAAATACTACTAATTTGAAATAAACTTTCTGTAGTAAAAATAATGAAAACAAATATTTTGTACAAAAAATATGTTCATTATTATATAGATAAAAAAAAATTCCAGACGGTAACAAAAAATCACCCAGTACATACATAAATTATTGCGGCACTGAAAATTTCGGGAATCAAGGAAGTGACACAATATTACTATTTAAAAATGTAGTTATTGCTTTTCGAAGTATTCTCCGCGAAATTTGACACATTTTTCCATACGATGGAACCAATCATTGAAGCAACCATTCCATTCGGAAGTTGGGGTCTTCAAAATGGCCGTTTTGTAGGCGTCCACAGACGTCTTCAGGTGATGAAAATCTCTGTCCACGCAATTTATTCTTTATTTTAGGGAAAGTATAGAAATCATTAGGGCTTAGTTCGGGGCTGTACGGCGGATGGTCTAATAATTCTATGTTTTCTTGCTCTAAAAACAGTTTTGTTCTGTGTGCGGTGTGAGAACTCGCATTGTCGTGATGGAGGATGATGCGGCGGTAGTTCTCTTTACGGAGTTCAGAAACGACCTGTGGCAAACAAATTCTAGCATACCATTCTGCATTAACCATTCTTTGTCCCTCAAGAGGAATAGTCGTAAGATGACCTGTTTTGGATACAAACGTGGCCACCATTTTTTTTTGCAACACTCCGTGAACGAACAATTTTTGTTGGCTTTAACTCATTTTTGAACACCCAAACTCGTGACTGGTTTTTTGTTTCGGGTTCGTACGCATATATCCGGGATTCGTCCCCTGATACGATGTTGTATACAGCACTTGAGGATCCTGCGTGGAATCTTTCGAGAGTTCTGATGCACCAAGTAACGCGAGCAGCTTTTTGCTCTTCACAGAACGAATGCGGTATCCATCGGGAAAACCACTTTTTTACACCTAATTGTTCATGCAAGATTATTTGTATTTGACTCATGCCAATGTATAAAGTTGCCTAAATTTCGTTGTATATAACATGTTGATCTTCCTCAATCAGCTTACGCACAGCATCAACGTTTTCTTGGGTGACCGCAGTTTTTGGACGACCTTGACGGGGATCATCACTGAGCTTGACACGTCCTCGTTGAAATTCAGCAAACCAGCGATAAATTGTGGTTTTGGATGGGGCTTTATCACCAAATGCAGAAATCATCCGGTCAACACACTGTTTTTGTGTTAAACCACTTTGAAAGTCATAATAAATTATCGCTCTTGAATTTTCTCGAGTCAATTCCATTTTCTCAACGACTAAACAAGTTTGACAAAACCTTGTGACAAGACCGAGAATCCTTTTTTAAATAAATAAATGGTATTTGATTTTTATAACCAAGGAGTTTTCAATTAAAAAGATTTTAATATGACAGGAACAGTGGAAATATTCCATTCCCGATACTTTTAGTGCAGCCTCTGTATACAGACCCGGTACAATTATTTGTAGGCCATGCAAATACTTATTTCTATTTCAGATATTCACATTACAAACCATATCACGAAGAGTAACTCCAATTGTAGGTCACTTTTCAGCTTGCCTATAGACCTTATACGGCCAGCAGTAAAAGACCATGTCTTTGATTCATATGCCATGACCATCATTGAAAACACGAACGCGTACTGATTGTGTGTACTTTTGGTTTCAAGTTTGGAGATGTAGGTGACGAAAAGGCGCTGTTGTAATTTTACGAACGTTGCCCAGCTAATTTGAATCGCTACGATTGATCTCTGGATAGAGTTTGGTTTTAGCAGTCGGTGAATTAACCCTAGATAAACATACTTGTCAACAATTTATAACATGGTGTTCCCGAAAACTACCGGCATAGGTGTGACATAGATGCTCCACATAACCTTCGAAAAAACAAAGCAACAAACAATTCTCAAACAAAAAGCTTTGAAAGAAGTGCTTTATGCCTGACCCGATCAAAGGCCTGTCATATGTCCGTAACTAACCGCTAAGGCTTCTCAAGGTACCACATGAGCTGGCGTTATTGATTTCATTATTTTAGAGAACAAGTAGGTGATGACGATAGGTCTGTAGCTGGACGAAATAGAGCGGTTATCTTTTTTAGGGATCGAGAGTAAGAAAGCTGGCCAGCTGGCCGAAGACAAAAAAAAGTTGTCTTCGGGGCAACATCTGAATAGTAGGAAGAACGAAAGATACGCTTAATAAGAATGGCTGACTCCGGAGGACACTTCTCGGGTACATTTGGATGAGAAGTGTTTTACTGGGCATTGTATGAACTGCACGTCTGGTATGGAGCACCCAAATATAGGTGTTTTCCTGTCATCGAGAGTCAAGTTTAACACAAAAAGAAATCCACAGGTAAGTTTTTGTGGCGTGATCCAGGGATTTTCCTCGTTGAGATGGAAGTAATGGCTGACAGAAATTCCTTTGGACAACTTTGGCAAGAAACCAGAATGCATAGTTTCTCGAAGGAAGGTGAACTAGTTTCTCGCCAATTCTGTCAAGGTGTTTTGCCTTGCTTTGCTTTGCTTCGGCAATATTTTGTGGGGGGGTTTTACTCTTTTGTTTTTCCGGCGACTTCCCCTACTCCTTTTTAGGTTTAGTGCGCTTGTTATCTGCCCTGATAGTATATTTTTCCTCCCTATATATATATATATATATATATATATATATATATATATATATATATATATATATATATATATATATATATATAATACGAATAGAATGCAAAAGGAGACCGTCTCTCATCCCAATCCGATAATGCCATACATGACAGAAACCTACAGAATGCAACCGCAATGGTATTGTGAACGACACGGTACCCCTGAACATTGCGTCATCGATGGTAGACCTGACATGACTGGGAGCCACAATCTGCTTAGAATCCCTAAACTTATAAAATTCTTTAATTATTCTAAGCTCAAACATACTACTGCAAGACTTCAAGATATTGAAAACCAATTCTGCGTAGATTGAACCAAAGATTAACATTTAAAAGTTGAAAATAGCGTTCGTTAACTAACATCAGGACGCCAAACAACTCAGTCCCCTCGTAACCATGGATTAAGTCGAGTATTAAAAAGTTCAAATTAAACGCGGTAAAATCTGTAAAATTACTTTTATTTAATGTTGTTTTTTCTTACAAAACGTAACAAAATTCCATACAAATATTTCAAAGTACCTTGGTTGAAAGTTAATATGACATCTGTGGGAAAATGTTGCGGTGGCTTATTGACTCTGTCAAAATTTATTCAATGTTAAACACAAATCAATTTCTATAAAATATTAGCTGTCAGTGCATGTCAAATTATCGCCTTTAATTAACGAGGCGGCGGCTCTTTCACGTCTCTAATAGTCGTTTTATGTTTTGTAAGGAAACAGAATCTAATGCAGCATTGCCATTAAGTGTTTTATGCTTCTTTTTTCAGTTCAATAAAATCTGAAATATGTGTAGTTGAACATTCCTGTTCCGTTTTTTCACTAATAAAATCGTTGTCGTTATAAAATACGATTTATCCATTAGTATAATAAGTCTATGGATTTATCAACAATTTAAAAACCTTTAGTTGATTTCATAAATACAAACTAGCTTTTATTCGCGAATTTATCCGCTTAGAACTTCAAAAAATCTTCGGAATCAGGTTTTGGTTTTTATCTGGAAAACTATATGCGATGAAGGAAAATGTTTACAATAAAAATTTAAGATCTTTTAATCTTACATCGATAAAGTCTTACCATCTTATCTTTTAAAACTCATAATTACGTTGTAAAAATGAAATAAAAACAAAAATTGTAAAATCGATTTTGCCTTATAATTAAACGAAGTAGGTAATAAGCTCTAAGAATTTTTTTTTGTCAAATTGTAAACGATAAAATATACTTAATTTTTAAACTGTTTTTGAGAATATCATTGAAAACGGTTTCCAACCAAAACAAAAAAATATTCCATGTTATTAAATATAGCCTATGTCCATATTTCCAAACGATGCTCTATTTTTTTTAAGTCAGTTCAGTCATTCCAAAGTTTGGCCCGGAAAGACAGACGAACAAAAATTTTATATAATTATGTTAATTTTATAATTTACTTTAAACAAGGCAGTTCTTTGATACCACACACAGAAAACCTAATTATATTTATGTGTACCAATAAAATTTTATTTATATAGTGTTAGGCGTAAATTACACGCTCATGCAGGCGTCAATCAATTCCATCAATCATGATTGATAAAAGACGCATGGTGACTGATAGGCGTACATTACGCGCTTATGCAGGCGTCAATCACTGATTATGGTAGGTTACTTTATAATGTACGCCTTACACCTCTTATCGAGCAAAGTACCAAGGGCATATTACCTACATTAAAAAACGGTTTTAAAAAATTTCAATTCGTTTATTTCGCGTATACATTCAGTTACCACCAGCTATTAAACAATTAAATGGAAATATGTTCAAAACAAAATTAAAGAAATTGTTAATTAAAAATGTTTTTTTACAATCTCAATGGGTTTTAAAAAAATTAATGTTAATAAGTAGTAAATTTTAAATTTATTTTCTTAATTTTTGCATATCGGACATGGGTAGAATGTTGAGCCTAAAAATATGTGTTTTTTTACTAAGATCTTATTGTATACAGTTATGCAATAAATGTATCTTTATCTTTATCTTTACAATTTAGGGTTAACATTATTTTTTATTTCTTTAAGTGCTTATTTATGATTAAGGGCTGTAATGATAATGATGCTGAAGTGGTTATATCTCATCCAAGTTTATAAGTATCAAATTTATTCTTTTATATATAAAAAAAATATATATGTTTTTGATACCAAAAAAAGTATTTAGCTTGATCGCCATGGCCAGTAGCTATCATGTTATGTGGATCAAGGATATCAATATGGTTAAATTTGAATGTGATATCACATTGATTCTATTAATGGATTTAGCATTATATTCTGTCGTACGCTCAAAAGTTTTACATTGCACAAATGTCGGTGAGAACGAACAAATTTTTTGTTGGACCCATCTGTTGCATTATTTAATTATAATAATATTATGTCCTGTAAAAAAGATTTAACAATATTCTAGTTTTATCACCATGGCCTTTATAAATCAAGGACTTGGTTAGGACTGTTTTTACAAGGTGGTATGAAGATAAAACATGGAGGCAGTCGATGGTTGAAGACGGTTCAATAAAAAGGTTTAAAACTCATTATGTGCTGCATTGATGATAGTGGTAGTTCCTTTACATTAATGATAATTAATCGTACAAATTGATGATATTCCTACTTGTATAAATTGAGTACCAGGCTTTCCACTTTCATCATCATCGTCATTACAGTATTTCACAAGTGTACTGCAGAACATAGGCCTCCCCCAAGTAATACCCTGAAGTACGGTCCTGAGCCATCTGCGTCCATCGACTTCCTGTATGTCTCACCAGGATATCACTCCATCTAGTGGCTACGAGGCTGCCACTCGAGAACACTTCGAGAACCTTTCTTCCCCATCAGTTGTACGATTCCTCAAGCTTCAAGCCGGCCCATTTCGTCTACATCTTACTAATCCGTTGGGTTTTGTCGGTTACTCTGATTCTACTGCGGATATTCTCATTTTTAAATCCACGACGCAGAGAAACCCCCCGCATAACCCTCTCCATGGCTCGCTAAGCGACCTCGAGCTTCTTCATACGCCACACTACTGTTCAAAAATTGATTGCGTAAGTAGAAATATGTTATTCAGATAATTTTTCATAACTTCTGTTTTCAAATAAGAGTTTTTTAAAAGTTTCGTTGGAATAATATTTAAAAATAATCACGAGAACAAACGCAATTCTGTCATTAACTCGATTTTTAGATCGCACAGGAAGGCCTTCTCTCATTTGAGAGTTATATTTCCTCATGATATTTTCCTTCACCGACGATCACGCGGTAAATAGCACTTAAAATTACAACTACCGATTTCATTGGTACCGACAGTGTACTTTTTTCACTGCCTATCTTTTTTTACCTCCACACTAGGATTTTCCCCTGTATCATGGAGGCAGTTTACAAACATAAATTTCACAAGGACAAACGTCGAGAAAAGAAGAAAGGTTCTTCGAGTCTGCCACTCGAGAACCTTTCTTCCTCGTAACAGTAAGCGTAGTGTAGGGTGACCCCCCCCCACTAGATGGAGTGCCGACCTGGTAAGACATGCAAAAAAGTCGATGGATGCAGGTGGCTCAGGACCGTGCTTTGTGGCATTACTTGGGGGAGGCCTATGTCCAGCGGTGGACTTGTGAAGGGCCGTAATGATGATGATGATGAAACATCCAGACCCGGAATAATTACTTGTAACATACAAATACTTGTCCCGTGCGGGATTCGAACACGCGGCCCTTAGCGCTGTAACTCATTGCTAAGCCACTGCGCCATGTAGCCGTCCTTCCAATCTTTACTTATGATTGGGCAAATTTAAATTAATTATGTATTTTTTTTATACTATAGGGTAACAAACGAGCACACAAAGTGATTATTGTAGCCCATAAACATTTACATTTATCTTCAATTAAGAATCAAAATACAGATCCGTTGTCACCCCTGAGGACTAAGATGAAATGCCTCGTTTTCCGTAAAAGTTTTCTACACTCACCATACAAAATACAGCAGCATTAAGCTGAAATTTTACGCTGGTATTCTGTGAGAGGTTGCTCCTACCTCTATCGAAGCCGACCCATTCGTGCTAAAACCATAATATAGCAGCAGTGTGGCTCTTCCACGTAAGTCTTGTTAATAATCATTTTATATGAAACTTGCTTTGCTTAGGAGATACAGCAGCAACCTTTGATGTTTCCTGCGATTTCCTGCTGGCTGGTTAAACTTTTGGTTTTTAATATATTTAAAAACAATCAGACAAATTAATTTTAATTTATAAATCATTAATACTCAGATGCTTGTACTTTTAAAGCGAAACGGAATTACCGAAAGCTTATTAACAAGGCCCACCTAAGGCGAGTCTTCATCAATCTCTGTGGCCAGTTACAAAGCACCCTAACAAAGAATTATGAGTCTTTATGTATGATCGCTACTATGTAGGAGAGTTATTGCTTCGATTTAATGATCGTTCGGTAATTAGACATTAATTTTGCTTGGGTCTATAGATTTATTACATAAATCTCTGTAATAAAGACTAAAATATCTCAGTACTTTAATGTCCACAGTCTTCATTAAAGGACCTAGTTGCTTTTTAATGCTCTCACTTAAACAAAAGAGCTGTAGACGTAAAAATATAATGAAAGTTTTTTTTAGGGTAAGAGTGACAAACGAGCACACAGTCCACCTGATGGTAAGTGGTTGCTGTGGCCCATAGACATCTACATCTGTCCTCGATTACGAATCAAAATGCAGATGCGTTGTCACCGTGAGGACTAAGATGGAATGCCTCCTTTCCAGTAAAACGGGTCTCCAGTTCTCTACACTCACCATATGAAACGAAAAATATTCTGTGAGAGCGTGGTCCATCCCCGCTTGAGCCGACCCATTCGTGCTACAACTATACTACTAATGTACCTGCAGCATGGCTCTAAGAAATAAAACGTTTAAACGTTTGTTCCGTTAGTACGCTTGATATAATAATTATAAACCTTGTGATGGGAGTTGATATTTAAAAAAAAAGATAAAAAGAAATAAATGCAACTTACAAAAGTGTATTGATTATCGTTTAGGAAACTTAATTTAATAAACTATTAACTGATTAATAGTTAATTAGTATTTTATACAAAAATATTGAAATATTGAATTCGTATGCATTTCCTATGCGAGTAAAAAAATTTTTAAGTTAATAAGTCCAATTGGCGTATATTCTTACTTAGTATTAATGCTAAATTATAATAATATTTATAAAAGTTACTGTGGGACGAAGTAAATGTACAATTTTGATGCAGCACACTCGCTGTCTGAAATAAACTTTGATGACCACTGATGTTATTTATTTGTTAAGTAATTTATATAAGGTTAGTTACTGTTTTATTGACCGCATTAAATCAAGCCCCAATAAGGCAACCATTCATGTTTATTTTTACGAAGTTTCTGCTTGGAATGCCCAATAAATTATTAACTTGGTCACTTTTATCACGGGCCGATGGTAACATTTATCAGACGTCAATAGATAGTGGACTGTCCCAATGATATAAAGGAGACCTATTTTGCACGACGTTAATATTTTACCAAAAATATAAATGTGTGTTTACTCTTTACTAACCTGATGTGTGACCTTTGACTATCAATTAAGTCGATTATTCGGATTTGTCAATTAATTTAATTTTTTTATTTAACTGTAAAGTGATTCTCGTTTGCCGCTGACAGCTAAGCGATATGAGAAATTTAAAAACATGTAACAACACAAAATGTTAAAGCGTCTAGACAGGTCAAATTTGCCAAGACCGTGTCAGACAATTTTTAATATAAGGTCATCATAATATACAACTCCGTGTAATTATTTAGATAAACTTAAATAATATGTTGAGAATCACTTAATAATAGACATAATTTTATGTGTTGGATTTTGAAATAAGCAAAAATCCATCCATCCATCAAAAGTCCAGATATGTTCAGCCACATCCACTGATTGCCACAAAGCACAATTCTGAAGTAAAACCACCCATCTACTTCCTTAGAAGGTTGTAAGCCTTGTTTTTTTTCTTAGGGTACTCAACAGCATATAATATTATTATATATTATCATTTAGTCAGTAACAATTTTTCACAATATGCTGAATAACATTAAGCACAGGTATTAAATTTGTAACTTAATATAATTTGAATAGTACTTTACATAAAATTGCTGTATAGGGTTCTATATTTTGTTTTTTGTCTGGGTTTGTGTTTAGATTGGCAACTATTTTATAAGTAAAATTTATATAATAAAGGTAAAATAATATTCACTAAATAAAATAAAATAAATCGTTTGTTACATGTTATTTTATGTATCTTAAAATTCTATTATAACTATGATGAAATCATGTTATTATATATTCTATTATATATAATAACATGCTTTTCAAATTGACACTTTTATAGAATTGAGATAATAAAAATGTAGTTGATATAAAGTAGATGTATGTTATGTGACGGTTACGCCTTATTAGTTTCAGACAGCGTCAAGATAAGTTGGCCTTTAAAGTTAGACTTAGATAAATTTAAAATATCGACATTATTATAAATACTATTGTAATAGAGACGGTTTGATAATTCGAAACATTTGTTGATTTCATAAATATAAGAATAATAAAAAAGTAGACCAAGAAGTGATCCCTGAGGAACACCGGATGGAATTTGTATGCAATCGGACTTGAAAACACCAAATTTTTTCCCTAAATAACAACCTTACCTGCACGCAGTTTAGAATAGAATAGAATTATTTTATTCAATATAGATTATAAGAACACAGATTGAAATTCATTTCAGCTTTACCACTGATTCGGAAAATTTCTCTTTCTAGGTTCTTAGTAAGAAACCCAAAGGACTTATAAAAAAATATTTAACAATTAATATATTATAAAATTGTATAAAACTATTATTAACAGAATGATAGCGAGCACCTCATTCCCAGGGGCTATTATCAATCATGTTAGTATTATAATAACCCTATAACCCTTACTTACGTACTTTCTTCTTTAAAAAAATTATTAAACTTTTGATCGATAAGGTTGTTGTTACATGTTATTTTCTGGGACTTTATTATAAAAGCATATATTATATTGCTCCATAAAAGAAATACTGACTCTTTGGAGTCGACTAACTAGTATAAGTAACTTGTGCTTGTTATTGTATGTATGTACAGAATGTACAACACTATTTTTAATAAGACTATTGATATTTGATTTTGTGTACTTACCTTGAATTTTCATAAATATATTGAGGGGCCTATCTTTACTTAAAATTTTTGGTACTGTACTAATAAGTTGTATCAAAAATTTTGTAATTTTATCAGATTATTACTTATTATTAGTTTATTTAGCAGTAAGTAGATGGCGTTATTATCATTTTAAACTATTAAATCCAGAACTGTAAAGATTGAATAAAAACTATTTAAATAACATAAATTACTATTTTGAAATAACAGACCAATTCGAATTAGTTTATTTACAGATTAGTATTAAAAATAAATATCACTTAAATATTCTTTGTGATAGATATCACTAATAATTATTTAAATGATTACACTATTAAAATGATAAAGATAAAAACTAAGCAATGAAAGTCGGAATTTTTCAAGCAAATATAAAAATTGCTTATAAGTTGTACCGGGTTAATTTTATGAAAATCTATTCAGTAGTTATTGCTTAAATCTTGAATACACAGACATACAGACAGAGATACTGACCAACAATTCTAAAAACCGGTAATTTGGCTTCAGTTAAATAATACCTTCGCCTTTTTTGAGGATATTTTAGAATAACATACACGACGTTTCAAAAAAAAATTATATGTTTAGATAAATTAAAGATCTGTCTACGGATGAGGTAAAAATATACAAAAGTGGCATATGTAAAAATTTAAAAAATGTTTCTTTTTCTCTTAAATAAAGTATTAAATATATATTTATTCATTGCAGTTAAATATATTTAAAGTTTTGACATTTAGGAGTAACATGAATTGAAATATTGTTACTTCCATTACCATATAAGTGTATTTTTTAATTTTTATACTACGCCTTATCCATATTATGATCGCTTTAATCACAAAGTGGTCCATCGCTTTTCGTTTTATTGATTGACAAACGCAGTTCAATTAAATTCTCGCGACTCGACCCAGGCATTAGCTTTACACGGAGTCTAAAAAGATATATCTACTAAATATATCTTTGCCTATATCGCAGGCCAATTATTTAATGTGACGGATAATTCTTAAGTAGTAAGCTATTATATTATAATGACGGTTAATCTCGAAAGAACGTATAGACTATAGATGTTGGAGCTGTAAATCACTATTAAACTATTGAAAGTAGATGTACACTGTTATACCTATATGTTATATTTTTAAGAAACAAGAGCTTTCGTTGTACAAATAAACAATTTCGTTGTACTAATACAACAAATATCTCGATAAAACTCGAAACTGACTCGATCGATTCAGATTTTTTTTGAGTGGGTGGGTCCCTGGATGATTTAGATACGCAATTGGGCTCGGTAAGTGGAGCTTTTGTCGAGATTCAGAAATCATCCCTGCGAATCCGGTGCAGATAGCTAGTATATATGTTTATAACACATTTTAAGTGTGCTGCTGGACTTGCGTAATACCAGGAATGCGCCATCTGACGTACATTCCCGCGATTATTTGTCTATTCTAAGCGAGTTGGTGAGCTCAGATAGTAAACGAAGGTAAAAAAATTCAACTTAAATTTGGGGACCTTTCTGTTAATTAATTAGTATAGAATTTATTATCAAGTTGCAACGCTAATAAGATGAATTAGAATATGGTTGTATGCCTCCTAGTGAGGACATAAATCTTCTGATAAGTTTTTATTGGACCCCAAAAAAAAATCTCTGATCATGACGAACCATTCACGTGTAATTGGGTTCAGCGGCTTCTCATAAAATATGTGTTCATGGCCTAAGGTTTTATAGAGAATATAAATACTTTATTGTGTTTATGTGAAGAGCCCTCCGGAACGCTGTGATTTTATGCCAGCGCGTATGTGGAAAAAAATCAGAAATGTTCGCTTCTGTTGTATAAATTCCCCTATAGTTTTTTAATCCGAAGTAAGTAATAGAAGGAGTTAATTCAAACATAATCTAATTTGCATCTCCAGATAGTGGGTTTGAAAACTGTTAATACTATAAAATGTAATAACTTGTTAGAATTTCTTACAGTAAAGAAAATAGAAAAGTGGTTATTAAATCCATAAGTTATTAATATATAACAAAATCCTATGCTAAATAACTTCGGCACTATTTTGATATTATGCCAAGATCAACTGCGTTATTTTTTTTATCTAGTAAAAATTGGCACAGACCTATACAAACTAAGTTCTTATTATTATAATTGAAAAATTTGTATCGACAAAACTATATGGAACATTAGTGCGTATTTACGTATTATCGTACTGTGTAGTGGGTGTAGTAGTAAATAACGGCTTTTTGATTTTTTTTCAATATTTGTGTGATAGTATATATACATTAAGGTAGCTATAACATATTATCACGTTTGAGAATTGGAAAAATTATAATTATATCCGGGCCTCTTAATTACTTTCGAGTTTGTTTTTCAATTGTAAGCCATCCATGGTATCTTAAATCACTAATTGTTGTAGTTCAAAGATATTACCTGTGTTGATCGTATTGACGTAATTCCTTGGTTAGGGTAAGTGAGTGTCATTTTTCTTGCTTAGTACTATATTCCAAGATTTTATTCCGAAGTAATATATATTAAAGAGTATATTATAATCACCATATGTATAGCCTCAGAGTAATGAATATCATATTATGTATGTTATTACCTACTCTAACTATATTGTACAAATCTCAGAGCAATAAGCAGAGCAGAATGACATTTTTGATCGTATAAAAAAGTGACAGCGTTGTCGAAATCAGCAAGGATAGTTTAATCAATATTACAAATTTAGGCCATGTTCCGATATACACTTGGAGCACATCTCAGTTCTCTCACTGGTAAAAAATTCTTTCCGTTATCGACTGCCAGTATAATACCCCCTATGCCCCAGGGAAATACGTCATAGATCACCGCCATTTTTGTACTGTGGGCACTGGCGCGTGCGAGGTAAGGTGCTCTCAGTATTTTGATTACGTGATCAAAAAACGTAACAGCACCTAGAGATTTAACAGCTTCCACGAATTATTGTCATTATTATTAATTAATATTGTTATTCAAATAAATTCAAATAATGTCCGAGCATTATGTTTTAAAAACTCTAACATTCATTTTTTTTCTGTTGAACAGAATACTTGGACATGATAAATATTTTCATTTTAAAACAGTGTCGAAAAATGGGGATGACAGTATTCTGGACTACGTCCCATTTTAAACAGTAACCAGTATAGAAAACTAAAAAAAACGGTTTCACTGTATACTGCGTTGACGTCACACCTTACAGTGGTCACAGTGTATATCGGAACACACCTTCCATAACCGGTCAGGTTCAACTGTCTCAATTTCAGTCATAATTTTTAGTTGAATATATATACTCTGTGGTGTGTGGTTCAATATATATATACTGTGTGTGAATATAGTACTCTGTGGTCTTAATAAGTTTAAATATTACCTGGCCAGCATGCATTTCTAATTTGCTATAAACATTGAGGTCTAGCAATTGTAAAAATATAACTTATTATACAAGTCAGAAGAGTTCCATTATTATGTTAATGAACAGATAGCTGTTGAAAGTTGTTACGCTTCTGTTGTTATATGAAGTATAACTGCAATTCGTGTTGTGGACAAAGGTGTGAGACACAGAGCCAAGCAATATAGCCATTCAAAATTTTCTAGGCGAGTTCCACTCCAAGTGAGGTTCATTTAAGCATAAAATTACATTGTCTCACCAACATTGTTGGATGGCAATGAACTGCACTTTGATATAAAATCGCTTTGGACATTATAAATCCATTTCATTACCTTAATAAAGGGTGATTGAGAGATTCGATAGGGAAGCCATTATTTTTCTTGACTATTTTCTTAAGTCACAGTCGTTAACATCTTTATGTCTATTGAAAATTTCCCAGAGTCCCATATAGTGAACTTATTATTATAGTATAATAAGTTTTAATAGTAAAGTTTTAATACTTTTTAATTTTATAATTTAAAAGATAAATCATACCTTGGAAAATGCTAATTGAAGCTTTTGTTTCATGCGTGCTTATCAAAACAAGCAGCAGTTCGAATGGGTTGGCCCGATCGGGGAAGAACAAACCTCACACAGCGTGTAACCGTAGAATAATGTTGCTACTCGTATGTTTTGTATGACGAGTGATGAGAACCGGAGATCTTTTCTAGGTAACGAGGTATTTAGTTCTCAGGGCTGACAGCATCTTTATTACGATACATTATAGAGGATAGATGTAGATGTCTACGGACCATGCCATTAATTTACAGTCATGAAACTGCGTACTCACTTGTGTCACCTTTACTTCTATAAGAAATCCGATATCAAATTTATCACTGAACATCAACCGTACACATAGATATAATTACTATCTCAGTGGTGAAAAAGATTGGCTTAGGCTGGAACTCTAATTCACATACAATTTTTCAAATATTTAAGAATTTTGAGATGTAAGATACACGTTACTAAAGTAAACGACCTTATTTCTATTGGAGAAAATATTTATCCGTAAAATTATTTATGCTAAATGTTTTACAGTTATATTGAAAATATATTCGAAATATTAAGGGTTGTTATTAATATTGCTTTTTGTTGTGTCCTACATCGTATTTCAGTTTTTCCTTTGAACTCTTTATCGACAGAGTAAAAAAAAGTTTGATATCAATATTTATAATATAATAAATAATTCCATGTTAATGTAACTCTTTTTTCGTGTTTTACCATTGTCAATCAGAAACGGATAAGACCACGGTTTGCGGTTGAAATAATAATGTTCGTTAAATTTAACAAAGAACTGGGAGATATGTAAATTCGAGAAAGGTTCCTCGGACAAAAAAATTTGGATCATGCGTGTAACAGGTGTATTCTTGATTTCTAATAGTAGCATTCGTACTGTAATTATGAACTTGAATCTGGTATTAAACTTTTTGTCAAACTTTTACTTTCAAGCAGCCGGTTACTTTCGATTTTCTTTTTTTATGGTTGTTATATACAACCTTTTTGTAACCATATGAGTCCTTTTATGCCTGCATCGTATTGAGTATTTGTGGATTTCAAATTGTACATATAAGTATCAATTACAAATATTTTTAACTATCACTTGAAATATCAAACCACGTTAAAGACCAAATCAATAAATAGAGATCTTTTGACGATATTAACAACTAAACACAACGTTGCTATGTAATTATAATTTCAATAATAATTACGTAGCAATATATAATAACAAATTAATATATGCAATTATTTCCATGATATGGTTATATCGTAAAATAAATTAATTTTTCAACGCCAGGAGCGCTGATAGTACATTTTTAGCAGAATCTACATCAACTTATGTTTAATTTACATAACATAATATAGAGGTACATATGCGCTTTGCAAGCGATTGGGCCACCTCAGTCGCATCTCAACCTACTGTCTCTGTCGCTAGATGTACAATTTTTTAATATAGAGTAGGAGGCAAAACAGCATGCGGCTCACCTAATGGTAAGTGAATACCGCCGCCCATGAACAACCGCAATACCAGGGAAATCGCAGGTGCGTTGCCGGCCTTTTAAAAAGGACTAAGCTCTTTTCTTGAAGGTCCCTAAGTCGTATCGGTAAAAATCCCTGGTGGTAAACAATTCCACAAAGAAGATACAGGAGAAAGAAAACTCCTAGTAAAACGCACAGTGCTAGACCGTTTAGCATCCAGATAGTGTGGATGGTATCGTGAGTTTTGACGCAGGGTGCGTGCGTGAAATTTGGCGGCTGGAATTAATTCAAACAATTCTTCAGAGAACTCCCCGTAGTAGATGTAATAGAACATGAACAAGTTCTCTGAAGATATGCAAAATCCCTTCGCAGCGCCAGTGAATCGAGCTGACCAGAAAGAACTCGGTCGTCAACGATTTGATCCGTTCTGCGTTGGATGCGATCAAATTTAACAGCTACATTCCATGTGGGGCTGAACTTGCGCCTTATAAAGTTGCAAGAAATGTGCCGGCTTGAAATACTGTCCCGCTCTGCTGAGCACGCCAAGATTTTTAGAGGCCAATTTAGCCTTCCCTTCCAAGTGACCACAAAACTGCACACCATTCGATATGTGGGCGCCGAGGATTTCGATTGAAAAGATACGTCAAAGTAGTGATGCAACGGAAGTGTCATATAGGAAGCAGAAACAGAAACAGATATTAAAAATATTTTTTTGCAGAAACGGAAACAGGAACGGATGCGGAAACGGAAATAATACTTATTAAAAAAATTACAAATAAAACTTTTAATTAATATTCAAAATTAAGTAGCGGTAAGTTATATTTTATGAAAAGTAGTTCAGCCGCTTTTACACTTAACAATCTGTTCCAGTGTTCTTCATATATTATAAGTCCAGCTCCGATAAATAATTGCTCACTGGCGATGCTGCGTACCACCTATACACCAAAGCTAAATAGGCACTGAAATTTGGGCAAACCCTTTAAAGAGCCACATTTAGATTAAGCGAGTAGGTAATTTAGTACAGCCCTAGCACGAAAGTACGGCGTAAATAAACTTTGAATCCAAAATACTCATTGAAGTTTCTTTAAAAATAATTAATATAAAGTTCAAGTAAAAAATAAATAATGTAAACTTCACGCAAACATAACTGCTACCTAATTAATTTTCAAATCTAAGTTGTAACAAAGGCATTTATTAAAAACTATTTTTAACTGGAGAAAACACGTTTTAACTAAAATCTGGTTTTGACTATAACATAGGAATACTTTTTATAAATAAATAGGTATGCAATTCCTTGACTGACCATTTGTTTTTTAGTTTGCGATGAAAGTTTTACAGTTTCAACAACTTCTCAAATTCTGCAAACTCTTCGGCGTTTAAGATGGCTCTTTAAAGCGGTAGTTGTGCAGCCTTTTTGCGAGTATATTTTGTCACATAATTCACATCTGGCTGCTAAATCATTATTTTAAAAATTACATACACGACTTAAATTTCTAATTAACTAAAAATACAATAATTCTATTTACATGGATGCGTCGCTGAGTTCCGTTCAAAATTCCGTTATAAAACTTGCGGAAACAGAAGCAGAAACGGATTTTAAAAACCATGCAGAACTTCCGCAATTGCGGAAACAGAAACAGAGTTCTGTTGCATCACTACGTCAAAGGGGTTCTTTTAGTGGTAATTGCGCATAGTTGTGTCTTCTGAGGGTTAAACTGGACTAGATTTAGTCTTCCCCAATCCGAGACTTGTCTAACAAAGTAACAAAGACTCGACTACATACAAGTTTTTTCCGTCACTCAATGACGTGAACCAGAGAATTATTGGTAAAGCCGGTGTAAAAAGTATCACCTGCGCTGTCTTACGCATAGCAATGAATGCTAATGGTTTTCAGGATATGATTGATATGCAGAAGGAACAGTGTAGGTGATAGCACGGAACCTTGTGGGACACCCTCATTAGGTAGGCTTGTAATCGGAGCATACGCCGTCTACAAATCGAAGAATTTGATGCTTTAATCAGAAAGGAATCTCGTGATCCAACTGCACAATTTCACGGGAAGCCCATAGGAAGGAAGCTTCTAAAGAAGTACATTATGCCAAAACCGATCGAAGGCCTTCGCTATGACCAAATGGCCAATGCATTCCCCTTGGACTCTACCGCCTCCAGCCATATATGAGTCAGAACTGTATAGCAGCGCGTAAAATACGATCAAACATACATTTTTTGTATATTATGTAACGCTAAAGCTATAGTTTCTATTAAAAACTATGTAACCTGTATAGATTGTGGTAAGGATTTTTGGATACTCCATCCCTAAGAGGGGAAGTAAGGAATGAAAGCTATTATAGAATTCGTAACTATTTTATGCATGTTTAAATTAATCAATATATTCTTTATTGTACAACAATAGATGGCATAGACATTGAAACAAAAACAAAATGTAATAAATAAAGAAGTCTTATTTTTCTGGATGCAATTTCTTTTAGACAACTTAGCAAGACATAAATTATACAACTAAGTTAAAAAATGAAATAAAAATAAAAACGTAAGATCATGATTATGACAGCTGAGAGAAATAGGATAGATAAAAAAGGACATGTAATAAATATTGATTTATCGACGAAGGAGGATAAATGTACTGGAGTACGAAGAGAGATTGTCAGAGCGACTTAGTCTAAGTTAAAATCTACAATCGTTATCATTGTGAAATATGAGAAATTTTCTACGTGATAACATAAGCTCGTATTACTTTTGGACAAGGAAGTATTCTTGGCCCTACCTTGTGTCTTCTTTACAATAATGACCTCTGCAAACTCAAACTAGCGAACGGAAAAATAGTTACGTTTGCAGATGACACAACACTGCTATTTACTGGTGATTCATGGCCAGTATTTAACTTTGCTCAGATTGGCTTAAAAATAGTGTCCAAATGGCTTCTCGATAATGTGTTAACCCTCAACGTGGATGAAACAAAGTACTTGTCCTTCTCCAAACATAATAATAAATATGCAACCTGCACAGACCATGTTATTACTGCTCATTCTTGCAATTTACCTTATCGCCTAACATATTCATGCACATCTTTGCAAAAAGTGAATTCAATTAAATACCTTGGTATTTTGTTGGATAATAAGCTAACTTTTCATGAGCATATACAATCACTTTCAAACAGGGTACGGAAATTAACATATATTATTAAAAACTCCGTTGCGTAGCAGATTCTAACACTATTAAATCTGTCTATTTTGCTATATGCCAAATCTTTAAGAATATATTGTATTAATACGGAATATCTTTTTACATCACAAGTATAAATGTTGTAATTTTCTCATTCACACCCACGCACACACACACACACACATACACACACACACACACACACACACACACACACACACACACACACACACACACACACGCATGCACGCACGCACGCACGCACGCACGCACGCATGCACGCACGCACCGCACGCACGCACGCACGCACGCACATAATACTTACCACAAGTAAATGGATTATATCGTGTCATTATTATTAAAATATTATGTATTCCAAGATTACACACTTTTGTATTTGTCAACTGGGAGGGAAACCTGGTGACCTGAAATACAGGTTCGTCGCATAGAATAATTATTTATTATTATTATGAGATATCATAATAACCGTGAATCATGATTGCCTGGACGTTACAACTTAGATGCGAGTAACACCACAAAAAGATACAATATTTACATTTACAATATAAAATCAAAATATCTCATTATACAAATTCAAATGCCTAAAGTCTGATCTATAACATATACGTAGGTGGTCTGAAAAGTTTTCGACCTAACAAAGACTTTTTAAAAAAAAATTCTACAGTCTCCTTGTAACTCTACACAATTCTCCCAGCGATGTTCTCATCTCTCTAGTAGTTCAGAAACCATAATTTGTGGATTTTCGCCATGGCAACCGCTGAGGTATGAGAGTCTGATTTATTGCGCCTAAACTGAGCCCATAGAGCGTTGGAAATGTTCATTCGAACACGTTTTTGATCTAAAGTGAACAAAACACGGCACCCAACGCGTTGACAGCTTTATCATGCCTAAATCTTAATTTAATATATGACAAATACGTTCTTTGGACTCTCTTACTTTAGTTCGGTGGTCATCTAGCACCATTTGGTGAACTTTAGCGATGTTTTTGTCAGTAGTTGCAGTTTTTGCACGTCCCGAACGTTCATCGTCTCCCAAGTTCTCACGGCCAACTCAACTGCCTAAAATTTCAATGTGGTAAATAATTATTTAAAATTCCCATACACACAGTTCAACTTATCTTTAATTTGCGTAGGCGTAATGTCTTTCAAAAACAAAAACTTAATGACAGCTCGATACTCAATTACTTCATTTTAACAAAAACACTCCCATCGATTTACTCAAAGGTCTGTTAAATAACAACTACGCGTCCAAAATGGCTGAAATTTGGGTGCGTAATTGTCAAATGATGCACAACTACATTCACTAGCTTTTATTGACGAGTGCTGCTATCTTCACGTTGATGTCGGAAACTTTTCAGACTACCCTGGTAAATAGAAAATTTTCTGAGCTCACTCTTAGAGACTACGCTATGCTGCTATTGCATATAAATTTACCTCTGAGAATAATAAAATCTTTCGCGGACGGGAGAGCCAGAGCAAGAGCGGGGGATATAGATAGTGAAATAATACTAGTTTTTACGGAATTTACCGCGTATATTTAACTTTTTAAATACCCGACGTTTCGAGAGCTTTACAGCACCCATGGTCACGGGAAGGACTGAGATGTTCAACGTCCAGATGTCATAGTTAACCGCGGTTACCATAGATTAAAATTTAACTTTTGTTCCGATCTATGCAGTATGAACTTATGGTATCTTGAAGTCTTGCAGTTGTATGCTTGGGTTGGGATTTAATTTTATTTATTATAGGATCCCAAGCAGATGGTAGCACCCAGCCATCTTCTCTATTGAAATTAGGATGTTTTTTGATTTCAATAGCCTCGCGAATCATCCTAATTTCAACTAACTAGAACTCACAGTGGCGCACGAAATGCAGTTCTCGGCAGAAATAGGTAAGAAGTTAGTATCTACCTAGACTGACTCGTAGGAAGAAAAATAGTTCTACCACATTTTTATATATTTGTACTAACACTTCAAACCAAAATGCAACCATAAATATATAAACAGTTCGCTGATGACAAATTTATTGAAATATCATATACCGTATCCGGGTATTTTATGTCTGGCGTAAACGAAAAGATTTTCCAGCATTTTGTATAGTGACCTGTTATGATACCCATGAGATTATTTCATGATAGATTCTCTTACGAAATCACCGCGCATTTTTTTTTACTAATCGGTATTGTTTATCAAAAACTTAGCAGTTGTACAAAATTTCGAAACATTATTAAGTTGATTTTTGAAAATTAGTACCTCTATATATATATATATATATATATATATATATATATATATATATATATATATATATATATATTGCCTCCGCGAATCATCCTAATTTCAATAGAGAAGATGGCTGGGTGCTACCATCTGCTTGGGATCCTATAATAAATAAAATTAAATCCCAACCCAAGCATACAACTACAAGACTTCAAGATACCATAAGTTCATACTGCATAGATCGGAACAAAAGTTAAATTTTAATCTATGGTAACCGCGGTTAACTATGACATATGGACATTGAACATCTCAGTCCTGCCCGTGACCATGAGTGCTGTAAAGCGTTCGAAACGTCGGGTAATTAAAAAGTTAAATACACGCGATAAATTCCGTAAAAACTAGTATTATTTCAATGTGTAGTGTTCGCGTAAATATAAGAAATCGATATAGATAGTATTCTGTGAGGTCATGGCAACTCCCCAACAACAACAAAAGCTGCCGCGTGCCTCTACCACTGTTATAGTTTTGGCTCTTATAGCTTTATTCTAATAATTGCACCATATTACTATGTTTTGCTCTCATAGCTTTATTCTAATAATTGCACCATATACTGCTAAACAAACACAAGAAAATAAGAATTACATTAATGACCTTTCTAAAGATTTATTATAGATTCTTTATGTCACTTTTGATATCAAAACGTGATTAGACTTTTAACACCTCCCGCCACTATCATCGCTACCGCCACCGTAAATCCAAAATATTTTTTAAATAACGAATAATACTCCTGAAAAAAAAAGGTTATCGTTACTTACTATTACTACGGTTAACGTATTTTTAAATATGCCGCTTAGTTTCTTTCTGGGTTTTCTTAGCACAGAGGTGTATTCCGAACCAGTGCTGAATTAAACGGGGGTATTACTTTCACAAGTTCTATTTATTATCTATATAGAAACAAAAATCTACTTCAAGTTTTTGTTTCCTAATATTTAAGGAAAATAATTTTAACCGACCCATGAGATTATTTCATGATAGATTCTCTTACGAAATCACCGCGCATTTTTTTACTAATCGGTATTGTTTATCAAAAACTTAGCAGTTGTACAAAATTTCGAAACATTATTAAGTTAATTTTTCAAAATTAGTACCTCTATATATATATATATATATATATATATATATATATATATATATATATATATATATAGGAAAATAGTGTTGTTGACGTTGTTGCCCATAAATCACATTCAATTTGGGATAATTTTAAATAAAAGTAGAAGCTTTATTTACTTGTATTTTCAAACACTGCATAAACGGTATATTATTAATTTATATTTTTTTTATAGGATAGGGTGACAATCAAGCACACAGTCCACCTGATGGTAAGTGGTTGCTGTGGCCCATAGACATCTACGTCTATCCTCGATTACGAATCAAAATGCAGATGTGTTGTCACCCGTGAGGACTAAGATGGAATGCCTCGTTTCCAGTAAAATGGGTCGCCTGTTCTCTACACTCACCATACGAAATACAGCAGCATTAAGCTACTATTTCACGCTGGTATTCTGTGAGTGCGTGGTCCTTCCCCGGTCGAGCCGACCCATTCGTGCTACAACTATACTACTAATATAACTGCAGCATGGCTCTACCACGTAAAAAAGTTGCCAAAAAGTCCGAAAATTAAATGTGGTGCAAGATGATAATTAAAAAACGAGAGTCATTCGATATTCGTAAGTAACCTAACAAAAATGATAAAAGATAAGTGTTTAGATTTCTTGAAGAAAGGTTCTGACTTGGTCCAGGCAATCGATTTTCAAAATCCCCGCATAATAACAATCCCAAAAAAAATCAATCAATTTTAAATTCCCCGTAATTCGGGGAATTCCCCACATGTTGGCAGCGCTGAACAGGTGTAAATTGCGAGACAACATGAGTCAGCCGGGAGGTGGCAGCGCGTGTGTGAAAGGGAAGGGTAGAGTGAGCGTGAATACAGTAATACCTATTGCATTGTTTCGCACCGAGCTGGATAAAAAGAGTTCAGGGTCCGCGCCTTTTTTGACCCCATAATCAGCTGATTTTAGGTTAAATTTTCACTTCTGGTTTATGTTTGGGTATTTTCATATATTTTTTATGAAATTATCATTTCATTTAGCTGTTACTAACACGATGGAGCGTGAGTAAAGCTAAACATAGTAAAAATGTTTTTTTTCACCAGGATTGATTTTCTTTTCGTCCCATCATCAAAGGTTTCCTTAGTACTATCATCTGTCTTCGTTTTTGGGAGCATTTCAAAAACACCCTGTATGTACTAATAATAAGACATAGAAATATAGAAATTATTAAAATAAAGATAGACTATAACCAATATCTTTTGAAAATTATAAATATTAATAAAAAAACATTCTAAGTGAATTAACTAACCAAAAAAGTAACAATTACATAGCCGTAAGAAACAAAGCTGCAAAAGGAATATTATACTCGTTGTTATGTCAAGTAACATAATACATATCAGGAGCTTCTGAGGTTCGCAGTGTAGGCGCTAGCCAGACAGAATTTACGATCCCACTTGCCACTTCGCGCCTGCATTAACTCCGATAGAGTTATACCATTTTATACTTTTATTACCATTGATATAGCAACAATATCGTAACTTCCTGGTAACCTGGTATTTGAGATTTATGAATAAAAACGTTATGTTATAATTAAGGCATCGGTTTTTAAAGCGACATGATTCCTATCTATTTTTTACTAAATGGGACTTGACTTTGTCTTTAAATATTACTTTCTGCGTTGATACTGCTACTTAATTATTTGAATGCGACTATTTTTTATTCTTGGTGTGACATACAAACTACCTTTAACCCTTACCTTAAATGGTATGCGACTAATTAGAGTTCAATCTCTGTTGGCGGCGCATCTAAAATTGCTAGTTGGTAAGTATTATAAGTTTGGCTCTTTAAATGATTCAATTAGTATTTGGGCATGTTAAGTCCAACAATCTGAATAGATTAGAAATGGAAAGAGACCTTTGCCCAGAAGAAATATTATATATAATATGAGTGGACAAAACGTTGGTTGAGACGACGATAGTAAAACAAAAAAAAAATACATATTTTTCGTATATTAAGTCAAGAATTACAATAATGAGTACAGTGCAGTCAGCTATTAAAATAACAGAAAAAAACATGTATACTGCGAAAAAAACAAGTGAAAGTTTCCAAATTAAGTCACTAGTTGTAAACAAAGCATAGATAATTTTATGTGAACAACATTTGATTAAGGCTCGTAAACATTATTGTAATGTTGTCAAATGAGTAACAACAAACACACAGTCCACTTGTTACTGAATGGATGCTGCGACATACAGACATCTAGATCTAATCTTGATTAAGAAAAATGCTGATAAGTGGTCACCCTTGAGGATTCACTCATTAATCATTATATTATTAAAATTCATAGCATTACGACTCTTAGTACGTTGTAACGCTGTATCTAACCAATGTGCTAATAAAATGTTCAATTTGCAATGGAACGTATGTTTTGTGTCACATAAATTTATTTCTTTAACATTTTGCTGTTATAAATCATATACCGCTGATTGCTTTGTATTGTTTGCGGATTGTGTATAGCGGTAGCGACTTGGTAGCGGCCACGCTTGCGTCTGATCTGCGTCGGCAGAGAGTAAGCCAACGGGTTACAGGGTTGCCAGATAAATTTCAAATTATATATCTGCCTTAAAAATAACTTCTTTTGCAGTTTATTTATATATGTGTTGTATTATTTTAATTTTATACAAATATTTAATTTTTAATACAATAATTATCCATAGCCTTTAGTATTTTTTTTTCTTTTCAATCTTATTACATATTGGAGCTTAAATTATTTTAAAGTGGTAGGGACAGGCTTGAGCTAAATTATGGTTGCAAACGAATGAGTCAGCTCTACTGAGGAAAGGTCATACTCTCACAGTATATCGCCGTAAAATAGCTGCTTAATTCCGTTGTGTTTCGTATGCTTGTGAGGTTATGTTTGATTCGTAATGAACATATCGTAAAAGATTTTTTAGCAAATTAAACCGATTTTCAATATCTATTCAGTGTTATACTTATATTTTGCTTGCATGTCATATTACACAATTACATTTTTAAATAATTACAGGGAAATGTTAATCGCACAAAAACTATTCTGTGTTTCTGTAATTCCTTTTTTTGGACGGCTTTTGAATATTAAAGTATCAATGGGATTAGGTCGAAGTGATTAATAAATCACCGTCAAGATATATTGGAGTATAGAAATATTCAGCATCGTCTATCTTAGAAGCGTTTATGAATACTTAAATGATAGAAATAATATTAAAAAAGTAAATTTTTTGATCACAGCTTGTAGGAAATTTTTCAATATATGAGCCTAAAATGTTCCATAAATATCAATAGAAATCATTTATTAACAACAACGAAACTTTTAAATATTTACTACTTATTGATTAGAAAAAAAAATTTATATACCAAAATATGTTACATTTCCACAAATATGGGATATTAGGATAAAATTTGTAGAACTAGCAACACCAATCACAAATTTTATGCTTCGAAGACAGTATTATATTTCTCCTTGGGTAAAGCTCTGATTTATATGCGTTGATGCAATTACACTACTTGTGCGTGCGAATTTGCATTGGGCCCTCTTGTAATTTTATTATGCGTTAATATACTGGAAGTAACATGTAATATTTACACGCATAGTACGCCTTTATTAACTTTACAACAGATGTACACATACGCTTTTGCGTATTAGTTCGTTAACAATATAGCGTATTACATTTTATTCATCTCGCAAAACAAAAAGGCTACGCTGAAAAGTAAGTCATAAGATCTAGACAATACAAATATATTAATATTTAAATTTTTTTAAACTACTTTTTCCTTTTGAGTGGACTAAGCAATATCACAGGTTCAAGATAAATGTTTAATAAAATAATATGATCAAATCGGTTCACAGTAGACAAGATATGGTATAACATACATAAATAAAAGAACATAATAGTACTGTCGAATTAAGAAACTCCTTTATTGAAGTCAGCTAAAAAACACACCTAATTTTTCACGTTTTATACAATCAGGGCACTGTTATAAAAAAAAGCAAAAATATTATTTCATATAATATTTAGTATTCACTCAGCACCTAGAGGCTAATATAATATTTAGAGGTGATCGATGTTGGGCTCGTCCACAGTGAGGAAACACTAGAAAGCGAAAACATAGGAAAGCGATGGAATATAGGTGGTTCAGCAGTGCAGGAGGAGTCGCTGCGCTGAGGAGCGAAGCCAACTACGTAACAACTACTTGTATAAATGTGTAAGTAATCGATTTTTTGTATCTAGTTTTATAATCGGACGATCTCAGTATCGTTCAGTGAAGGCTTATGTTCAGCGGTGGATTTGTGATGGCTTTACTCGTAACTATGATGTTAAGGACCAGTAATGTCGCGAGTTATAAAATATATTTTGAGGTGATTTAAAATACAGTCAACATCAAAAGCAAAGTAACTTGCGAGTTAAGTTTAAACAAAAAGCCTTAACTTGTACCTATAATTCTTCTTCTTCTTCTACCTAGCGTTTGTCCCGGTTGCTCATCCCGCCCGGCGCGGGAGAACCCAGGGTCCACTTTGCTACACTTCCTCCTCCACTTTGCCTCGCAACCAGCCCATTAGCGCGCATGTCATTCTGCACGACATCAAGCCAGCGTTTCTTGGGCCGTTTTCTACTCCTGGTACCAGGTAGAGTCATTTCCAGGCATTTGTTTCCCACGTAGCTTGCCGGTCGTCGTAAGACGTGGCCGTACCAGCGGAGGCGACTTTCCTGCAGCTTGTCAGCAATGTCACGGACATGGAGGCTGCCGCGGATGTATGTATTCCGTACATGGTCTTTCCGCGTGACGCCACACATCCACCGCATCCACATCCACCGCATGTTTATCTCCCTGATATGCAACAACTGCCGGTGTCGCTCCAGCACCGGCCACGCCTCACTGCCGTACGTAAGGACAGGACTTATGATGGTCTTATAGACCTGTCCCTTCAGCTTGACCGGCATTTTGGGGTCACAAATGATACCCGTCACTTCGCGCCATTTCGCCCAGGCCGCTGATATACGGGCCTTGATGTCGCGATCGATGTCCCCGGACGCATCAAGCACAGATCCGAGGTACCTGAAGTTGTCCGTGCGCTCGACGGTGTCGTCGCCTATACGGAGAGACGTCAGATCTGTGCTGTTGCAAGCCATATACTCCGTCTTCGCCACGTTTAGCTCCAGCCCTCCGTTCTCAAGCGCCTCCCTCCATGCGTGCACGCGTCTGGTGAGCTGTCCCTTGTCCCCATATACCAGTGCGATATCATCAGCGTACATAAGCTGCCAAAGCTGCGGTAATTTCTGTACGCTGGCTGACAGTTCGTCTAATATCACACTGAAAAGATAGGGGCTTAAGACGGAGCCCTGATTGGGGGTGGTATCACCAACAGCGGTCCTTACTATTGAATCGGAGTTGCGGTACATGTCACATACGATTTCCACGTATGTCTCTGGTACCAACTTCGACCGCAACGCCCACCAGATCATCTCCATAGGAACACAGTCAAAGGCCTTCTGCAGGTCTAGGAATAAAAAATGCAGAGGCATATTCTTTTCCCTGTGCTTCTCCATGAGTATCCTTAGGGCGAATATAGGGTATATGGTATCGCGTCCTGGTTGGCAGCCATACTGGGAGTCCGATACTGTACACTCCTGTCGTATCCTGGTATCAATAATGCGCTTGAAGAGCTTCATGTTGTGTGACGTCACCTTTATACCGCGGTAATTACCGCAATCCTGAACGGACCCTTTACCCTTGTGGACCGGCGTTATTATACTAAGCCGCCACTGATCGGGCATTATTCTATTATAAAGGTTAGTAAGAATGCACACACCACGAGCCCCCAGCGCCTTCCACGCTTCAATTGGCACCTCGTCCGGTCCGACAGCCTTCCGATTCTCCATGTGACGAAGAGATGCGAGGACCTCGTCAGGCGTAATCGGTGGCACGAGTCCATGGTTCGGGAGTTGTTCGGGAGGGTGCACTTCCCGGTGCTGAGTATTCAGCAAAACGTGGAAATAAGAGCGCCATCTCTCCTTCACCGCACGATCATCGTACAGGAGCTCGCCATTAGGGCCGTTGACGCTGCAGCAGCGAGTAATATCTTGCGCTGCTTTGGCCCTAGAGCACGCCAGTTTATATATGAGCTTGTGCCCCTCAGGAGTGTCCAACTTAGCATATAATGGTTGCAAGTGGTCACGCCTGGCTCTGGCTACAGCTTTCTTGGCAGCTCTTTTCGCTGTCTTGTAAGATGCGTGATCTTCAGGAGATTTGGTCACTTGCCACGTCTTGAGGAGCGCTTTCTTCTTCCGTAATGAACTCTGGACTCCTTGTCGATTTTCCGACCCCCTTTCGCCACGCCCATGACTTGCTTTGCCGTCTTTGTGATTGCTGTCTGAATGGTTTTCCAGCACTCTTGGACGGACTTGCCTGCTGTGTCGAAACCCCAGCGGCAGAATCAAACTCTGAGTATCTAGTTTGATCCAGCAGCCACCACTTGATTTGACGGCGGCAACGTTCGGCGTGTCTGCGACGGGGTTTTACGCAGAGGTCCATGACAAGAAGTCGGTGTTGGGCAGTGAGACACTCACCGGGTATGACCTTACAGTTGGCCACGCGATTGATATGACTTCTCCTGGTCAGTAGATAGTAGATTTGAGTGTACCGACCGCTCCTGTAGGTAATCAGGTGCTCGGTTTTCTTTTTGAAGAACGTGTTCACCACGGCCAGGTCAGCTGCAGTGCAGGTTCTGAGAATGATTTCCCCCTCTGCGTTTCTTCGGCCGTAACCATAGCCGCCGTGGACACGTTCATACTCCCCCCTGCACCTTGCCCACATGACCGTTCAGGTCGCCATCCAAAACGACATCCTGGGACAACGGTATGCCGCATAGTACATCTCCGAGCCGATCCCAAAACAGCGTCTTATCCGCGTTGCTGCAGCCGACATGTGGGGCGTAGGCACTTATTAAGTGGGTCACGAACTCCTCAATAAGCAACCTTACTACCATAAGTCGGTCGCATATGCGTCTAACTTCCAAGACGCTATCGTGGAAATGCTCGGCGAGCACCACTGCCACACCGTTCTCCCCACCAGAAGAGCCTGTATAGATCAGCTTGTAGCCGTGCCCAATATTTTGGCTCCTGTTGGCCTTCCATCGTGTATCCTGCAGGAACGCCACTGCCACTTTACGCCTGGCAAGTATGGCCGCAAGTTCTGTGGAGCGTCCCGTAAGCGTGCCAATGTTCCAGTTTGCAAAGCGAATCTTCGTAGTTAGTTCTAACGTCTTTATCCAGGCTCGCACGGGGCCCGGTAGCCCTCGCATACTTGTCGCAGGGTTAATGCGATCCCAATGCACGTCGTTATGCGGAGACGCCCTAGTCCTAAACGTATATCTCTTTCTTTTACTTTCCATTTTTGAGTGGCTTAGTCCCAATTACCGGGGCGACTGCCGTCTGACTCCCGAACCCCTAGGACGAATCCCAGGGGAGTGGCATCGCCAGAGCCCTTTCCGTTGTCCAGCAGGTGCGCCAAGTGCAGGCGGGGTTGGCTTGGGCTCCAAGATCTTAGCGGAGCCCCTTACACCCTTCTAAGTTCTTCTCATTATTCTTCTATTTTTAGTATATTATATATTATATATTATTTTATATATATATATATATATATATATATATATATATATATATATTATAATTCTAAGTTATATCTCAGAATACACGGGTATGAATTATGTTTTCGTGTTTCCACCTAGACAATTTAAAGGATGATTATCAATTTTAAAAATTGACATTAGATAAATTGACTTTCAAAAAATGGTTTGTGAAGACCAATTTTGAACTAGAATATTTTGACTTTACCTTTGACACTATATATATATATATATTATCTTACCAGTGTCTGTTCAACTTACTTTATTCGAAACTTTCGTGATTTCAATATGAATATTAAATCCTTAATTCGATATGTATATTAAAATGCGTATGTTAGGGAACGGATACCGGCAAAATGGCATGGCTTGTTTTATAATTGACGTTAAAACGATCCCCTAACGATTCTCAAAAGGTGCGGTGTGCGGTCGCCTCTACCAGTGACGAGAGACGATTGATGGATTATTACGTCTTTATCCCGAACTTGTGTCCTGAGTCGTCTACGATACGTCGATTTAGGTTCTTTGACTAAAGCAACCTGGCAAATCTTGATCCTTTGTGTATAAAGTCACATTAAAATTTTATTAAATATTTAGATTACATAAACAATAAATATCTTATTTAATGTCATTGAAGTAATATGTACTTACGTACTAGAACAGCTATCTCAAACAAATAATTTGCGCTACTCTGTGTTCGCGCGGTTGTTTTTTTATCATAGAATAAAAATAAGTAGAATGATCCGTAGGTAATATACTATAGATTGTATTGTTAAATAGGTAAATTATATAGAGAACAATATTTAAATTTTGTCATTTATTTTGTATATTATATCTGCTTATTTATTATAATATTACATAATATTATATCACAATTACATTTTAATGATATTTTTATCTGAATATTTTAAAAGGTATCTAATGTCAAATATAAAAAAAAACATACTAAATGTATGTTTAACAAAACTTATTAACATAACATTTGAATTACAAATATATTGATTTAATTTAGAATAAGAGTCGTTCATAAATGCTGGGCACGCGAGAGTTAAAAATGGACGAATTTATTGCAAGCATGCAGCAATAATTGCTTTGAAGTGGAAACCTAAAAATAAAATAAAAGAATAATAAGTAGATTTAACATGAAAAATTTAGCCTAATTATAATAACTTATATATTATGTTTCTACAAAAAATGTGTATAATAATATATTCGTCCTATATTTAAGTACCCACAGAAATGTCGCATCTGAACATATTAATTTCATAATCTATATTCCATGACACGAGATGGCGTCTTAGGAATAATTTGTTTTATTTTTAATTTATAATAATTTTTTATTTGGTTAAGTATCTTATTAACCGATGAAAAGTAATTCCTTGGTTTTTACTGACATTTCTTGAATTATTTGTGCAATATCTAAGTACATACGACGCCATATTTTTATCACGAGATTTTTTTTAAATCAACACAACACGTGACAATTCGACAAGCGCTTAGCATATGACTGATTAAAGTGCGGTGTATGCACCGCAGTTGAGTGGAACAGAGTAGCTGAATGCAGTGTCGCCTCTAGTACGTAGTACATAATAGCTCAATGTAGAGTCGAGCAGCCTACACATGTGTACCAGACATAAACATCTTACGCTCGCTCGATCAAGATACACATGTGTACCACAAGTACTACCCTTTAAAAAGAATTTTTTTAATTAAAACAAAACCAACTAAAACAGTATGCAATAGATAATAGTATCAAAGACAAAAATATGCTCTTTTATTTTAAACCATAACCTGGCAATGTTTCTTAGAAAAAAAAAAAGAAATCACTCTGAACTTTCGGCGTTCCACGTGTCGCTTTGATGAAGGTGCTCCGTCTTTTTTATAGAATTTTATATTTGTGTCTTGACTTAAAACGAAAGTATTATACCTTTTTATATTCCTTGTAATATAGTAAACACGTAGATATATAATTTGTGGTATAAAAAGTGAAAAGTAAATTGCCAAAATTACTTCGAAATACGGAAGGCCCATTTTGGCGGTTGGGTCATAAAAGTGTTATTTTTCGAATTCTCATTTATTTTTAGTGTAAAATGTAAGTAAAAATAGTTTTCTTACATATTTCAAATAACTTGACGTTGTATTTATTTCAAATTCACACAAAAATATTTTTGAAATATTGTTCGAAATGTCATACAGATAAATATTATTATTTTTTTTAATATTTTAATATTTTGGTATGAGTAACGAATAGAAACACATAAAACATAAAAATATACATATTTCCAAACATTTTCATATAAATTTCTCCAAAAACAAAAGTGTAGAATTCAAATTAGTAGTAATTTTGGCACTAAAAGTGAAGTATATACTACTACTATGCTATAAAGGGTAATTTATGAATTTTATTATAATTTCTAGCAACCAAAAATAATTTTATTCGATAGTTTATACATTCAACAAGAATTCCTGTAAGTTTTATCCATAAATATTGTCTCAAAGTGAAAATATAGCAAAATTTGCAATATAGCAAAAAAATTTGCTAATTTGCAAATATTCCCGCCATTACGGTCCCGAGCGAACGGGAGTATAACATGTCGCGCGCTGTCAGAGCTTACAGGATGTTTATTTCTAATAAAATTATTATGTAATATAAGCAAGTTTGAAAAAGGGCGAAAATTACGTAAGCAATCAAATTTTGATACATTATATTTCAAATAAAATAAAAATAACAATTAAAAAAGAGAAATATAGTATAGTTTATAGTACAATTTATAATTGATAACGAATAATAAATTCGTTATTTTTATAATGCCAGGATTACTTTAGAAATTTTGCAAATATGTTCACGTATAGTATTCAAATCCTATGGATATGCGTAGCTATTAAGACGTGTATATGTGGTAGAGTTCATAGAAACAATTGGTAGTCATGATACAGGTGGTTTTACGTAAAACCAAAGCAGTCTTCGAGGAGTTTTATTAATTAGGAGTGGAACCGTGATTAGTTGATATTGATGATGGCGGTAATATTGAAACTCTTAATAGAAATTAAATTTATTATATGTAAAATATGTGTAAGCATATTTTAAAAAATTATAGGAAATCACTTAATCATTATTCCATTATCCAATTTATACGTCTTATTACAAAAAGAAGTTTAAAAATAGTCTCTGGTTTAGACTGGAGTGTTTTTAATAAAGAAGTCCCGTGGGAAATGCAGTACAAATTTCTTTTATATAAAATAAAATATGGGATTTCCCAACAAATGTCAAATATCACATAGCGTCGTGGTGAAGGGACTTATTTAGTTAGAAAAACTCATCTTCAACCATGGTTTAAGCAAAAGCAATAAACCACGTTTTATAATATAATGAAATTAGTCTAACACTGTGTTAAATATTTTCCAGCATAGAAAAACATGTGGTAGAGCCATACTGCAGCAGTATAAGTAGTAAAGTTGTAGCACGAATTGGGTCGGCTCGACCGGGGAAGAACCACGCTCTCACAGAATATCAGCGTAAAATACCAGCTCAACGCTGCTGTGTTTCGTATGGTGAGTGTAGAGAACTGGACACCCTTTTTACTGTAAACGAAGCATTCCATCATATTCCGCACAAGTGACAATACATCTGCATTTTATGATTAAAACTACTTTTACGGATTTTATCGCGTTTATTTTTACTTTTATTTTTAATTCCCGACGTTTCGGGCACTTTCCAGCACCCATGGTCACGGGGGACTCATGACCATGGGTGCTGGAAAGTGCCCGAAACGTCGGGAATTAAAAATAAAAGTAAATAAAAAGTAAAAATAAACGCGATAAAATCCGTAAAAGTAGTTTTAATCATGTATAGTGTTCGCGTAAATATAAGAAATCATTATCTGCATTTTAATTCGTAATCGAGGATAGACGTAGATGTCTATGTGCCATAGTAACCACTTACCATCAGGTGGACTGTGTGCTCGTTTATAACCCTTCTATTACAAAAAATGGCGGGCCGTAACTAAATATTAGGCTAGTGGCGCTTTTTATAATAAGTGACTATATTATTTATATTAGGACTGATTTAAAACACGATCAAGATTTTTTAACTAACAATGAATCTACTACATATACCTGTGCTACTCACCGTGTTGTTACAGGTCGCTTCGTTTGACAAAAAAAACTCTTTTCAAATGTAAATCGGCACAAACCGACAAAGCAAATTGTCACAAATAAACACACTGATACATTCTGTTTTTTATATAACTGTATAAAAACTCGAGCGCATCACTAAAGGGTCAGACTGATCCAATCAATCTCAGAATATTTCTTTTATTGATTTTTTGCTACCTCCCATTTTTAAAGCTGGCCGTGCAACTGAACTTTGATTGTTATCCGTGAGACTTGATCAAATGCACGATAAATCTTGCTTTGAATAGCTTAATCAATTGTTTTTGTTTAAAATGGAGTATTGTGTCATTGTACGAAATGTATGCGTTTCATTCACGGTATTGATATTCCTTAAATTATACTTACTTACATATCTTCATGCACAATCCCTAACGGGGTAGCCAGAGAGAACAGATCGCCAAGTATCACGATCCTTACATACCTCTTTCGCTTCTTTCAGGTTCATTAACTTCTTCATACATGCACATCTAGGTATCCGAGTACTCCTTACCCTCCCCTCTTCGAGCAATTTGCTCACATGGTCTTCGAAAGTTAGTCTCGGTCTACCTCGACACCTTTTAATATTTACTTTCGCTCTATATATTTTCTTCACCATTCGGTCTTCACTCATTCGTTCAACGTACCCAAACCATTGGAGTACGATCTATCGTGATAAGGTCATATCCTGCCATATTGCGAATCTCTTCGTTTCGCTTTCGGTCGGCTATGGTAACGCCACACATTTTACGAAGAGATCGCATCTCCACTGCATTCAACTTGCTTTTATGTTTCTTCTGGCATACCCAGGTTTCGCTGCCATATAACAAAGTCGGTACCAACACTGCGTTATGTATTGCAAGGCGTGCACTCTTCACCACGCCTTGCCTTTTTTACTAATGCATTCAGGGCACCATTGACTTTCGCCCCCCTATCCACATCTAAATCACATCTTCCATCCCGGCTGAAAGCACTCCCCAAGTATACAATTTCATTTACCTGTTCTAGACATTCCTGATTTACCCATATTTCACATTTCGTTCTCTCTTCGTCCTTTTCAAATACCAGAACCTTAGTTTTATTAGCATTCAAACGGAGACCTTTAATTTCACATTCCTCTTTCATACACGTGACTAATGCCTGCAGTTCTGCTTCTGATGGTGCAATAAGCACTGCATCATCAGCATACAGCAGACAATTAACTTTTATGTCACCCAATTTCACACCCAAACAGCTATTTTTCAGATTCTGTAAACAGCTGTCGAGATACAGTATGAACAGCCAGGAAGACATGACACAACAGTGTTTTACGCCCGCTTGGATGCTAAACATGGGTGACAGGTCATGCCCTACCCGCACACAGGCTTTACAGTCATAGTAAAGTGACTGCACAGCCCTTAACAATCGACCATCCACACCATATCCCGGCAAACAGTTACCACATTTTCTTCCTTATAACCTTATCAAATGCTTTCTTCCTTAAATTATGAATGAAAAAAAAATTAAAGCGTTGGAGTCATGATTCTTAATTTCATGTAACATGTGATATGACATCATTTTAAAGTTTTAAAAACTAGTTGATTTTATTTTACCGCCTATTTCATTTACATTAAAATTACGTACCTATGGACGTTTTTATTGTTATTGTCATGACTTTTTTTTGTAATTAGTAAATATTTTATTAAATATAAATTTTAAATAAAATACCCTAAACAAGAAAATTTTGTTGTTAGTTTGTTATTGATTATCATAAATTATGGTAGGAAGGATTTGTTGGTAATTACAATACAGAAATCTCGCATCGCCGTTATCTATCGCTACCTGAAGATTTTATATATGGAATAAATATGAGATGACTTTACCGCCATCTGTTAGAAGCCGTAATATCTTCTTCTTTTTACCATTAGCCACAAGAACTTCCCGTAGTCACTTCTTGCGACATCAACATTATGAGATGGGATGGGGAAAGAGAAACACTGTTATTACGTAACCGCACTTCACATAACAGATGGAGCCACTAACAATGTTGTTTTCTAAAAAGTAGAAACACACAGTTAATTTTTTATAATAAAGTGTAAGTATAATAGGAATTATGATTTTATATATTTTATATGTATTGCTGTTTTAATATTATAAATTGTGAATCGGCTAAAACAATTGATAAAGAATTGTAAATAAAATTAAGATATAAATATATTTTTCAATACGCGAGAATATAAAAATAAAACTATAAATTAAATCACAATTTGTAATGCTTTCCTTACAAAACACCCTAATGTTTTCTTCCAGATGGAGAAAAGAATAAAACGATTAACAAATTTGAATATTTTAATCCAAATATTGATTTAACCCTATCAGAGACGGAAGCAGGTGCTCGGACACGCTCTGCACTCAGAATCAATGAGCGTTTCTTTCCTAACTATGAAATTAAATGATAATCAAGGTTTTCACATTTTTCTAAAGAGTTTAATAAGCACGTTTTGTTTATTAAATCAGAAGTGTTCAACCTTTTTATATAGATTTTTTTAAATTAATATAATGTAGTATTTCTAATATTAAATATTTTGTTTATATATATATATATATATATATATATATATATATATATATATATATATATATATATATATATATATATATATATATATATTATATATATATCATATAGTACATATATATATATAACACTTAACGCAATCTGTATAATGAAACAAATAAAAAAGTACGTCAGGGTAATATGGTCACCTTAAGCTTTGCCGCCCTATTAACCCAAAACTAGGAGGAGTACAGAGGCACAAACACAAAGTTGTATAGGCCTACTATAACTAATATATTAAGAAAGAAAAAACAAACAAGCTTTGACAATAATTATGAACACTTCGAAACATCAATTTAAAAAAACTATACACTACACGATACTAAAATCGACGAAAATATTTACTTTAATGTCAACTGTCAAAATGACGCCGATAAAACAGCGCCCTTTTGACCCTTTATTATTTGATTGACCGATGAAGAGCTATCGTATCACAAAGCCATCTATGCAAACAAGGCTGTGGTTTTTGAGTTATAAGAAAGTGAACATATTAACCGGATGACTATATTACTACTACTACTACTACTTACTACTATATACTTAACGCAATCTGTTTAACCCATAGAATACCTACTATATTACACAATAGAATGGTTGTCAACCTTATTTTGTGCCGAGGTTTGGCGTCGCCGGGAGCGTGTATGTGTGTATGCGTACAAGCAATTACGTTGTATTATCAGTTAATCACTACTACAAACCCGTTGTGTTGACAGACGGATTTTAATACATATTTATTTGTAAATAGCGTGCAGTTTAGCATTTTTCTAAATAATTTACATGCGAAATTTGGAAACGATTGTAACGTCAAAACACATCTCGTGTTGACATTTATACGTGTGAATTTCCGTCTAGTAGCATTTTAGTGGCTACACGGGCTCCGCCCACACCCTCGTTCTATTATGTATGTATTATAGTATTCTATGGTTTAACCCTTCAAGCGCCATAAATATCCCATCCAGTCGCATGCGCCCGGCAAATCTCAAGCGGTCGCATTCAGAAGCAGAAGCTCTTTAATTCTGTCCTCTATGGAGGCACTACTCAAGAGGATGGAGCAGAAGTGCGGTGGACTTTTTCTTCAAGAAAGATGACAACGCTCTCTTGAAGAACTACAGATTGATATCCCTTCTGAGCCGCGTCTACGCGCTGTTTTCGAGAGTCATTACGAATACTCTCGCATGCAGATTCGACGACTTCCAGCTTCCCTTTCTAATGGAACCGAGGCATTCCATCTTAGTCCTCACCTGTGGCAACGCGTCTGCATTTTGATTCGTAATCGAGGATAGATGTAGATTTCTATAGGCTATATATATATATATATATATAGTAGATTCCTATAAAAAAATGTACAACTGAATTCTAAAGTCTGATAAACAAACAAATATATTTAATGCTCGCGTTCCCCACAATTTGCAAAATACATGACTTATTGACAAGTACGTTTTTAATTAAAAATGAAGTGCAATAATTTACAAATAAGCACATAATTCACTTAATAATATGCATTACTTAAGTCTATAGACAACAGTATCCATTTTCCATGAATAACCTATAAATAGTTGTATTTTCATGCTTGAAGTCGTCGTGAAAGTGTTCTTCTAAGGAATTTCGTATATGTTGTTCGTCAGCTATATTGTAGTGTTAAGCTGCTGTTTAGAAGTAAGCAGGGTTCTCATCGAATGTGTCGACTCTTATGAATATTTATCTAGCTTTATCTTAGTATTTATATATATTTGTCTCGCAAAAAAACCTACACACATTACTACTACATTCACAGCAAATTAGTAATTATCTAATTCTTAACCATTTGACGTTAAGCTTTATGAATGAATATCACCTATTCCAAATACAAACCTATTCTATATATTATTAGTTGCAATACGTGATATTCACTCATAACGTTCCCTTTTTCTCTTATTATTGAAGTTACGAAAATAAAGTTTGGTTGATAAATATTTTTAAAAGTAAAATTAAAAAGTCACGCACAAAATACATTTTTGTATTTCACCTATTATTTTAAAAATGTTGCAAGTTTTCTTCGTACATGTTTTTTTTTTTGGAAATTATATAATGAATTAACACAGAAATATAGAAATTTACTTCCAAATTTTTAAGATCACCTCTTAAGATAATAACTTCAGAGAGACTTTCTCTCTGAAGTTATTATCTAAAAGTTTATAACCCCTGAAAAATGATCGTCATTACTCATTTTAACGGTTTGCTGGCACCTACGAGAGGGTTGTACGTCATGCCTTACTTTTGATGTTACGGATAGATAGAGGATAAGGTGTTTTAGGCAGATGTGTGGCAATAATTGAACCGTATCAAAACATTAGTTGACCGCCGCATCTAGTATCCAAGTAATGTAAAACGTTTTTCTTTAAGTTTATGAATTAATAAAGTGATTGTGCAATAAAAGGTTAGTTACGGTGTTTGGTTACTAGTAATAAAATATAGTTTTTTAGTTTTTTGCACTTATTTATATTTATCGTCTTTTATATATAAGAGACGATAAATATAAATAAGTACAACAAATATATAAAAAAATACATATAAAAATATATACAACAATGTATTATATACAACAAATAATTTGTATACAAATTATTTGCTGCCCGTTACTCCGTATTATCCGTATTAATAATTAGTCGCGCAAAAGCTGGAAAATAGCTCGACTGATTTTGATGACTTTTTTGTGTGTATTTGAGTGGGTTCCTGTATGGTTTAAAAACTCAACAGGACCCGGTAGATAGCGCTGTTGTCGATATCCAGAAATCACCCATGCAAAGCCGGGGCGGATTGCTAGTCGTAAATAAAACTATATAATTGTATGGAATGGATATAATACATGTATTAACACCGATATAGTTTTAAAATATGGACCGGTATAGTAAACACATTATTCAAATGATTTAAATACAAATTACGTGGTGAGAGTGAAACCATATAAATATGATAATACCGCCATAAAACAGGTCCACTAGGCATAAAGTAACGGTAAAGCTTTTTTGACTTTTTAGAGCTTTAATACCAGGGACAGATTTCCTTAAGCAGTAATTTTATATACCAATTTCGATCATAAAAATAACTGTTTTAACCAATTGTAGGACTTGTACGACACTCTTTTTCATGTTAAGTTTACTTTGCTCTAGGCAAGGCAAAGTAAACTTAACATGAATTTTTTTGTAAGTAATACTCTATATTTTATATCTTGGTAGAGGCATGGTATGGAACTTTTAATTCCATCCTCTGTGGTGCCCATCGGAGGCAGATCCCAGCCATAGTTTAGTCGCTTCTGTAAAATAGCATCACGCTATAAGCAGGAGTGCTACCATGCCTAGGCTGACGAATTAACGTCTCGAGATGTAAACACCACGCTCTTAAAAAGAACCGCCTTCAAAAGAGTAATTGCCTAGGCAAGGTCTGAGCACATCGGCAGAATTGCCGAGAAGCTAGTTCACAAAGTGGTCAAAGTTCACGCTAAGGAGAATATTAGAGTATATCATCTTTACAAATGTAAATTTGTATAAAATAGCAGCATAGTTTATAGCCTTTGAGAGAGAGACCACAGAAAATTTTCAATTTATATGCCGGCTTACAACTACGCCGGGATTATAGGACAGGTAGTGTTGTAGTCAGGTTATTAAAAGTTCCATAGCTATGGACAAAAATTACTCATATACACAATATATTATGTTGGTTGAGTGCCAAGAGAAATAATAAATCTAGACATAACGGGTGGTTTAGTGGTAATAACTAATTTTATATTATACACTGTAAAAAATTCAAAATCAATTACGAGTTCAACTCATCACGCGGCAATGACGTCTGAGTACGGCTTCTACGAACACCGCTCCATCTCACTAGCAACAACCATTGCTACGGGACTGGACGGTCTGCTCTGTCTTAAATGTACACTGACTTCCCAGTTCGGGTTTCGTCCCGGACTATCCACTGAAAGCGCCATCGTAAGTGTTAAGCATACCGTCTTTATTACACTGATCGTGGAACCCCGGAATATACCTGTTTCCTTGACCTCCCTAAGGCTTTTGACCTTGTGTCATATGACTTACTTTGGAGGAAGCTTGGTGATAGGGGTGTACCGAATGGAGTTCTAAATATATTAAAAGTATTGTATACCAATCAGACCAACCTTGTGAGATGGGCAGACTCACTTTCAGAATCGTATGTGTTGGAGCGTGGGGTGAGACAGGGAGGATTGACGTCTCCCAGACTCTTCAACGTATATGTAAACGATCTCATGGTGGAGCTAAGCAGCATGCGTGTTGGGTGTTGGATTGATGGCATTAGTATAAACAGCTTAAGCTACGCAGACGATATGATGCTGCTTAACCCCACGGTGGGGGGTCTGAGGGAGATGCTGAATGTCTGTGAGACGTATGCTGCGGTGCCCGGGCTTACATACAACTTGTAAAAGACGGAATACATGGTATTTTAGGCTTCTGGTAAATGTCCCAATAATGCAACAAATATCGCCTTTAAAGGCGTGAACATCAAACGTGTGACTGAATTTAAATATCTGAGGCATGTCAGCGAAGGGCTCTGACGGTTAGAGGTTAATATGTTGACTCGTAGATTTTCTCGCTGTACAGAAGAAGTTAAAATGACGCTATTTAAAGCATACTGCCAAAGCATGAACAAGGGAAATCTGTGGGTCAAACATACCAAGAAGTCGCCAGACACTCTTCGAATCCAGTATAACAATGTCTTCAGGATGATATTGGGCCTGCCGTGTTCTTGCAGTGCATTAGGAATGTTTGCGGAATACCAACTTATGGCTTCGATGCCATCATTCGCATAAAAACGAGCTCCCTGGTCAGCAGAGTGAGAAACAGTTCCAGTAGCATCCTGAAGACATTAGCGGACCAGTTTACATCACCGATCCGGAAATGCTTTGTTGCGATGAGTGACGTTCACAGAAATATACCCTTTACCCTGATCACTCTTAGTAACAAGTATAATTGTAGGTAATTTATTATAACAATCTAAATTTTAATCCCAATTAATAAAATACTAACATAGTTTGTAAGCCATTTTTAATACATTTTGTAACACATATGGATGTGCAAGATTTATTGTCATTATTATTATTATAAGAGTCATTGTTATTAATATAATTGTCAGAAATACAAAACAAATCTTGGTATCTTTATATAAATGGGAAAACGCTCGAGCCACCCCCGGCCCCCGAAAAGGGTTTTAAAAAAATATTTAAATATAAAATTCATAGAACGTTCTATTAGGACAAGCTAGCTCTGCAAATTTTACCAACGCCAGTTGTGTAATATGATTCTGGGCGTTGCCATGAAGATGCAGTGAAGAAGAGCAGTTCACCAAATCGGGTGGTTTAACTGCTTTACCACTATAATTTGATATGTGGCATTCTGTGGCATTAGATGGCCAGAAGCTATACCAACAAAAGATCACCAAACTGTCACCATAAGCTTCTTTAGAATAATCTTTCGTTTCCGGCACTGTTACCCTTGGGGATCCCACTTCTAATCAAAGGAAACTATTTTATTCCAAATTATATCCTTTTTATAACGATTTAGCAATACGATGCAATCTAGGACGCGGGTCTCTCACTTCGTTTCAGTAAATTCGTCAAGTACCCATTAATCAAGCTTCTTTATTTTTGACAGGTACATCAAAAGCCGATGCCAGCCAGGCATCTCTGTACCAATCTTTTTATTATTAAAAAGTCCACTGCTGAACGTCGGCCTCTCCCGTTGCTGAGATAATTTGGCTTAATTGCTTGGCCTATGAGTTGTTGATCGCACTATCAAACGTATCAAAAACTTGACGCTCGATCTCAGATGTCTGGGTATTTAATGTCTGGCGTAAGTTGACGTAATCTCACTTAGGATAGACAACAGTATATGATACCGATATTATCTGATCTATCCGAGTTTATCTTTCTTAGATTTCCCATACGTCATCAAATTTTTTTATTTGAGATGGGGCAAACCAGCATGCGGATTACAGATGGTAAGTGACTACTACCACCTATGAACAACTGCAACATCAGAGAAATTGTAGATGCATTGCCAGCTTTTAAAAAAAGAGTTGGCTCTTTTCTTGAAGGTCCCTAATTCCTACCGGTCCGAAATAGTTTCTGGTTATAGTCGATTTCACAAATAAGTTGTACGAGGAAGAAAACTTATTGCATGGTGGTGGACGGCCAATCATCCAAATGGTATTCGAGTTTTGCTGCGATTAGTTGCGAATTAGTCCGAAAAATTTCTCTAAACACACCCCATAGTAGATACGATAGAATACGAAAGAAGATGCAATATCTCTTAGCAGCACCAGTAAATCAAGCTGTTTAGAAAGGCTTCGATCGCCGACGATTTGAACCACTGAGTGGTTCAAATGTGTGTGTGGTGGTCCCAGGCAGAGATGGGAAGAGTATTCCATGTAAGGTCGTACCTGTGCCTCGTAAAGTTGCAGGTGGCTTCTTTTCCAAGTGACCAACAAACTGCACGTCACTGGATATATCGGCGTGTAGGGTTCCAGTACTGGCTGAGGCAACAAGGGTAGTGCCCTGAAACTGAAGAGATACGACAAAGGGGTTCTTTTCGTCGGTAAACGCGGAAACTTGTGTCTTCTTCTGGGGATTAAACTGGGCTAGATTTAGTCTCCCCCAACCCGAACAAAGTTTCCACAAAGTCTCAACGTTTTCCCGAGAAATATTGGCACGCCGGTGTATAAATTATCATTAGTGTTGTCGTCCGCATAGCAGTTAATATTACCTGTTTGCATACGCAGAAGAAACAGCATTGGTGATGTAGAACGAATCGGATGATGGATGCTCTTAAACATACATACATGGTTGACAAAAAGTTTTATTCAAATGTCTAAATTGCAGAAATTTTAACTCAAAAGCATTTAACCATTTTTATGTAAACACATAATCACCATAAAAACGATGTTAAATTGTCTTTGATTTAGGTGTGTGAAGCTACGATCGTCATTTGAAGTACGTGTAGCGATAAGACAAAATCTCTATCATTCCCGTCGAATCTTAAAATAATAGGGCAATTTATCAAAGGAAAGCAGTTTGCATATGAAATCCCGAATCCAGCCGAGGGCAACTCATGACGTAAGTACAAACATGGCATGGGCTTATTTAATGTTTTCAATCTTAAAACCTCTAAATCAAGACGTGATTTTATAAAATTAACCACATAAATATCTATCTTTTATTAAGCAAATGTGTCTAAGAAACCTATGAAATTGCCGTTCTGCAGTACTGGCCATTTCATATAAAAATAATTTTTGTTTGGTTAAGAATTCTAAATTAAATAAAATTTATTTTAAAACATGGAATTATTTTTTCAAAATTAGTTATTTGTTTATTTATTAGCGTTATTTTTTCATTGCATTTAAATCTTTTTCGTCATCGTGGATATGATAAAAATTCGAGTAATTATAGAATATGAGTACCGTTATTGGTTTGAAAAATGAACCCATGGTCGTCCGAAAACTTTGTTCGACAATGACGATATAAAGGCAATTGTGGAAGATGATGATACTTCATATACGACTGAATTAGAAGTAGCTTTCGACTTTAGCATCAAAACGATATTGATTCATTTGCGTCAAATTGGCAAGGTAAAAAAGCTTGAAAACTGGATGCCCCTCGAACTCAATGATTGCCAGCGCGAAGTACGCGTCGAGACGTGCCTTGCACTGCTCAACAGGCTCAACAAATGAAGGAATTTTAAACCGCATTGTTACCTGCGACAAAAAATAGATAATCAAATAAAAATAATAAAATAAAAAAGCTAGCATAAAGCTTCCGTTGACTCCACCCACTCCTTCCGGGTCAGAGTCAGTTTATGGGAGTATTTTTTTGTATGATGAATGATGATGGACGACTGTGATACTTTATATTTATTTGTCATTAAAAAAACGAATTTAAAGCCAAATTCGAAAAAAAGTAAAACAAAATTTTTAAAGCAGAAAATTTTCTCCAACACTACATTATATTATTATATTAAATATATTATATTACGTTTATTTAATATAATATAATATATATTAAATTAAATAAACGACAAAAATAAAAATAAATTCATACACAACCGAAGCACAACGCGAGCTTAATCCACTTCGCAGAGAGCGCATGTAAATTTATGCGATAGTATTATGTCTTCAAATTGCGTGACATTCGACTTTACCTAATTACTTTATTGCATTCATAAAACAAGCAAATATCGAGGAATAAATTTAATAACTGTTTTATTCTTGAAATTTCTCTTTAAAATTTGAACAACTACACTGAAAGCAATGAATGAATGATTTTAAAGACATATTTTGAGTGAGCAGAACCCAGTTTTTTTTATTTGTTAGATAAAGTTGGTTCTTCTAAACTAGAACTAGAACGCCGAATTCCTATGCAATTGCTCCTAGTGAGCATTATGTTCATCATGATTCTTATAATTTACATTTTCTATATCCCATAAACAATCATGACTTTGATAAATCTCAATGAACTTCAACAATAGAGTCCATTGTAAACTGCCAGCTCATGAGGTACCTTGAGGATCACCAGCTGATTAGTGACCGCCAATACGGTTTTCGCCGTGGTCGGTCAGCTGGGGATCTTCTGGTCTACCTAAATCACAGATGGGCGGAGGCAGTAGAGTCCAAGGGGGAGGCATTGGCCGTTAGTTTGGACATTGCGAAGGCCTTCGATCGGGTTTGGCACAAAACGCTTCTTTCGAAGCTCCCATCCTATGGGCTTCCCGAGAAATTGTGCGATTGCATCACCAGCTTTCTTGCAGATCGGGGCGTCAAGGTCGTTGTAGACGGTGCAAGCTCCGATTGCAAGTCTATTAATGCTGGTGTTCCACAAGGCTAAATGCTATCGCCAACGCTGTTTCTTCTGCATATCAATGAATGTTGCAAACCCGTAACATTCATTGCTATGCAGATGAAAGCACTGCTGATGCTCTTTACACCGACCGAGCCAATATTTCTCGGGAAAACGTCTCCGAGTGCCGGGACAAACTTGTGTCTGAAGTCGAGTCTTTGCTGAACAGTCTCGGATTGGGGGCGACTAAATCTAATCCAGTTTAATCCCCAGAATTTTAAGGCACTCCCCTTGTTGCCTCAGCTAGTATCGGAATCCTCGGTGTCGACATATCGAGTGACATGCAGTTTCGTGGTCACTTTCAAGAAATGGCTAAATTAGCCTCTAAAAAGCTTGGCGTGCTCAGCAGAGCGGGACAGTATTTCATGCCGGCACACCGCCTGCAACTTTACAAGCCGCAGTTTCGGCCGCACATGGAATACTGTTCCCATCTCTGGGCTGGGACTCCTCAGTACCAGCTCCTTCCACTTGAGCCGCTCTGCGGCTCGAATCGTCGACGACCGAGTGCTTTCCGATCGGCTCGATTCACTGGCACTGCGAAGAGATGTTGCATCTCTTTTTTTTTTTTTTTAATTTATTGTAACAGAACCAACAGCATTTTGTAACATTATAAAATTAGTAAGTATTTACATTTTCTACTGCCAATTACAGGTTCTTACTTTATAAAAAAAAATCTTCTAACGTATCGCTACAACTGTGTGGAAATAATATTATACAGGATTATTTTTAAAGAGTAGTCATTACGCCATTACGCATTTTACAAAATACAGTGCATATATGCACATCTACTAGTGTTTTGTTATATATTTATTTGTGTGTGTGTGTGTGTGTGTGTGTGTGTGTGTGTGTGTGTGTGTGTGTGTGTGTGTGTGTGTGTGTGTGTGTGTGTGTGTGTGTGTGTGTGTGTGTGTGTGTCTTCTCTTTGCATTTTCTTTCGCATATACCATGGAGAGTGCTCTGAGGAATTGTTCGGATTAATCCCAGACGCCAAATTTCGTGAACGCACTACGCGGTAAACGTTCCGATACCATCCACACCATCTGGATGCTTGGCGGTCCACCACTGTACGTTTCAAGAGGAGTTTTCTTCCGCGTACAATCTCTCTGTGGAATAGTTTACCACCAGCGATTTTTCCGGACCGATACGACCCGGGGACCTTCAAGAAAAGAGCGTACTCCTGTCTAAAGGGCCGGCAACGCACCTGCAATTCCCCTGGTGTTGCGGTTGATCATGGGCGGCGGTAGTCACTTAATATCAGGTGAGCCGCATGCTCGTTTGCCCCCTCTTCTATAAAAAGAAAACTTCCTTAAATCAGCGCAACCAAATTTTAATACTTTGTGTCTCATTTTTTAATAAACACTTCTTTTCTAAATTCTCAACACTCGAATCAAAAATTCGCAAATACAAATACGTGCAGTACTTGAAGCAACATGTCAAAAATTACATAAGGCTGCTAAGCATAAAGCATAAAGCATATAGCATAAAGGCTGACATAATAAAATAGATAGATAGATAAAAAATAGATGTTTGATAATCGCAAGTGCGCAGCTAGATGGTTGAATCCTGGTTCAGCACTTAAACAATGTCCTAAACGAAAATTTACCCCTAGAAAAGTGATGATCACTGTTTGGTGGTCTAGCGCTTGTGTGATTCATCACAGCTTCTTATTAAAGGGGACAGCATTACTGCAGATGTTTACTGTGAAGAACTGAATACAATGGTGGACAATCTCGCACGTCTCTAATCAACTTTGGTCAATCGCTCGTCCCCGCTGCTCCTACCAGTACACGATTATGCGCGACCTTATACTGCACAACCTTAGACCATTCCATGGTCAAGTGATCAAATGGTCTAAGTGCACAACAGACGGTATCCAAGTTACAACAGCCGGGATTGGAAGCTCTCCATCAACCACTTTAGATACTCACATACATCATAGATACAGACCTATACTTTGTCAGAATTCGGATAACTTTTTGGCGGGAAAAAAATTCATTACTAGAGAGGCAGTATAAAATGCCTTTCAAAAATTTGTTGACTCCCGTCCAACTGATTTCTTCAAGAAGGGCGTCAATAAACTGCCACTGCATTGGCAAAGATCCATCGAAATTATGGAGAAAAAAATACATCAAATTCTTTCATTAACACGGTATTCGCATATGTAATGACCTAATACTTGATAGAATTAAATATAACATCAAAATAGATTAAAACTTGGTGAATTTTGTGAAAATATCGAACACAAAACTATTTTTAATAACATAAAATAAAGTAACAAGCTAACAGTCCAACTGATGATAAGGGGTTACTCTTGGATATCTGAAACTAACTTAATATAAAGAGAACTTAATTGGCGTCATCACTTTTAAGTTTATGGAATAACCATAGGATTTTATTTAAAATATTTATGAAAGAGAGAGCATACGACCATGTGGCTAACCTGACGGTAAGTGTCTACCTCTGCCCATGAATAAATGCAACACCAGGGGAATTAAAGGTGCTTTGCTTATTATTATAGTAGGCTCTATTCTTGATGTCTATAAGTCGTATCGGTCCCGAAAAATCGTTGGCATAGCCATTAAAATGGTACGTATGTGGCAGCCGAAACCCATTCTCTGCTGTATCTTCATATTTTTCAAACGGAGAAACGGCTGAAGATGAACAGCTGTTACAGATCCAGACGAACCCCTAAGTATAATAGAATCCTACCTTTGATTCGTAATTTACACTCGAAGAAAACTTTTTTATATAGAATAAGCGTGACGAACGAGCTCACAGTCCACCTGATGCTAAGTGGAAGCTGTAGCCAATAGACATCTACATTTACCGTCGATTAAAAATCAAAATGCAGATGCGTTGTCACCTAGAGGACTATGATGGAATGCCTCGTTTCCAGTAAAAAATTGTCTCAGGTTCTCTACACTCACCATACGAAATACAACGGTACGGTATTCTGCGAGAGCGTGGTCCTGCCCCGGTTGAGCCAAACCATTCCATTCCATGTTATGCCTAAGGGGTGATGCATTTGCATTTTGATTCTTAGTCGAGGTTAAATGTAGATGTATATGAGCACAGCATCCACTTGCCATCATTGACTTATATATTACTTACCGTCAGGTGGATTGTGTTCTCAGTTGTCAGCCTAATTATATAAAAAAAGCACGTTAATAACTGCAAAACCTCTTTAGTATAGGGAACACTTAGCTTGAACTATGTTCGACGCATGTGTGCATATTTAAGTATTATAATTCGACGATAACGTTTTCTTACGTATTTTCTTATTTATCGGAAACGGCCCATTTAAATTATTAGTTTTTATTAGGTACGACGGTGGATTGAAAAGTACTCGGCCTAACCAAGAAAATAAACACATACTAAATCGTTTATATTTTTATTTTTCTACATAATCACCATCAAGTTCAATACACTTTTGCCACCTCCCCCTTCCAAGCATTTAGACCGTCGAAAAAAAATTATTCTTCCTTAGAGTCAAAATATGCGTCTACAGCTGCTTTGACCTCGTCGTTTGTCGAAATCTTTGACCTCCCAAGTGCTTTTTTAGGTTAAGGAACAGAAAGAAGTCTGATGGTGCCAGATCAGGTGAATACGGCGGATGCGGTAACAGTTCAAAGCCACAGTTGTGAATTTCAGCCATTGACTGTACTGACGTGTGAACACGGGCGTTATCTTGATGAAACAGGACTTTTCTTCTGAGCATTCTTCGACGTTTTTCTTTTATTTCCTCTCGTAAACGACGTAGTAAGGTGCAGTAGTAATCAGAGTTTATAGTCTGACCCCTTTCAAGATAATCATAATCACACCTTTCGAGTCCCAGAATACTGAAGCCATCACCTTATTTGCCGACAAAATCGACTTAGCCTTTTTAGGGGGTGGTGAACCAGGTCTTCTCCACTGTTTTGATTGTTGTTTTGTTTCCGGTGTACAGTAATGAACCCATGTTTCGTCCATAGTAACAAAACGATTCAAAAAATCATCTGCATCGGCTTCAAATAACTCCAAATAGTCGCGTGAAATAGTCAATCGCGTCTTTTTTTGTTCAACTGAAAGCAGTCGCGGAACCCACCTCGCAGATACCTTGTGGAAACCCAACTCGTTGACAATGATGTTTTAAGTTCGTTCATAAGAGATGCCTATAATCTCGGCTATCTCTCTAATTTTTAATCTGCGGTCTCCCATTATTAAATCAAGTACTTTTTTAATATTTTCGTCAGTAGTTGACGTCGAAGGCCTTCCAGAGCGGGGTTCATCTTTCACACTCTCTCTACCACGTTTAAATTCTGCTATCCATTTTTTGACGGATGAATATGACAGAGCACAATCGCCTAATGTACTGACCATGTCATCATGGATGGCTTTTGATGATAGCCCCTTCTTGTGGAGGTACTTAATGACGGCACGCTGCTCGATTTGCTCCATTCGCGGAAATTATGTCCGATTACTTTGTTAATAAATTTATAAAATCACAACTAATTATCGCACACGTTTCGAACTTCACACAATGAACTAGTCTGAACTGAACTAAATAATGTGGGTAGATTTGATTTTTAGAATTGAATGGATCTGTGTTAGGCCGAGTACTTTTCAATCCACCCTCGTAGGTTACTATTCTATATGTTTCTGGGTTTCTTGCTGGTTTTTCCAGGACAGTGGTTTTTTCAGAACCTGTTGTAAATAATAAATAGACTTTTAATAAGTATTATGCAATAATCTTCTTCTATACTGAATAAAATCATTCATTTCCTTTTATTTCTGAAAAATAAATTTCCAAATAATCTCGTCCTGAAGTCGCAACTTTAATTGTTCGAACTAAAGTTATTATGTGGTAATAATTTTGTTATTATTTTTATTTTTGAAATTGGTTTTTTCTCCTTATTTAATGTTTAATTACAGTTCTTGAAGTCGATTTTCACTTTTTATTTAAAGTTAGATTATTTTTTTGAGTGAACAAAGAAATATCATAAATTCGAAGCAATAACAGCTGTCGTCTAAATATTTTAATTAAAATAACTCGTGCCCTATTTTTCATCCTTAGGGATGAAACTTTTTCTTCCAATTTATTTAGGACCACGCTAAAGTATAGAATATTTCAGTAAAATAGAATAGTATAAATAGATTTATATACAAATGAGTTATGCTGGAACAAACGTAAAAAATATATTCGGTTCGATATTGATAGCCTCGTCCCTTTTAGTAAGTTAAATTAATAAAGTAATTGAATCTTCGACACACTACGTCTTAGCACTGACTTTCCGCCAACTTGCATTGAGACAGTGCGACGGATACTTCATTTGCCTAAAATCCTCACAGAAATAAAAGCGGACCCGGGCCCACCAGTGGGACGTATTTAAGCTACAACTATCTACTACCTAGTACTGAATTCAGAATCTATTAATAGGAAATTATTTTGTTCTTCTTTTTGTTTTTAAGTTGGTTTATTTTTTATTTAGAGATATTTTTAACAGATCTTTAAAATGTGCTACTTATTCTATAACTACTTTCTAAAGTCTAACAGCCTGGCCACGGGACATTCGCCGTAGCGAAAATTCGCGCGACGCGAACGGCGAGGCGTCAAGCGACTAAAACAAATGTATAGAAATGTATGGAGCAAGCCACGCTGTAGCGACGAGTGACGGCGAAATTTACCGGGCGAATCGCGCGGGCGACTGGCGGCGCGGCGGGCGAATGAAACAAATGTATGAATCAGTACGGTGCAAGCCACGGAGTCGGGCGGCAGACGCGGCGCCGCCCGCAATAGTATAGGGAACAAAATATTTTAGTTGTTTTCGCCGCGAAAAAATTGTTTTTTTTGTTGAACTATAATCGCAGGTTTCGACATTAATTCTGGTATTAACTCTAAATTTTTTTCTAGTAGCATTCTATTTGTTGCGGAATTCTTCATTTATAACCCGATTCCTATTCAAATCATGTACTCTGCAATCTTTTCCAAATATCTTCAAATAAAATGTCTTGAATCAAAAAACAATTACTTTCTAAGCAATATCGAGATAACTTTGATAAAGATATTTCACTCTCGGCCTATCTGGTCGCGGCGGCAAACGTGACTTCCCGTGGCCCTCAAATCGCGCCGCGCGAATTTTCGCCCCGCCTGTCGCTTCGCCGTTCGCGCCGCCGTTCCCCGTGGCCAGGCCGAAAGCAGGGACTATCCCCCAAACAGTTAAAAAGTCGGTTGACTTTTGTTGTTCCTTCGTTGTTCACGGTGATAAAGTATGATGTAATGCTATTTGAAAGGTTAATGTCAACCAGTGGGAGTGCTTTATGTTCATCGGAATTGTACGACCATTCTCTACATGGCTTTAGGTGACATTTGTAACGCAAAGCCGTTAAATGTAAAACGAAAATTTAGTGCTTCTTCCGCCGTGTCTCGCATCCGTCCAAAGTTAAGTATAAAAAGGTTTATGTGACTTTGAAAATTAAAATTTTGATTTTTGATCAATCATTTTAAAATTTATCCAGTTTTTCTTAAGGCAAATAATGACAGAGCAATTAAAGTAAAAAAAAAAATTCTTCATCTTCATCTTTCAGCATCATAACTTATTTCTATAAATATTATTTCTTATTTATAATATACATTACAACATAGCCTTTATGTTTTTTAATTGTAATTAATGATTGTTCTGTACGTCTGTAATTGGAAAACATGGTTATGTTATATATCATACTAACAATCCACTCCAGCATAACCTGAATAGGTTTATTTATGTGACGATATTTAGGTTTAACATAATCAAATACCATTTATTTTATCAATATATCGTTTTATCAAAAAATCTAAAACTGATATTTTAATGGCATGCAAATAACACCGTCAGCTTAATAAAAAGGCAGTTATTTCGATATTTACAGATAGTTACATATTTCCGTTGGAGGGAACACGAAGCCACTCATAGAAGCTAACTAAGTCAGAGTATTTCAGCAAATTTATTTGCAGTAGAGCCAGAGTAACAAAGTCCAGCGGATACGTAAGTAAAATTGGCAATGAGCCGGCCAAAAAACAGACAAACGATGGGGGCAAATGTTTCTCGATTGTTGTACTCAAACTCGTAGCTTCTTTTGACTTAGTGACGACGAGATGCGATATGCAAAGATTACACTTGGGTAGGGTTTGTTTTCTGTCTAGGAAAACGTCTGGTTAGGTACCATCAGTACCAGTACCAGTACCAGCGTGCCTTAGACGGGCCCCGTATCAAAATTTAATGGGGGACCCAAATGAAGTGTAAAGATTTTTCACAAATGGAAGAAAATCGCTCGCATTGAAAATGATTATAAATTGATTATAAGTTATTACACACAATTAATACTCATAGGAACTGGTTTGTCATTGTCATTCACATTGTGTCATTCTCACACACAAAAATGTGAAAAACAATAAATATTATTATATAATTATTATTACTTAAACAGGGGAATCCCGTAATAACTGATATATGACAGGCATGCGTTGCGGATTTAGTAACCTGTGGTCGCGGGTCAATCGTGAAGTGAGACATGTTGCCAACTTTTGAGCGCCCGCTTGACCCGTGGGAAAAAAAGAGATTCTTTTTTTGACCTTCATAATTTTAGAAGTGAAAACTTCTTTAGGCACGTTGGGCGCATTTTATCGGGAAGTACAGCCTAAGAGTTTATGTGTGATTGTGGATATCATTTAACGAATTTTTTTTTTCCTTTTTTTTTTTTTTTTTTTTTTTTTGTGTTTTTTTTTTTTTTTTTTTCTTTCTTGGGTGTTCCGGCTTTTTTTTGGTTTTTTTGTCTTTGGGGGGGGGGGGGGTGGGTGTCGGTTCTTTTAATTTTTGCTTACACACGTTGGGGGCCCCTGTAGCCCGTGGGCTCTGTATCATTGATACGGCTGATACGGCGGTAGCTGCGCCCCTGGGCACCATCCTCAGTGCTATTTCTGCCACCAGACAGCAGTACGAGCACCGCTGTGTTCCAGTTTGAAGCATATGGAGAGTCAGTGTAATGTAATGGAGAGACGCTCAGGGAAATTACAAGCATTCCATCTCCTCCCTCCGAGGTGACAACTCATCTGGAGCCTTATTTATTTAAAGTTAAATGCGGGTGTTCATAGACTGTAGTAGGAATTACCATCAGATTGGGTGTACGTTCGTTAGTCACTTCAATTTGTTTTTGATTGTTCATCATTTCAATTTTGTCTGTGGTACACTATTCATAGGTTTTATAGTTGGGTGCCGACAGAATAACAGGGCTGCGAAACGACTCCGTAGTATCATGTTCGGTCGGAAGACGTTTGATTGCTGCAATTCAATTTATAATCAACCTGTTTTCTATTAGTAAGACTCCTGTCTCGTATGTCCCTTTAAATAAAAATTTCTTGCTCTCTATCTTTCAGTTTTATATAAAAAAGAGCCAATGAATGCAAGTTGCTCAGGACCGTTCTTTTTGGTAGTCTATAATGAAGGTATGTATAGAAGGCGACAGACATGATGGGAATGGCGATGATCATGATGGTTAGACTATCTTTAAGCTGTGCTAATATTAATCTGTGTGCTATTTTAAAACAACTATGTACTCGTATGTGTGATAGTTACAGGTTTTGCAGTATTATTTTGTTTCATTTTAAATTAACCGTTAACATGATATATTTATATATAGATCCGTAAGATTAAAAGATTGCTAAAACATTATGTTGATGAACATTTTACAATTTTCAATTAGTATTGTAGATTAACGAGAGACTTCTGCAAAATCTATCAAAAGAAAAATATATCGAGAACATTGTATACTACCTACTATGTAGATAGGTATGTATAACCACTAATGATTTATGTCTTGAAAAATTAATATATTTAAAAATGCGAACACATAACCGTACGGGGAAGCTCAAGATCGCTTAGCGAGCTTTGGAGGGGGCTGTGCTCCGAGATTTTCAGTGCGATAGACTCTTTAATAAGAATATGCAGTAATCCAGAGTAACTGATATAGCGCAACGAATCATTAAGCTGAACTGGCAAATGATCGGCCATATAGCTCGAAAAACCGACAACCAATAAAGCGGAAAGGTTTTCGAGTGGGAGCCTCGTTCCGGTAAACGAAGTGTAGGGCGACCTCCCAAACTAGATTGAACGACGACCTGGTAAGAGATGTATTCATTAGTTACAGGTGCCCCAGGACCGTGCTTTGTAGCATTTTTTGGGGATCCTATGTTCATCAAGGGACTTGGGATGAAAATGATAAAAATCGCAAAGTTAGTTTCACAAATGTCTAGAACAAGAATATTCGGATTGCGATGACTAATTAAAAATTCAACACTTATGTAACTTATTCTGAAACTTTACAGATTAATTAGCTAATTTTAAAATACTCACATAATATGTACCTATGTGTACCAAGTGAACAAAAAAATCAACACGTCCTTGTGATATGCTTTTAACGACATCTGTTTATAAAATAAGTAAACGTGCACTATGAAAATATTTCTTTAGTTCTATATAGAGTCAATAGGTGTCACTTGCTTCAATATTTAAGATTTTGTACTGCCATCTGTTAACATTGCTAAAAGATAAATTATTAAGGTTCTTGTATTATTATGACTTGATTTGTACTGTTCAAATTCATTGCTTTAGATGGCGTTATTATATATTGACCAATGCTGAAGTACATCTTCAAGTAATAACGAGATCGCAAAGGGTGGGTAATATCTAAAGTTGGGCGTTATAACAGACAACAGATAATATATTTCATTATATATTTATAATCTTACAACACATTATAACAATCAACCATTGACTGTTATAATATATTCAATATCGTTACAAAGCGCCATCTAACAAAAGTAACAGTGACAACTCACAATTCTATCATTTGTGATTTGCGTATATGCGCTAGCTAGTTTACGGATTCTAGCCGTCGGCCGAGACGCGACGGCTCAATCGGAGTCAACCTACACACTATATTCATTCTGCCACAAGGATTGCGTATGGTTTACACAACTTTAAACTCTAAAACAACGAAATAAGAGCTTATTTTACTAACACTTAATATAACGATAAAGAAATATATTCTCTAGTATTTTGTTCATTGTCTCTGTCATCTGTTGTGCCTGTTGATTAATTTTTTGGCTGTTATAATATATTAGTGTTCAGCAGGATGCATAGACTTACATAGGGAAAAGAATTGCGTACTATACTGCAAAATTACACGGTACGTAACAATACTTTTTGATTGTAGTAAAGTAAGTATTTTTAATTTAATAGTAAGTTCAGAGGGCAACAGTAGTGCTGTGGATATTTTAAGTTTTCGCTAGATAGCGCTGTATAGTTTTGAGCTTATAAAGAAAACTACTACATTGGTATCTTTTTTTTTATAAAATAATACAATAATTTATAGTGTAAAGCAGTGAATATTAGATGTAATTATATTCGTTTTGGTCGGAATAAAATTTAAAGGGTTTGAAAGGTTTTTGATTTTTTTATTCTGAATTTAAAAATCTTTTATTTTGAATTTAATTATTTATTTGTACTATTACTGCAAAATCACACTGGCAGCACTAAATTGAAGTCATTTTTTCAAAATGGAGGCGAGAACTCCAAACGTGGCGGTCGATTTAGTACTTTTTACTGTTTTTCGTTAAAATATCGTGTGTAAATATTACCAAAACTTATTTTAGTCAGTGTAAATAATTGTACATTGTGTTAATTATTAAATTGAATGAACCGGAGGACCCAGGTGGAACTCCGAAACGATCCAAAATTGTTCGTAAAAGAGGTACGAACGAATGTTGACCTGAAGTAGGCGGCGGTGAGGATGACTATTCCGTTTTTTAAGCCACGTTACATGAGACTTTATACTGACCATTGTACAAATACGGGTTAATATTTCCAATATGGACCATCGATTTCAAATCCCATAATTTTTTAATAGATAGTACTCACTAAAAGAAAGCGTTTTGCAAAGTTTTAGGTTGCGGAAACTTACGGTTCATGAGATATATTTTTTTAAACTTTTCTTACTACTTGGCAAATAACACGCAATCACACCAATTACAAAATAAATTTAACAAATGATTGACGTCAAACGTCAATTAGTGTAGGGTTCCGAATATTTTGAAAGTATCGATACGTACCCGATACCAAGTATCGTATCAAAAGTATCAATACTACTTGGTATCGAGTACATTTCGTTAATTTTGGAGATTAGGGGGTAAGAAGCCGGGAAGTTGTGCTCCGGCGCTCCGTGGCAGCTCCAGCGCTGCGGGATGAGCAGTGCCTCCGCCCTAGCGTAGGGAAGCACAGGCACCTGAGCTCGCCTTCGCAGCTTCGGCTTTTTGGTCGCCTTCGGCGACCAGCCTCAGCCGCTACGGCGATCTCGGTGCCTGCGCTTCCCTACGGCGGGCGGGCACTGCTCTCCCTCTGCGCCTCCGGGCTCTTATATACACTCTAGGGGTAGGGCAGACAAGACCACGTGGACAGTGGGGTGCTCCGATTCGGTTTTGGGTACTTTTTGGATATTAAATAAGTAAGTCAATAAGTAAGTAAACACTTTATTGTAGTAATAATTAGATAATACAGAAAGTTGCAAACAATGAAATACAAGTACTAAGGAGGAACTTAAATAGAGTAAACTTTATTCTACTTTATATACATATATAATTGCACTTATCAGCTCTTCCTATGCATCTAATTGGTTTGTCATAACTTTTCGTCTCCAAAATTAACGAAATGTACTCGATACCAAGTAGTATTGATACTTTTGATACGATACTTGGTATCGAGTAGGTATCGATACTTTCAAAATATTCGGAACCCTACACTAACTGACGTTTGACATCAATCATTTGTCAAATTTATTTTGTAATTGCGTGTTATTTACCAATTTGTATGAAAAGTTTAAAAAAATATATCTTATGAACCGTAAGTTTCCGCAACCTAAAACTTTGCAAAACGCTTTCTTTTAGTGAGTACTATCTACAAAAAAAATATGGGCTTTGAAATCGATGGTCCATATTGGAAATATTAGCCCAAACCAGATTTTACCAAAACATTCAGACTGTGGCATTATCGTTATATGTAAGTGGTAAACACTTAACGATTTTATGTGTATACTGCCCTCCCTCGAATAGTAACTTCAGAATAAGTAAACTGCGTAATATAATTAGAGATTTGCCTAAGCCAATATATGTGGCTGGTAATTTCAACGCTGACCATATGGCATTTGGGTGTTTAATTGATGAATTTGATCTGTGTGTCCTTAATAATGGTAGCATCACTACTATTAATTATCCTAACCGAAATCCATCGGTTATTGATGTCAGCTTTTGTAGTGCTCCAATCACTCCACTATGCGAATTGTGGGTGCATGATGATTGTATGGGGAGCTATCATTTTCCTACGTTTACTTGTATTTTATTGTCTGTTGATAGATACCAAATTAATCCTTCCATTGAAAAATTCTTATAAAGTTATTTAAACGAATAAAATGCAATAATATAACATATAAAGATGAATTTGTTGTCCCTCTCACAAAAATTATCTCAAAATAGATGTAGGGTTATTGATAATCTAGAAAGTTATTTTCAAATTAATAATAGCCTTCAGAAGTCCAGTTTCCTCATAGAACCCTTTACTTGGAGTGAGTTTTGTACAAATTTACAATCCAGACTAAACAACCCCTGGTTTAGATGATTGTCCATACATTTTGATTAAAAACCTAAACCAGTCTGTGCAAAAGAAACTTAGCTAATGTTAATGCTCTTTGAAACTTAAAAAAAAATCCTGAATCTTGGAAAACACAGTGTGTAATCCCTCTACTTAAGCCTGACAAGCCACCTGAAGATCCTAACTCATATCGTCCCATATCATTGTCATCTTGTGTTGGAAAGCTTAATGAAAACATGATAAAGATGCGTCTTGCGTATTATGTAGAGGCGAACAACATCATTACACATGTTCAATATGGCTTCCGGAGAAGGCGAAGTTGTGCTGACAGCTTCATCTCTCTCTTGTCAGATCTGAAATATGCCAATAATAATAATAAGTCCAGTGTTTGTGTTTTTTCTGGATGTTCAAGGTGCGTTTGATAATGTTGAACCTGATATTTTGGTTCAAGTTCTTTCTGACATTGGTATACCAAGCACACTTTGTCATTAGTTACTTAATTTTTTTACAGATTGAACTTTGTATATAAGACATAATAATATTCTCCATGATCCCAGAAGGGTCTTCAAAAGTACAATGCAGGGGGCTACATTATCTCCATTGCTGTACAATATATATACTGGTAAAATTCTTTATTTTGTAAATACGAAGGTGTAAATATTTTACAATGTACGGATGATCTTGTAATATATTGTACAGACCATAATGTAGATAGAGCTGTAAATAGTATAAATAATGTTTTAGATCAATTGTACATATAATGACAGGTTGGCTCTACAGATTAACACCAACAAAAGCAAGGCCATGATTTTTAGTAAAGATTTTCCCTCTAATCTAATCTAATGGCATACTCTACAATAATCATCCAATTTCAGTTGTACCTAACCAAAATTCTTGGGTATTATCGTTGATAACAAACTTTGTTTTGATTTACATCAATCACATTATAACTAACTTCTTAAGGGCTTAAATATTATAAGATGTTTAGCTGGTGTGACTTGGGGTGCAGACCCCAAACTTTTAAGTATGCTATTTATGTCTATAGTCAGAAGCCACTTCGACTACACTACTCGTTTAGCCTACACAAATAGTAGTTGTGTAAAAAAATTAGACATAATTCAAAACAAAGTTCTGCGAATTATTACTAGGACTATGTGTTCAACTTCCATACGTGCTATGGAAGTTGAAACCAAAATAATGCCACTGTGTCTTAGAAGACTTCTGCTAATAGAAAGATATTTACTAAAGCTGTTATCTGGTAATGATAATGTGCTCAAAAAAATAGTACCTTTTCCTGTACAATGCTCGACCCAGTCGACTTCGGGAGGTGAGCATTTACGAGGTTATTTCCCAGTTTTGCCTCTTATTGTACTACAAATGAATGAAGATTTTAAAAATGTAATTAAACAATCAAAGTGGACATGCTACTCATACTCATATTCCTGTATTATATTTGAGACCAATATTGTTACTCAATTTTTTTTTTGATAATTGTGAATTATTAAGTTTTCTTTCCGACAATAACTACTATACTTTGTATACAGATGGTAGCAAAATTGAGCTGTGCGCGCGCAGTGCTGGTTATGATCCCTTATCCAAAATTGGTCAAAGTTTTCTTCTGGACCCTAAATGCAGTGTTTTACTGCAGAGGCATATGCGGCTCACGAGGCCCTGAAGAAGATCGCACGTATAAATAGTTTTAATATTTTTTTAATTTTAACAGACAGTTTAAGAATGGTCCAAAGTTTAACTAATCTCAGATTTGACTTAAAAAAAAACTATATTTTGTATAATATTAAAAAAAATGTTTTTTAGTTATGCGCAAAAGGGTATACAGGTCTCTTTCATGTGAATTCCATCACATAGGGGCACAACAGGAAGTGAGATAGTAAATAAAATTGCACGTGATGGAACCAACATGTTGGATCTTAGCTCCATAGTAAAAGTACCTTTGACCGACTGTAATCAATCTATTGACAACCAGGTCAATAGTTTATGGGTCGAATTTTGGAAACAAGACCAAGAAAAGAAGGGTAAATGGTATGGAAATGTTCAAACAAACCTATCTGTAGTACCATGGTATTACAAACTGAAAATAGTCAGTCGGGACTTTATTACGTCTATAAACAGACTGCATTTTGGTCACTCCACCGACCCGGCCCACCTGGCTCGGTTGGGCATAGTGGAGAGCAGCTACTGCACCTACTGCAGTAATTCTGTTAGTGATATCGAACATTTCATTTCATATTGTGTGAGGGGGAGGGCTTTTCATTTGACAGATTGATTTGATTCTTGTCAGTGAAATTAGTGACATAGTGCAAAATCAAGTGACAGTGCAAGATCCCTTCCGCCGCCTGAGTGATGTGTTAAAAAATAGATCCTATTACAAGCCTCTATATAAATTTATCAAGTATTTTAGTATATAGATATATAAGACTTGGCCTAAAGGTCTAGATACACTGACCTCTATATATACAAATACGCTGGACTGGCTATACCATAGAAAATGACTGTGCCAATTTGAAGCGCCGCTAAAGGATGTCTTGAAAAATAAAATTGAAATAATATGTCGAAGTCTGTTGTCTCATTTATATTGTCTTATTTAATAAGTCCGAATTTTGAACTTTTAAACTAAAAAACGAAAGTATTTTATGTTGTTTGAGTGTGTATAATATTAGTTACATAATAAGAATTATTTTTATTAACAATTAGAGTGTGCGTAATCTGTAAAACTCGTTACAAAAAGGGAAGTGGTATAACATTTCACAAGTAAGTGAATTTGCGGTAAATATTAAACAAATTAAAACTATTTTATAATATAAGTACTTAAAAATTTGTTACTAATCTTAATATCATATATGCAAACATGTTAGGCTATATATTACTGAGTATTGATAAACAATAAAATTCAATAGGGTTGTCGAGTTCTTTGTCTATAATACTTATCGATGTTCTTTCCTACCCATATCTGTTAACAAACAAAGTCGCCAACAACAGACGATTATCAAATATTTATTAATTAACAGGTTTCTAACTGAACCTAGACTAAATTTATGGCTTAAAAGCATAAATATTGTGAATTGGCGTTCGAAACAAAATGATCATATTTGTTCCAAACGTTTCACAGACGACTATTTTATTAGACATGAGAACTACACCACTTTGAAAAAGTGCAGTATACCGACAATATTTTCTGGCAGTACCAGTACCAGTAAGTATAAAAGTAATAGATTATTATTTCGAATGTTTTTTATTTCTTCTTTCCTCATTTTCCACCAAACTCAAGGCCGAATGATGTCGAGCCACGTTGTATGTACTGCGGCTGGAGGAGATTCCTCTTCCTGTGCCGCTGTAGTCGAGGTGGAGTCGAAAGGGAAGAGGAGTGTTGGTATGGCGATTGGCGATGCGCCACAGGACAGTGCTTTGTGGCATTCCTTGAATTCCATGATGAATGATAATGGCATTATATTAATATGATACATAAATAGAATGGACGTTACGGATAGAGTCCATTTATCTATAGAGTCAATTCTATTTATTTAGGTATGGTAGGGTATAGAATTTTATCGATATAATTTGGTACACTGTCTTATCCCTATTACTAGTTCTGTGGACGTGCACTTCTGCTGTCAGCACCAAAATGGCGGAAATCAAATCGCTTCATCATGTCACGGTGTATAGCCAATCCAGCGTACTTGTATATGTAGAGGTCAGTGTCTAGATACCAGGCCATAAACTCCAAAAAAAAAAAAACTTTTTCAAAATCAACAAAATTTCAAAAATGTCTGTTACTGATAATTTTGTGCTTGCATGGTTTATTAGTATTTTTTTTAAATATTTATAAATCTAAGATTTTCATCTGTGAATTTATCGTTGAGTTGAGCTTTTGTTGCTCCGGTTTATATAATAACAGTGATATTTGTGCAACTGAGATAAAACTCGTGTTTATTGTGTGTATATATTGTTTATAATATAATGCCCGAATACTGAAACGCAACTTAAATCTGTCACTTTATTATAGGTCACCTAAATTTGAGCATTAACTGAAATACAGAAACATCACTCAAGTGATTTGAGGGTTTGATTAGCTGAGTAGCCCTCAAATGTTTACGTCATGGTAACATTGTCAAGAAATATCGTAAAATTTCCAAGAAGAAAAAACTTTGTTCTTCTTGACAATTTTACGATATATGAATTTAAATACGTTTTATGCAACATCATCTCATCATCATTCATCATTACAGCCCTTCAGAAGTCTACTGCTGAACATAGGCCTCCACAACACGGACAAGCACGGTCCTGAGCCACCTGCATCCATCGACTGCCTGCATATCTTACCAGGTCGTCACTCCATCTAGTGGGGGGTCGCTCTACACTACGCCTACCGATACGAGGCTGCCACTCGAGAACCTTTCTTCCCCATCGGTTATCGGTTCTTCGAGCTATATGGCCGGCCCATTGCCACTTCAGCTTACTAATCCGTTGGGCTATGTCGGTCACTCTGGTTTTACTGCGGATATCCTCATTTCTGAGTCTATCACGCAGAGAAACTCCGAGTGTAGCCCTCTTCATAGCTCGCTGAGCGACCTTGAGCGTCATCATACGGCCAGCAGTGAAGGACCACGTCTCAGATCCGTAAGTCATCATTGGTAACACACACTGGTTGTACAATCTAGTTTTCAGAGATTGAAGTATACCTGATGAAAAGATATGTCATAATTTCCCGAACGCTGTCCAACCGAGTTGAATCCGTCGATTGACCTCTCGGTCGAAGTTGGACTTACCTAGTCGGAATATTTGTCCCAGGTAAACGTACACGTCAACAACTCGAGCATACTGCTCCCAACAACTACCGGCATAGGTGTGACATGGACATTAAACATGAACTTTGTTTTGTCCATGTTCATCTTAAGCACTATCCGTTGGGAGACACCATTGAGGTCATTGAGCATAGTGCTAAGGTCCTCCAGCGATTCTGCCATAAGGACTATATCGTCGGCAAATCAAAGGTGGGTGATGTACTCGCCATTGATGTTAATACCGTATACTTTCCAGTCCAGTAGCTTGAAAACGTCTTCGATGCAGCGGTGAAGAGTTTCGGGGATATAACGTCACCCTGTCTCACACCTCTCTGCAGTTGGATAGGTTTCGAACACTGGTTCTGTACTCGGATAGCCATCGTAGCCCTACTGTACAAACACTTCAGCACTTCGATATACCGACAGTCAACTTGGCACCGCTGAAGGGACTGTAGCACCGCCCAAATTTCGACGGAATCAAAAGCTTTCTCATAGTCTTCATACGCCAGGCAAAGTGGCAGATTGTACTCTTCGGACTTCTGTACAATCTGCCGCAGGGTATATATGTGGTCTATGGTACTAAAGCCTTTTCGGAAACTGGCTTGTTCGGGAGGCTGGAAGTCGTCGAGCCTGCATGCGAGACGATTCGTAATGACTCTCGAAAACAGCACGTAGTTGCGGCTCAGAAGGGAAATCGGTCGGTAGTTCTTCAAGAGAGCATTGTCGCTTTTCTTAAAGAACAAGACCACCGCACTTCTGCTCCACGCCTCCGGAGTAGTGCCACAATGGAGGACGAAATTGAAGAGCTTCTGAAGGACTTCAAGTACCGGTGTTCCACCCGCTTTCAGAAGCTCCGCTGTAATTCCATCCTCGCCTGGGGTCCTGCCATTTTTAAGGTGCTGGAGAGCCATTCTAATCTCGCTCAGACTGACGTCCGGGATATAATCGGAATAGTGTCGGATAAGACTTGCTCTTGGATCGATACTCACACTTGCGTGTGGCTCCAACGATGATGTGTACAGCTGCCCATAGAACCTCTCAATCTCACTCAAAATCTCAGGTGTCCCGGAAACGATGCTGCTACACTCAGTCTTCAGCTTTGACAGTTGGCTCTTTCTGGCAGATATATCTCTGGCAAAGACTTTGGAGCCCTGGTTCCGCTCGATCGCTTCTTTTATACGAGCAGTATTTAAGTTGAGTAAGTCTCGCCGCATACATTTGGAGATCTGTCTGTTCAGTTGCCTTTATGCTGTCAAATCTGTTGACGATTGCAGCCTCATATCCCGTTTATCAGCCATGAGATTAAGAGTGTGATCTGAGAGTTTTTGTGTTCTTCTGCGGCAGGTCTTGCAGAACTTAGCTCCGACCGCATGGACAGTTTCCACGAGCTATGTAACTCGAGCTGAAGGGTTTCGGGATTCTGGATTAGAGCACGAGTGGGACGGAGCGTTGACTTCTTTAGACGAGACCTCTCCAACTTAACGTTTAGGTTCAGTGTGCCTCTAACCATTCGGTGATCGCTGTCAGTTTTCACCCTTGTGATCACTGAGATATCATTGAACAGTTGGCGTCTGGTCGTCATAATGAAGTCAATCTCGTTTTTTGTCGTGGCTCGACCAGGTCCACTTTCTGTGGGGCCGTATCTGGAAGGAAGAGTTCATCATAAAATGTCCCTCTTTCTCCATGAATTCGGCCAGCTGCTGGCCCCGTGAGTTCCATTGCCCTATCCCAAAATTTCCCTACATTTTAAATAATTTTATATACGATTTGCTTTAAAATTATATTCAACAATAATCTCCTAACAATACTTTAATTTTAAATGTGATTTATGTGATTTTTTACAAATATCGTGGATGAAAAGTACATTTCAAATTATAAAATTATGTGAAAATCGCTCCGTCTATCGTCCTAGAATGAAACGAGAATTAGGGATGGTCGATGTTACAGAAACATCGATGATGACATCGATGTTGATATTGATAGCGTAACATCGATATTCGATGTTATCCTGCTCCAAACATCGTTGTTGGCTATTATCGATGTTAAAGCACATGTACCTATTTAGTAGGTTGAAATTAGTAGTGTTGTTTATGGTTTATTATTAATGAAATTAAAGAAATTAATAAAACATTTAGTGTGAAACGTTAATTTAAAAAATGGGAAAAACTATTTTTTGCCGATAATGATGAATATTATTATTTTGATATTCAAATATGCCTATACAATTATAAATCTGGTTTAAAAAAATAACTATCCTTATCTCTCGCGAAATGAAAAAAATGATTATAGAGAGAAAATTAACAAACTTCACAAAAAAACAAAATAATAGACTTTTCAGTCACCTTTGTTTACATAATTTTTAATCAGGTAGCCCAAGCACCACACACATATTATCCACAGCTATTTATAAAATGCACTGTAGAATGCTCTATGCAATGAAGTTGTCTACGCTCACGATCGCCCAGTGATTTATTTTCATAAACTTCAAGCAAACAAAAAACAACTAAATATGATTAAATTGTGTAGATACATATTGCTTCAAAATTATGTGTATATGGACAGCAAGGGAAAAAACACGTAGTTTGAATATCAATTTATGTAGAATAGTTATTAGGCGACAACCGACAGCGACACCACAATAACAAAGCGAAAATAGTTACAACTGTGACATTACAGTTCACACTTGACAGGGAGTTTGACACAACATAATGATATTTTTTTAGGTTATCGATTAATTTAGGAATCCTTAATTATTCAAAATGTTGAATTTTTAACAGAAAATGAAATATTTAGTTGATATTGATTTCGTGGGTTCGCAGTGTTCACAAGTTCTTATTAATCGATTATTGATGTTTTGATGTTTAAGGTGTGGTAACATCGACGTTAAAACATCGATGTTTTAATTTCTAACATCGATGATCGTCGAACATCGATGATCATCGAACATCCCTAACGAGAATCTTTTACTGACCTGTGATGTGCTGTCAGTGTCAGTTTCGTTGACCGAGTACAAAAGTTTAAATAAAAATAATGTAAATATTTGATTCGTATTCGATTTGATCATCGAACTTCCCTAGCGTGTATATATTGTTTATTATATAAGACTCTTATTTTGTTCATAATTTTAGTGTATTTTTGTACAATTGAGACAGGACTCCTTCTATTATAGTTTTAAGTGTATAATATTAGTAAATCTTGGTGTAATAATGTCATCAGATAAACATTGTTGTGTTCCCGGGTGTACAGAAAATCAAGGTAATCCGTTAAGATACTATGTCTTATGACCATTTTCCTATAATTATTATATGTATATCTTTAATACGAGTAGGATTAAGGCTCCTAAATCAAATACTGTTCCACTTCATTAGCTAGGAGCTAAAATATTTTTAATAATAAAATCATTGGGTATCAATTTCTAAAAAATTAAATTTTGTAGAAATTGGTACCCAATGAGAGAGTAGAAGATTAAAAATAGATGCTGTTAATTATAATCAATAATGTGGGCTAATCTTTCCAACATGGACCATCGATTTCAAAGCCCATATGTTTTTTGTAGATAGTACTCACTAAAAGAAAGCGTTTTGCAAAGTTTAAGGTTGCGGAAACTTACGGTTCATGAGATATATTTTTTAAACTTTTCATACAAATTGGTAAATAACACGCAATTACAAAATAAATTTGACAAATGATTGATGTTAAACGTCAGTTAGTGTAGGGTTCCGAATATTTTGAAAGTATCGATACCTACTCGATACCAAGTATCGTATCAAAAGTATCAATACTACTTGGTATCGAGTACATTTCGTTAATTTTGGAGACGAAAAATTATGAAAAACCAATTAGATGCATAGGAAGAGCTGATAAGTGCAATTATATATGTATATAAAGTAGAATAAAGTTTACTCTATTTAAGTTCCACCTTAGTACTTGTATTTTATTGTTTGCAACTTGTTTGTATTTCTTAATTAGTACAGCTTTTGTACTTTTATTTTATTGTTTGCAACTTTCTGTATTATCTAATTCTTACTACAATAAAGTGTTTACTTACTTATTGACTTACTTATTTAATATTCAAAAAAGTACCCAAAACCGAATCAGAGCACCCCACTATCCACGTGGTCTTGTCTGCCCTACCCCTAGAGTGTATATAAGAGCCCGAGACCAGGTGCCTGTGCTTCCCTACGCTAGGGCGGAGGCACTGCTCTTCCCGCAGCGCCGGAGCTGCCACGGAGCGCCGGAGCACAACTTCCCCGGCTTCTTACCCCCCTAGTCTCCAAAATTAACGAAATGTACTCGATACCAAGTAGTATTGATACTTTTGATACGATACTTGGTATCGAGTACGTATCGATACTTTCAAAATATTCGAAACCCTACACTAATTGACGTTTGATATTAATGATTTGTCAAATTCATTTTGTAATTGGTGTAATTGTGTGTTAATTGCCAATTTGTATGAAAAGTTTAAAAAAATATATCTCATGAACCGCAAGTTTCCGCAACCTAAAACTTTGCAAAACGCTTTCTTTTAGTGAGTACTATTTACAAAAAAAATATGGTAAACACTTTATTGTAGTAAGAATTAGATAATACAGAAAGTTGCAAACAATAAAATAAAAGTACAAAAGCTGTACTAATTAAGAAATACAAACAAGTTGCAAACAATAAAATACAAGTACTAAGGTGGAACTTAATAAGAGTGAACTTTATTCTACTTTATATACATATATAATTGCACTTATCAGCTCTTCCTATGCATCTAATTGGTTTGTCATAATTTTTCGTCTCCAAAATTAACGAAATGTACTCGATACCAAGTAGTATTGATACTTTTGATACGATACTTGGTATCGAGTAGGTATCGATACTTTCAAAATATTCGGAACCTACACTATCTGACGTTTAACATCAATCATTTGTCAAATTTATTTTGTAATTGCGTGTTATTTACCAATTTGTATGAAATAGGCATGTCGATTCACTCTTAAAAAAATCGATCTCTGAATCGATTTGAATCGAAGGTACTTGAATCGATTATCGATTAAATCGAGGAATAAAAGATCGATTTTCGATTAATCGCGACATTTTCAAACATGAAATTTCAAGAATTTTCAATTTTTTTTCTTTAACTTCTAAACTGTAATATTTTTTTAAAAATAATATATTATTGATTAACATTACTAATATTCCTTTTAACCAGTCCTGGTAAGCTTGAAACGCTTGTGTTAGGAGTGGTTCGCACACACTCCACTCGATCCCTTTTTTTACAAAGTGATTCCACGTAACACTTTTATTTGACATTTTAGGCTAAAAACAACAACAATACTTTTACAAAAGTGCAAACTGCTTTCTAGCCCTAATAACAACTCCTATCTCTCTAACTGTACTGCTCTTATATTATATTTTTAAAATGCCTGTGAAAAACAGACATGTAGAGAACTATAAAGATTCCTTGTTTTACTATGGAACCCTAAAAACTCCCTACAAAAGCTGAACAGGTTGGACTCATTACTATTTTACTATATGTATAGATAAGGATCAAAATATCCTTTGGGCACTACTGAGTAAAAAAGTTCAATCTGAAATTATGATATTTTTTCAGATGATTTAATTTAAAGCCTGGGGTAGCCTAAACTCGAAATACATCCAACTATACTAGCCCGATAGCCCCCCGCTCTGCCTTATTCATCATCAAAATAATTATAACATTTGACCTTATTTTGTTTTTGTTTTAGATTGTCAAAATTTGACTCCTTCATGTATGAAAATGAGCATGCTATCTTCTATACCTTACAAAAGGAAAATATTGGTTGGTACTTGGTACTCATTTATTTTAAGTGTAGTCAAATACAAGTTAGTACAAAAATGTATAGCATGTAGCACATAATTTTAATATGACTGTATTTAATAGACATCACTATTCGTTTATCATTTTTATATGCAATTATTCAACATTTATACTGGAGTCAAGTCAACATTATATTCTGTCAAATAGAATTTACCAAAGTAGACATGGAGACATCCCTTTGCCCATACCAAAATACATTATTAAATCTTCCTTAACAAGCTAGAGTGTCTTCTCATTAGATACATTTTCAGTCTTCATAAGTATGTTTATATTTCTCACTATCACTCTGCCTTAAATGGCTAACTGTAAAGTAAAGGCGTGACTCAAGTATTTAGCTTGTTCTCTTCTTTATCTAAAATGATCCATCCACTCCTTATCTCAAGGACAAATTTCAATAGCTTTCCTAAATGCATGATAGAACTCCAGATGGTTAGTGGGTGCTGTGGCCCATAGACATCTACATTTATCCTCGATAAAGAATCAAATGAAGACACCTTGTAACCCCTAAAGACAAAAATGGAATGCCTCGTTTCCTGTAAAAGGATCTTTGTTTCTCTACACTCACCTTACATAACACAGCAACATTAAACTGCTATTTTATGCTGAAATTCTATTATGAGTGTGGTCCAACCCTGTCAAGCATTAACATTTTAAGTTATATATCTATTTGTACTTCAAATGTGTATTGTTATGATGAATATTTATTTTCTTTTTTAATTTTTACCCATTTACAATAATGTGCTTTTTATTTTTGGCACCCATCACATTGTTTCACATTCACGTCGTGGGTTCATTCGGAGATAATATAAAAAGGCATTATATTTGCCCTTTGTACGCCTTTATAATAAATTATTATAATATTATTTTCTACAATTCCAGAACCATCAGTCGAGGCAAACATTTCACATCCAAGTATTTCTACGATTGGCAATGTACTGTCTCCATGTGCCATTGAAAAAAACGATCTTCAGGAAAGTGGTAAAATAAGTTTAACTTTTTATATTTTTTATAGTAAATTGTTTTTAAATTGTGCAGTAAAACTTATAACTACTTACTGTACAAGTCATGCCCGCATGGAATGATGGCAAGAATGCTGGCACAAATTATGCGCGGATTATGCTATTAAGAGCACATATTCAAATATGTCCAAGTCGAAATCTACGCGATCGCTTTGGAACGGCGTAATAATGACGCACACTACAATGTTATCTCTGTGTGCGTGTCAGAGCGAGCGCGAGGCTATAATAGTTGCCTAACGACGACTACGAATCACTTTGATCGTTGATTATATACCTGTCTTTGATACTGTTGGAACTAAAATAATAAAAAAATAATTTCCATATAATGGCTTACTTATATAGTGTATAGAAATCGGAGGCTAATATGTGGAAATTGTTTTAGGTATTCTTTTAGTAAATTGAAGTCGGCTTTACATTTTCACCCTATTGAGTATATTATAATATGTATATGTTCTAATTGTAAAATATGTATTGTATAAAATATATATCATTTGAAAAACTTTTATTCTGTTTCATAATGTAAACATAATTCATCAAACTAACAATTTCATCAGTGTCGGCGGGGATTAGTGTTGCCAGGTCTAGCAAGTAAAATTTCGGGACGGAAGGTAAAAATAATCGGGGATTTGGTTTTCATATCCGGACAACTAGAATGACTACAAAATATAGGTTTCTTTGTAGCCTTTTGTGCTTTATTGAGAGCCGTGGTAGCTCAGATGGTCAACGCTAACTGTAAATATTCGAAGATGAAGAAGATGCTGTAAAAATGGTACTGTTTTACTTTTGTGCTTTATAATTATTATTCGAGTCTGATCTCATGAACGAATAACTTTTCATCCAAACATCGTAAAAACTGATTTTTTTTCATTTTAGGCAAATTAAAACATTTTTGAACTACTTGTTTTTTTTTTTTGCAGTCCCTGAATTTTTCAAATCACTCATTTTAATATAATTCTGTTTAAAACTTTTGTGGTTTTTTTTTCGACTGGTGAGACAATGTCGTAGTAAAAATATTTTAATGTGGTGGTAGCTAACAGATATAATCATTTTTGCTGTCATAATTATGGATTAAAGTATAGAATAAGAAGGTTAGTGAAAATCGGGACATTTGGCGTCCCGATCAATGATGAATCGGGACGTGTCACTAGACTTTTGAAAATCGGGACGTCCCGCGCAAATCGGGACACCTGGCAACACTAGCGGGGATCGAGCCCGGATTGTTCGCGTTTACGGCGAGCACTACGCCATTGAGCTACTCAACTCAAGCACGGCTCATATGTTTTATATCTGGGGGCACGGTAGTGCCCCCGCCATGTAGACCAAAACAGCGGCACGGCCGTATCATCATTGCGAGACTTGGTTATTTTACAAGTTATGTTTTTGATGGCATGTCTTTGATCATAACGTTATCTCCACACTAGGAATTTTTCCTAAGTACATACATAGTTGGGGCAGTTTAAATACATTAATTTCACAAGGACAAACATCCAGACCTGAAACAATTATTTGTAGGTAATACAGATTTTTGTTCCATGTGGGATTCGAACCTGCGGCGCTCAGCGCTACAAATAAATCATTACCAAGTCACTCCGCCACGGAGCCAAAGGTGAAAGCCAACGATTTTGTATTTTTACTTGATCCGAATTGCTTACGTTCAATTACTCATTTCTAAAAAAAATATGTATGAAATGAAAATTTGCCACCATTACATCATTTAATATTTAAATATTACAATCATAAACATATTTCAAAATTACTTACTACCAAAAATATCGCTTATAAAAGTGAATCGTTTAAAATGCTCGATGGTGCTATAGGTATCTAGTTATAGTATGGTGTAGTATATTTTTTTTTTAATTTGTATTAAATAAAATAAAGAATATTTGCCCTATCGGTGTATCAACGCGATCGCGCGGTGTCGGTGAGAAAAAGTAATACGTCCTGTCGTTGGGATTACCCGGAGCGTACCGAATCAAACTGCGTCTGCGCATGATGTTTTATAGTATTTTTAAAATAATTATATAAAATAATTGACAAAATAAAACGAGCTGAATTTTTTTTTGGATATTTAACATTACATGTATTTTGATAAAATAATTAAAATAGATATGTTTATAAGCAAATACATGGAAGAAATTACATTGAAGTAGACAGTTTTGGTGATTTTATAATATTATTTTATAATCGAAATATTATCGTAATTTAGGTTTTGCTATACCCTAAAAGACTATATATTTCATTATAATAACGCTTAAAATAAAGTATTTTAGCTTATAATAATGGTTGTATTCAACCTGAAAGATAACTCTGATGCATATTTTCGTAAAACACAGTGAAGGGATTGTCTTCGCCCTAAAAAACCGTCATTAAAAACTATGATTTTGCACTGCTATGTACTAAATAAATACTTCATCTTTCTAAAGCCCTAATTTTCAACAAATAATCTCCTCACGTCGTTACGATATCGCCTTTGGAAAAACCATAAAACATGTAGTTTTCGACGCGAAACGCATATGCCCTCTTAAGGGGGAAATAATAAAAATACTACATCAAATGGCTTGGCAAGATCCTCCGTTATGTAGAAAATATTGCAGCATTAATTCTGTAATAAATACATGGTAAAGTTGGGGATTAATGTTATGTACTATGTTAGACGAAAACACGATTCCGTAAAATTTTCTCGATAGAAAAAAAAATCCAAAGTCACCTCCAAACTGAAATATAAACCGCTGGTATTCATAAAATACTTTTAATTATATCATGAAACTTTGCATACTAACTGAACTAACTATAAAGCAGGGCTTATGTTTTTTTATTATTTTTTTTAATTACCATTATTTTCACTGTAAAAAGAAATTACCTAAACTATCGGCGTCATGAAGCTTGTTTCCTGCCGCCCGATCAGTCCCTATCAGCCTTGCTTCGGCTTTCGAAGGGGGAAGCTGTGTCGCTTACAATCAGAATACACATTACGCAACAGGACGACGTGAAATTAAAATGGGAAATAACCGCAATAAAAATAAGAAGAGACTGGCTTGGCGTAAAGAAACAGGCATAAATATGATAAACATAATGAAATAAGTATCTGCCGACCTATCCACTTACAGTATTAGTGATTACAAACATGTCGGTAGATAGCATACGACGCGTGGCGAAGTGGGGGCGAAATTAGAATTTGAGCTGATTTTCTATATCCCCTTAACCGCGGTAAATTGTCACGTTAGATTTTTTTGCGCTTATTGCTCCATGGCCCAATCGGTTAACGACGACGATGTCGACTCCATCGCCCCAAAGTCCAGTTTTATTAAGGTGAAACCTACGGACTGTTCCCAGCAGTTCTCCCGCAAGATGGCGCTGAAGTCAACATTTTTAGTTTATTTGCATTTTTGTGTACTTCGAAAATTATTAAGTAGTAGGAGTAGACTTTGCGGTTATCGGATATTACATTTTATTGGAATGGGTCATATCATTGCCTCAAAATCCACCCAATTTGACATAAATTTTGATTATAACATCTGTCATTGAATATAGTGTCGTTTACATACACAGACGTATCCCTACGTTTACGAAGCTAGAACACTAGATGGCGTGTATGTAAAAAAACAAGTTTTTAATTTTTGTGTATGTGCTAATGTTTTGGGTAGGCAGAACTACAAAACGCTACATTGTTATAAAAATAAAATTTATATTTGTTGGCGTAAACTATTTAATTGATTTATAACTTTGGGAAATAAATTATGTCAACATTAATTACAATATAACGCAGTTTTATTTTATTACATTACACTATTGAATTTTTTATCAAAACAGAAGTACCTATTTGAAGCACCATAATTATAATGAAACATGCCCATTCACTCAAAACTAATAACACTGATGATTTGTAACAGTACCAGTTATTACAATAATTAGACATTTCATAACCAACACGTAAGAAACTATAATTCATTAACAAGAGATAACAACAAATCTATAACAGAATTTATTTTGTGATAATCCAGGAAGTTTGAAAATAATATTTCCTAATTTCGAAGCACTCAACAAAAGCTTTTAGTAAAACAAAAATATAAATCCTATACCTACGAGCAATTCTTGTATATATATTTTTTTTTTTATATATATATATATATATATATATATATATAATCGGAATCTCGGAAAAGGCTCCAACGTTTTTCATATAATGTCGTTTTGTCCCCGTTTTCAGGCAATGAAAAACTGCTACAATATAAGAAGGTAAATTTTAACACTATAATAATGATCGTAATAGCTCAAGTGGATAACGCACTGTCGCGAAATCGTAATTCCCTGGTTCGCGTCATGTCTTAGGATTGACTTTTTTACCTTTTTTTTTTCAAGTTCCCTTCTTTTGTGAGAAAATCTATTATTTCGAGCCCTTTTTGTAGTATTTTTTTAAAAATACGAAAATTTTATTGCACTCATGATTTTTCATTTTAATAACCAGTTCAGTTTTTTTCTATTATGTCGGTAAGATCAAAAAAATATTCTTCATATTTTATCAGTATGTATTTTTAATCTAAATATAACTTCCAAAACACACGATTTCCAAAAAAAAAAAATACCGAGAAATGCTCGGTCATCCAGGTACTATATAATATAATATATATAAATCTTCCTTCAATTCTATATGAATAGGGTTGCGTTCGCAACACAAGATCTAGAACACTAAAATGTACAAAAATTTACTTATCTTTTTATTTCAATGTTATCTTTATATTCCTGGTAGAATTGGCCGACGAATAAGAAAAATATAACTCAGATTAGAATAAGCTATTTATTTATAAACAATAAAGCACAGAACAGAAAAAAAGGATTTTATGTAACTGAATTATTGTTGTTTCTGAACGCACCATAAGGTATGACGTACGAGTAGTGACGAGTGAACTTGAGCTCCACAAAATATAACAAACTAATGTGTGTCTGTCTGAAACTGTTTGCAAAATGCGTAAAGGGTGTTTAATGTAACCCGGCAAAACCATATTTAGCAAAGGTTTGCAAGTTTAATTTTGTGACTACTTTGGTAGTTTACCGATTGTATTTATTGTTGACCAAAAACATATTCAAACACATTCATATATGAAACACTGACACGTATGACGTAGGTAATCAGTATTGTGACGATATTTCAGAAAAATCACGGGCCAGCCTGCTGTTAATAATACTACCGAAAACATAATTGCGTTTTTAGAATAATTAATTACTATACCTACGATAAATTACAAGTACCCGGATAACCGAGCTCTGCTCGGTTTTTTTTTTGAAATTACATTTATTAATTACATACTGATGAAACATAAATAATATTTTTTATCTTATTGACAGAATAGAAAAACTGAACTGGTTGTTTGAATAAAAAATCATGAGTGCAATTAGTTTTATTAAAATTTTCGTATTTTTAAAAAAATACTAAAAAAAGGACTTAAAATAATAGATTTTCTCACAAAAGAAAGGAACTTGAAAAAAAGTATATATATATTGTTGTTTCTAGAGAAATATTGCAATTCGAATCAATGAAAACATACATACAATATATGTATAACACACAAGAAATTCCGCGCGCAAATCATAGCGCGTGACAACCGAAATCAGAATATTATATTTTATAACAAGTCAAACAAGTGAACGTACGTAAGTTTGGCAACGTTTTTGTTTTGTCAATTCAAGGTCAGGAATACGTTAGTACCGTAGAGTTCTCTGTATACGGTTAGTACTCTTATCAGTTTGTTGTCAGGAAGGACGGTGTGCCGGACGGGCGAAACTCTCCGGAGTAAATGTTGTCGAAGATACCTGGCGAGTCGCTCACGTCCTACACCTATAGGTTCCGGTGGGTACTTTCACTGTCTTTGTGGGTGCCGCTGAAATATTGTGGACGTAGGTTCAAATCAAAGCACGACAAATAGCAAGGTAGTGGCCAGCGATTATAGACGAGGAAAAAAGTCGACCGAGTTTATCAACAAAACTAACAAAAATTCAATTTTCTTCGTAAATGGAAAGGATGGGTAACGCCAACTTCTAAAATCAACAGGTATACCACATAACATACTATTGCACATAGTTATCATACGTAATATTATTTATTCTGTGATCATACTTTGATTGGTAGGTGATAGACCGCAATTTATTTCGCCAAAATTTCAAATTATGGAATAGCTGATGTTGATATTTAAGACTTCATAAAAGGACGAGGTTCTATGTTCAGCTGTATGTTTTTTTTGTTTTATTTTTTTTATGTATGTTCACTGATTTCTCCATCGTGGACCGATTTTGAATACCTATTAATTTTTTTTTCGATAATGTATGTCTCACATTTGGCCCAATATAAATGTCATAGAAATCATTTCAACCATGACATAATGTCGTAATTGAGTTTTATTGAAGTCGGTTGTACAAAATTTTCAATTTTACAACTTGTTTAGTAATAATATTAGTCCGTTAGAAAATGTTGTTCGTATTACTAATTCTAATTACTAATTTACTAATCTAAATTTTAACAATGAACCGAATTAAAGGTGAACTAGCTTTTGCCCGCGTTAGTTAGCCATAAAAAATATTTTTAACTATTATCATTCTATTTATTTTTCAGTGACTCTGAGCTTGACAAGGAATTACCGGACAGTAATATGAAGGGACGATGTACTATTAATATTCGTCAAAAGGATATTAGAGGTCTAACAGCACTACATCGATGGAAGATGGCATATTAGTGGAAGGTTTCCAAAAAAAGCGTTGAAAAACATGGCGTTAAATATGACACGCTGATTGGCGATGGTGACTCTGGTATCATAAATGGACTATTGATTACTATGCCATACGGTTCTAACCTCATGGTTAAAAAAGTAGAATGCAAAAATAATTTTTTCAGAAATTTTTGTTCCAAATTGAAGCAGTTGGGGCAGAAAACTAACAACCAATAAGGTTACTTATTTTTACTTATGTTACCAATAAGGTTACAGTACCTACAAGAAAAAGAGTTGTGAACAATGTTTTGCGTCGCTTTTACGTGGTAGAGCACAGATTACCTCCTAATAGATACCGCATCATGGAATATTTGTTCTGTTTCGATTTCACCAAATTTCGGGTTGCGGGGGACGTATCAAATGAGCTGTGATTGGATGATTCAAGGTTGAACTTAGAATGCTCCGAACCATAGTGATGGGACAAGGTTGGGATGTTGATCGATAAATTTGGGATTTATTGATTATTGATAAATAAATGAATTGATCAATTTTTATTTGAAATTTATTAAAAAATAAAACAGTGTATATACATAAAAGAATATATATATATATATATATATACATGTAATCTAACGATTTCTTAAATTTACGCGAACACTACACATTGAATAAAACTATATAATTATATGGATTTTAGTGTTTAATTAATTTATGGTCACGGGGAGGGGGAACTTAAATATTTGACATCTCAATATCATAGTTAGCTCGGCTATCTTCACTTTTAGTATATTGATTTTTGGTCCCGATCTAAATAAAACGAGCTTACAGTATCTTGAAGTCTTGCAGTGGTATGCTTGGTTTTGGATAGATTTTGTTAATTATAGGATCCCAAGCAGATGGCAGCATCCATCCACCGACTGTGGCCGGCTTCACTCGGTTGCTGTGACGTAGGCTTGGGACCCAAAACTTGTTGTCTTGCAGTACTTGATTGACATGCTGAAGCTCGGCAGCCAGATGTATTCTGTCACAGATCCTTTGTGCTCTCTGAAACAAATATTTACCCACAGTAGCAAACTATGAAGAATGATGGTGAGATTCACCATTTAAATATCGGTTGGTATAGGCCTTTTTCCTATACATAGTATGACCAATAGTGTTATCAGGATTTCGGATTACTAAAACATCTAGGAAACCTAAAGTATTATTTGCTTCTAACTCCATCGTGATTTGTATTTTGAAGCTTATGGAGTTAAGGTGGTCTAAAATTGCAGTTGCTTTGTCAGACGGTAAAATTTTGAAAGTGTCGTCTACGTACCGTTTGTAGAATCTTGGATTTATAGGAGCAGTAAGAAGGGTTTCATCTCAAAATCCTCCATGATATAAGTCGGCGACTATAGGAAATACAGGTGAGCCCATCGCTACACCATCAACTTGCTTGTAGAACTCTTCCTTTTACAGCAGATATTCAGATGTGAAGCAGTGTTTGAGTAATACTGCATATTCTGCAGGCATGTTGTTATCTTGTAGCTTCCTAGTTACAATTGAGAAGCAGTCTTCAATACGTAGGCATGTGAATAGTGATTGAACACCAAAACTGACCATAGTTTTATTGTCAGTGATGTAGGTCTTTTATCTCACTAACAAAATGGTGTGAATCCTTTGTGTGTATTCTGGTATGTCCTTTCGGTGGTGACAGTATTTTTGCCTAGTGTTGCACCTAAAAGTAGTATTATTAATTAAAAACCTTACGGTACGTGCTACAAATTTAGACGTACTTAATAATAATAGTAATAATAATAGGATATTACTAACGTTCATGTAACACTAGAATAACATTAATCACTTTATAACTATCACTTGATTTATTGTTTATAAATCCGTTAAAAATAGATTAATTTCGTAACATTCGCATAAATATTAGAATCTCACGGTTCAATCAACCACTTAACTTGTTGTGTAATTTTCACCATTTATACTTTTAATTATACTTTTTAAAAAATGTAAAAGTCCATACTAAAACTGGCAAGTATAGAGTTGGTGTAGAGGAATCCAACAGCCCTCTACGGTTTTTCATAATATGAAGATTGTCTTCTGTGAAATGTCTTGAGCATAGCACACTATTTTTGGTGGGAAACCGTTGGTCCCCTCGACATGTAGCGTCGATCCACATCTTTTCCTTTCGAGACATTTAGGAAACCTATAACATATAGGTACCACAATTATACGCCACTATTTGTATAAAATAATGACTACAAAAGAAAAGTAAACGATGACCAAACAAATATCGACTTATAAATCACAACACTATCGGTACACGTGCTGTCGTTAGACAAAGACAACTATTTTAATTTACGTAATGAGTGAAAGGGACATATTAAAAAAGACATCAACGGGTGCTCAAATGATATCACTTTGCAACATTTAATATCCAGTGTAAGTTGAACTCCGGTGTATTTGAAATAGGTTAACGTGATAAGAATAAAATTTACTTACCGATGAAATATTATGCCATCTTTTTGATAACTGGATGTCTTAGCTGACTTGCCACACCATTTCACTACATATGAAGCCATTTGTAATGTATTTTGGATACCAAAATTATTTTTAAATTTTCAAAAACTCGGAGGTGCCTACGGGTCACAACCTTGGACGACAATGATATCGTGATTCTTAGCGTCACTTCATATGCTAGCTACAGCAAGTATGTGTTGCGCGCGTTTGTGGCCCTGTATGCGGAATCTATTAGGAGGTAATCTGTGTGGTAGAGCCATGCTGCAGTTATATTAGTAGTAACGTTGTAGCACGAATGGGTCGGCCAGACCAGGGAAGGACTACGCTCTCACAGAATACCGGCGTCAAATAGTAGCTTAATGCTGCTGTGTTTTGTATGGTGAGTGTAGGGAACCGGATACCCCATTTACTGAAAACGAGGCATTCCACCTAAGTCCTCACGGATGACAACGCATCTGCATTTTGATTTGTAATCGAGGATAGATGTAGATGTCTATGGGCCACAGCAACCACTTACCATCAGGTGGGCTGTGTGCTCGTTTGTCATCCTATTCTATATAAAAAAAGCAGTAGTTGGCGCCGTGAAACATTGGAAGAACGAAGACATCACTGACGTGGAAAAAATTAAAAACATCAAAAATTACATAAAAATCAGTGCCAATCATGTTTTTAAGAAAAGAAAGAAGAGTTTTTGGCTTCTTTGCAAAAAACGAGGACAAAATAAAAGAATTAGAATTGGCTACTAGTGGTCAAAGAGACAATGATTTGTGATACACTGAATGGAGAAAAAGGCTATGTGCATATAAATTTGGAAAAATCGCAAACTGCGCCCTTACTGTATACTCATTTCAAAGGAACTACGGCAACCGAATATGGAAATCAACATGAATCGGAGGCCATACGAGAATTTTCCACAACTGGCAATCTAAAGGTTTTGGTGTGTGGACTGTTTATTGATTAAGACGATTATTATTTAAGGGTAAGTCCCGATGGACTTATCGGAGATGACTCTCTAATTGAAGTCAAATGTCCTATTTCTGCTTCTAATATGCCACCTGTGGAGGCCATAACTGAAAAAAGATCAAATTTTGTTTGATATGAGGACAGGTGATTTTAAAAAGAAGTCATGATTACTATTATCAGGTCCAGGGAAAATTACATATATTTACATATAATTACACTGGTAGGCAATTTTGTTTTTTCATAGTATGGACGCTACATGTTTTAGCGTATGAAAAAATTAAGTACGATGACCACTTTTGGACAGAAAAAATGCAGCCAAAAAGTAACTCATTTTATATTCAGTGTTTATTACCAAAGCTGATTGATCCTCAAGTACCTAGAAATATGGCAGCTCGAGAAAGAGTGTAATAAAGTAATATGTAGTAATAAAAAAATAATTTTCACGAGTTGTTACTTTTTTATTTATTCACCTACCTAATTAAGTGTAATCTCGAAATCTTTTTAAATTACAGTCCTAATTCAATAAAGACTAACATAAAAAGACTAAATAGCTAATGAAGTTATTTACAGATATTATTTTTTCATAAGAAGTATTATTTGTATAGGTTTTCGATATTACTTTTTTCCCCCTAGGCTATAATAATATCTTTTTTAATTATTATTTTTTAAGTTACCCCCACACCAGGACTTTCTCCTGTATCGTGGAGGCAGTTTTTATATACATAAATTGCACAAGGACAACCATTCAGACCCGGAACAATTACTTGTAGGCCATACAAATAATTGTGCCGTGCGGGATTCGAACCCGCGGCCCTCAGCGCTATAACTCATTGCTGAGCTACTGCGCCTGTAGCCGTCAAATCTATATATATATATATATATATATATATATATATATATATATATATATGTATATAGATAAAATCTCAGACATCTAAAGACCGGTTTACACTTGCGAAGTGTGAAGTGTTGAGCGTTAACTTTACCGATAAGTCTCAAGTGTTAAGTAGTCTTTTCCATCTCCGTTTACACAATGTATAGGAAGAAGCTCAAAGCAGTGGTACTGTCCGTTGTGCATAGTGTCTTTAGAAATGGAAGATGAACAGCGCTTAATATTGAGAAAAATAATTAAGGAGATTGTGGTATCTGATATAGAAAATGAACTCAATTTTGAAATCAATAAGCCTAAGAGATTATGGCAAAGAAAATGGATTACCAGACGTTCTCAGTATGGAGCCAGCAATAAACTTATTGAAAAAATTGCTAAGGAAGATCCTGCTGAATTTTACAGATCAATGCGAATGACAGAAACGCAATTTGAAGAATTGCTGACGCACGTTGAGCCCGCCATAAAAAAAAACAGATACTTTTGTGAGGAGTGCACTCACGCCAAAAATAAAACTTCAGATAGTGTTGTATTTTCTTGCCACTGGTTGTAGTCTGCGTACTTTGTCACATTTATTCAGAGTATCTAAACCAGCAATAAGTTTAATGATACCGATAGTCTGTGATGCTGTATACAACGCCTTAAAATATTATATAAAGGTTAGTAAAACACATTAACAAATATTTTATATCGATTTTATATTTTAGTTACAAAATTTATTATTTAGATATAAAATTACAAACATAAAATTGTATTGGAATGCTGTAAATTCCTTATGCAGATTCCCAAGCTTGGGTTAACACATCATTTCTATCAACAACAGAAGTAAATGCATTTTCAGAATTTGACTGATTTGTCACAACAGTTGTATTTGTATTTTCAAGATTTCCATAACTCAATGTGGCATTTTCATTGTATGTATCATCGTTGCTCGAATAATAAGAATTTCTAGAAATGGTTGAAGTTGGAGGAGACGACATAAAATGTGGTTGTGTTCTGTTTTCTACCATTTCATAAATGAAATTGGATGTTTGAGACTGACGGCGGATATATTTCAAGCGCAAACCAGAAAGATAATTTTGAATATACTGTTGTGCTTCAATTGTTGACTCCATTGGTAAATTTTTCAATTGAACTGCAACCATTCGTCCAAATATGTCGAATTCAATACAATACAATACAATACAATACTCTTTATTGTACACCAACAAAACATTAATAAATAATAAAAAGAATAATGAGGGATAAACAAAAGGCGGTCTTATTGCTACATAGCAATCTCTTCCAGACAACCCAGAAGAGGAAATAAATAAAAATAAAAATAATGGGTAGGGTGCACTAAATTAGACAAAAAAAAAATATAACTTATATACTATATAATGACAACATACTTAAGGTATATTAGTGACCATAACTAAGAGGAGAAAGAGAGAGGAGTTAAAGTGACAAATAGTGTTCCTTAATTTGTTTCTTGAACACATTTAAAGACTGAGCACTTTTAATGGACTGGGGTAAGGAGTTCCAGAGTCTTACTCCAAGAACAGCAAAAGATTTATCATAAAATGTCGAGGAGTGTATAGGACATTGGAGCGAAAGGTTTTCTTTGGACCGTAAGGAAAAAATCGTGACAAGAGCTAAGAAATTTAAAACGTTCTTTCAGATAGGGAGGACTTGATACATTAAATAAGACACAGTAGAGCGCAGAAAGTATATGAGTATTCCGACGAAGACGGATTGGGAGCCACTTGAGTTTAGTGCGGTATTCAGAGACATGGTCATATTTACGAAGCCCAAATATGAACCGTATACAGAGATTTTGGAGTCGCTCAAGTTTATTAAGTTGCTCCTCGGTGATATCAAGGTAACAAATGTCAGCATAGTCGAGGATAGGGAGTAGCAAAGATTGTGCAAGCGTAATTTTGGTGGAAATGGGTAAAAAGTAGTTAAGCCTTCGGAGTGAAGCATAAGCCGCAAACATTTTTCGGCTCACTGCATTAATTTGGGGTGTCCAAGACAGACTGGAATCCAAAAAGATACCTAAATTTTTAACTACTTCATTATATGGAATAAGAATACCATTAAATACAACGGGTTGAATTTGACATTTTTTAATTTTGGAAATAGTTCTTGAACTCCCAATAATTATAGCTTGCGATTTTGAAGGGTTAACCGTCAACCCATAAGATCGTGTCCAGTCGAGAATAAAAGCCAGATCCTTGTTGATACATTCAACAGCTTTGGCAAGATCTTCGATGGTTGTTTGTAAATATATTTGAAGGTCATCTGCATACAAGTGGTAGAGAGAAGATATTTGGGATGTAATCGTATTAATAAAGATTGCGAATAAAAGAGGAGATAAGACACCACCTTGTGGAACGCCAGCTACGGTATCAAGCCACGAAGAAAGTCTATCTTGGACACGAATACGTTGCCGGCGCCCGTGCAAATAACTATGAAACCAGGAAATTGCAGTTGGAGATATGTTAAGAGAACGCAGAATCCCTAACAGGATATCATGATCAACAGTATTGAAGGCATTGCTGAAATCCAGCAACACCAATACTGTGACTTGATGATTCTCCATACCGTGACGAATGTCGTCGGTGATTTTTAATAACGCCGTAGTCGTACTATGACCAGATCTAAAGCCAGATTGGAGAGGACTAAGGATGCTATTTCTTAAACAAAAGGAATTAATTTGTTGTTGGACAAGGCGTTCTAAAACTTTGGAAAGGAAAGGAAGAATTGAAATAGGACGATATTCAGAAAAACTTGAAGGATTTGTTTTCTTAGGTAAAGGTATGATTTGAGCGTCCTTCCATTGGGAAGGGAAAGAAGATGAGGATATGGAAAAGTTTAAGATATGGGTTATAATAGGTGTTAAAAAGTCCAACAGGGGAATGATCATTTTACGACTGACGTCGTCACTTCCGACAGCGTCGGAATGGATAGAGAGTATGTGTTTCCTAACATCACAATCTGCAAATTGCCTAAACACAAATGGAGAAAAGTCAGGAGTGGGAAACGATGAAAGTTGAGTAAGTGTTGCTGATTTTGCCATATTGTTCAGGCAAGAAACGGAAGAAAAATGCTGATTAAGCAAATTTAAATCCACGTTATTTGGAATAGGACATGAACGAGTTTTCCCAACTCCAATAGACCTTAAGAAGTTCCAAATACGACATGGATCTTCGTTTTGTACTGATTTATGGATGTGGCGGCGTCGTAAATCTCTACACATCTTGTTGCATTGATTTCGTAGGAGTCTGTACTTCTCCCGAATCCTGTCATTCTTAGGATCTGACTTGTAACTCGACTTTGCACTATTCTTCCTGCAGATTAATCTTTTAAGATCTTCGGTCAACCACGGAGCTGGAGGATGACGTATTCGCACTGGGCGGACAGGAGCATGAGCATCATAAAGTTGAACAAGAAGTGAATTAAACAATGCTACCTGTTCGTCAACATCACAAGCCTTCATTATAACGCTCCAGTCCATATTAGCAGCGTCTTTTTGAAGCTTATCCAAATCCATTTTCTCAAAATTACGCTGCAGAAGTATCCTTGATTTGGCTTTGGGTGGTCTTATTTTATAAGATAGAAACAGGAGATCATGATACGAAAAAGCATTGGCAGCACATTGACCAAAACTATCAACATGGTCAAGAGAAGAAACGATAACCAAATCAAGGAGGGATGGGATACAGTTAGGGAAAAAATGAGTTTCAGAGAGAGGAAGGATATTTAAGTTGGCTGCTTCATTCATTCTCTGATACAACAGAGCTGTTGACACTGTTGGCTACATTTTGGGTCTTTGTCAGTAAGTTATCATAGTCTCGTAGCATCGTCCTTTTCCGAGGATTTTTGCCTTTGAATGACTGCCCCGAGTCATTGCTTGAGGTTCCAACTCCTGAAGTATTTTCAACAGCCTTCTCGCCTTCAGTGTCTCTTGTCTCAACATTATCTTCATTGATTTTATCTGAGACTCCAGGTTCTGTAAATACATAACATGGCATTAATAAAGATATTTATTATTTGTTGCAGATTCCCAGAAGTACAGAAGAATGGAAAGTATTGAAGAAGGATTCAGTCAAAAATGGAACTTTCCCGTTTGCTGTGGTGCATTAGACGGTAATCACATCTTGCTGAATGCACCAGATGATTCTGGAAGTTATTATTACAATTACAAGAACCAGCATAGCATCGTTCTTATGGCATTAGTAGACCATGATTATTGTTTTATTTATTTTGACATTGGATGCAATGCACGAATCAGTGATGGAGGAGTTTTCCGAAACTCCAGTTTGAGCCACGCTCTAGAGAATAATTTTCTACCACCAAACAGTGCGATTGTTGCAGATAATGCTTTCCCATTGAAAACGTACCTTATGAAACCATACGGAGGAAATAATTTATCTCTTAAGCAAAAAGTGTTCAACTACAGATTATCACGGGCCAGACGGATAGTTAAAAATGCCTTCGGAATATTAGTGTGTAAATTTAGAATGTTTCTGAAACCCCTCTCATATGCTACCGCTAAAGCTGATAAAATAGAACGTGTGTTGCTTTGCACAATTGGCTTAGAAAAACGCAAGGTACTATTCAAAGTGTAACAGTTGATACAGAAAACATCGAAACGGGGAACATCACACCTGGTTCCTGGAGAGAGTTTCTAACAACAGGTATAGTAAACATTGAAAGAAGTTTGCAAAATAGATCATCACAACAAGCTCACAATGTACGAGATAGCTATGCAGATTATTTTGTTGGTGAAGGCTCAGTACCCTGGCAGGAAAGAATGGTACATTAATAGCAATCGGTTTCAGTACAATTTCCTACCTAGTAAGTTAGCATATAAGATACTATAAATAAATGTATTCTAAATAATTTTATGTTTTCTTTCACTCTCTCGCTATCGGTCGGCCCCTGCCTATTGAAGTTACTATAAATTCTAAGCTTTCTTTGCCTACCCGTAGTGCGGTGGAAAAAAACATAGTACCTATGGAATACTCACCATATTACTCGACGTTTCTCTGCATTCTCCAACATTTACTGCCTTTAGGGCATCATCCATCACTTTGTACCATTTGATATTTGGCACATATATATCATCAAGCCCTGCACCCGATTTAATAGAATCTTTTACTTTTTTGTGCTCTTGGGAGAAGGTCGATTTCAAGCTTCGTATTTTGTTGTACGCTTCTTTGGGACCGAAGTCGGGAATTTCCATCGCTTCACTCAGTTTCAATAGGGCCGCATCTCTCAACTGTTTGTTTTTAAATTCTGCGCACTTTACATTGTATAGACATTCATACTTTATGTATTCTTGTACGAATTTTAAAGTATGTTGTTCCGTCCACTTCATTTTCGCTTTGAACTTGACACTGCGCACTTAACACACACATGTTTACACACTGATTAGTACAGGCGAACTGCGAGAGAGGGGAGTGGAACAGTACAAGGGGGGAGGTCACTTAACAGCAAAAATAGACCTTGATTCTATTCACTCGCACTAATCAATAAGCACTAATCGCACTTAACACTTAACACTAATCACTTCACGCTTCCGTTCACACCTTGATTACTAAACACCTGCACTAATCATCTGCAGTGTTAACAAAGTGTAAACCGGGCTTAATAACAAAAAACCACAACTACAGCAGTGTGCGTGTGCTCCTGCCTCCCGACCCGTATCGTGCGATAGAGAGAGTTGCAAGTCTTGGAAGCAATTGCCTACATTTCTTTATTGAAATATTGTTTCGGGCGATAACATTTTTACCTTCCTAAACCTTTACAAAATGAGATAATTTTGGTCTCATTAGATTCAATATATGTACTTCAGTCTAGGTCTGTACGTTTTTCTTTTTTAGTAAATCAGTTTAGTTTAATTAAGAATAATAAAAACGCTCCAGTAAGTTTTTAAGTCAAAATATAGATATTTAGATGCTGATAAGTTATATTGTACGTAATATTTCTTTAAAATTAAAACGTACGGACCTAGTTTTTTGTTATATTTACAACATTTCCAAAAATTATGAAAATTAGACTATGTTTACTGGTGGGAAAACGTTATCGCTTTTTGTATGAAAATTTACAGCTTCACAATCCTCTTAAGTAGGAATACAATATTCAGCATGATTATTTCAGCGCAATTCGCAGTCATGGGTGCCGCAATAATTACCCGACGGCGAGAAATTTCAAAACGCTTTTGCAAAACCCTTCTTGTCAATAATTTGAACAGTGGCCACATTCAGGGAAAAAATTGTGAAGAGGACTTTTGTGATGCACTACACTCGTTATTAATCACAGAAAATACTGAAGCTATGTCGACCGAAACCTATGACTTCTCGGAATACATAAATATGAAATTGCTCTCCATGGAGGAATTAAAAGAAGATCCAACCATTATTGCACCCCTTTAATATGTAAATGGTTATTTTTTTTAAATTAAAAAGTAAAATTTTTAAGGGGTGCAATATACGCTCAAGTAAACTTACTAGTACCCCAGAACGTGAGAGCGAATTTATTAAATTCCGTGAGTATGCCGGTCGACGTTGATTTTGCTATCCCAGCAGCGATTTAAATCTGTTATTGACAGATCTGAAACATGTAATCCATGAATATATCAAAAAATATTAAGATAATCTAAAGAATACATAAAAACAATTTTATTCGCTATAGTAGATTTTGAATCGTTCTCCCACTGCACAGAACACAAACAAAAAAATATTGACTATATTTTAATTATTGTAAAAATATAAATAAAGTAATGTCAGGTAGATCAAAAATTTACGATGTCAATGATAAATTTCAAACGAAAGCGAAAAAAACTAGTGAAGCAGTATAGAAAAACAAATGATTTACTGAATGTTGTTTTATTTATAAAATTAATAAAACCAAATTTTGAGGAAAGATTAGAAAAATAACATACATTCTTTATATATACAATGTACTCTGTGGGTTCTCGAGTGGGAGCAGTGTTGCCATATATACAGATTTCTCCGTATTTATACAGATTTTCGGTGTGTGATACAGATTAACACTGGATACAGATTTTTATACAGAGTTTTTAACTCTGTTGATTGAATTATCATAATATACAATTTAAAACAGAACGAAGCAAAATATATGACTAGATACCGCGTTAAACACATCATTGCATGATTCTATTCTTTATGGTTATTTTTTTTTCACAACGTAATTATATAGTATGGGAGCATTACAAGCATATTATAAAATACATTGATATTGATAAAATATGTATACTGGATAATCTTTTTACCGTCTGGAAAAAATTGGATGTGACGTGTGAATAGACTAGAAGCCTATGGCACTGATATTTTACAAAAAAAAAAATGAATTAAATAAATAAATTTATGAATTCTATCGAAATCCAAATAATGTCCCTCCTAGCCTGTGATCCTGCGAAGTGACAAGGTCAAAGATGGCAATTAAATTTATTTCAAAATTTTAATTTTAATTTTTTGTAAAATATCAGTGCCATAGGCTTCTACTCAAGGTAATAAATACAGATTTCATACAGATTTTGAGTTTAAATAGCATACAGATTTAATACAGATGTTAGCTGTTTCTACTACAGATAAAAGGTTCAAGGCATCTGGCAACACTGAGTGGGAGCCTCGTTTTGGTAAACGAAGTGTAGGGCGACCCCCCCAAACTAGATTGAACGACCACCTGGTAAGAGATGCGAGTATTCACTGGTTACAGGTGGAGAACATTCGGATTGCGATGACTAATTAAAAATTCAACACTTCTTATCATGAAACTTTACACTTTAATTAATTAAAATACTAACATATGTACCTATATGTACCTACTGAACAAAAATCGACACGTCCTTGTGATATGCTTTTAACGACATCTGTTTATGAAATAAATAAACGTGCCCTGTGACAATATTCCTTTAGTTCTACATAGAGTCAATAGGTGTCACGTGTTTCAATATTTAAAAATTTTGTCATACTGCCATCTGTTAACATTGCTATAAACTAAATGATTAAGGTTCTCGTTTTATCATGACTTGATTTGTACAGTTCAAACACATTGCTTTAGATGGCGATTTTATGTATTAACCAATACTGAAGTATTCAAGCTATACTCCATGATTCAAGTATTATCGAGATCGCATTGAGTATGGAGTGTAGAATTAAGAAGTACAGACTGTGTATGAAAAAGTGTCCATAGAAAACCGTTAAATAAGGGTGGCGCCACTATAACTACGGGGTAAATTTTAAAAAACGCACCAAAAATATTATCGGGATGGACGACTTTTTCGAGGTTATATTTACTAAATAAAAGCTACTGCAAGCTGCTAAGTTCATTTCATCCCAGTAGCTACTCCAGCGCTGTGTGGGGTTTTTGAACTGTTATTTACTGCTTACAGATGATCACTTTTTCAACTATTCTACTATGGGAGTTGGTGCTCCTTACTTCTACACTCCATAGCATTGAGCTTTACGTGTATGGAGTGTAGTACCTCTATACTCCATGTTTACAGGACAAGGGTCTTTTCATTGTGATCGGGGTTGGGTTAGAGTCACCTTAATTAAGAACAGACGCAAATAGAGTTTCAGAGAGATGAAATTGGGTTATTGTTCCTCTATGTATTGTAATATTATTGTAAGTTTGCTGTAGGGACCACTCTAAGTGTTGTTTCTGAAGTAATTATGTCTACGATTTTCCATTGCCTCTGGTGACAACGAGAATAGCGCATTTCTTACCCAAAGATTACGTACATACCTACCTCATCTACCTACATACTAGTTATAGCCTTTTCGGTACCGTTACAACCTATTAAAGTCCACTGCTTAATAGAGGCGCTGTCCTATTGCTATCGCTCGCACGATGGTGCGATGCGATGTCATCGTCCGATGAATCCCCACGCGCGATTTTTTCAGTCGCATCGCATGATCGCACGACGTTCAATAGGACATTCAGCAGATATGAGTACGTTTAAACGCACGGTCGCACGATCATTTTCGTCGAACGCAATCATCGCGCGATATATGTATATATATATGGCGTGATAATAACAATATATCCATATATCGTCATGTTTTGTATGGTGTAGTAGAATAAGATCCAAATTTTATTACCGGATTGTGGCACGACGCAAAAAAAAAAAACGACAACAGCACATGAATGCTTTTGTTGCTTAATCGATTAATATTTACAACATTTAAAAATATATTGAAATTGATAGGAGTTCGATACTCTAAAATAAATATTAAGTATCGATATATCGTGATTAAAAATACCGACCATATATAATATCGATATTTTTTTAAAATATATCGATATGTAGCAGCCAGATTAATCAAACCGAAACGGGAATAAATAATATGTACTCCGCTGCTACCATAACGCGGAAGGCGAGAATAAATTTTATTTCCTAATTATTCTTGGCTACTGAGATACTGCGGACTGTATATAGATAATTTGACGTTCTTATAAAGAAACAAGAAGCAGCCGCAAATATCATTCAGCGCCACACCGACTTCACACGCCGCTATCGTCACGTATCCGTCGACCAATGGTGAGCCGTTTCTTCAACGCCGCAGTTCGTTTCCTCTTGCTGTTCCGGAGCTGTATTCCACACCGCCGCCGCCCGCCGACTACGCGTGCGCACCGATCTGCACGTCTTATATAGCCCGGTCCAGCGACGTAGCTTCGTGAACAACAAACAAGTCTCACGCCGGGAAACGAAACGTAGATAATTGTATATTTTAAATAGTTTTCATTGGTCATAAAATAAGCAATATAATTGGCTAGGCAAAATATTAATTGTTACCATTGGCAAATCAATAGTGAGCCAGCCATATAAATATAGGCAAGGTTGATGAAAAAGATATTCCATTCCGAATCCCATTCGACAGTACATTCATAAACATAAACAGTAGTTTCATTTCTCCTTAAAGAAAACCACTCGGAGTCTGTTAATAGTGGACAGTTCGTCTCCACTATTACAGTGGTGACCCCGTACGAACACCGAGGGGGGAAGATCCGGTACGAACACCAAGAAGGAACACCCTGCGACGTACCACTACTATTGCACGAACACCGCGAAGGAAACCCGTACGAACACCGAGAAGGAAGACTTCAGTTTATATAAAATCAGTGTAATCAAGCCGTCATTATGGAGCAGGAGGCAAACACATATACATCAAACCCGGTAAAGGAACCAGAAATCGCCGGTATATCTCTATCGTTAAGAATACCACCGTTTTGGAGAGACAAACCACGACTTTGGTTCGTCAGTTTTGAAGCCGCAACGAATGGTTTAAAGAAGAGCCAAGCGCAATTAGCACAGATGGTGATAGCCCAACTTGAGAAACAAGACATCGAACAAATTGCGGACCTGTTGTACAACCCACCAGCAGTCGACCAGTATAATTCACTGAAGGATCGTCTGATCTCCGCATACGAAGAATCCGACAGTCGACAGCTACAAAAACTTCTATCAGAAATAGAACTTGGAGACCAGAAACCCACACAACTCCTACGCAAAATGCGTACTTTGGCGCGAGATAAAGTTCCGGATTCAACACTACGGCTAATGTGGGTAAACCACCTACCACCACATATTCGATCGGTAATAGCAGTCAGCGAAACATTCAGCACGCAGACGAAGCTCGACGAACTGGCACTCCTGGCGGACACGATGATCGAAAACAGCAGTAGCTCACACATATCGATCATCGAAGGCACTTCAACAAAGGCCAATGATACCCAGTTTCTTCTCGAAGAAATTCGGAAGCTATCATTCGAAGTCGCCGCGCTCAAAGCTTCCCAGCATCATACCTTTTACCAGCAACAGTACAACCAGCGCAATCAGCAACACCGAAGATCACCTTTTCGTCGCAACCGCTCTGCAAGTAGAAGTCGAATAAGCTCAACATCAAGATCCCCTTACTGCTACTATCATCGACGTTTCGGGGTCGAGGCAAGAAAATGCACAGCACCGTGTACATTCAAAAATGAAAATACGAATACGGAAAACTAACTAGTACGCTCGATGCGACGGGATCCAGCGTAACAGCAAAGTCCTACCGTCTTTTCGTCACCGATAAAAAAAGCAAGCTTACTTTCCTTATCGACACCGGAGCAAATATCTCAGTGTTACCGCCGAAGCAAGGACAGAAGTTGAAGCCACTAGATTTTCAACTCTATGCAGCAAACAATACGGTTATTCCTACATATGGAGAAAAAAACAATGGAACTTGATTTTAATCTACGCCGACCATTCAAATGGAGATTTATCGTCGCTAAAGTCAGCAAACCAATCATCGGTGCTGATTTTCTTCAACATCACCAGTTGGTCGTCGACATCAAAAATAGAAGAATCATCGACGGGAAAACCAATCTTGCATCTCAGTCTTTTGTACAAGCAACCAATCTGCCCACAATAAGAAGCATAGATGTGCAACAACCGTATCACAAGATCCTCGAAGAATACCCTGGTATCACAAGAATAACTTCAATGAAATTAACACCGAAGAACGACGTTGAGCATTTCATCGACACCAATGGACCACCACTTCATTGTCGTGCACGTCCAATCGCACCACACCTATACGAGCAAGTTCGAAAGGAATTCGAAAACATGATTGAGCAAGGAATATGCCGTCCAAGCAAAAGCCCTTGGTCATCACCACTTCACATTGTACCGAAGAAGAACGGAGAATTACGAGTTTGGGGAGATTACAGATGACTGAATTCTATTACCACTCCTGACCGCTACCCAATACCGCGAGTCAGGGATTTCACTCATCAACTATCAGACAAGACTATATTCTCCACCATCGATCTCAACCGAGCTTACCAACAAATAAGAGTCCGCGATGAAGACATAGAGAAGACAGCAATAATTACCCCAATGGGATTATTCGAATTCCCAAGAATGATCCCAGGATTAAAGAACGGAGGTCAAACTTTCCAAAGATTCATACACGAAGTACTTCATGGACTGGATTTCGTTTTCGCATTTATTGATGATCTCCTTGTTGCAAGCCCTGATAAAGAAACGCACGAAACCCATCTACGCACCGTGCTACAGCGATTAGAAGACAACGGAATCACAATCAACCCTTCGAAATGCATATTTGGACAGCAAGAAGTTCAATTTCTTGGTTTCACCGTCAGCAAGGAAGGAATAAAACCGCCTGCCGAAAAAGTCAGAGCAATCATCGATTATGCAAAACCTAAAACTATCGAAGAGCTAAGGCGTTTTCTCGGGATGATAAATTTTTACAGAGAACACATACCTAAAGCCGCTGAAATCCAAGCACCACTTCACGCCTACCTTCACAACACGAAGAAAAAAGATAAAACGTCAATCGAATGGAACGATGAAGCCACGAAGGCATTTGAAGCTTGTAAAATTGCGATCCAAAATGCAGCTTTACTCGCTCACCCATCACACGAAGCAACCCTTGCTATCTTCAGCGACGCATCCGATCTCTCAGCAGGAGCAGTTCTCCAACAATACAGCAATGGGAAATGGCAACCACTTGGATATTTTTCGAAGAAGTTCTCCGATACTCAACGTAACTACAGTACATTCGACCGAGAGCTACTCGCTATTTACATGGCTATCAAGCACTTCAGAAAAAACGTTCGAGAGTCGAAACCTGATCGTTTTTACCGACCACAAACCATTAACATATGTACTTCCAAAGAAACCATCACTATCGGAAACACCACGAAGAGCAAGACAACTTATTTTCATAAGTGAATTCACGACCGACATACGTCACATCAGTGGAAAGGACAACATAGTTGCCGACGCACTCAGTCGCGTACCAATCGACAGTGTAACGTGCCCTACATCAATCGACTATCATAAGATCGCCGCAGCACAAGACAGAGATAGTGACAACATAAAACATCTATCGAAGCAAGGTAACTTGTCCATCAAGCAAGTTACAATGCCAATGACGCATCTACCTATATACTGTGAAGCCTCAACGACAACCATGCGACCATACATACCAGAAGAATGTCGTCGCGAAGTTTTCAATATACTGCACAACATTAGTCATCCAGGTGTTAGAACAACAAGAAAACTCATCACTGAAAAATTCTTTTGGCCTGCAATGCAAGCGGATGTTGGCAACTGGGCGAAGCAATGCATTCAATGCCAAAAATGCAAAGTACAAAGGCATACATCAAGTAGTCTAGCTACATTTCCACCCACGGAGAGATTCGAACACTTGCACGTTGACATCGTTGGACCATTACCTACTTCACCGCAAGGACATCGTTATCTCGTAACAATGATCGACAGAACAACAAGATGGCCAGAAGCAATACCTACCGATGATACTTCAGCCGAATCCGTCGCGAAGATAATTTATGAAAATTGGATTACTCGTTTCGGATCACCTAAAACCATCACAACGGATCAAGGAAGGAATTTCGAAAGCAACCTATTCCTCAAACTTCTTCAAACTATGGGAATACAGAAGACGCGTACAACAGCGTACCATCCTCAGTCAAACGGAATAATCGAACGATGGCATCGTACATTAAAGACTGCACTCAAAACTCGTTTATCTCAACATACAAAGTGGATTGATGAGCTACCTACAGTGCTACTCGGACTACGAGCAACACCGCGTGCAGACACTAGTCTTAGCGCCGCTCAGCTAACCTACGGCTGCAGCATAAGGCTGCCGTGTGACTTCTTCAGTTCAGCAGCGTCAAACAAACAAGAAATGGATTACGATTTCGTAACTAAACTTCGAGAATCAATTAACAAAGCATTATCGTTGAAAAGCACCGAAATGCAATCACACAGAAATAATAAATCAGTATTCATTCACCAAGATTTGAAAACATGCAAGCAAGTTTTTGTAAGAAACGACGCAATGAAAAAACAATTTCAACCTACCTACGATGGACCGTATAAAGTATTAGAGAGAAATAGCAAGACTTTTAAACTACAAATACCCGGAAGGAAATCTACGATTATATCGATCGACCGACTAAAGCCTGCCTATATTATTAACGAGGATACTGCAGAGGATTCATCATCATCATCAAAACCACCAGCGAGGAAGCTTGAAACTTCATCATCTACATCAACCCAGTTGAAACCTATTTTAAAAACTACGAAATACGGGCGAGTCGTCAAGCCTCCGGTACGCTTTCGCTGGGGGGAGAGTGATGTAGCAGCCAGATTAATCAAACCGAAACGGGAATAAATAATATATACTCCGCTGCTACCATAACGCGGAAGGCGAGAATAAATTTTATTTCCTAATTATTCTTGGCTACTGAGATACTGCGGACTGTATATAGATAATTTGACGTTCTTATAAAGAAACAAGAAGCAGCCGCAAATATCATTCAGCGCCACACCGACTTCAGACGCCGCTATCGTCACGTATCCGTCGACCAATGGTGAGCCGTTTCTTCAACGCCGCAGTTCGTTTCCTCTTGCTGTTCCGGAGCTGTATTCCACACCGCCGCCGCCCGCCGACTACGCGTGCGCACCGATCTGCACGTCTTATATAGCCCGGTCCAGCGACGTAGCTTCGTGAACAACAAACAAGTCTCACGCCGGGAAACGAAACGTAGATAATTGTATATTTTAAATAGTTTTCATTGGTCATAAAATAAGCAATATAATTGGCTAGGCAAAATATTAATTGTTACCATTGGCAAATCAATAGTGAGCCAGCCATATAAATATAGGCAAGGTTGATGCAAAAGATATTCCATTCCGAATCCCATTCGACAGTACATTCATAAACATAAACAGTAGTTTCGATATTTCGTCCTTAAAGAAAACCACTCGAGTCTGTATAATAGTGGACAGTTCGTCTCCACTATTACAGATATATTGATATTTTTACCGAAGCCTATGCCTCAAATGGGGGATAGTTTTAATAATTGCCACGATTGGCAAGCGGGTTGGCAAGCGCAACCTTTTATTTTTATTTTTGGGCGATATTAGGAAGACGCTCCTACCCATCTACTTTGTTTTCCTTTGTCGCCTCTTAAAACAGCCACGGCATGTTATGGGATATTAGAAGTTTTTACACCGCCACTACTCGGTGCTATTTGCACACTGTGATTGAAATGTTATTCTTACGACTTTTATTATTGCAAATACTACGAGTAAATATCACTAATATAATTAAGAACTACTTCGATAAATTCAGGTGTTATTCATGTTTACACATAAAACGTTAGATACGAACGGCCATTTGGACGCCGGAAGGCTTTTAGCGTGCCGTCGTGGTTAAGTGCTATCGCTATTTATTTTATTTTTAAAATGCTCATGCTCGTACAATTTTCCAAAGAAATGCCTGAAAAATGGAAATAATTGATTGGTAATGAAATTCGAAGTTATGCTTTTATTTAAATGGTGTGTTGTGCGTTTTTGGTTCTTGTTCATAAATCTAAGTAGCAAAGAGGTCGAGGAAAACAAAGGCTCAAAGTTTTGCCAAAAATCTGACTTCGTGGACATTATTACGTTACTATCCCGGACGTCAGTCTGAGCGATATTAGAATGGCTCTTCAACATCTTAAGAACGGCAAGACTCCAGGCGGAGATGAAATTACTGCTAATCCAATATAATACAATCCAACTGCCATACGACTACCGTTATTAATAGCTACATAGCAAATGCGTTTAAAGCTTACCTGTACCCCATGGTTAAGAGGAATATCAATAATGTATTAAGGGCGCTGTTTCATTCATAGTTATATTGATCATAGTTATATTGATTCATAGAAATATAGGAAATCTATGGGCAGTTTTTTGTACATTTGACTCATATTATGCTTTTTAACCCGCGGATTCCCTCGCGTGGGCTCTTCAATGTAGGAAAATTTTTAATACTACTCAGTGTCCAAATAAGATCTTTTCTAGTGACCTCGGTGTCTTTGTCTTTTGTCTAGAGACTATTGGACGTAAATGATTGAAAGAAAAATGGGGACGTTTCCATACATTCTTGGGCCCAGGTGTTAACAAGGTAAAAGTCGAACCATTTGAAAGCTTACCTGTATATAATTTATAGCTGAAAATCTGGCAAGATTGGTCATTTTAGGAGCTGAGTATGGAAGATTAAATAAAAGTCAGGTTGTGTATTATCTTCACTGTAACAGTTGATTTTTAATCACATACTAGGTAATGTAAATATTTGCTTTCTCAATATTATTCACGTATCATAATATTCTCAATATTATTTATAAACTCGCATACCTACTATAAATATGACGTACGAACACAATACGTATTAACCCAAATAGTTAAAGCATTCCTACTTAACTCGCTTGTAGTGAGTTGCTCAATATCTTTTATTATATAAACTGTTCCATTGCCAGAACCAAGTTTCCTCGAAATCCCAGTAGTAAATGAATAGTCAACCCAGCTGACATCACTTACCTTGGAGAACACTGCCTGAATGTTCGCGAAGGCATAGCAGGGTTTTTTCTCAAAAATTAATGTCGCCTTTATGTTTAACGTGAGTGTTTATCAATTTTTTTATACAAAAATAACGTTAGTTACCTCCTCTAGTTCCTATCGAATCCGATACGTCTGACTTTGATAAGTTCTTTTTTCAGCACTCATTAATACGACTCAAATTCTAGGATCTACCTAATTTAACCGCATAGGAATATGTGGTTGGTTGGTTATTGTACAGAAAAACACATTTTTTAGGTATTATTTTAATTGTCTTCAATTATTATAAAAATATGGTCCAGTTAAGTGACACTATATGTATGTAACCGTATCTAAAAAAGGACCATATTATTTACATAATACGGGTCTTTATGATAGATGCCACAATCATCACAATGGTCCATGATGTCAATATCCAATCAATAGGCTTATGCCATATTCCAAAATAACGAGGCCGGATCAGTCGTATAGGCAAGATTCACTGTGAAAAAAGGAGGACCAGTATGTAAAGTCACGAAAGAAAAGGTGTGTTTATCCAGGAAACGAACGAAGGTGAAAGAAACGATTAGGTAACTAAAGTCGAAAATTGAAACAATAACTAGTAAGTAACAAGTAAAGTGAACAGTAGGAATATCGATCCGAGATCGATTAATTTAAAAATCAGTTGTTTGGAGATAATGAAGTTGACTGGAGTGGAATGAAGTGGAGTGAATCTCTTTACTGAATCGATCCATGAAGTTAACTGAACCAATCGGATCATTTCAAATATTTATCGAAGATCTAATCTATCTAAGTCTAGCTTTTTACCCGCGGCTTCAAAATTAGCAAAATTGAATCACTTGTAGAGACACCTCGGTATGTGTCTATATTCGACATCAATGTTTGAAATTTAGCAATATGCTACAGAAACACATAAGTTAGTTTATCAGAATTGGATTAATATCATACGTCTATCAACACTCATTTTATATCGGGCATATCTTCCGATTTGTATTTATGGTTCATAAAAGACAGCTTGATCTCTGCGACAGCTGTCAGTAAAAATCACGCCTATGAAGTCCTGAATTTCTTAGTAGTACAGACCGTTAATCACCTGTTAATGTCATACTTTATGGGCATGCCGACTAATTAGTCGGCATGCCCATAAAGTATAACATTGACAGGTACTGTCTGTACTATTAAGAAATTCAGGACTTCATAGGCGTGATTTTTACTGATAGCTGTCGCAGAGATCAAGCTATCTTTTATGAACTATAAGAAGGGTAAATTTCACTGGAACTAAAAATGCGTTATTTATCTAATATTCATAATTAAACTTCACATAGTTTAAAAAAATAATGTTGAATTCCATGGTCTTTATTAATACACGGCATAGTGTTTATATGTGTTGTTTGATTCGTCGTAATGGAATGGATGGCAGAATCTTCCTGATAATAGCGCAAAGTTATAAAAAGCTGCGGTTGCCATCCTGCTTGCCAAGCGTCAATACTGCAGATATCCGGCCTATTTGCCGAACAATGGGGGAAGCCTATGATGAGCAGTGAACACTTAAATTAAAAGTTAAAAAGTAGTAGTCCACAAACATCCCACAACTGAGCACAGGGCGCAATAAATAGTTGATCGAGTTGAATCTAAAACGCGGGACAACCGACTTCACATAACCTAAAACAGTTAAACATATAGCAGCAGAAAATTTTAACACTAAATATATTTATCGGTCTAAAAACAGATGTAAGGCAACTTGGGACCTGATTAAAAACAAAGCCACAAGATGTTGGTCATATTGGAAAAATTAGAGATAATAACAACCTGCTAGTGAAACCAGAGGAAATTGCTGAAACATTCAATAAATACTTTATTAACCTTACAAATAAACATAATACCAATAAATATTTAAACTATAAAAATATATTGTTTAATAACAGTAGTATGTCAAGAGCTCAGCCAACTCATCATAGGGACATCTATAAAATACTTAAATCTTTAAATAATACAAATTCAACAGGTTATGACGAATTAAATGTAAAAGGTTTAAAACAATGCGCTGAATACATCTCAGAACCATTATGTTATATTATAAATCTGTCTCTAAAACAGGGTGTATTTCCAACGCGAATGAAATTCTCCATTGTTAAATTATGTATAAAGGAGATAGGCAAGACGTTGGAAACTACCGACCAATAACTCTTATTCCTGTGCTCTCAAAAGTTTTCGAAAAAATAATGCATGAAAAACTATATTGTTTTCTTAGCGCCTTTAACATTCTAAAACCAGAACAATTCGGTTTTCGAAGAAACTGTTCCACAACATTAGCATGTTATGAACTGATGAAAATTATAACTAAAAGCTTAAATTCACGAACTCCACTTTTAACTATATTTCTTGATATGAGCAAAGCTTTTGACTTCGTATCACACAGTCTTCTACTAGATAAATTAGAAAGGAAAGAATACGAGAAATAGCCCAAAACTGGATTGAGAGTTATCTTAAAAATCGTGAGCTGTGTGTAGAAGTTACAAAAGTCATAAAGAACACAAAGATATCAAAACGCTCTCAATATCTTACAAACAGTTATGGTGTTCCACAAGGCAGTGTACTGGGACCTTTGCTGTTCTTGATATACACTAACGATCTTCCTGACTTTACTACAAACAAATACATTTTATTCGCTGATGACACTACTCTTATAGTTAAAGGTAATAACAGATCTGCACTTGAAAATCACTTGAAATCGCAGCTAATGGTGCTCTAAATGAGGTCATACAGTGGATGAATATAAATAATTTAGATATAAATATAAATAAGATGAAATTTATTGAATATAAAACCCTCAAAAACATTTCAAATGACATTAAACTCACATATAACTCGATAATTGAAGAAGTCGTTTCCACGACATTTTTAGGAATAATATTTGATAAATTTTGTAGTTGGAAGCCTCATATAGAAAGCCTATGTACTAAAATAGATCGTTTCGTTTTTGCATTGCATAGACTAAGAAATATTGTATCAGAAAGAGCTGCACTGATGGCATATCATGGATATATCTCATCCATACTACGATATGGTGTTCTACTCTGGGGGTATTCGGTGGATTCGGATAAAGCATTTAAAGCACAAAAACGCTGCATAAGAACTCTTTGTGGTGTTGGTCCTTTAGTTAGTTGCAAACCCTTGTTCAAAACTAAAAAGATCCTGCCTTTGCCTTCATTATACATATTTGAAATGTGCATGTTGGTTCATAAGCATCCACATTTATTTCAACGTAAGTGTGATGTGAGTGAAAGTAAGGGTAGATACAAGAATAGGTTATATGCACCAGCAAATCGTCTAAAAGTTACAAAAAGAAATGCTTCTGCAATGTCGATTAGAATTTATAATAAATTACCTGATAATTTAAAGTTTATTGTCATTTAAGAAATCTGTTTCGGTATTGTTGTCGGTATTTGCTCCCTAAATGTTATTATTCTGTAGAAGAGTTATTAAACGACAACGACCTACATACGAGTAATAATGAATGATAATTTAAGAATATGATTAATTACGTAATTACAAGATTCTAATGTTTAAAAAAAATAATGTTTTTGATATTATTTTTTTATAAAATTTGACTTATGTATTTAATTAATTAATAAATTTGATGTAAAAATAGAAAGAAATTAATGACAATTGGATATGTAACATTATATAATTATTGACGTAAGAATAATAATTAATATACGAGTATGACATTGATATAATAATAATCTTACTTGATATAATAATGTTTACTTATATTATTTCTGACACTGTGGCATAATAAATTAATTATCAAATCAAGTAAATAATATTAAATTATTTTATATTTTGTTAAATTAATATATGTTGTTAAATTCGATAAGTATTGTTGTTTAGGTTACTTGACCATTAATATTTGCACACCACTAAGGTAGAATATGTAGAACGAATTATACTCAAACACCATTATACAACCATATTCTTGCAAATAAAGATTATTATTATTATTCAGTTAAAGTTACAGCTTGTACTATTATTTATTCTGTGGTTACAGAATATATAATAATAAATATAATAATATATATAAATATTTAAATTATAGTCCTTATGACAGAATCGCTGGAGGAAATAAGCACTATGCTCAATGACCGCAATAGATCTTAAGATGATCATGGACCAGCAAAAGTCGTGTGTAAAAAATATTATTTGTTATATAGGCAAATAAGGCATAAAGTAATGTGAATTTTGTTAAAAAATCTGTGTTCTGCGCTATAGGCGCTGCGGGCGTTATATGAATAATGAATTAATTTTACGATATGGCCTTATCACGAAATAATAATATTGTATATCGTTGTTCTAATAACCACTAATTTCACTGCTAACACTCACTGGAAAATATCAGAATTACAGACACGACTTTTCTACGGATTTGTTATATGTCTATATAATCTAAACTATAAAAAATTTCTTTGATCATTTATTTATGACCATATTATATATAAAACATATTAAACTTATTACGATAATGTTAAAAATTTATAATAATTATGTAATAGGAGTTTCTGTAGTGGATAAAATTCGTAATGAAGAACTCCGCTTGAGAACCAAGATTACTGAGGTAGCGTTCTGTGTGTGTAAGCTGAAGTGGCAATGGGCTGGTCATGTCTATCGCAAAAGTGACAACAGGTGGAGTAGACACCTTATGGAGTGGAGATCGCGTCTAGGAAGTTTAGTCTAGGCGTTTTAATACAGCGTGGATCGCTGCTGTGTTTCGTATGGTGAATGTATATATATATACACATTAACCATATTATATATATACATATATATATATATATATATATATATATATATATATATATATATATATATATATATATACTCCCAATACCACAACTCCCGACACCACTACTTCCAACACCACTACTCCAGGTAAGACACACCATAGACGATAATACAACACGTTTTTTGCCTCTACACGAGGCGTCCTCAGGTGATGTAGACTCTACGGTGGCTGACCGCTAAGTGACGCCACTTAGCGGTCAGCCACCGGAAGTAGTGGTGGGACTAGTGGTGACGGAGATAGTGCACGCAATTGAGGGAGGGCGGGAGGTGCTCTTCAATCCAGGTAAGACACATCATTGTATTTAGTTAGCGGAAGTTTGCAAATTAATTTTGTTGTTTTATCCGCGTTTTCAAGCAATGAAAAACTGCTACAATATCATTGAAATACGACGATAAGTTTTGACAAAGTTTTAAGAGTTATAATAGCTCAAATGGTTTATCGGGCGGTCACGAAATCGAAGTACCCCGATTAGAGTCCAGATGTCTTCGGTCCGACTTTTTTTCGAGTTCCATTCTTTTGTGAGAAAATCTATTATTTCGATCCTTTTTTAGGGTTCCCTAGTCAACTAGGAACCCTTATAGTTTCGCCATGTCTGTCTGTCTGTCTGTCCGTCCTCGCTTAATCTCTGTGACCGTTAGCACTAGAAAGCTGAAATTTGGTACCAATATGTGTATCAATCACGCCGACAAAGTGGTAAAATAAAAATTGGAAAAAAATGTTTTATTAGGGTAGGGGGGGGCCCTATATGTAAAGTGGGAAGTGATTTTTTTTTAATTTCAACCCTAACGTGTGATATATTGTTGGAAAGGTATTTAAAAATGGTGAGGGGTTTACTAAAATCATTTTTTGATAATGTCAATAATTTCGGAAATAATCGCTCCAAAAGTAAAAAACAATGTGTCCCCCCCTCTAACTTTTGAACCATAAGTTTAGAAAATATGAAAAAAATCTAAAAAGTAGAACTTTATAAGGACTTACTAGGAGAATCATTTTGAACTTGGATGGAAACAACAGTACCCACTACCGGGAGCAGTTGCAGGAGCGCGGAGCGCTGCTGGAGCGCGAACATAAGGGATACCCACCTTAAAACTCATAAGTGGGAACACTTATTATGACGGACGGGAAACTACGGAACCCCACACTGAGCGTGGCCCGACACGCTCTTTGCCGGTTTTTTTAATATTTTTTAAAAAAACAAGAAAATTTAAATTAAACTACATATTGGACTCATGATGTTTTATTTAAATAACCAGTTCAGTTTTTTCTATTGTGTCGGTAAGATCGAAAAATATTATTCATATTTCATCAGTATGTAATTTATATCTAAACATATTTACCAAAAAAACAAGATTTTCCAAAAAAACATATACATGTCATCCAGGTACTTTGATCTGAACCGAGTACAAACTTATATTTTTACTGATAGGGATTTTCATTAATCGTTATAAACGATGACGCTCAGTGGTATTAGAAAAAATTCATGGGCCAACTGAATAATGACGAGTATGTAAACGTTGATACAAGTACAGAACAACAATAAAAACGACATCGATTGGAGAACAGTAGAGTAGGTACTTGGGCCGAGTATCGAGCACACCGTAATAAGTCGTTTATTTGTTCGTACTTATGACTATTCGTCTGTACTCGGTGACTATGTAAACGTTCCATAAGATTATACTCGTAAGATAGCTATCAAAGACATAATTAAAACGTGGCAGAATTTCAAACAATGTTTATGAGTATCTTGCACTGCGAGGCAGAGACTAAACTTCCTTGCATAGCTTCCTCCACGATGCTCTATTGGCGTTCTTAATTCCTTTATTATATTCAATTAGGGTTGCATTATAAATATCCTACTCTTTGGATTTTTTAGCCCTATTAAATAGTTTCCTGGTCTTTTCCTTAAGCTCTTTTAGCTTAGTATTCTATTAAGGAATTTTTCGTGTTGAGGTCTTGCTTTTGACGAGATAGCTATCCTCGAAGGATTCACGGATAGCTACGGTTACTGTCTCCACCACTAACTCCAGACCTTCAATCGTTTTGATGATTTTAGAAAATGTTTCCAAATTTCTCCTTCGGCTATCTCTGTAGATATCCCAGGAGATCGCTTTTGGATCCCTAAAAACAACGGTTTTATAGGTTTGTGATACTCCAATCACAAACTTAATGTGTTTGTGATTAGACATCGAGTTTTCACTACAAACATGCCAGTCATTTATCCGCCTGGACATGTTATTGGTAGCAAAGAAGAAGTTAGCAGCATGGAAATAAAAAGATTTTTATTTTTTATTAAAAAAGTTTTTTTTTTTTTCGACAGCCCCTTTTTTTAAAAATGTGTTTTTTTTTATTTTTTTTTTTATATTTGAAGGTTTTTTTTTTTTTTTTTACCCTTTAAGGGGGGTTTTTAAATTTTCTTATTTGTTATTACAATACAAATTGTAACATCTTATTTCACACTATTAAAATGTGAATTTTCCAAAATCTTTTCTTAATCGTAGCTTACGTAATAAAAAGAACCTATTGTCCCAAATTCATGCTTTTACGTCTACGTATGTTAATAAAATATTTTTCATACAACCTTTTCACTCTCGTCTTGAAAACTTTACGGATGTACTTTGAACAAATAAGAAACAAATATAAAATTTTTCAATTCAAGAATCTTATTACCATTTTTCATGTGGATAAATGCATAAAATATTTTTTTCTCCATAGTTCTTTCAATAAAAATCGAGTCAATTATCTCGTAAAATAAAAAGTTTCATACAAACTGTAACACCCTATTTCAACCTCATAAGTGTCGAATTTTTCAAAATTGTTTTAATGGATGTTAGATATCTAGTGGTTTGAGCTGTGCTTCTCTACATGCTGTTAACTTCTAAACATGTAGATAAAGATAATTGGTCTATTTAATTAAAGAAGTCGTTTACTGAGATCGATGCCTCCGTATAGACGTAGACGATAATATGCTCCATAAGTTTGTCCTGACAGTTTGGACAACTTAAGCTAGACATTTACTACGCGACCTTCGCTTGTTGAAAAAAGGTTAAGGAAAATGGAAAAATAAGTTATATTTCAAAGTCCTAAAGGTAGGTTTAAATTATTAGGAGTTCTGTTTAACTCAAGTACAATTTTTACGGTTCACAAACAGACGTGATGGCGCCACATTTCTCAGCTAAATTGCCAAACTTTACTCTACGATTCGAGTTTTTGTGAAATTTCAGTAATTATGTGGTCATACCGTTTATTTATGCGAACCAGTGTGAACGGTGGGTAGGATTATCGTAACAATTATAGTCTATCATAAGTCTACTACTGAACATAGTCCCCATAGGTTGTCTGGTAGTATAAAGTATTTTATTTTTATTCAGTTGTTGTCAGGAAGATGCTGCTGCCAATCTCCATTTATGACATAGGGTAATGGATATTACACATTCACTGCCACTACACGGTTAATCATGCGTTAGATAGAATTTTTTATAATTATTTCACTTTATAAAATAATTTGGTCAATATTTTGTTACTTCTATTAAGAGCAATATAAGATCTTTGCGTTATAGTACGGCGCGGATTACAGGTTGGCAGTTAACTAGAACGTAACTTGCGTGCGTTGGCAAGATACGACAATTTTTTCACTGTGAAAAAATAGCATTGAATTCATTTTTATTAATTTTCTCTATCCTGTTATAGTTATAAGATTAACATTAACTTCAAAAATTTCACCTCATGTAGTTTCGTTCAAAGACGTGTTCGTTTAATCATAGTAATAATCTCATTAATTGATTTTATGTCTATCAAAAATCTGCATCAATTTAATTATATGAATGACTGTGATGATAGACATTTGGAACTGGTATTAAGTAACCTAACTGATGTGTCGGTGGAGAAACCTCCCGATCTATTCACCAAATGGGATACTTTACACACAATTTTGCTTATAACAATTGAATTTTTACACAAATCCTACCTAAAAACTAAAGGTCGTATTGATTACAATTATTATTATGATGAAATTACTCTACCATTGTAAAGGAAATTAAGGGTATTGACTGGTTGCAAATATTTTCCGAGTTTAAGAATGTTGACGCCATGGTTGATGTATTTTAAAATTGTCTATATATAATAATTGATGAATCGAAAATAAGTCAGAAAAATAACCTGCTTGGTTCAATTCCAATTAAATTAAGTTACTGAAAAAAAGACAATCTTCATAAAAAAATCCGTAAGTTCGAAAACCCTCGGGGCTACCTAGAATTTCAATATCCTCGAAACCGTTTCATAAGCTCTACGATTATTGTAACAACAATTATAACCACAACGCTGAGATAAATATTGCCAAAAACCCAATGCATGTTTGGAATTATTTTAAACAGAAAAGAAATATGAGTCATCTTTTCCCGTATTAATGAAGCTGGAGAACAGTGCTACTGGTACTGGTACAGATATCGCCCAACTATTTGCGTATCGTATTTGTCAATTAATACTGTTACGAGCCTGAGGTTCGTGACAATAAAAATGGCCGATAGAATTACCTAAATCAACACTTTAATTTTCTTTACACAAATTAAAACTTAAAACACTAATAATTAATCACACTGATTCACTTTATTCCGCTCCGAAGCTTCGCTTGTCTCGCCAACTTCAATACTTCCCCGATGGCACCTTGCAGCGCCTATAAATACACATTAGTACCGAATCATGCAGAACATTCAAGTAAATACGCGCACCAATCGACAAAGCGCCGAAAGTTCGAGAGTCAGCTCCCAGAAGCTTAGTTTTTCTTTTCGACAACAGATGGCGCTGTCGGTTGAAAGATTAGTGATGTCATTTTCTGGAAAGCTCTCCCCTCGCTCCGTTACCCGACACTAGATGGCGCTAGTGCCAGATGTCAACTTAGCCGCGCAACACTGCCCCCTTCCTAAGACATGCTCGTTTCGAGCATTCGATAATATCGTCGCGTTATTATGGGGCCGATGCCCCATAATAACGCGCCAGGCGATCCATATGGACGATCATAGGAGTCCCTCTTGCGCCCTTCTGTATCCGATGGGTTACATCGTTGATCCTGGTCACAATCCGGTACGGGCCGTCTCATTTAGCTTGAAGCTTAGCAGATTTCCCTTTGCTGCGGATCGGATTGTGCAACCACACTAGTGAACCTTCGTCGAACCCTTTGTTGTTCATTTTGCGGTCATACCGGGTTTTCATCTTTTCAGACATTTGCTGGCCCGATTGTCTGACGTGTTCATAAATGTCATTCATTTTGTTCCGCAAGTCATTTGCATAATCGGTTATACTGCGTGGGGCATCAGGTGGTATCCCGGTGATCAGGTCTGCAGGCAGCCGTAATTCTCTTCCAAAGTTTGCGAAAGCTGGTGTCACTGATGTACTTTCGTGAACAGCGCTTCGATATGACAGCAAAAACGGTTGTATGTGATTATCCCAATCTCGTTGCCGGTTGTCCACAACTTTTGCTAGGTACCTCTCCAATGCATCTGATTAAATCGTTCCACCATTCCATCAGATTGCGGGTGATATGAAGTCGTTCTTGTTTTATGAGTACCCATAACTCGGCAAGTTTCCTGGAATATTTGAGACTCAAAATTCCTTCCTTGATCGCTGTGAATCTCTAAAGGTACTCCAAAACGACAGAAGACTTCATGAACTAGTTCATCTGCAACTGTTGAAGCTTCTTGATTTGGAATGGCGAAGACTTCTGGCCACTTAGTGAAGTAATCCATCACAACCATGAAATATTTGTTACCGCTTTCACTTTTCGGAAAAGGCCCCGCCACGTCAATGGCTATTCTCTACCATGGAGCACAAACATTGTACAACTTCAATGTACCTCTACTACGAGTCTGAGGTCCCTTTATAGCCGCACAACTTGTACATTTGCGATACCAGTACTCGACATCGTTTCGACAGTGGACCCTATAAAATCGTTCTCGGATCTTCAGTAGAGTTCGTTTAACTCCCAGATGGCCTCCTGAACAATCATTATGGTACAGCTGTAGAACATCCGGTACTTTAGCTTTAGGGACAACCATTTGAAAATGACAGCTGTCTCCCCGAACATTTTCCCATTTACGGCACAGAACTCCATCCTGAAGTAGCAAGCTGTACCACTGGGCCCAATAGCTTATAGTGGTCGAACTCATCGCTGAGACGTCGCTCCACTTGGGCTTGGGAGCACTGGCCTTTATCCATTCCAGAATCGGCTTGATGTGCGGATCTTCCTGCTGTGCATGTAGTAAACTGTCCTTCCATTCGTTGCTGAGGTGATCTGTCCTGAGCATCCTCACGGATACCTCTTCCTTACTCTCTTGCCTAGTACAATGGTTGCAATTTTCAGGACAAGGTCTTCTTGACAATGCATCTGCGTTGCCGTGAGATTTTCCGCTGCGATGTTCGATCTCAAAGTCGTATTCCTGCAGTAGTTCAATCCACCTCGCAACTTGTCCTTCTGGATTTTTAAACTGCAATGGCCATTTTAATGCAGCATGGTCAGTTAGTAAGTGAAATTTTCGTCCCAGAAGATATTTGCTAAAATGCTGCAACGACTTTACCACAGCTAGCAATTCGCGTCTTGTGACACAATAGTTCCTTTCCGGTTTTGACAACGACTTGCTGAAGTACGCTATCACGATATCTTGGTCACCATTCCGTTGAGACAACACACCGCCAAGTCCTATATCACCTGCGTCTGTGTCAACTATAAATTCTTTGCTTGCATCAGGGTATCCCAAAATAGGTGTTTTGCACAGATGGTCCTTGAGCTCCTAAAATGCGATATTGCTTTTTTTTACTTTTATCCCAGCAGAAATGTCGCTTCTCCTCGGTTAGCTTGTGCAGAGGTTTGGCTATATCTGCAAAGTTCTTCACAAATCGCTGGTAACAGGAGCACAAACCCAAAAATGCTCTAACCTGCGTCTTGTCTTTTAGAACCGGCCATTCCTTAACAGCGGCGATTTTCTCTGGATCCGTGCGGATACCTTCTTCCGATACTACATACCCCAAAAAGTTAACTTGTCGTTTGAATAGTGAACATTTCTTCGGACTCAACTTGAGGTTGGCACTCTGAATCTTCATGAGCACGCGTTCCAGGTTTTGAAGGTGTTCCTCAAACGTCCAGCTACGATGATGTTGTCATCCAAGTAGACCAGACAGGCATCGCCAATTAGCCCGGTAAGTACAAGTTCCATCAGCCTTTAAAACGTTGCTGGAGCATTGCACAATCCAAACGGCATTACTGTAAATTGCCACAGACCCTTTTCCGTCGAGAACGCAGTTTTCTCCTTGTCATTAGGGTCAATTTCAACTTGCCAGTAGCCACTTTTTAGATCCAGCGTGCTAAACCACTTTACTCCTGTAAGCATGTCCAGCGTGTCATCAATTCTTCGCAAGGGATAGCTGTCCTTCTTCGTAACGTCGTTCAGACGGCGGTAGTCAACACAAAACCGCATGCTGCCGTCCTTCTTCTTCACCAGCACCACTGGTGAACACCATGGACTAGAGGAAGGTTCAATAACACCATCCTTCACCATTCCTTCAATCATGGTTTCCACTTCCTTTTCACGTGCTACCGGCAATCTTTTTGGCCGCTGACGGATAGGCAATTCTTCTCTTGTGTTTATTTTGTGTTGAACTAAGGCAGTCTTTCCTATGTCAGCATCGTTTGATGAGAATACATCGGCGTACTTGAGTAACAACTTCTTCGCCTTGACCAATTCGTTCGGGGAGAGAACACTGCGACAGTCTTCCAAAAGTGTGGTCACTCTCGTTTCTGAATCCTTGCTGGGGGTCCCACTCGATATATGTTGGCACCGGCGTAACCAATCCACTTCCTCACAAGTACCAACCAGTGTGCCTTTTTCTATAATCTGTTCCCGGTCGCAAAGGTTCAGCACATGCGTACTCCTGAAATGTTAGTGGTCCTGACCAAGGTTCGAGCTACTTTCCATGGAAGGTCATTGTTTACCCTTTCCACAAGTACACAACGGTGAGCTTGCCCAGCGTTTCGAGGAAGACTAACCGGAACAATCGTTTCCGATCTCGGCGGAAGAACAATCTTCTTAATGCTGTACACGTTCTCTGGTAACGCACCTTCCATAAAAAGTTCCTCCTGTCCACATTACAAAACACCTTGCTTAACGTCGATCTCACAACAATTATTCCTCATAAAGTCTAGGCCTAGGATGCAGTCGTCCATTATATCAGCCACGATGACATTATGCAGGTAGATCACGTTGCCTAGCTTCATCTCCATCTCCTTCTCTCCACGGACGGGTATACGCTGACCGGTGGCTGTTACCAAATTAATGCGTTCTCGGTTGTATGCGGAGTCCCAAAGGAACTGACTTATAAGTTGGGAACTAACAACCGTACGAGAGGCTCCAGTGTCTATGGTCAGTTTACACGGCATTCCGTTGACCTCGCCCTCGATGATCAGACTGTTCCCATCATGGGTTTGTGAGAGCGAGATCCTTGGGGCTCTTTTAAAATCAGCCAGCACCCGCCCCGCAGTTCTGGCTTTTTCTCGTTTCCCTGCTGCTGCTGGGCGGTGCTGTTGGCCGCACTACCCTCCTGAGATCGTTCACCTTCCCTTTCTAGGGTTCGCTTAGGGCAGCTGGATCGAAGATGGCCCTTTCCCCACAGCCATAACACCTAGGGCTGTATCCTTTGTTGCGGTCGCGAACTGTAGCTGCTGCAACCTCCCTGACGCGATGGGAACGATGATCCTGCCGCACGGCTTCTACCTCCAGTGCATGGGCCAAGGCGTCCTTAAGCGTCTCGTGGTGCCCGAGCCTCACAGCAGCTCTGACTTCCAGGTCGCGGATGCCGTCGATGAATGTCTGCACCAGGTTCCCTTCAATGAGCGCAGGTACAGACTAGTATGCTTTTCGAACCATCTTCTCCACCTCAAGGGCCCACTGCTGCAGGTTTTCGTTGCTGCGTTGCACGCGATCTTTAAACTGCGCGCGAAAGACGTGTTCCAGGTGAGCGTCACCATATCTCGCCTCCAATGCCTCAAGGAGGTGCTCGTAGGTCACTTTCTTACCGAGAGCTTCCAACACGGTTAAGGCTTGGTCGCGCAGGCCTAAGGTGAGTGCAGTCATGGCCTGGCTTTCCAAGCCTTTCCTTTCCTTTCCATTCCAGCCGTTTGCCTCAATGACGGCCTCGAACTGGATTTTGTAGGCCGACCAGGAAGAAGTCCCGTCGAACGGCGGCACTTTAAATCCACGTAGCGAAGGTGCTGTAGCTACTACGGGAGATGTAGTTCCATCCCCAAGTTTGAGGTCGTTCAGTGTTTTCTTCGCGTCAGCCATCACACATCCCACTTCTTTGTCAACCCGATTGTTCAAATGGTTGATTCGGGTTTCATGTTCTTCGATTCGGGTTTCAGCTTCCGACAGGCGGTTGTCATGTTGAGCAACCCTATCCTTCACCTCCCTTATCTCTTTCGCAAAGATAGCGTGAAGGTCCTTCATGAGAAGCATCTGTTCCTCCTGTCGGCGAGCCTGTTCCTCTTGTCCGCTCTGCAGCTGCTCTTTCAACTGACGGACCTGTTCCTCCTGTCCGCTCTGCAGCTGCTCTTTCAACTGACGGACCTGTTCCTCCTGTCGGCGAGCCTGTTCCTCCTGCTGCTCTTTCAACAGACGGGCCTGTCCCTCTAGTCCGCGCTGCAGCTGCTCCTGTAGCATCACCATCAGAGCACGTGCAAGTCAGGTGCTGCAGATGTAGGAGCTACTGACGGGCCCGCAGCCTCCGTGGCTGGCAGTTGGCCCTCCGACGTCTGCGGCGTTGCACCACCAAACCTCCTCTGGTCTGTCTCCTGCTGGCGTTGACTTAAGGTACGGACTCCCTCCGATTCCTTCTTAGGTAAAATCGGAATGATTTAATCCCACTTCTGACACCAATTGTTACGAGCTTGAGGTTCGTGACAATAAAAATTGCCGATAGAATTACCTAAATTAACACTTTAATTTTCTTTACACAAATTAAAACTTAAAACACTAATAATTAATCACACTGATTCACTTTATTCCGCTCCGAAGCTTCGCTTGTCTCGCCAACTTCAATACTTCCCCGATCGCACCTTGCAGCGCCTATAAATACACATTAGTACCGAATCATCCAGAACATTCAAGTAAATACGCGCACCAATCGACAAAGCGCCGAAAGTTCGAGAGTCAGCTTCCAGAAGCTTAGTTCTTCCTTTCGACAACAGATGGCGCTGTCGGTTGAAAGATTAGTGATGTCATTTTCTGGAAAGCTCTCCCCTCGCTCCGTTACCCGACACTAGATGGCGCTAGTGCCAGATGTCAACTTAGCCGCGCAACAATACCCAAGCGCCAAGTCAACATCCAATTATTCAACATTCAACAGCCATCCAAATTTAAATTCTTAAAAGTCTTAATAAATTCTGGAAAAAAAGTAAAACGTTGGATATTACAAAGGGGCCAGGTACAGAATGCCTTCCGCCCACTTTTGTAAAAAGTTGCGATTCAGGTCTTGCATTCCATATTACGCTGATCTTCAACCGTTCGATGAAGATGAAAAGAAATTCCCTTGATGAAGGCGTATTTCCCGAACCGTGGAAAAGAGCACGAATTGTATCAATCTTCAAAAAGGGTGATCGTATGGACGTAAAAAATTACCTTCCCATATAAATTTTGACATGTTTTTAAAAACTATTTAAAAATCTTGTACATCCTATCTTCACCAAATATTTAAACAACTTCCTAACGACCCTCAGCATGGATTGAAAAGCGGCTTATCAGTTACAATTAACTTGTCAATCTTTATCCCAGATCTGTTAGCAGAGGTATATAAGGGGAAACAGATCGATGCCATTAATACCTATTTTCGTAGCGCACTTGATAAGATTGACAATCAGATTCTAATAAACAAGCTTTCGCAATACGGCATCGATGATTCATTAAAGAAACGGTTCGAATCCTATCTAAGCCAAAGACCTTAGACGGTAGCAGTAAATGGGTTTGTTGGTCAGCATCTGAAGCGTTCTTTGTTTATGGATTTCATAAATAATATCACCACAGAAGTAAAGCATTGCAAGTGCTCACTTTTTGCTGATGACTTAAATTTCTAAAAACTTACAAAGTCAGATGAAGATACTAAATTAATACAAGACCAATATATACGAGTCGATCTTGATAGAATCACTAATTGGTATGGCTTCAATAGTGTGACTTCCAACGTTAACAAATGCTTTTATGTAAAATATACCAGAAAAAAAAGTCTCAAGTTACACAATTAATAATGTGGTATTACAAAAGTTACCAAAAATCAAAGACTTAGGAGTTACTATTGACGGAAAGATAACTTTTATCTCACATAATATAAACAATATTATTAAAAAAGTCACGCAGTTCCTTGGATTAATTAAATGAAACACAAAAAGATTTACCCGCAGGACTAAAATTATTCTTTACAACTTGTTTGCGAGAAGTTGCCTTGAGTCCTTCCTATCACATACATTCTTAACGCGTTGAAAGCATACTACGAGCTTTTACAAGACACGTTGCATTCCATGCCATTGGTATTTCACATAGACAGACCTATAATCATAGATTAGTTGAATTTAAAATTATGTCTCTTCGATATAAATGGGAGATACTTGATCTGTGTTTCTTGCATAGAATAATCCATTCCAAAGTCAAGTGCAGTATGCTGCTTGAACGGGTTGCCCTAACACGTAGATGTACAGACCGCGGCCCGCGGGCCGCATGCGGCCCGTCGGTCGAATACTGGTGGCCCGCCGACAGCAAAAATAATACTCTCATACATTCGAAAAATATTGAATTATATTCCAGAACAAAACCAAAAAAATATGTACGAAAAGTAATTTGAATCTCGCGCGCGCGCGCGCGCTCTTAAGTGCGCTTATCGGTGCGCCGTGCATGCGTCGGTAACAGCGGTCGGTAATGTTCGTGCTGATCTCGGTTAAATTCGTTTTCTTGAGGAACGGCGGCGCGGCGACGACGGCAGCGCGGTGGCGGCTTATCCACGGTTTATATTGTTAGAGCAAGCGAGATAGCAATAGTTAATTCCCGATTGCTCGTGTAGGTAGATACACGAAGCTTCCAGAGTCGGTTTCGTGATTTCTCCAGACAGTTTTCGACTCTATACGCGCGGTATAAGAGCCACGCTAACCGCAGCTACCGACAGTTCGGTTTTAATTTGAGTGAAGTGTCAATAGTTCTAGTGTAGATTTTAACTCGACTAGCCGGTGTCATATAATTTTGATCCACATTCAACGTAGAGTTCCCGGTCAAGTGCCGTGTATTATTGTGTTGTGAAATCGTAAGTAAAACTCTGTTATTAATAAGTGTTTCCCTACCTATTTAATCAATTATTTTTGGTAATTTAAAAAACGATGGGTAATTTAAGTAGGTATTGTAATGGTTATTAGGTGCTGTGTTAATCCTAGCCAGGATTAGAACGCAACATGAACAAGCCAGGACCTAGTAAAAAACGTAAGGTCAAAGATGAAAATCAGCAGTTTCAAGAAATTTGGACTGAGAAATACTTTTTTGTATGGTCGCATAACAAAGTCGTTTGTTTAATTTGCAAGAATTCTATTGCGATTGCAAAGGAATAAAATGTAAAAGGGCATAAAATGCAGCTTACTTTACAAGTTTACAGGCGAATTAAGAAAGCAAGAAATGTTGTCTTTAAAACGGGAGCTTATTGGTCGGCAAGCTATGTTTACAAAACCCATTTAAGATTCAGAAACAGCTACAGAAGTTAGTTATGAAATTTCTCGAATGATAGCAAAGCGAAGTTGCCCCTTCAATGATGGGGATTTTGTAAAAGAATGCATAGAAATTTCCGCTAAGAAAATGTGTCCAGAAGCAGCAAAAAAGTTTGAGAAAATTCAACTGAATCGTATTACTATCCAAAGACGAATTATGTCTTTGTCAGGTAATATTGCGGAACAATTAAATGAAAAAACTAAGATCATTGAATTTTTTTCATTACCACTCGACGAATCCACTGATATTAGTTTCACAGCTCAACTTCTGATATTCATACGAGATGCTATTCAAGATTTTGAAGACTTAGAAGAGTTATTAGGAATGTGTTCATTGAAAGGTCAAACCAGAGGAGTTGATATACTCAATATACTTTTGGATGAGTGTTCAAAAACTGATTTGGACTTATCAAAATTATCGGGAGTTGCGACTGACGGTGCTCCTTCGATGATTGGTGTCAATTCTGGGCTAGTTACTTTGCTGAAAAAGCATCTGCAAGAAAAAAAACATAAACGCTGAAGATCTCATGCAGTTTCACTGCATTATACACCAAGAAACCATCTGTTGTAAAAAATTGAATTTCAAAATGTCATGAGAGTGGTAGTTTCGACTGTAAATTTCTTAAAATCACGAGGACTCAATCACAGGCAATTCAAACAATTCCTTGATGACATCGAAAGCGAATATGGAGAATTACTGTATTATACAGAAGTAAGGTGGCTAAGTCGTGGATTGACACTGGAACGATTTCCAAATTTAATAAAAGAAATTGGAATATTTCTGAGAGAAAAGCAAAAAGATGTCCCGGAACTTAAAAATCCTGATTGGTTGTGTGATTTGCCTTTTTTAGTTGATATTACAAATCATTTGAATGTCTTGAACACACGGCTAAAATTAAATGATATCCCAGTTCTACACTCATGTATCATCCTTTCAATGCAAGCTGACACTTTTGAGATAGCAATTGAAATACTGGAAATTACAATTATTTTCCGAATCATAAGAAAATGGCTGAAAAATTCAACAAAACTGCGATTAATTTCAGTTATGTAGAAAAGCTAGATATTTTGATTCAATCTTTTCAAAACAGATTTTCAGAGTTTAAAAAAGTGAAACCTCTGTTGGACATATTCAGCAATCCTTTCACGATTTCAGTTGAAAATGCGCCAGAGTCAATACAGTTAGAAATTATCGACATTCAAAACGACCAAGATTTACGCAACAAATTCAACGAAGGAGACTTGCTGAACTTTTACCGCTGCATTGATAAAAATAAGTACAAAGAGTTGCGCATAAATGCTCTGAAATGTATTTGGTTCTACCTATATATGTGAACAAACCTTTTCAATACTAAATAATAATAAAACAAAAAATCGAAACCGCCTTGCAAATGAAAGTTTGGAAGCAGTTTTACGTGTTGTGCTACAAGTAAATTTGAGCCAAATATAAAAAAGATTGTAAGCGCTATGCAGTGCCACGCTTCAAATTAATAAATTCTTTTTCAATTTTAATACATTATTATCAATTCTTTATTGTCTTTTATTACCTATACTTCTGGCGGCCCGCCATCAGTTCATAATTTGCTCGAATGGCCCCTAGTCTTAATAAGTCTGTGCATCGCTGTTAGGGCCTAACAGGACCAAACAGAGATCCTCGCTTTTGTAAATTTTCTCGAAAAACATTTCACTTATCTTTTGCTAGAACGCATCTAGGTAAGCAAGCTCCCAATGCTCTCTTATATATATATATATATATTTTTTTATTTTTATATATATATATATATATATATATATATATATATATATATATATATATATATATATAAAGTGAGCATGTTACTTTTCATATGACAGTAGCCTAATTGAAGGGCGCGGACCGCGAACTCAAAAAGGTCGTGGGTTCTAATCCACCATTCGACTACTGGCGTGAACCACTCGTAACACAAGCAATTTAAGCTTACCACGAGTGGTTAAGGGGAATATTAGTAATGTTTATAGCATTGTTAATATTCTTTATGAAAAAAAAATATAATTTAGTAAGCAAATGTTAATTATGTACGAGGCGGCACTGAAAATTTCAGGAATCAAGGAAGTGACACAACATTACTATTTAAAAATGTATTTATTGCTTTTCGAAGTATTCTCCGCGAAATTTGACACATTTTTCCATCGATGGAACCAATCATTGAAGCAACCATTCCATTCGGAAGTTGGGGTCTCCAAAATGGCCGTTTTGCAGGCGTCCACAGCTTCTTCAGGTGATGATAATCTCTGTCCACGCAATTTATTCTTTAATTTAGGGAAAGTATAGAAATCATTAGGGCTTAGGTCGGAGCTGTACGGCGGATGGTCTAATAATTCTATGTTTTCTTGCTCTAAAAACTCTTTTTTTCTGTGTGCGGTGTGATGACTCGCATTGTCGTGATGGAGGATGATGCGGCGGTTGCAGTTCTCTTTACCGAGTTCAGAAACGACCTGTGGCAAACAAATGCTAGCATACCATTCTGAATTTTCCGTTCTTTGTCCCTCAAGAGGAATAGTCGTAACATGGCCGGTTTTGGAGACAAACATGGCCACCATTTTTTTTGCAACACTCCGTGAACGAACAATTTTTGTTGGCTTTAACTCATTTTCGAACACCCAAACTCGTGACTGGTTTTTTGTTTCGGGTTCGTACGCGTATATCCAGGATTCGTCACCTGATACGATGTTGTATAAAGCATTATTGACTGTGTGGAATCTTTACTATGTTTAAACACTTTGAAATTTCATATTTTCTTACCAAACTTGGACTAAATAGTCGCCATGAAATTTTAAACTTTACGCGTACTGTGTAGATGAGATATAAATATCATTCATGCTATTTCGTTTTTTCTCATGCCGAGTGATACGGCCCACCCAGCGACGCTATACATCATCGTCGTCAATTCGACTATTATTTTTTTATTTAATTTTTTTCCAATAATCAGTACAGTGCCTAACTAACATGCTGCAAAATGGCTACAATAAATCCGTTTTTTATTTTTTATTTTATTAGATTTGTACGCCAAATTCTCGATTATTTTGACCTTCTGTCCCGATATTTGATCCAGTAGACCTAGCAACACTAATAAACATATATAGCGAAAGACGCTAGACCTTGAAAAGCTACAGGTGTAGTCAACGGTGGGCTATACTGAAAATCATAGGAGCTGGCTGTGATTTTATTGTTTTTAATGTCAAGGTAAATGTTGCAATTAACATAAAATAGAAGATGATTTTTATTTTTAAATAAATACACTGTACAATATGTAACTATAACGCCATAATTTGTATTAAACTGTAACTAAAACTTACGTGCGTTGTAATTTATTTATAAAGAATAGAATATTCCGGTTTTCATTTTTTATCGATAATTAATCGATAATGTTTGCTTTTATTTGTGTACGATTAATCGCTTATTTTAAATCGATTTAATATGGCTCCATCTCTAGAAACGATAAACTGTAAACTGTCAGTGTCATCCACTTGTGTTGTGGTCACTTTGACTAGAGAAGAAAGAAAGGACATAACATAAAGATCGTTGGTTGTAGGAATGTAACGAAATATCGGCGTCTCTTTTTAGCTTATGAGTATATTCGTATGTAAAAAAGGACAACAGTAGTTTTATCATTACCGAATATGGCAACAATTTTTTCGCTGCGGCCGGGCGCCATGTTTTGTCACAGTCAATGACAACTATATCGATTGTCATTGCGACTTTAGTAAGGGAGTGTGTTATTTTTATATGTTTCTATCGTGGGATCCGATTATTACGAAATTTCTTATTCTATTCCTCGGGACCTCTAAATTGGAATAAAAAGTATCATATAGGATACTTTTTATCCCGATTTAGAGGTTTTCATTAATTCAGGTAATAAACTATTTGTGCCAAATTATTACATTCAAACTGGTCTGATACTTTTGGCGTGATTGAGGAACAAATAAACATTCGAACTTTTCTATTTATTATAGTTTTATTAGTGTGAGTATTATAACTGAGTTTAATTTATTGTCAAAGAAACAAAAATTCTTTAATTAGTATTTCTTGTTTAGTAATTACCGGGAAATAATTGGAACATTAATAATAGATCGTTACATTATAAAAACAAAAAACGACTGCTTAAAAGTAATGAACTGAAAACATAGGTATAACTTATATATACCTCAGTAATCTCCTTTTAATTTCCTTTATTTGGATACCCCTATCGATAGCTTGTGTAAAAAAATTATGGGCTTACAATTTGGCGACAAAAATCCGTCATATTGATTAAAAAAACTATCTAAGAACACACGGGTGTTTGAGACGAATCCCACGAAAGAATCTTTTTCTAAATAAGCGCCATACTCGTATTATCGATATTAAGTATATTGCGCAGCACTACGTTAAGCCGACATGTTTGTACATGTTTTTTTCGTAGGTATGTCATGTCCTTTCTTTCTTCTCTAGTCAAAGTGTATTTGGCTAGGGCCAAAATCAATATTGTAGTTTCGAAGTCATTTAACCATCAATATTGGAGTTTTCTGTCAAGAAATTTTCAGTAGCAGCCCGGAGACAGGAAGTTAGCGGTGTTTCACCCTGCTTCCTCAAAAAGCATGTAATTCCGTTGCTTCTGCGCCTGATCTCTTTCAGATCTTGTCGGATTACACACACACTGGACTATGAGAGTGAGGAAATAGGGAGCACCTAAATATGTGTTTGCGCATACACTCGGTCACTATAATCTTGTACCGCGTAGATGACAAGTCTCCGTTGAGACTGGCCGCTGTGATCGGAACTGGTGATGGTTATGTATACATATCTCATCTGAATTGTAAAACATCATTGTGTTGATATCTTTTATTTTAAATCTGTGGCTGAACTTACTCTTCTTTGTAAAAATTTACTGCTAGATCTTCTGTACGTTTTTCCGCTTTGGGTTTTGCAGTAATCATGATTACACTAGTTTTAAAATATACCAACCGATATTCTTTTTATAGAACATATTTTTTTATAGAACATATTCTGATATATTAATTTCTTTTTTACATTTATCCTATCAGAAAAAATATAAGTATTACATTATATAAAGCTCCCATAGATGATATGTTGCTATTTAGGTACACAATTTTTCTAAAACTGTTTGTTCTACAGTTGCATTTAAAATAAATAATGATCTCACTTGCCAAAGACGCTCCGCTAAAAGCCTTTCAACGTTCAAATAGCCATTAGACTAAATGTTGTTTGTGTTAGCCTGAGTCGGACTATTGAATCCGATGTATAGCGCCCTTTCTTGATTAATATGGATCAAAAGCTTAAATAGAATAATTACATTTATATCTAAGCCAAAAATAAAAAAATGATTCTCATGTAATTTTTTTAACATAACTATACACAAAACGGGGAACAGTTTTAAATTAAATAAATTGAACATAGTCAATCATTCAGATATTTTTCGTACGGCTGTTGAACCCAGGTTCTACAATGCCTCAACTACCGTGCGAGCTGTCAATTATAATATTCTAAATCATATTTGCTTATCTAGGAAAGTTGTTCCAAAATTATAATTCTTTAATATTCATAAAAGAACTCGTATTTCAATGGCAGTTTCAATAGATACAAAAAAATTCGTGTAATTTCGTACAATTGAATCAAAATTTGAAGCGAATAGTAGATTCTACAGGGATCTGACCAACATGACGACAAAACCTTTCTTACGAATAAGCCTGATATTTTGATGAAAGATTATTATATTTTTGTTGAGATAACTATTCCACGAGAACTTCTTGAGAACCGAAAAAGGTAAGAACACAAAATATCTGGAGCTGGCTCACAAAGTGAATGACTTAGGTTGGTGTGTGCCGGCCGAAATGATGGGATTCTATGAAGGAAAGAATAAACTTTTTAGAAGTCTTGATGGTCAGCAACAAATTCTAACACAAATTCCATTAAAAAATGATGTACAAGGTTTTTGGGAATCCATTCTATCAAAACCAATACTGATCTATCATACAATACTGAAGCTCGATGGATTAAGGAAATAGAAGAGTTAATGGATGAAATAGTAGAACACACGTTTAACGAAACAAATGAAGATAAAGTAAAAAATGCTATAAGCGGATTACATAATTGGAAAGCGCTGGGTATTGATAAAATACATAACTATTTTCTTAAATATCTTACCAGTACACATAATTAAATTGCTCAGTTATTTGATAGAATTTTGAAAGGAATCGAATCTGTTGAACAATGGTTTACAACTGGAGTGGTAATATTGATCTCTAAAATGAGAACACCATGTACAAACTTTTAACTTTACACGCACTGTGACCTGAACAATATTATAGCTCTTCAACAAAGAGGTTTCAGGCGTTACGTTAGAGGTTGCAAAGTTCATCTCATGATTAATAAGGCTATACTGGAAGATGCACAACAGTACCAGAAAATTTTATGCATGGGATGGGTAGACTATCAGAAAGCATTTGACAGTATACCACACGAGTGGTTACTAAAAGTACTGGATATTTATAAATGCTCACCAACTATCAAAAGATTTCTCCAGATGGTCATGCTCAAATGGAATGTTATCATGATAGCCTCTGGTGCGAATGGCTTTGTTACTACAGATCCCATATACATTCAGCGTGGAATACTTCAAGGATAGTCACTGTCACCTATTTTATTTTGCCTAGCTATTAATCCCGTTTGTCAAATTCTCAAAAAATATGAATCTAAAGGATACAAATTAAAAGACAATACTACGATTAACCATTTATTATATATGGATGATTTAAAAATATATGCTAATAATAAAAACAATCTTAGAGTGTTAATAGACAGTATAGAAATTTTTACAAGAAACATAGGTATGACCTTCGGCTTAACTAAATGTAACATTTTGCATATGGTAGCAGGCAAAAGAAGAAAGAATCAAGGATCGGGTCATATATTACTAAACGGCAACAAATTTGAATACTTAAAAGCGGGAGAACAATATAAATTTATAGGTATGAATGAAACAGGTAAAATTAACCATAACGAAGCTAGACAAAAATTACAAAAAGAATACTTCCGTAGAGTAAAATGTATTTCTAAATCTCAACTTAACGTTAGAAATCTATTTAAGACAATAAACTTATACGCAGTCCCAGTACTCCTTTATTCATTCGGTGTTATAAACTACAAAAATACTGATTTAAGAAAAATTTATATAAAAACGAGGAAAATTTTAGCAATGAACAAGGCGCACCAACCAAAAGCAGAAATTGAAAGACTTTATTTACCGATTGAAGGAGAGGGACGGGGACTGACTCACTCAGATAATAAAATATAGAAAGTATCTATAATCAAGTAATGATTACATTTTAAGAGCGATATTAAAACATGATAAGAATAGAGATAAATACTCAATATTTAAAGAAGCACTGAAATACTTAAGAGAATTAGGAACAGGGGTGATGGAAATTATACAGAAAAGGAAATAAAGAAAACATTTATTAGAAAAAAGGTAAATAATTGGAAAACTAAACCACTTCATGGTCAGTTTTATAAGGATGTGAGAGAAAGAGAAAATATAGATGTAAAATTTTCATTCAGATGGCTTAAAACACAAAAAATAACGGAAGTGTCGACTATGTCTAACGAAAGATGATACAGTACAACATATCATATCAGGATGTGAGAAAATGGCTGGCACTTACTATACTAAGAGGCACAATGATATTGTACAGTACGTGTTCTGGACCTTAGCAAGAAAGCACGGATTTAGCGTAAGCAAAATGTAGTGGAAAGAACATATGTCGCAACCACTAGTAAGCGAAAATAATACAGCCAAACTAATGTGAGAAATGCCGGTTCAAACAGATATTACAATAAAGCACAACCGGCCTGATAAAATTTATATAAATAAAATTGAAAATAAAACTTACCTTATCGATATTACCGTACCGTCTGATTACAATATAGGAGCGAAGGAAATAGAGAAACTTAGTAAATATCATGCACTAAGAACTGAAATAACCAGGCTTTGGAAAACACCTACTGAAGTTATACCTATAGTGGTTGGGGCCACAGGAATGATCGCTAAAAGCCTATATAAATACTGCAATAAGCTAGACTCCCATATCAACATAAACGTTATACAGAAGCAAGCAGCAATTCATTCGGTAACATATATTCAAAAGTTTTAGGTAATTCTATATTTGTTAGTCATGAGTCTGAGCCTACCTCTCCCTAAGGTTCATGGGCGGGGGCTTGGAAAATACCGGGTTTATCTCGAGCAATCAACACAGAAATAATAATAATATTTGACTTGAATTATAAACATCATTATATCATCATTATCATGGCAGCCCTTTACAAATCCACTGCTAACCATAGGCTTCTCCCAAAGAATGCCACTAAACACGGTCCTGAGCCCCCTGCCTCTATCGACTTCCTGTATATCTTACCAGGTCGTCACTCCGTCTAGTGGGAGGCCGACCTACATCTCGCCTACCTTTTTGGAAGCTGGCTTGCTTCGGAGGCTGGAAGTCGTTGAGTCTGCTTACGAAACGATTCGTAACGTCTCTCGAAAATAGAACGTAGACACGGGTCAGAAGGAAAATCTGTCTGTAGTTCTTCAACTGATTGTTTCCACCTTTCAAAATATTTTTATTCAAAAATGGTTTTTAAACATGATATAGCCACGCTCGAGCATATTATACCTACTGCAGCATGAATTTGTCGAGACGACCGAAGAAGCAACATGCTCAGTCAGAATACCAGCTTAAAATATCAACATAATGCTGATGCTTAATTGATGAGAACTGGAGACCCTTTTTAGCAGACCTCAAAAGGAACTTAATTCGACTGTATTCTTTTATCTTTCTTGAACGGTATCTTCGCCAATCCTAAACTAATTTTATCGATTATTTCAATATATCTTAACTACGATGTTAGACCTATTTACATTTCAAGAAAAAATTTCACCCCTAAGGGCGAAAAAATTGGAGATTAAATGCTTAGATAATTCAAAAGGTTGTCACACATATTTATAAAAGAAGTGATATGATATCGTAATCGTGACGAACTTTAACATTATTCAAAATAATATCGTAGGTAATATTTGCAGTCATTTCTATTTTTTGTTTCTTTACATAAGTAGTCAATAATATTATATAACATTCAATCTTTTTGTTGTTGAAGTTTTACAAACGCGCATTAAAAGACATTTAACTTTATATTTTGTTGTCACAACTAAGGGTTGTAAATACATCGCCAGTATATTGTTGAGTTATTTAAAGCAAGCTCTCTCTTTTATTGTAACGTTATTACTGTCTTGGAGAGACAAGCAGTTTCTTTTGATCGGCACTAAATTTAGTCTTAAATTTATACAGTAGGTAATAAGAGGTGTAATATAATTTTAAATTCGCTACATTGTTGTTACTAGTACTAAGTGCTAGCTTGTACTGATTAAATAAAAATAATTAAGCATATTAGGTATTAAACTCTGCCAATGCTATTTTATATTAAAAATATCAAACACGTTATTTTTAATACCTTATTATCTATACATTGAGGAAAAGTTATTTATGCCTTAGTGATAGACATTTGGGGATCTGGACTCTAAAAATTCTACGAGGCTATTTTGTACTGTTTCCTGCGAACAAAAGTTTAATATTTGCAGGTAATTGCCCAAATTGTTAGTGTAAGTGTAATCGGTTGTAATGTAACTTATTGGAATTGACTTCCAATGAGTTACATTACATTTGATGGGTGAAATTGTCTTTATTGTTCTGGTATTTCATCTGGGTTCAGCTATGGCGGTTTACACTTGCAATTATCGGATTATGATTAACTTTTGATCATTCGTTACAATTATGACCAAAATCATTTCATATCTATGCTTACTTATCAAAGAAAGGCAAGCACATCCGTTAATAACACGCATAATATCGTCCCGTGGGTGTCGTAAGAGGTTGCAGAGTGAAACTGAAACAGGAGATAGGCAGGACCATCTTCTTAATAACTAAAAATAAAATAAACTGCAGTTGCCATGCAGGGAATAGAGTGAATGGGGCACTACACTCTATTATGAAGAATCAAAATATGTCAAAAAGGCACGTTTGGTAATTCGTAATGCTGTGTTATCCCTACTTTAATGGTAGTGAAAGTTGGGTGTGGCGTTGGAAGAAGCACGAAAGTAGAATAAATGCTGTAGTAATGCGGTCTTTAAGGAGTATGCTAGTGATAAGAGATAAATGTGGTATGCAAGATGATGTTGTGACCAGGATTAAGAAAGAAATGCTTCGGTGGTTTGGTCATGTAGAAAGAATGAATGGAGAAAGAATGACAAAGCAAATTAATATGGCAGATGTGAACGGCAGAGTCGGGAAGGGACGCCCTATAAGAAGGTTTATCGACCAAATTGGCGATATTTTGAAAATGGGCCACATTAGAAGTACCCTTAACCGACGAGCGTGTATGCGTAGATATATGGATGTAAAGGAGGCGAAAGAGCTATGTCAGGATCGTGCCAAATGGAAGTCCGTAGTCTCTGTCTACTCCTCTGGGTGACAGGCGTGAGTGTTTATGTTATTATGCAGTTGCCAACTGGGCTGCCAAGCGTGAAAACTATGCCAAATATGAAACAATCTACGTGGAGGCCTTTGTTCATCAGTAGAGTTTTGACATGCTGCAACGGTAACGGTTACGGTTAGTATATATTTATTTTTGTCAATATGTTAGGTATATTGCGTATTTAAGAATATCCCAGTAGAAAATATTATTTTACACATTTTTTTATCGTACCAACCACAAATTCTCAATACTGTCAGGTTGGGCTGGTAGACATTGCTAATATGCATTAAGTACAACCTTTATGACAAAGAATAAACAAGAAAACAAATATAAATTCGAATCGAATATCATATTGTTAGAAATATGAAAATCATAGAATAATATACGAGTAACGTTGAAGAAAAACATGTACTTAACTTTACCCTTCACGGAAATGTTGAAAGCTTTCCCATGAGAACAATATGAACAAATTGTTTTCAGTATTCGCGATTTGCATTGAATGTTCCTTTTTCGGTATTGTGTAACAATTTTCTTTCCCAACAATGTTTTCATTTTATCTAGCGTATTTGACATTATTTATCAATACATTTAAAAAAGGAATATTATGTTATATGAAAATATTTCACTCATTCTCTTTTAACTGTTATAATTCAAGTCAAGGGTGTATTTTTCTTCTATGTAATACATTTATAGCGGCAATACTGTTTTGCTTAGGCACAAGCTTTGAATAAAACTTCGTAGGTCTAAATCCACTAAAATAGTAAATGAGATCGAGTGGTTGTTCTTGAAAGTACCTACTTAAAACTACTAAAAGAAATCGCTCGAAACTATGATTTCTTTCGATTTTTCTTAAGGTGATAAAATTACGAAAATAATTCTGAGAAGTACTCAAAGAACCTACAACAAATAAAAGTTACGATATTATTCTTAACTTTTCTGAAATATTTTATTAAAATTTTCATTTGCTTATGCCTAGTTTATGTACGATATTACTCACACTTTTAAAGTGAGATATTGTCAGTTATAGTACGAATTTAAGAAGTAATTAAGACAATTAAATAATCTGTTATCCGCAAATAGAGATATAACATGTTTTGGACTGTATTCGAGAAATTCGCAATGCGCCGGTAAGCTGTTTAGCATTTTTCGGAATTACTTCGTAAGTATTAACATCAAATAATGGTTTAATCTTATAAACTTCTGTGCGACTTTGAAGAGTTATATAGACTGAGAAAGAAGTTTAATTACATTTTCTGCGAGTTGACCCCTTTTAGTAAAAGTTGATGCTCGCTTCACTGAGGTTAAGACAATTTTACTCCTGATATTAATCGGATTAGATTTTATACTTTTCATAATAAATTAAAATGTTATTGCAATTTAGAGAGCTCTATGTGCCCTTCAGATTGTAACTCATAAGTTCACGTTTGACTGTGGTAAAAAAAGCGGAGATCTCTTGCTGGATATGATATTTAGTCCGGGGAGCGGCCTTTATGTGGTATTTTATATACTTATAACCACAAAATAAACAATAGTACTACGTACAGAAGTAGCACTACTTTGATGTTGACTGCTATCCAACGCTTTAATAGCCTAAATAATTATTATGAATTGAATGAGTGTCCATACTTTGCATCTTTTCCCCTTTCTACGTCACGGCGGACTTTCCGTGTTCACTTATGGCTGTCAATAAGGAGTAAAACAATTGCAAAATGGTAATTCTAACTCGGGTTACGTACCTGTTCTAACTAAGATCGACTTACCATATTTTCGCTACTATGTGAGTTCTGTGATGCGCAGCGCATGAAACTTGCAAAGCCATTCGTTGCGAATCGCGATGCTTGACTTGGGAGAAGTAGGTAACAAGAAATAAACCCGAAATACGATTAATAATAGAAAATTTGATCGTATTCTACTTAGATAAGTCTTTTAAATAGTTTTAATTTCAGTATTTTGTGTTATTGTAAGTTCAAATATTTTATTTACATAAAACAAGTATAGGTATGTAATTAGGTACTTAGATAGTGAAGTAAATTTCAACTATGTTCTGTAATTAGGTACTTTTGTAGTTAAATGATTATATAATTCTTTTTTTGCTAAGGAAATGGTTGACTATTCCTACCTACCTACTGCTTACACGTACTTAACAATTTTAAGTACCAAACTTAAATAAGAAATAAATTCCCTTTCAATATCCCTCTGTATCGTAAAAATGATAAATCTGAATCCTTGTGTTTGCTCATTAAGCATCCATCCACTTAACAATAATAGTAGAAACAACGTTTTGCCGTTATAATTCATCATATAGATAGGTAATATACACAGTTATTTAATAACATTAAATTTAATTAAAAAAACCTATCTATTTTTTTTAACTGTTTTATCCTACAATGAAATATGCTAACCACTAAACAAAAACTATTTCAACAAGTATCTAAAACGACATTTATGTAAATAGTGTTAAAAAAAACTAAGATTCACTGGCCTAGAACACGTAAGCCCCGACTGCGTATGTAATCTGTGGTTCTGCCCGATTGTAGGTAATTATTTCACGGAGGTAGCAAGAGTGACAATGAGGATATAACGGAGTAGCCCGAAGACGTTGACATCGTGATTTAGGCTTTGGTTCATTTCGCTTGTGGCACCAAACACACTGGTCTTTGGTGGCAAAAACAGATTAGAGAGAAAATAATCAGAATAGAATTAATTTAAGAGTCAGGAGTACAATAGAAGAGTCATGGGATATATTGTGAATAGGTACTTAATTTTTTGACACTGGCAAGTTAGTATAGCATCGTAAAAACTGGTTCATCATTACTGCTGTCTAATCCCCCCCCTCCCCTCTCCCGCAATGTATTCCACAAATCACGGTTCCTGAGTCACATGCATCCAGCGATTTCCTGCATCTCTTACCACTCACACACTTGCAGTCTATTAGACTAGATAATTAATAATAAATTTCACAATTAAACTACTTAACTCACTTCAAGTATATTTCTTGGAAAATGCTTATTTTCTTAAGAATATGGCGGAAACTAGCTGAAAACAATAAAGCTCACTCGACGTAATTTTTGCGCTAAGATTTACTTTCTCTATAAAAAAGGTTAAAAGTCTCAAGATGATTTTTAAACTTTTTGCCCACTACTTCTGATATGTCTGCTTGTTCACTTTTAAATGGTTTGCTAAATGCGCGGTCATTCGTGACAATATTCGAGCATTTGAAAAACTTCTACGAGAAAACCGACCAAATTAAATTAAAAAAAGTTTGATCGACAAAGAAAATCAGCGGCAACTCAAATCAACCTCCTCTCCGTAATCTAAATAATAAAATAATAAAGATGGGTGCCAAAAGTACTTATCGATGGGTGGAAAACCTGTCAGGTGGATTGGTACTGATTCATGAAGGAAAAGTTCAACGTAGACGAGAAAAAACATTTACCAATTGCAATTATTATGATCTCGAAACACAGCGATAGTTAACTGTATTCTAAAAAACAATTGGTTGTCTGTTTTTTTTGCTTGGTTAACTACGAGTGGCATGTGAAAGTCTGTGCTACAGTATAAAAGTATTATCAGCTTTGTGGTGTCGAAATCAACCAGTCAGGGCCATGCATCTTCTCTGGCAACACGTTACACGTAACATCGCACATGTCTGTCAGATCACTCGAATTTTTAATTAAAAATGTATCTTTTCTACCTCACCCGTCATATTTCCATGACTTAGCAATTTTCTATTTTCGCCTAATTAAAAAAAAAACAAGACGCACTGGCTGCTAATAATTTCGATATTTCTGAGGTGTTCTTTTATTAACTGGCTTTACGGCTCTGGGTTCTAGCTCTTCTGAGCCTGAAGTTACAATATATAATTTAATTAAAATCTTTAAAAATTAGATATGTCATGTACGAAACATTCATCAAAAATTCACTTTTACACATTTACACTGATTCACAAATCACAAAGTGCTTATTCACGTTTACACTATTAAATAATATCACGTTTTCATTTTTATATATCTTGAACACCAGAAATAAAGGAATATAATGGTCGGAAGAATTTTTCATCAGCTAATAGACTTTGAAGGTATCAGGAACTTTATCATTTTAATATCTTGAATGTAATTAATGAGGAGTAATCTATTCAAATCAAATTGACAACATTGAAAAACCAGATGCTGCAGTGTTTTAGGTCTCCGTTCATGTTACCACAATATTCACAATTTGCATTTTCTTTCATTCCCAGACGATGCAGGTGGGCAGCAACTCTGCTATGTCCAAATCTCATTCGGTTGACAGTCGTAATGAATTTTCTATTTTTAATCTCTTTTTTGTTGTACCAAGGAGTGGCTGGCGGGCTTTTTTGTATTTCATAATACCAAATTCCTTTGGACTTACTTATTTCTTCCCAGTATGACTTCCACAAGGATTTCAAGTTCTTGTTAAACAAGGTTTTTTTTTATATATATATATATCTGTATAATGGTATTTCCAGTATTGACGAGTGATCTGAACATGATGATGAGTAGACATCTCTAGTAGCAAAGTTTGCTTTCTCGTTCCCAGTATCAGGGTGAAGGGACCCACATAAAGGTAACATTCTTCTTTACTTTATTAAGCTTGTTTAGTAAGTTTCTTATATTGTATATAATGTAATTTTTCTTATAATCCATTTTGTTAGTTTCAATAGCTAATATAACTATACACTATATAGCTAAGTAGATTGCTACTCCTCCACGTCTATTTTTTCCATTCTAATTAATGAAATTATAGTTTGGAATGCTGATAGTTCTATTCTCTTGCAGCCAAGTTTCATTTAACAGGCAAATATCTATATCATTCTCAACTAGATAATAAGCAAAGGCTTTTTATTATTAACAAATTGTATATTAAATTGTGAAATTCGAATGAATTGTTTATTCATTGTTTTTAAGATTAGTCATCATCATCATCATCATACAGCCCTTCACAAGTAGAAGAGAAAGGGTAGATAGAATAAGCATTTATTTTATACTTGATGTAGTCAGTTTACAGCCTGAGTTGCCCATGGCCACCAATAATTGCTTTCAAAATATTGTCAATGCTCCAATAATAGCTTTCAAAATATTGTCATTTGTTATAATTTGGTCAATAAGTGTTATCATTATTAGTTTTAGTATTAGTTTGGGTAGTTTCCGTCTTTGATTTGTGTACTTTAGGAGTATCATTAGCTTTAACTTGTGATACTGTTTATGAATCCATTGTTTTTTTTGTAGGCATTGAAGGGAAATTTGCATTATAATCTTAATATATATAAATTAAGTCTCACGTTGTTTGTCCGCGATGGACTCCTAAACTACTTAACCGATTTTAATCGAATTTGCACACCGTGTTCAGTTTGGTCCAACGTGAGAGGTAAGGTAGTTTTTTTTTGGCCATGAGTGCCCACTCCCACCAGTGACCCATAATTTTTTTGCGAATTTGAGGATTTTTAATAGGACATGACAAAGGGTCGTCGAAAAGGGTAGAACAACGTCTGCCTGGCAAGCTAGTTGTTGTATAAATTTTGAGTTTGTTTTGTATGTAAGACTTTAGCATAAGTAGACCTATTATATTTTTCATTAATTTTTTGTTGTGTTGTTGTTGTTTATTGGACAATCTCTAGAAATTGCGACATGAGGGCCACTACAATTTATGCATTTAATTACCGCGTTTTCCTTACATTCAGTGTACCGATGTTCATCTGCACAAATTGAACACCGTTGCACTGATTTACAAATTTTCGCTCCGTGATTGAATTTAAAGCATTTAAAACATTGTAAAAGCGGGGCAATATATTGATGCACCCTATATTGAAATAAATCGAGATGTACAAAGTCAGGTAAGTTAGTTTACAAAAATGTTACACTTACAGAACTGAACGGTTTGATCTGTCCATTAACTTTTTTTGTGAAACGACGCACTACGACGACCTCATATTTCGATGATAGTTTTTTAAAAATCTCGCTCTTCATTACTTATTGCTGATGGGAACATACCTGAGTACTCCGATTGTTTTCACCGCTCTTGCTGGTATAAATGCCTTGTAATCATAATTCTCTAGGAAGCTTTCATTTTTTAAAAAGTCCACCCCTACTTTAGAAGCGTTTATTCTTCTTATATTAGTGACACCTTTGATTTCGTTTTTGAAAATTCCCGCCAATATTAAGAGATTCGCATTTCCTAATTTAACTCCTTCTTTATCACTCTCAATAAAAACCGTGTATTCAGTCGTTCCCATTAACTCTTTTATAATTTAATTTGTAAAATGGCTTATAGAAATCATCATTTTCCCGCTGCAGGTCCTGACTCCTGACTACGTTTTGGCGGTTTTCTTTTCCCGCCCGCGTCGTTATCCATGGCTTTATTGATGCCGTCACTATCAGACGGCATTTAAATTTATTTCGTATAAAAAAACTGTAAGTTTTCCTTCAGAAGTTGAAACTATTACACAACTATTATAAAACAATTAGACTTTTAAAATTTTATTTTAAATTACGCTTCTTCCTCCCGCCAGTCAACAATCACTTCTGAGGTGTAAAAACAAGAGTAATAAGAGCTTAATGATTTCTCTTATTTACATGAACACAATTTTATTTTATAGAATGTAAATTAATATTAAATTAAACTTATTGTACGGATTTTGTCATGTTTAATCTAAACTTTTTAATTCTCGACGTTTCGTAAAATTAGTTTTATTTATTACTAAGAGCTTAATGATGACTTTTTGTTTGGTTGGATATATGGAACAGCTATTTCAAACAAAAAATGTGCGCTACTCTGTGTTCGCGCGGTTGTTTTTTTTACCTTAGAATATATACATAGGTAGAATGATCAATAGGTAATAGTATTGTTAAATTGTAATAGTATTGTTAAATAGCACATAACATAAACATAAACACTCACGCCTGTCACCCAGAGGGGTAGGCAGAGACTACAGACTTCCATTTGGCACGATCCTGACACACCTCTCTCGCCTCCTTCACATCCATACACCTACGCATACATGCTCATCTGTTAAGGGTACTCCTAATTTGGCCCGTTTTCAATAAATCGCCATTTGGTCGATAAATTTTCGCCTAGGACGTCCCTTTTCGACTCTGCCATTCACTTCTGCAACATAAATTTTCTTTGTCACTCTTTCCTCATTCATTCTTTCTACATGACTAAACCACCGAAGCATTCCTTTCTTAATCCTGGTCACAACATCATTTTGCAAACCACACTCTTCTCTTATTACACAATTTCTTACCCTGTCATTCAGATTCAGCCCTAACATACTCCTTAACGACCGCATTTATACTGCCTTGATTCTACTCTCGTGCTTCTTCTGCCACACCCAACTTTCACTACCATACGTTAAAGTAGGGAACAACACAGCATTGTGAATTGCCATACGTGCCTTTTTTGACACATTTTGAATCTTTACAATAGAGTGCAGGGCCCCATTTATTCTATTTCCCGCATTCACGCGTCGTTCTATATCCTTATCATATCTCCCATCCCTGCTAAATACGCAGCCCAAATATACAAACTCATCTACTTGCTCGATCAACTCCCCTTCTATTCTTATTTCACAAATCGTTTTACTTTCTTCTCTTTCAAAAACCATAACCTTCGTCTTACTTGCGTTCACTTTCATACACCTTTCTTTTAATGATCTGTTCATTAATGTAACCATCATTTGCAACTCGGCCGCCGACGACGCAAGGATTAACTTGATCATCGGCGTACAAAAGGCATTTGACGGTTAACTCACCCATTCTTAATCCGCATTCTTCAACTTTCAAATTTTGCAAACAACTGTCCATAAATAGGCCGAACAGCCACGGGGAAGCCACACAGCCCTGTCTGACACCTTTATGGATGTCAAACCAGTCCGAGTAGACCCCGTTGATCCTAACACAAGAACTAGAGTCCCTATAAAGAGACTCCAATGCCTGTATCAAGCCAGCGCTCAACCCAAATGAGTTCAGTGTTTGCCATAGCACATCCCTATCCACTCTGTCATAGGCATTTTCCAAGTCCATGAACGCACAAAAAACCTTTTGGTTTTTGGCCAAAAACTTCTCCGCGATCATGCGCATGTAAAAGACTTGATCGGTACATCCCATCCTCTTTCTAAATCCCGCTTGCACATCCCAAATTTTTCCATCAGTTTCTTTCATGTCCCTTTCAATCAGTACCTTAACATACAGTTTTCCCACAATGCTAAGAAGGCTGATGCCACGGTAGTTTTTACAGTCCCGCTGCGACCCTTTTCCTTTATATACTGGGACTATCACGGCTTTGCACCAGTCTACCGGTACCCGCTTCAGTTCCCAGCATAAATTAAACAAGGTGTGCAGCAGGCCTGCCACGACTTCCTCTCCAGCCCTTAGCATTTCAAGTGAAACTCTATGATATCCGGCAGCCTTACCTGCTTTCATGCTTTTCATTGCTTTCATTATTTCATCTATACTTATCTCGCTACCTCTTTCCTCTATTGTTAAATAGGTCAATTATATCGAGAACAATTTTTAAATTTTGTCTTTTATTTTGTATATTATATTTGCTTATTTAATATAATATTACATAATATTATATCACAATTACATTTTAATGATATTTTTATCTCAATATTTTAAAAGGTATCTAAAAGGCCAAATATAAAAAATTTCAAATACAAAATATATAAAAAATGTTAAATATAAAAACATACTAAATGTATGTTTAATAACATTTATTAATATAACATTTAAATTACAAATATATTTATTTAAATTAGTATATGAGTCGTTCATAAATGCTGGGCACGCGAGAGTTAAAAATTGACGAATTTATTCCACTTTGACTTTGATGTGGAAACCTAAAAATAAAATAAAAGAATAATGAGCAGATTTAAATATAAAAAAAAAATTTGCCTAATTACTATAACTTATTATGTTTCTACAAAAAATGTGTATAATAGTATATTCGTTCTATACTTAAGTACCCACAGAAATTTCGCATCTGAACAAATTAATTTCATAATCTACATTCCATGACACGAGATGGCGTCTTAGGAATAATTGTTTTATTATTAATAATAGTTTTATTGATTAAGTATCTTATTAACTGATGAAAAGTAATTCCTTGGTTTTTACTGACATTTCTTGAATTATTTGTGCAGTATCTAAGTATACATGACTTTGAAATGAATAGACCAATCCAACTCGTGACGAATAAATAATTATTGCGTACTTAGTTTATTTTGGCATCTCACATGACGTTTACAAAGTAACGTTTCGATGTTAAAGCGAATAAAAAAGTTGCGCTCATTTTGTGCATAGGAATCGATTTGGTTTAGTTCCATTCTCTTATCTATTTCTACCGCTACGCTGTAGTGAATTGATATACGAGTATGTAATGTTATGTTTCGATTTGAAGGGTAAGACAACAAATATATACAGTCTGTGAGAAATTGCCTTTAACTGTTCAGCAGCTTTTCAGCAGTGACAATGCTTCCGTAGTCTTCTTTTTTAGATTTGGCAATATGTGTCCATAGACTAGAGTAGCAAGTTGTCATTACTATTAGTATTTTTGACACTCTTATATTAAAAAAAACTTTACCAATATAGACTTATTAAACTACTCTTACGAATAATTTTCTTAATGTTTTTCATATAAGCATTAAAACGAAGTTGTACTAGTCATGTAATGATTTATAGTCATTAAAACAAGCGAAATGTTGAACAATATATAGAACGTACTAAAATGATGTATACTCTAAGTATATTAAACGAAAATTTTGCTCATAACAGCCTTCCAAGCAATTAAAACTTTAAACGATGCTGCACTGATATAGATCATATCGTATTACTTAAACGGGTTTATTTGAGGTCCAAATGAACTAACTTCTCTCAATAACTAACAAAATTTTCACCTAATTTTCTTAGCCTTTAGTGATTTAAGTGATATATTGTGTATTATGTATTGCAGCTATATTCTATTGAATTAAACTTATAAAATTTCTCCGTTCGCTCTTTAGATAACATGTTATATACAAGATAATATATGATATAATAATGTAAGTTGCGTATACATTTTGAGGAAAGGAGTAAGTTACAAATTATATTTTAGCATAGATAATGCCTGTGAAATAGCAGCATCAATGTTATGTTTCGTATGGTGTGAGCAGAGAATCGGAGGCACTTTTTGTTGGAAACGAGGCATTTTACCGAAGTTCTTAGGGGTGACAACGCATTTGCACTTTGATTCTTAACCGAGAATAGATATAGATATCTATAGGCCACAGCATCAACTTACTATCAAGTAGTTAGCAGACTGTGTGCTATTTGTCGTATTCTATTGAAAAAATAATTGAATGTAAAACAAGAAAAATCTTTGATCAATTCTGTAGGAAATAAATTCAAACACTAGTAGTAATGTAAATTCTCAAAAGTAAGTTTATCCTCTCTCATTCGAGACATGAATAAACTTGTACTTTCAATTTGAGACGTAGTCTGTGAGCTTCATTTTAAACATTATGTAGAATTTAAAATATTATGTATCTATGTATATCCATGATAATTTAATTTTTGTTGATTATATTAAATGACCACACGGTATATCGATACTACTACGCCTACTACGCTACGGACCTTGATTTAGAATCTCATATGAAGATAGATAAAATTTATGCAATACTAAAATTTTCATAATACACACTTTTGTGTTGTGATTAAAATATACCTTTGTAAATTTCTTAGATACCCTCTGTGGATAAAGCGTTCTCTTTTGCTGCCACCATATGATCAAATTAATTTTTTACGCCATCTAAAATAAAAAATAAAAGTGAATTCTTATGCCAGCCGTGTCGTGGCAGTGTAAAAGAATCGACCACTAGCCCCTATATCATCGCGTGGGTGTCGTGAAAGGCAACAGAAAATTCAGATTACGACTGAAAATAATAAAAAGAAACTGTCGTTGCTAGCGCCGCCCAGCGCGGCACCTGTGGCAAGTATCCCCATTATAAGAAAAACTACGGGGAGGCCTATGTTTAACAATGGACCATATAAAATGCCTGCCAGACTAAAATACTTTAGCTATGCTAAAAGTTTTTTGTTACGTCATTTGAAAAGTTCATTTATAAACTAAACCTATATTTTTTATACAACCGTCATAACACACGGGCTTACAGTCCATCTGAGTGTAATTGCAATATAAAGTGCTGATAAACCACATGTTAAAGTGCTGATAAGCCAAGCACATGCTTGGCTTGGCTTGGAAATTAATGTGAAATTTTGAAATTTGCACATAATACACGCAGTAAAGTAGTGCGACGGACCAATTGATCCATAACCCACTCAGAAATAAGAGCAGTCCCGTGCCCAGTAATGCACATATATTCAACTTATATACATCCCACTCCTGGGCCAGGCCTTCACTCATTTCTGGGAGGGTTTTAGGGCAAGGAATTGTACGCCGCATTACCCCAATGCCTGTTGGCGAACTTCACATTATTTCTCAGACACGCAGGTTTCCTCACGATGTTTTCCTTCACCGCCGAGCAAAATCAGCATTTAAAATTTCAATTAACAAGCGGCGAGCAAGCAGCGAGAAGCGAGTGTGTGCGAGCTAAAAACTAGTGCACGCAGATACTGACTGTAGATTAAAATGACCGCTGGTTGGACTCTCGGCATAGAGTTCTGACCGCCAAGCATCCTTGAGCGAGTTTTATCTGTGATATCTCTTGTTACTGCGACAAGCAACTGCATTTTGATTCTTAATCGAGGATAAATGTAGATGTATATCGGCCACAGCAAACAATTACCACTAGGTAGACAGTGTGCTCGTTTGTCACACTTATTATTTAGTAAAAATATTATATGTTTAGCACCAATGGGTTGCCCCTACCAGATTAGTACCACGCTCTCACAAAAAACTTCGTATGATGAGTATAGAGAACCGCAGACCATTTTTACCGGATACAAGGCATTCCATCTTAGTCCTCATTGGCGATTACGCATCTGAATTATGATTCTTAAAAATGAGGTAATGTATTTTAAGATGCATAATCTACATAATGAATTGCTTTGATATAACAATACATTTTCTTATAAAAATTATTTACAACGCTTACCAAAAAGGGTCGAGTGATTATCTTTTATTCACTTGGTGCTACATAAATTACCGGTGAAGTACCTACCAACCGCTATTCCACAAAAACTCAGATCGTTGGTAAAAGTTTAACGATTAAGCCCTGAAGTGTCGCACGAACAGGCCTGTATGTGACAGCTAGAGCGCCCACTTGTTAAAATCCCCTAAACTTTCGACCCTTACAAGGTAACCAAAGATTTAGTGGTTATAAGTTCGCCTTAAATTTATTACGTTGCTATAAATACTTTTTCGTAATATTAATCTTAGACGGTATCTGTTTTAAATAATTTATTCTGAATTGCATTAATTTCATTGAAGTAAATTAATATTTTATTTCAGTTCCACAACTTTGTGTGATGGCGACATAACATGACTTCGTGGGTCTCAGAAAAATAAAATTTATAGTAAATAGTACAGTAAAAGCCTACATAATACTGTCCTACCCATCGTGTTTAGACTTTTTTATAGAAGAGGGGCAAAGGAGCAACGGTTCACCTGATGTTAAGTGACTACCGCAGCGCATGACCAACCACAACACCAGGGGAATTGCAGGTGCGTTGCCAGCCCTTTGAGAGTAAGCTCTTTTCTTGAAGTCATCCTTCTGATATTTTAAAGAAAGCTGAACGGTGAAGCCCATTTTCCCTCTCGAAATTAGGGGGTGCGTTACCAGTGCGAGGGTATCGTCGACGACATCGCTTACCTACGATGCTCACCTAGCGTGGTTAGTGTGGGCAAATCTTTCAAGAAATATTTGCCAGATGCAGAATATGGATATAAACCAGGTGTTTCAGGTGCCAATAGTGTGATCATATGTGCCATGCACCTGCAGATAGGTGTGTGAACAGAGTGCAAGTAAGTTTATAATTCTAAAATTTAAAACATTGTCCGAGAAAATATTTTAATCAAAATTAAAACTTTGTTCTTATCGAATATTTCTTAAATACATTAGAACCTTTACAAACTTAAATATATATTTTTAAAATAAATAACGATAACGGTGTTAAATTCCTTTAACAATTCTCGCAAAGCTTAGCAAGGCTCGCAAGTTATAGATTGCTTAAATATTTAAAATATTTCGCTCAGTACTATATGGTACAGAAATATGTCGTTAACTTAGAGGGTGTTTCTATACAGTCTGATTAAAATAGTGAGATAATTTACTGCAAATTTAGGTGATGTATCTAGTAGATAATATTCTATTTCTTTTATTATAATATACATAGTTAAATCACAATCAAATCTCAAATTCAGATTTAGTATTATTTATGTACAGTCTTTAGTGTATATGAATAACGACATAATATATCGATATAATCAAATAGCAGATGCGATGTTACCCCTCAGGACTAAGATGGAATGTCCCGTTTACAGTAAAAAGAATCTTCGGTTCTCTACACTCACCATATGAAACACAGCAGGATTAAACTGCTATTTTACACGGGTATTCTGTTAGAGCTTGGTACTTCTCGGGTCGAACCGACCCATTCGTGCTACACCCATAATATTTATTATTATGTTTTAATATACAAGACACATAATAAACGATAAGTTGCAATAATATCTAAATATTGAACATTATAAGTAAGAGTTAGTGTTTTATTATTATTTTAAATCCTAAATAATGTACCGTGTAGTACTTTGGAAGCTATAGTAACTAAAAGTACGGAATTTATAAAAATATGCTACTTATAAAAACATTCACTCAATTCAAATTAGGTAGGGTACTTAAGTAATTAGAAAATGAATCAAATTATCCTCTTCAATAATTTAAGTGATAAATAAATTAAGAGTGAAATACATTACGTTCGCTCACAAAAACTCATAGATCTCATGTAGGGGCAAGTGATGAGATTTGTTAAGTGAAATGGGGTGCGGTGCTATTAAATAAGATGTTTGTTACATATGTATTCACCACGTGTTGTATTAAATATATATAAAAAAAAATTTAGGTTCCGATGATATCCACTAATCTTGAGAAAATTGAACTGCATAGTAAAATGATATTAATATATTTTTTACTTTAGCCAAAGGTATTCTCAAAATATAAAAAGCAATAAATGAAGCTTTTTATTTAAAACCGTAAACGTAGATGAAAAGAAGAATTTTTTGATATAATAATTTTTTAATTTGAAGTGTTAAACGAACATATAGCCCACTTGATGGTAAGTAGCTAGTGCCATCCCTGGACATCTGCAACTAACTACAAAACGCGAATGAAGGTTGTATATATCTAATAACAAGGCATTTTTTTGGTTATATATGTAGATCCTGTAACAAGCTTGTAACTGGCCAGCCAGTACAGGAAATACTGGCGCTCTATAACCTTCAGATAGGATACATATTTGTTACATATTTACGTAGCCTGCATTTTGCATAAATAGATCCTTTAAGTAAATAACTAACGAAAATAAAATGCTAATCATTTCCTAAGATCCCAGTTCTGAAATACCACTTTAGAGCGATAAGCGCAGCTTGTAAACTCAGTATATATATAGTATACCAAATACCAGAATAAAAACAAACAATAAATATATAAATTCAAGGGCGTACTACGTTTTTCGTGTTACTTTACCGTCGTGTTAAGTGCGCGTGGAATAATTTATTGCAAGAGAAATTTAAAACGTTCTTTGCATTCTGTATGTTAAACCCTTCTAAAAGAACGTGTGAAATACTTCAGCTGTTATCGAGAACGAAATCAATATTGTGATAAATTTTATAGGCTAAAAAAGAAGAAGAGGAGGTTCCTAATTCGATTGCATAATATATTTTACAAATTTTCGTAACATCATAAAAACAATTATTTATTGATTGTAAAAGATTTAATAAAAATAAATAAATTGCAAATATATGTAGTTTATTTACTAATTAAAATCCTTTGTTGCACATAAAATGTTCAATTGGCGGAATAAATGCTTTTGGGAATTCTCTACCAGTCAACCACGAGGTAAGTAAGTTTAAGTTGCGCTTAAAAGCAACTTAAACAGTTGCCTTAAAAGTATCAAAATGTGTATACATAAATATATAAAAATGTACATAACATACTTATAAATATATATTACTACCAATAATCTACGTAATATACCTTAAATGTGGTAGAGCCAAGGCGCAGCTATATTATGGTTGTAGCATTAATTGGTCGGCTTGATCAGTGTCAGCGTAAAATAGAAGCTTAATGCTTTCGTGTGGTGAGTGTAGAGAACCGGATACCCTTTTTACTGACAACAAGGTCTACTGATAATTATAGTTTGATATTTAGCAGGATTGACATCAACGCCATAACTTTTACACCAGTCATAGATATACTGAATACCTACCTATTCACTACGTCTATTGCAGAGTGAACTCCCGCTGAAATTATTTGAGCATGCAGCTCAAATAAATGCAGCGTAAACCATCAGCGTACAAATGGTAGGAACATTTGCAATTTACAGTTATGAGATTAATAAAAATATTTTAATATTATGAGAATTCTTCGCGGGTATTAGAGAACAAACGTAAGATTTTTTTTACCATAAAACGAAACTCCTTAACTGCTCCAATTTAGTATTTATATAAAGTGTATAAAGTAAAGTGAATAATGCAAAGTTGTCAAATTTTTAAATGTCGAGTATTAATTTCATAATTTTTATTGTTTGCTTCAAAAATTTTAATAGTAAATATTTATTTTCACCTGGTTCTGAATTAATAGTTTAATGCCAAAACCTATTTCCAATTTTAAGTATACTGCTGGATATAGGCCTTTCAAAGAGTACTCCAGCTGTCATGCATTACTGGAAAGTTTACAAACTCAACACATTGGGTCAAAAGGTTAATGGAGCAGAGGTGTTCCCTCGCACTGGTTAGGTAGCAACCTATTACACGATTTAGGTTATCCAGTCGATAATTTGAGAGAAAATGATGTTGGCATTTCCCTTTTATACTTATAAAAAGATATATTTTACGTAGTATACTTTGATAGAGAATGTCAAAAAGCATCAAGGCCGTCCTATATATGTTATATGAATGCAATAAATAATAAATCAATAAATACTCTCAAAATAAATAACTTTTAACAAAATTGTATACATATACTCCTTTGAAATATATTTTATTATCATTATCAGCAAACTTACGCTTCACTAATGGACATGTCAGAGAGATTTACCGTAATTGCCTCCTGGGCACCCTCAATATAACTGACATTTTTGAGATGGTTAGTAGGTATCACATTTATTGGATGCCATTATATTCTTTTGGAATAACTCCCCCTTTTGAAATACATATAATAAAATAGGAATACTTTTTATTTTTACTTGTCACATGATAAAATCCTATCAAAATAAATATTTAATCAATGCGCCAGCAGCGACTTTGAAATTTTCGCATCGTTTAAGACCAGACCGTAGGCGGAAAATCAGGGCAGTTCATGTAATGATTTGAATTATCAATTTACTTTTATTAATTATCGAAACACGTATTTCATTTAAAGCTACAAAAAAGTGTTTCTATTCAACTAATATGAAATGTTTCGAAATGCAATAGGCTTGTTAAGGATTAAAATCTAAAGCCAATGAAAAAAATCTAAATGATAAGTTCAGTCTTTCTGAAGATATCTTGTTAACATCAATACCGACCAACCGACGCCCAAGTGCAACTATTTTTAATTAATTTTTTTTTAATAATATTCGTAATAAATAGTCTTATAACTACGTCTGAACTATTAATTAAATCCTCCACTCGCTATTGTTTTACCTTCTTATTATATAAGTGCAATATTACGGCCTGGCCACCGGGATCGGCGGCGCGAACGGCGAAGCGACAGGCGGGGCGAAAATTCGCGAAAAAGTGTGCGGCTGCAACATACAGCTAATATTTCACTTGTCCTTAAGTACATTTAGAAATTGGTAAATCAAGGGTACTACTTGGATCTCTTACATTTCCAATCATACTTCATGTCCTTTCTTGTCTCTATCCCATTTTACTTAACTCTCATCATTAGCATAAAGGCACGGATACAGACTATTTTCATTTAATTTTTTAACTTAATTGTGTAATTTACGTACACTTTTCCATTTGTTATGAACAATTATTTGCGCAATACTGTTGTCTGAAGGAATTCGCATCGTCTTATAATTTGAAATAATCTTGCATTCTTAATTTTACCCCTTTAAAGGTAGAATTGCCAAAAATACTGAAGTACGTATCTATACAAATTTGAACATCCTTTGGCCCATTGTCTGTAAGGAGCTGTTTTGAAAAACCGCGAAATAATTATTCCTTTATTTTATATACTGAGAAATTTTAGTAAGATTCTAGTCAATCTCCTCGTAAAATAATAAGTTTCCTTTAAACTATAGCAGCTTTTTGAGAGTTTGAATTTTCCAAAATCCTTCCTTATTTGGATTCCTTACTTCCTTCCTCACGTCATTCGTTATTGATACAGCAGTTTGAGTTGTGCGTTTTGATACAATTTGTATAAGCTAAAAATAACAGCTAGGTCACGTTCCAGAGAGGGTCTGAACTGAATACAGTCTCTCGTAATTATCTTAGCACAAACAACGTTCAACTTAACGCAATTAATTTGCATCCTCTTTAGCAAGCTTTTGAAGCTCATATAAAATTTCTCACTTTAAAATTTGAGGTGCATCAACGGAACTTATAAGCATATATAAGTATTTTAAAGTTTTCTTTGTAATAAAATATTAAATAGAGTATATTATAAAAATGTAATCTTTGTTGTAACTGAAGTGTACTCTGATCTTTTATATTTGACACAAAAAATGCAGTATTATTAAGTTATACTTTTTTAACGGCGTTAAGGGGAAAACTTCGATATTCAACGGAAGTTGGACAAACATTATCATCAATATTATCATCACTACACCCATACACAAGTCCACTGTTGAACAAGGAAATTCTGCTAGGAAGCGATTTCGAGGAAAATTTGTTATATGACGAGTTTCGATCGCCTCTCCAACTTGCATGTATGTTGGAAATAGTATGAAAAAACGTAACTGTAACGTAGAACTACTGCTGTAGCCAGGATCATCAACTATCGATAAAAATATTTTATTTAGTATGTTCTTGAAATTTTGAAATGTTGAATTGTGACAAACAATTGTTCATGATCTTATGCTACTGCTGGGGTCTACTTTTTTTGAGGAAACTCCTTAATAGAAATAGAATAGAATATTTTTTTATTTAATATAGATTACATGTTTTTGAGTACACACTTTTTGGGTAATTTTTTTACTTTCACCACTAGTCCGGAAAAAAACCTCTGTCCTGGGAAGAACTAGCAAGAAACTCAGTGAGACCATTATTTTCAAAGTAAATTATACAATATGAAAGATGGTATTTACTATTTACAAAATTTATTTAAGAAAAATCTTGGAAGCAACCACCTTATTCTCTGGGGTTACTAACAACCATGTATCCATTTATATTATAATAACCCTTTTTATACAGTTTTTGTTTAATAAAATATTTAAACTTAGTCATAGGGATCTTGTATGTTTTAAGGACTTTGTTGTAATAGCGTCTACGAGTACATTGCCCCACGAATGAATTACTGACTCTGTGGAGTCGTATAACTGATATTAGTAGCTTGTGTTTGTTCCTAGTGTTTACAGAGTGTGTTGCGTTCATATAAAAATATAAAATTTCTTAAAAATTTGTATAAATGTTGTATTTAAAATAGAAAAATTAAAATATTATAACATGTGCTAGCGGCGTATGAAAATTTACCATCCCACTTCTTCCCGTGGATGTCGTACAAGGCGGCTATGGTTTACTTAAATATGGTAAAACTATGAAAAACCATATGGCTACCAATAGATGGCGGTAAAAATGAACCCGTAAATTCCAGACATAAAATAATCGAACTGGAGACAGGGAGCCAAATGACTGCCATGTCCAGAAATGGAGTTTTATAAGTTGATGATGATGAAAGGAATAAGATGCTACTAAGACCTAAAGCGTATCTTTTAATGAGTGTACAAAAATACAGGGACCATTTATTAAATTTACTGCTTATTTAACATTAAGTTGTAACTACAACTTAAAATTACATTATATATCAGATACGTAAATATTATCACCGTTTTATTTACGAGTTACTACTCCAATATATCCTTGAGCCGTTGGTTCTGTACGGGAATCTCTTTAGTCGATCTATCGGACTATGAGAGTGAGGGAATCAATAGTACACCATTACTTATACCTACTATAGTTGCGCAGATGACACTAGTCTAAAGTTACTTTTAATAATTCGTGAAAGCACTTCTTCTCTTTTGTCCCATTTTTGCAATTTATAGCCGTATAGTGTTTACTATATCTGAAATAGATTACTTTGAGAATAATAGAATCTAATGTTGTCAAAATTTAAAATTTACTTTTTTTGTTCAATAATTGATTACATTTATATCAAAACCAAATAGTAAGAAATTTCACGTTAGCATTACCAACTGTCCAACTGAAGAAACAATCGTACTAGACTTTTTCATATTTTTTTCTAAATAAAATGCGAGTAAAATGAATGAATTGAATGAATGAGACAATAATTTAAATAAAACAAATTGTTTTTTTTTCCACTTGTTGTATATTTCATGCTTGCTGGTCCCGAGTGTCGTCTAAAAGATAATGCATTATTTTATAGTCAGTTAGTTTTCATGGCACGGTATGGTATAGTAATTGAGGTAGGTTCTTACATTTATATTTATATACTTGTATTTCATATATGTGTGTGTGTGTGTGGATGTGTGTGTTCAATCGAAAAGTTATAAAACCAGTTTTAGTTATTTCTTGTCTGAAAAAAATTAAATATAACGAGTTTGCTCCGTATCATCATCATCAGTACAGCCCTTCAGTGCTGAACTTAGGCCTCCCCCATGGAATGCCACAAAGAACGCCCCTGAGCCACCTACATACATCGACTTCCTGCACGTCTTCCCAGGTCGTCACTCCATGTAGTGAAGGGTCGCCTTACACTTCGCCTACCGGTACGAGGCTGCAACTCAAGAAACTTTTATCCCCATCGGTTGTCGGTTCTTCAAGCTATATAGCCGGTCCACTGCCACTTTAGCTTATTTATCAATTGGACTCTGTCGGTCACTCTCACAGAAATCTAAATAATAAGGCACTAAAAATGCCTTCTACTGGTTTTTAATATCAGGACGCGTGTCACTGGTTCGCAACTATTACACATAGACAAACAGTAATGCACAAACATGCCTACACATATCTCTAGCACTCATGGAACAAATATTAAACTATAAACTACTGCGTTAAGGGATATTTTATAAAAACGCTAAATTTTAGGAGGCGTAGTCACTCGGTCCAATAATAATTAACGTGTGCGAAAAATAGAAAATGACATTGCGTGCTCTCTCTCACTTGGGCATAGTGCAGCGCAACACACGTTTCGATAACTTTCTATTACGCGTCATTGATTGTCCAGGAGTCTCACACAAAGATATAACAAATTAATTGAAAGTGTCTCACTAATGGACACTTTTAGTCTTAGCTTTAGCTTTTAGGCGTTTTATAATTAGAGAAAAGGGGATATAATAAAATGTTAAGGATAAGTATATCCATTTATCATTAATATCCGGATCTTTTGGAAACCTGAAATAATAGCATTGTATTATATAAACGGATGTATAAATAAAACTGTTGTTTGTTATTTTTCAGTTACCCGGCTTCTTAAAGATCGAATTTAATCTACTATTCCTACAATACAATTACTTATCCTTACAATATATTAAAATTGAAGTACACTAAGTGCTTATTTACAAAATGTTATTTATTTGAAAATTTGCAAGTTGTGGAAGAATTTCGCAGTTGAATATGATTCTAAACATCATTTTTACGTCTCTGCGTCCGAAACAACACTGGTGACCGAAACAAACGCTCCTTGCGCGCTTGTGGCATACGAGCCACACGTGCAGCGACGAACGTCACGCGCTTTTGCGACTTTTATTGCCTTATTATTTAGATTTCTGTTGTCACTATGGTTCTACAGTGGATATCCTCATTTCATTGTTTACCACTTGTCGGTTCGATCGGGGAAGGACCAAGCGCTCCCATAACACCAGCGTAAAATAGCAGCTTATTGCTGCCGTGTTTCGTATGGTGAGTGTAGAGATACGGAGACCCTTTTTTACTTGAAACGAGGCAATCCATATTAGGCCTCATGGGTGATAATGCAACAGCGTTTTGATTTTTAATCGAGAATAAATGTAGATGTCTATAGGTCACAGCATCCACTTACCATCAGGTGGACTGTGTCCTCTTTTGTCGCCCTTGTTCTACTAAAAATAGAAAAAATCACGCAGATACACCCTGTGCATAGCCCTGTCCTTAACTCGCTGAGCGACCTTGAGTTTCATCACATGGTCAGCAGTGAATGACCACGTCTCAGATCCATAAGTCATTACTGGCAACACGCACTGGTTGTACAATCACGTTTTCAAGTTTCGAGGTATATCTGACGAGAAGATGTGTTGTAATTTCCCAAACCCTACCCAGCTGAGTTGAATCCGTCGATTAACCTCTCGGTCGAAGTTGGGCTTACCTAGTCAGACTATTTGTCTCAGGTAAACATACTCGTCAACAACTTCGGGCTTAGTGCTTCCAAAACTGCCGGCATAGGTTAGGAGGCACTATTAAGGTCACTGAGCATAGTGCGCGTATAACATAATCCTCCAGCAACTCTGCCATAAGGAATATATCGTTGGCAAACCAAAAGTAAGTGACGTTCTCGCTATTGATGTAAATACTGTATCCTTTCCAATCCAGTAGCTTGAAAACGTCTTAAAATGAAGCGGTGAAGAGAGAGTCACCCTGTCTAATACCTCTCTGCAGTTGGATGGGTTTCGTACTCTGGTTCTGTACACGGATAGCCATCGCAACCCTACTGTACAAGCACGTCAGCACTTCAAAATACCGACAGTCAACTTAGCATCGCTGAAGGGACTGCAGCACCGCTCAAATTACAACGGAATTAAAGGCTTTCTCATAGTTCTCATACGCAAGACGTAATGGCAGATTGTACTCTTCCGTCTTATGTAGAATTCGCCAAGGAGTATGTATCTGGTAAATGATGTTAAAGCATTTTCGAAAACCGGCTTACTCGGGAGGCTGGAAGTCGTCAAGTCTGCGTGCGAGAGGATTCGTAATGACTCTCGAAAACAGAACGTAGACGCGTCTCAGAAGGTAAATCTGTCTGTAATTCTTCAAGAGAGCATTTTCGCTTTTCTTGCAATCGCACTTTTGCTCCACGCCATTGAAGCAGTGCCATCATGGAGGACGGAATTAAAAAGCTTCTGAAAGACTTCAAGTACCGGTTTTTCACCCGCTTTCAGAAGCTCCGTTGTAATTCCATCCTCTCCAGCACCTTAAAAATGGCAAATTTTTAAGGTGCTGAAGAGCCATTTTAATATCAGAAAAAAAAGGTTTGAATCAGTTGAAAATGTTACTGGCCGTTTGTTTAAAAAAGTACGTTCTAAATTCAAATTTTCAACCTGTGGCTGGTTTTTATAGTAAACAACTTTCTACTACATTTAAGGACGCAAAATCCCGAAAATTAATATCGTCTGTAAATAGCTTTTAGTCTATTAATATTGAATTATTTCATTACCTTGACATTTAAAAGTATAGTTAGTGTTGTATAGCGGTCTCGAAAATGATAGATTTTTTTTTTTTTTTTTTTTTTATAGAAGGGGGGGCAAACGAGCATGTGGCTCACCTGATGTTAAGTGACTACCGCCGCCCATGATCAACCGCAACACCAGGGGAATTGCAGGTGCGTTGCCGGCCCTTTAGAAAGGAGTAAGCTCTTTTCTTGAAGGTCCCCAGGTCGTATCGGTCCGGAAAAATCACCGGTGGTAAATTATTCCACAGAGAGGTTGTACGCGGAAGAAAACTCCTTTTGAAACGTACAGTGGTGGACCGCCAAGCATCCAGATGGTGTGGATGGTATCGGGACGTTTGCCGTGTAGTGCGTTCACGAAATTTGGCGGCTGGGATTAATCCGAACAATTCCTCAGAGCACTCCCCGTGATAGATGCGATAAAATACGCAAAGAGATGCAACATCTCCTCGCAGCGCCAGTGAATCGAGCCGATCGGAAAGCACTCGGTCGTCGACGATTCGAGCCGCTCTGCGCTGGATGCGGTCAAGTGGAAGGAGCTGGTACTGGGGAGCCCCAGCCCAGAGATGAGAACAGTATTCCATGAGCGGCCGAACCTGCGCCTTGTAAAGTTGCAGGCGGTGTGCCGGCATGAAATACTGTCCCGCTCTGCTGAGCACGCCAAGCTTTTTTAGAGGCCAATTTGGCCTTCCCTTCCAAGTGACCACGAAACTGCACGTCACTCGATATGTCGACGCCGAGGATTCCGATACTGGCTGAGGCAACAAGGGGAGTGCCTTGAAACTGAGGGGATACGACAAAGGGGTTCTTTTTAGCGGTTAACGCGCAAACTTGTGTCTTCTGGGGGTTAAACTGGACTAGATTTAGTCGCCCCCAATCCGAGACTCTGTCCAGCAGAGACTCGACTTCAGACACAAGTTTGTCCCGGCACTCAGAGACGTTTTCCCGAGAAATATTTGCTCGGCCGGTGTAAAGAGCATCACCAGTGCTGTCATCTGCATAGCAATGAATGCTACGGGTTTGCAACATATCATTGATATGCAGAAGAAACAGCGTTGGCGATAGCACGCAGCCCTGTGGAACACCAGCATTAATAAGCTTGCAATCGGAGCTTGCACCGTCTACAACGACCTTGATGCTCCGATCTGCAAGAAAACTGGTGATCCAATCGCACAATTTCTCGGGAAGCCCATAGGAAGGGAGCTTCGAAAGAAGCGCTTTGTGCCAAACCCGATCGAAGGCCTTCGCAATGTCCAAACTAACGGCCAATGCCTCCCCCTTGGACTCTACTGCCTCCGCCCATCTGTGAGTTAGGTAGACCAGAAGATCACCAGCTGACCTACCACGGCGAAAACCGTATTGGCGGTCACTAATCAGCTGGTGATCCTCAAGGTACCTCATGAGCTGGCAGTTTACAATGGACTCCATTGTTTTGGAGAACAAGGAGGTGATGGCGATAGGCCGGTAGTTGGACGGGTCTGAGCGGTCGCCTTTTTTAGGGATCGGGTGGACGAAAGCCGTCTTCCATGATTTTGGGACTACGCCTAGGGAGTAGGAGTACCGGAAAAGACGCGTTAAAACCGGTGCCAACTCTGGAGCACACGTCCTCAGCACAATTGGGGGGATTCCATCAGGCCCACTCGACTTATGGATGTCCAGGGAGAGGAGTGCTTTGCGAACCGAGCGCTGAGTGAAGTGCACTTCCGGCATGGAGCACTCACACCGCGGGATGGTCGGCGGCGTACTCCCCCGTCATCGAGAGTCGAGTTAGACGCAAAGAAAGAGCCTAGAAGATCGGCTTTCTCCTTTGCGGTGTGGGCCAGTGAGTCGTCCTCCCTGTGCAGAGATGGAAGAGATGGCTGACAGAAATTCCCCTGGACAGCCTTGGCGAGAGACCAGAATGCACGGGTTCCAGAAGGAAGACGAACTAGTCTCTCGCCAATTCTGCCTATGTGCTCTGACTTTGCCTTGGCAATGACTCTTTTGAAGGACCTAGAGGCGGAATTATACTTCTTTTTTAGAGCGCTGGTGTTTACATCCCTGGACGCTGATGCGTCAGCCCAGGCTTGGTAGCACTCCTGCTTATAGCATGATGCTATTTTACAGGAGCGACCAAACCATGGCTGAGATTTGCCTCCAATGGGCACCACAGAGGAAGGAATAAAAAGTTCCATACCCTGAAGTACCACATCAGCGACAGAATCCGCAACAACGTTGGGATCATCCGGCGAGAAGCAAACCCGCCCCCAAGGGTAGGATGCAAAGAAAGACCGCATCCCATCCCAATCAGCTGACCTATAGTGCCAAACACGGCGGCAGCCTGCAGAATGCAACCGCGATTTCAGCGTGAGTGGCACCACACTCCGGACAAGACAATGATCCGAGGAGCCTAAAGGGGCGTCGACGGAAATCTGATATCCGTCCGGGTGAGAGGTCAGCAGAAGGTCCAACAGGGAAGGTGCATGATCCTCCACATCTGGAATCCGCGTAGGCGAAGTAACCAGTTATGTCAGACCATAAGCCAAGGCAAAATCACGAACAGATCTCCCCCGCATGATCGGTTAAACGTGAACCGAGCCATTCGGCGTGATGGGCGTTGAAGTCGCCGAGGATCACGATCTCTGCGGAGGGGATCTGCTGTAGCAACGAATCTGCAGCCATTTGGACGTGGTCGAAGAGTCGGTCTGTTTCGGCGTTACCGCTATGGGACCTATAGAGGCACCCGTAGACGCGCGGATGGTCGTCGCTGTCTACGCGTAGCCAAAGGATGGACAGGTCCGAACCTTCAAGTCTGCCGAGGCGTCGAGAACAGATGTCCTCTCTGACGTAAACGCAAACTCCAGCCCGAGGCACAAAGGAGTGTTCCAGTTTGTACCCCGGGTAGGAGAGATACGAGACATCAGCCGGAGAGGACACCTGCGTCTCGGTCAGAAAGAGCAGAGCCGGCCTCGCCGTCTCGAGATGGTAGTGGACGGCGTTTAGGTTAGAGTGAAGTCCCCTGATATTGCAGAAATTCACGGACAGCGTGGCAGGGGTCGCCTTGGTCTTGTTGCTCCGTTTGCCCCGAGCAGTTTTAGTCTTGAGCGGAATATTGCCCCCCCCAGAATACGCGGGGCAGCCTGAGCACCCACGCTCAGAAGTGGAGAAACATGGTCGTGGATGCTCAGCGAGGGATTCTCCAGGGGTGCTGGTACCCTCCTGGGGTAGTCTATCATTTAATTCCGCTACCATGTTGATGGGGGGGGGGGGGGATTTGGGCCTCCGGCCACCTGCACTCACCAGACGAAACGCGGAAGCAGAGCTTCCACTTCACGCCGGTATTCTGTGAGGTCGTGGTACCACCCCGGTTTGAGCCGGCCCATACGTGCGACAGCAAAGCTGCCGCGTGGCTCTACCACTGTTAAATATAAATTGATAAAAGAAAGCCACGAAGACTTAGACGCTAAATATAAGTCGTACGACACGACAGCCCAAAAGACCTGGCAATGCCATTAAGAGACTGATTCAGTCTAGAGAAAAACATACTGGAAGAAAGCCGTGTACCAAACCACGGGTTCACCGTTTTCTGGTGAGTCAAGCGTTTATAAATCGCAAATCTCGTATCTTTACCTGGAGAACAACCTCAAATGTTTAAATTAGGTAGTCTATAGACGGTCAGGAATAGGCTACTCGCTGCCAATATTCGCAGTCATAGCCAACCCCGCGGTCCTAAATCACTGCGTGAGCACTGGGTTGCCAAGCTTAGCTTCACTCGAAATTGTGTGTCATTGACTCAAGAAGACTGTATTACGGTACTGTTCTCCAATGAAGCCGGCATATCTCTGTACGGTGAAGACTGACGTTGGCGAATGCTATGAAGACAAACAGTGATTTCAGCAAGTGGGAGCCATACTCTATACTAAATATTTATCCGCTTTTACTTTATTAAAACAAAAAACCTATTTTGTTTTATTCAGCGAGCATGTAAACTATTACCGTTTTTAATATTAACATTATTTCTCGTTAATTTAATAAAATTACAGACACTTCATATTCATTTATATGAATGTAGATCAGACATACACGGATGAATTTTTGTTTTTTAGGTTTCTATGTTCCAAATCTATTATTTTACTTAGCAAAAAGAAACGGACCAAAATAATAAACCTATTTTAGACCATTGTTTCTCATTTGTTGTAACTCGTTGGTTAAAACTGGTATTTTTATAAGAGTAAGGGTGACAAACTTGTACACAGTCATCATTATGGTAAGTGGATGCTTTTGCCATATGCAATATCAATTACCATCAGTGAAGAATTAAAATATAGTTAACTAGATGGCCCAGCGAAGGTTTTCCTGCCTTATGCGGAAGAGTGTCACTGTGAAATTTTACTGCGGACTTTTGACGGACAATATTAAATTGATCAATAACTCGATCTCAGGACAGCACCTCCTATCGAGTCCTGATATTGAATTTTCTTTTCTGAAACTATGCCATAACTGTAAATATGTGCCATTAAACCCATAATTAAATAACCTCTTAAGAAATTTACTACAGTGTCACTTTTCGAATCCTAGCATAACCTAATAACCTACCCAATCAATTCGAGAAAAAAAATGTGCGAATATGACCTCCAACGGCCAAGTTGTTCAGCAGTTACACGATCACTAACCTACGATTATAGTTTATTTAAAAAGATTTGTTACCCTTGATTGAAACATCGAAATATTTGCTACCCTTTCGTCATATAGTAAGTAATAAAACCATGAACCATCAATTCGAGAAAAAGAAATGTGCGAATATGACCTCCAACGGCCAAGTCGTTCAGCAGTTACACGATCACTAACAGATGCACCTACGATTATAGTTTATTTAAAAAGATTTGTTACCCTTGATTGAAACATCGAAAGATTTGCTACCCTTTCGTCATATAGTAAGTAATAAAAACTCTTCAATTCTCTGCACCCACTATACGAAGCTTAATAGCGTTATGCTACTTATTTAGCCACCGTAAAATAGCAGTATACGAGTAAATACAGTTATGTTAGCATGGCGAGTGACAAAAATTGGAGAATCTTTTTACTGGCAACAAGGCATTACATTTTGATTTTTAATCAAGGAACGATGTAGAAGAGAGAGCGTGAAGTGGCAAATTTATGTAAAAGATATGTCTATAGATTTCCCTATAGACTTTAAGTTGATAGCGAGCAGTCCTCGAGCTTAATTATTATTTATTTTTCATAACCACTAGGACCATTTTAACTTTTTCAATTAATTTTTCAGTTACTATTTTTATTTACTATTTGTTTCGATAGCTTATGTTTAGCCGTTATTCAGTTGAAGTAAGCTGGCTTACTTTTCATTCTATTCTGATTAGGGACAAACTAAGGAAGAAATTCCGCCTAATAGTTCAGTCAGAGGTCAATGTTAAAAATATATGGAATTTACCTTTAATCCATTTTAATATCCTTCAAATGTAAATAGAAAACAAAAAAATTATTGGAAATTACACAAATAACATTTTAATTTATTTTTACTTAAGAATGCTAATTAAAAAGCAAAGCAAGCGTAGCTGGGAGAAGAATGTTGTAAAATAAACGAGGCAAAAGTGAAATAAGCTTTTGATGAACTAATTCAGTGTTCTATTATCTGCTGCTACATCACCAATTACTGTAACCTAAAGCACATTAATGTTTTACGCCGCCGTGTGATGAATTATGAATATCTTCATCATATCATTACAATGCATTGATATCGTAAGAGGAAAATGCCGGAAGATCTTAAAGGCTTGCTCCGCACCAAAGATCTTAGGTGTGTGGGCAGAACTCTACCGCTCTCCGCACCGTCCGCATCTAAAGTTGGTTCACACTTACTCGCTATAAGATTGCCATAGTGGTATACGAATGCCGTAATACGCTGGTGTCATAGAGTAGTAAAGCTCGCGAGAGGTGACCAATACTTTAGTACCTTTATTTAGGTAAAAGTTGTAATTCTATCTACATTACACTTATACATTTTTTTCTTTAGTTCCATAAATTAAATACATTTAGAGAAAAACCACATCACTTCACATATCCTGTAGGCTGCTGTGTTTTTTCCGATAAAATAACGCTACAGTCAAGGTAAAAATCGGTTTCAAAGCTACTCAATAAATACTGTACATAATTGCTGAGGACAAGCCTTAAATCCTTTCATAGAAACACAAACACTTTTTATAATAGATGTAAAATAATCAGAAAAACAACAAAAAGCAGAGTGAAAGGTGTGAAAAGTCTGCTATTGCGATCGTCTACTTTTCCGAATTTTTCATTTCTTTTGTTAGAGAAACGAGCATATTATCCCAGTACTACAGCTTGTGTATTAGATGTTAATCAATGTCAGTTATATTTACTGTTATTACTGTAATCTACATTATTCTCTATACACTAATTATGGATTTCACAGGGAATAATAACTGTATTTGTTTACATGACATTGGGTTTGCTTCACGGAACGTACACAGAGGGTACTGCTACGATAGTACAATGCGACCAACGTATGGATACGTCGTACGTCGTACCGCCGTCTGCCTTCTTTTAAATCGCTAAATCACAACTACCAATAAATCGATTACAAACGTATAACCCGTTTTCCTCTCTGCTCCTTCAAGATATTATTCATCATTAATTTATTAATTATAATCTAGCAAAAAGTCCAATGCTTAACGTAGGGCCATAGTTCCTTCTCTTAGCAAGCGATTTGGAAACCGCAATTTTTCATTACTTTGAATTGTTTTCAAGAAAATGCTGTTACCTATCTCTTGTTTCATTTTTCAATGTTGTATTTTACGATACTTACGGGATAGTGTGGGGTCTTAGAACCTCTAAGTAATAACATATATTATTTGGTAGGAAGTAGTGATTTCTTTTACGCCGCCACTACACGGTATTATCAAGTTTCTGCCTCGATTTCTACTTCATGATTTCGAAATATTTTCATCCAAGCAGATATTTGTTGAATACTACCGACTTAAAAGGCAATTATAAAAATTTGATGAAATGAACAATGCTACATTAAAGGTTTAACGTTGATAATTTACTTTTAAATTCACCAAACCTAATGTTAAGCAGGTGAATACCAGCGTGCTTTTAGCGGTGGAGGAGCTGATTCTTGTTGAATCCGCTGTTTTTCTCGGAATTTATCAAGTCTTAAAAAAATTGCTAAATAAGAGTTATTATACTATTAAATAGTACATCCCATGAAATGATTGCTAGCATGCTGTTTCTAAATGTTTTCATAACAATTGTATACCTAAATCTTATATTGTAAGTTATGCTTATTAAAAAAAGTCCCGCTGGGTTTCTAGCTATTTCTTCACAGGATAGAGGTTTTTTTCAGACCAATAATAAAAGTAAAAAATTACTTTCAAGAAAGTAATTTTTTAGGTTCTATACTATTCTAAATATAGTCGATGGTCTTCCGCTAATTGAGTGGAAAATCTATATAAAATAAAATCAATTGCCGCCTGTTTGAAAGATCAACACTTGAGAACGCCTGGACCAGTTTTAATGAACACTCACACTCACAATTGGACCAGCTAAGTAGCGCTATTGTGGAGATCAAGAAAACAATCGTGCGAAGCCAGGGCGGATAGTAAATCAGTATATGAAGTTGGGATTACAAATGGGATCCAACTCGCTTATGTACCTTGTGTCTGTCAGGACTTAGTATTCATGGTCTACTATTCGTTTCAAAATTTTGCGAGATGAATATTTACAGTGTAATATAATAACCATCACTTGATTTAAAAAACAATTTATTTAATCATTCGAATAATCTTAAGACAAGTGCTATTTTCTTTATATATTAAGACATATAATAAAGCAATATAAATAAGTAACAAAACAAAAACGAGTATTGTTGCTAACATTGTGAATGAAATCACTGTAGATTCAAGACAACGTGTCTTGTAAAGTAACGTCACATATAATACTACCACAACAGAGGTGTCGTTTTTCTAGTAAGTCAGAATATAATGTACTAACTCTCATATTTTGTATAGTATAAAGAGACCAAAGATGACCACCTGACATTTCTATTTCCACGCATAAATTACACGCATCATCTTTCAATATATTTGTCTTTTTATGTCCTATTTGAAAATTATATTAGAAAAAGCGAGATAAGTATATTCACTCAACTTATGTGAAATAGTAGATTCACTCTATGCGTATGTATGTTATTACTCAAGGATCGTATTATAAAGTATATTGAGAGCGTCAAAATTAATCGATCATTTGTCTCTTTTTGAGGGCTTTGTGTTTGCTCAGCGATGTGAGATATTTGTGCACTTAATAGCTAGGGATAATGTTACTTCTCATTTAGTGATACATTCGAATTTATGAGGATATTTTACCTAAATTATGTCTTCATTTACACGTACATTATTTTACTCAAACAGGTTAAAATACTATTTTCTAAAAATTTAAAAAAAGCTTGATATTAGCTATATATTATTTTTATAAATTTCGTATAACTAACATTTTTGGAATTCGTGACTTATACCTAGAAAGAAAAAAACTACCATGTTACCCACGGGTGTAATAACCGAGAAGCTTTATGCTAGCTCGTGCATAAAAATCCTAAAGGAATTGTACGGGTCACGAGTCACGAACGACATCACCAACACGTTTTTAGCGCTTTATTTGTATTAAGCTTATTTGAATTTTTAATCAAAATCATAGGAAACAAATATTATATATATATATTGTAACGGTTCCCCCCTCTCATAATAATAAATATATAAAATACTAAATGTATTATATTCCCCTTTACATAATAATTATATATATGTGACCAGGATAAATAAAATATGTTTTGATCTTTCTAAATGATCTCTCAAAAGGTTTATTAATAGGCCGGTTTTAATATTTTGGCGTGATCGTCTTAGTTAGGACCCTTATTTACGTTGTGTTTGTTTAGTAACTTAGTTCTTTTAGGTGTCTTTTGGAAGAATGAATATTCACTAGAGCAATTGAAAGCTGTTGGTAGTGCCTTATAAGCTAAGTGAACCCCGTTCACGAAGACAGGGCTCGAAAAAGGTTAAGAACATAAAACGTCCCTATTCCACTTGCATCAGGTTTACATTATTAATTATCCCTTCCCGCTCGGAAAAGGCTCAATATATTTATACAAAAATACCCAATACAAGGGCTTCGCTCTCCTACATTTATTTTTAAAAAAAATGTAGGGGAGGTACACGGCCCCACACACGCCGTGCACGGTGAGTGCCAACCATTTTGATGCACTCCCCCCCGAAGGGAAAGCTAATTCGGGAACTGGACCGTAGTCCACAGCAAAATAACTGGCGAACCAGTAAAAGAGGCTTGGCCCCTTGCTAGTGCGTAAGCACAAACATCGACCGAAGTCGCGCATGTCAATGCGTGTAAACGCCAAACAGAATACGAACGAATCCAGCCACAGTGAATGTACGTCACACGGTTTAGGCAAATAGGCACACTGGCCGTAAACCCTCCGTGAGCGCCACCACCTGCCAGACCGCCGCTCCTGCAGACGTGATGTAAGTGTATGGCATCACCACCAGTTGCATGATCAGCACGGCTACTAGCCGCAGAGCGTGTCATGAGTCTACCGCTCACCTCAAGGGAATGGGGTCCCACGTTGTGCGGCTTTCGGCCGCAGCCTTGAGAGTCTCCTCAGATCCTCCCGCCAGCTACCACCCGCATGAGGTCGACACATATGCTCCACCAACCAATACAACGGCAGATATAGCCAAAAAGGCAGTTATAAGATAAGAGTAATAATTCGCCATCAGAAAGGGTTTGTGTCACTGACGTTGAGTAAATGCATTTTCGATCATGTTTGTCTCACCCACCGACAAGTTGCCTTCAATCATTCAAAGGTGGGAAAGTTACAGAGATATAATATTATGTTGTTATATAAAACATCGTGGAGGGCAGACAGTCTGCAGCCCCGTAATGAAGGGACCCGACTTGGGCAAAGCTACTTAGGTGTGAGTCAAACCAAGACGCAGAGAGCGCCATTGAGAATAGCGTCCCACCAAACAACCATCGCAGAGACGCAATGCTGCAGAACGCAACAAGCATCATTACGACTATCGTCGGGCTTACACCATCCCAAGGTCCCCCATACATCCCAGCAGACATCACCACCCGCATACCTCCATCGACCAGAACCACAAGAGAGCGTCGAATCAGGCGCATCAAACCCGCAGATCCATCACAAGACGCAATACCGCAAGTAGCAGTAAGCATCAAAGCAACTATCATACGGGTGGCACCCCCTCACAACACACCCACATGACTCTTATCGACTTTGGTAACAAAGTTGGTATTGTTGTTATATAAAAAAATATCACCAACGTATCATAGTAGCATACTACTAAGACGCCAATGAACAAAACTCCACGTATCATAGCGCTAATGCACTAAGACATGAAGTTGAGTATGCCTGTTACACTTAAAAGTGCTACCAAACACACTCATCATCCCAATCCGAAAGATAGACGACACATCGCTATGCGCAACGACGTCGCCCACAAACGGTATGGGTGTGCGATGTCCACGGGAAAGCCGTATTGCTACAACAAACCCGCTTACCACCAGCACTAAGATGTTAATTGTATACCTCCATCGACCAGAACCACAAGAATGCGTCGAATCAGGCGCAGCACACCCGCAGATCCATCACAAGACGCAATACCGCAAGTAGCAGTAAGCATCAACGCAACTATCATACGGGTGGCGCCCCCTCACAACACACCCACATGACTCCTATCGATTTCGGTAACAAAGTTTTTATTGTTGTTATATAAAAAATATCACCAACGTATCATAGTAGCATACTACTAAGACGCCAGTGGACAAAACTCCATGTATCATAGCGCTAATGCACTAAGACATGAAGTTGAGTATGCCTGTTACACTTAAAAGTGCTACCAAACACACTCATCTTCCCAATCCGAAAGATAGACGACGCATCGCTATGCGCTACGACGCCGCCCACAACCGGTATGGGTGTGCGATGTCCACGGGAAAGCCGTATTGCTACAACAAACCCGCTTACCACCGGCACTAAGATGATATGTCTAGGACACATCGGTTAGCGAGTCCAAGTTTACCTCGGACCAATTGCTCGTGAAGCAGCACACACGCCACCATAATATTCCTTTTCAAGTCCCTAATAAGGACTAGTCATTTTGCTACAGTACTAGGAGCAGTCGGTCACCCGACCACCCCATACAATGCTTATGCATCAAGGAGACCTTCAATAATAATGCTTTTGTATCATAGACCTTACTTTCATAAGTCATTCATATATAGGGTTCGAACCCACAACCCTACTATTGTAATGCATATTAATCATAGAGACCTTCTATAGTATTGCTTTTGTATCATAGACCTTACTTTCATAAGTCATTAATATATAGGGTTCGAACCCACGACCCTACTATTGTAATACAAATTCATCATGGAGACCTTCTATAGTATTGCTTTTGTATCATTGAGTTTAATATCATAAGTCCCTAATATAGGACTAGTCATTGTGCTACAGTACTTCAGGCAGTCGGGCTCCCGACCACCCCATATATATGTACAACTGCAGGTATGTACCTCCGACAGCTTCCTCCATACAAGACATCTATACGTGAACTCCTTCCACAACTTAGAAAAATTTTCTTTTATACACGAACACCTCCCATGACTTAAACAATTTTTAACAAATTTTCTAATTATCTTATAAACGTTATTTAACTTAATTTTATAATATTTTTTGACTTGTATTTCTATTATTTATCTTATTTTAAATATTTTTTCAAGTTTTTAAATAAATTTATTTATTACGAAAAACAATAATTTTGCCTTTAATATACTATGTTATTGGGATAATGTCTGAAATATATTAACTTTATGTTTATTAATTTAACTTAATTGCTTAATATATATCTTTTAAGACTATTTTTGACGCCCCTTTATATTGAATTTAATTATTAATAATAATATTGGGCCGTCACAATATGATTATTAGGCACACAATACGAAAATAGATTTTAAAATATTTAATAATCACAAATGGTTTAAAAATTGCTAAAAGACAAAAGGTTGCATCAGGTTGCACTCTATCTAGTAATATCACATTACACTTCGCTAACCGGTACAATGCTGCCATGTCATGAATAAATCCGTAATTTTACACAATTTTACAAAAATTATTAAATTAAAACACCCGATATTTAGTAATAATAAATCATTGTAAGTAGTACATGTTTACGATGAAAAAATAGTCATCGCAACAATCTAACACCCAATCGCACTTAAACTTCAGCACAGAAGAAATGTTTTAATGTGTTTAATGTCGTTACGTACACATATTATAAGATTCACATACAATAAGTGCAAATATTTCAACAATATCTAATATTTTAACTCCAGTCGATGAAACATCGAGGTGATCTTACGTATATATGCAATGTGGATGCCCACTAAGAACGGATTTTATAATAGTCCCATAAAAAAATTCGTGATGTTTTATATCTACGTTATTCTCGTCTATTATGATTACGCCCAGCGAAGCGAGCGGGTATCAGCTAGTAACGTACCTATATTCGTAACGTCTGGCCTTCTTTCAGGTGTCCATGGGCTACAGTAACTATTTACTAACAGATGAATATAGTTGATATCGTTATTTTGTCACTTCCTAAAAAAAAGTAAAAAAAAATCGAAAGGTCCAAAAACTCGAGCGCGTCAAATTAAGTCAAGGTGAGTTAATTACACACAGAAAAATGTGTATCTCAATAATCTGACGATTTGCACTTGACCTAAGGAAATAGGAGAGTCACAAAGTTGTAAAAAAAAACGTTACCTTGATTTACTCGATCGCGGTTAATTTAATTTTTATTTTTCAAGGGAATCATTTAAGGATGACGAAAATAATATAATCTGCCGATTTCCACAAGCCGAAGTAGTTAAAATCCTCAATATAGTGTGGTGCGTGCAGCTGCTGAGAACTATATATTTCCCACTTCGCGCCTCTCGTCCTTTCTGACTCTTTCTCTATCTCTCGACGATGATTTAAGTGACGATGGAAATTAAAAATTTATTTTCAACGTGTTTTTTTTTTCATTATAAGATTAGAAAAATTAAAAAAAATCGACTTGTTTATTTGTTTGAGATTCCGCATTGAAATATCTTCACTGAAAAAAGACGCCTACGAAAACCAGAAAGTGAAAATCATTTTAATATGTTTTATACGAGCCTTCTTAAATTTGATATCGAGAAGCCATGAGGTTACGAGGGTGGATTGAAAAGTACTCGGCCTAACCAAGAAAATAAACACATACTAAATCAGTTATATTTTTATTTTTCTACATAATCACCATCAAGTTCAATACACTTTTGCCATCTCCCCTTCCAAGCATTTAGACCGTTGAAAAAAAATGATTCTTCCTTAGAGTCAAAATATGCGTCTACAGCTGCTTTGACCTCGTCGTTTGTCGAAAATCTTTGACCTCCCAAGTGCTTTTTTAGGTTAGGGAACAGAAAGAAGTCTGATGGTGCCAGATCAGGTGAAAACGGCGGATGCGGTAACAGTTCAAAGACACAGTTATGAATTTCAGCCATTGACTGTACTGACGTGTGAACACGGGCGTTATCTTGATGAAACAGGATTTTTCTTCTGAGCATTCCTCGACGTTTTTCTTTTATTTCCTCTCGTAAACGACGTAGTAAGGTGCAGTAGTAATCAGAGTTTATAGTCTGACCCCTTTCAAGATAATCAATCATAATCACACCTTTCGAGTCCCAGAATACTGAAGCCATCACCTTATTTGCCGACAAAATCGACTTAGCCTTTTTAAGGGGTGGTGAACCAGGTCTTCTCCACTGTTTTGATTATTGTTTTGTTTCCGGTGTACAGTAATGAACCCATGTTTCGTCCATAGTAACAAAACGATTCAAAAAATCATCTGCATCGGCTTCAAATAACTCCAAACAGTCGCGTGAAATAGTCAATCGCGTCCTTTTTTGTTCAACTGAAAGCAGTCGCGGAACCCACCTCGCAGACACCTTGTGGAAACCCAACTCGTTGATAATGATGTTTTGAGTTCGTTCATAAGAGATGCCTATAATCTCGGCTATCTTTCTAATTTTTAATCTGCGGTCTCCCATTATTAAATCAAGTACTTTTTTTAATATTTTCGTCAGTAGTTGACGTCGAAGGCCTTCCAGAGCGGGGTTCATTTTTCACACTCTCTCTACCACGCTTAAATTCTGCTATCCATTTTTTGACGGATGAATATGACAGAACACAATCGCCTAATGTACTGACCATGTCATCATGGATGGCTTTTGATGATAGCCCCTTCTTATGGAGGTACTTAATGACGGCACACTGCTCGATTTGCTCCATTCGCGGAAATTATGTCCGATTACTTTGTTAATAAATTTATAAAATCACAACTAATTATCGCACACGTTTCGAACTTCACACAATGAACTAGTCTGAACTGAACTAAATAATGTGGGTAGATTTAATTTTTAGAATTGAATGGATCTGTGTTAGGCCGAGTACTTTTCAATCCACCTAGGTAGTTAAAAGAATTGCCAACAATTAATCGATTGCGTTACCCACCCTTGTGAAAATGCTTGCCCGGAGTAATGACCATTGCAAAGTTAACAAATTACCTCCAATCAAACTAACACCCAGCCGCACTTAATCTTCACCACAGAGGAAACATCTGTTTTTATTGTTTCCCATTTTACGTCGTTACGACTACATAAATAATATTTCAAAAAATTGGAATAAAACTAAGTTTACGAATTTTATCGTGATTAATTTTTTTTTATTCCCGACGTTTCGGGCACTTTACAGCACCCATGGTCACTTAGGGACTGAGGTGTTGGACGTCCTGATATCATAGTTAAAGTAATTTTCAACGGTTAATAACAAGTTTTTGGTCCGATCTACGCCGAATAAACTTAGAGTATCTTGAAGTCTTACAGTATGCTTGGGTTTGGATTTAATTAAGCTATTGCATAGCTTCTATCGCGGGCCTTGAGCGCGGGGACCGAATCCAGAAATTCTACTACTATCTACATTACACTTATACATTTTTTTCTTTAGTTCCATAAATTAAATACATTTAGAGAAAAACCACATCACTTCACATATCCTGTAGGCTGCTGTGTTTTTTCCGATAAAATAACGCTACAGTCAAGGTAAAAATCGGTTTCAAAGCTACTCAATAAATACTGTACATAATTGCTGAGGACAAGCCTTAAATCCTTTCATAGAAACACAAACACTTTTTATAATAGATGTAAAATAATCAGAAAAACAACAAAAAGCAGAGTGAAAGGTGTGAAAAGTCTGCTATTGCGATCGTCTACCTTTCCGAATTTTTCATTTCTTTTGTTAGAGAAACGAGCATATTATCCCAGTACTACAGCTTGTGTATTAGATGTTAATCAATGTCAGTTATATTTACTGTTATTACTGTATTCTACATTATTCTCTATACACTAATTATGGATTTCACAGGGAATAATAACTGTATTTGTTTAATCGACATTGGGTTTGCTTCACGGAACGTACACAGAGGGTACTGCTACGATAGTACAATGCGACCAACGTATGGATACGTCGTACGTCGTACCGCCGTCTGCCTTCTCTTATATCGCTAAATCACAACTACCAATAAATCGATTACAAACGTATAACCCGTTTTCCTCTCTGCTCCTTCAAGATATTATTCATCATTAATTTATTAATTACAGTCTAGCAAAAGTCCAATGCTTAACGTAGGGCCATAGTTCCTTCTCTTAGCAAGCGATTTGGAAACCGCAATTTTTCATTACTTTGAATTGTTTTCAAGAAAATGCTGTTACCTATCTCTTGTTTCATTTTTCAATGTTGTATTTTACGATACTTACGGGATAGTGTGGGGTCTTAGAACCTCTAAGTAATAACATATATTATTTGGTAGGAAGTAGTGATTTCTTTTACGCCGCCACTACACGGTATTATCAAGTTTCTGCCTCGATTTCTACTTCATGATTTCGAAATATTTTCATCCAAGCAGATATTTGTTGAATACTACCGACTTAAAAGGCAATTATAAAAAATTTGATGAAATGAACAATGCTACATTAAAGGTTTAACGTTGATAATTTACTTTTAAATTCACCAAACCTAATGTTAAGCAGGTGAATACCAGTGTGCTTTTAGCGGTGGAGGAGCTGATTCTTGTTGAATCCGCTGTTTTTCTCGGAATTTATCAAGTCTTAAAAAAATTGCTAAATAAGAGTTATTATACTATTAAATAGTACATCCCATGAAATGATTGCTAGCATGCTGTTTCTAAATGTTTTCATAACAATTGTATACCTAAATCTTATATTGTAAGTTATGCTTATTAAAAAAAGTCCCGCTGGGTTTCTAGCTATTTCTTCACAGGATAGAGGTTTTTTTCAGACCAATAATAAAAGTAAAAAATTACTTTCAAGAAAGTAATTTTTTAGGTTCTATACTATTCTAAATATAGTCGATGGTCTTCCGCTAATTGAGTGGAAAATCTATATAAAATAAAATCAATTGCCGCCTGTTTGAAAGATCAACACTTGAGAACGCCTGGACAAGTTTTAATGAACACTCACACTCACAATTGGACCAGCTAAGTAGCGCTATTGTCAAGATCTAGAAAACAATCGTGCGAAGCCAGGGCGGATAGTAAATCAGTATATAAAGTTGAGATTACAAATGGGATCCAACTCGCTTATGTACCTTGTGTCTGTCAGGACTTAGTATTCATGGTCTATTATTCGTTTCAAAATTTTGCGAGATGAATATTTACAGTGTAATATAATAACCATCACTTGATTTAAAAAACAATTTATTTAATCATTCGAATAATCTTAAGACAAGTGCTATTTTCTTTATATATTAAGACATATAATAAAGCAATATAAATAAGTAACAAAACAAAAACGAGTATTGTTGCTAACATTGTGAATGAAATCACTGTAGATTCAAGACAACGTGTCTTGTAAAGTAACGTCACATATAATACTACCACAACAGAGGTGTCGTTTTTCTAGTAAGTCAGAATATAATGTACTAACTCTCATATTTTGTATAGTATAAAGAGACCAAAGATGACCACCTGACATTTCTATTTCCACGCATAAATTACACGCAACATCTTTCAATATATTTGTCTTTTTATGTCCTATTTGAAAATTATATTAGAAAAAGCGAGATAAGTATATTCACTCAACTTATGTGAAATAGTAGATTCACTCTATGCGTATGATGTTATTACTCAAAGATCGTATTATAAAGTATATTGAGAGCGTCAAAATTAATCGATCATTTGTCTCTTTTTGAGGGCTTTGTGTTTGCTCAGCGATGTGAGATATTTGTGCACTTAATAGCTAGGGATAATGTTACTTCTCATTTAGTGATACATTCGAATTTATGAGGATATTTTACCTAAATTATGTCTTTATTTACACGTACATTATTTTACTAAAACAGGTTAAAATACTATTTTCTAAAAATTTAAAAAAAGCTTGATATTAGCTATATATTATTTTTATAAATTTCGTATAACTAACATTTTTGGAATTCGTGACTTATACCTAGAAAGAAAAAAACTACCATGTTACCCACGGGTGTAATAACCGAGAAGCTTTATGCTAGCTCGTGCATAAAAATCCTAAAGGAATTGTACGGGTCACGAGTCACGAACGACATCACCAACACGTTTTTAGCGCTTTATTTGTATTAAGCTTATTTGAATTTTTAATCAAAATCATAGGAAACAAATATTATATATATATGATTATTAGGCACACAATACGAAAATAGATTTTAAAATATTTAATAATCACAAATGGTTTAAAAATTGCTAAAAGACAAAAGGTTGCATCAGGTTGCACTCTATCTAGTAATATCACATTACACTTCGCTAACCGGTACAATGCTGCCATGTCATGAATAAATCCGTAATTTTACACAATTTTACAAAAATTATTAAATTAAAACACCCGATATTTAGTAATAATAAATCATTGTAAGTAGTACATGTTTACGATGAAAAAATAGTCATCGCAACAATCTAACACCCAATCGCACTTAAACTTCAGCACAGAAGAAATGTTTTTAATGTGTTTAATGTCGTTACGTACACATATTATAAGATTCACATACAATAAGTGCAAATATTTCAACAATATCTAATATTTTAACTCCAGTCGATGAAACATCGAGGTGATCTTACGTATATATGCAATGTGGATGCCCACTAAGAACGGATTTTATAATAGTCCCATAAAAAAAATTCGTGACGTTTTATATCTACGTTATTCTCGTCTATTATGATTACGCCCAGCGAAGCGAGCGGGTATCAGCTAGTAACGTACCTATATTCGTAACGTCTGGCCTTCTTTCAGGTGTCCATGGGCTACAGTAACTATTTACTAACAGATGAATATAGTTGATATCGTTATTTTGTCACTTCCTAAAAAAAAAGTAAAAAAAAATCGAAAGGTCCAAAAACTCGAGCGCGTCAAATTAAGCCAAGGTGAGTTAATTACACGCAGAAAAATGTGTATCTCAATAATCTGACGATTTGCACTTGACCTAAGGAAATAGGAGAGTCACAAAGTTGTAAAAAAAAACGTTACCTTGATTTACTCGATCGCGGTTAATTTAATTTTTATTTTTCAAGGGAATCATTTAAGGATGACGAAAATAATATAATCTGCCGATTTCCACAAGCCGAAGTAGTTAAAATCCTCAATATAGTGTGGTGCGTGCAGCTGCTGAGAACTATATATTTCCCACTTCGCGCCTCTCGTCCTTTCTGACTCTTTCTCTATCTCTCGACGATGATTTAAGTGACGATGGAAATTAAAAATTTATTTTCAACGTGTTTTTTTCATTATAAGATTAGAAAAATTAAAAAAAATCGACTTGTTTATTTGTTTGAAATTCCGCATTGAAATATCTTCACTGAAAAAAGACGCGTATGAAAACCAGAAAGTGAAAATCGATATTTTATTGATGTTTATACGAGCCTTCTTAAATTTGATATCGAGAAGCTATGAGGTTACGAGGGTGGATTGAAAAGTACTCGGCCTAACCAAGAAAATAAACACATACTAAATCAGTTATATTTTTATTTTTCTACATAATCACCATCAAGTTCAATACACTTTTGCCATCTCCCCTTCCAAGCATTTAGACCGTTGAAAAAAAATGATTCTTCCTTAGAGTCAAAATATGCGTCTACAGCTGCTTTGACCTCGTCGTTTGTCGAAAATCTTTGACCTCCCAAGTGCTTTTTTAGGTTAGGGAACAGAAAGAAGTCTGATGGTGCCAGATCAGGTGAAAACGGCGGATGCGGTAACAGTTCAAAGACACAGTTATGAATTTCAGCCATTGACTGTACTGACGTGTGAACACGGGCGTTATCTTGATGAAACAGGATTTTTCTTCTGAGCATCCCTCGACGTTTTTCTTTTATTTCCTCTCGTAAACGACGTAGTAAGGTGCAGTAGTAATCAGAGTTTATAGTCTGACCCCTTTCAAGATAATCAATCATAATCACACCTTTCGAGTCCCAGAATACTGAAGCCATCACCTTATTTGCCGACAAAATCGACTTAGCCTTTTTAAGGGGTGGTGAACCAGGTCTTCTCCACTGTTTTGATTATTGTTTTGTTTCCGGTGTACAGTAATGAACCCATGTTTCGTCCATAGTAACAAAACGATTCAAAAAATCATCTGCATCGGCTTCAAATAACTCCAAACAGTCGCGTGAAATAGTCAATCGCGTCCTTTTTTGTTCAACTGAAAGCAGTCGCGGAACCCACCTCGCAGACACCTTGTGGAAACCCAACTCGTTGATAATGATGTTTTGAGTTCGTTCATAAGAGATGCCTTTAATCTCGGCTATCTTTCTAATTTTTAATCTGCGGTCTCCCATTATTAAATCAAGTACTTTTTTTAATATTTTCGTCAGTAGTTGACGTCGAAGGCCTTCCAGAGCGGGGTTCATTTTTCACACTCTCTCTACCACGCTTAAATTCTGCTATCCATTTTTTGACGGATGAATATGACAGAACACAATCGCCTAATGTACTGACCATGTCATCATGGATGGCTTTTGATGATAGCCCCTTCTTATGGAGGTACTTAATGACGGCACACTGCTCGATTTGCTCCATTCGCGGAAATTATGTCCGATTACTTTGTTAATAAATTTATAAAATCACAACTAATTATCGCACACGTTTCGAACTTCACACAATGAACTAGTCTGAACTGAACTAAATAATGTGGGTAGATTTAATTTTTAGAATTGAATGGATCTGTGTTAGGCCGAGTACTTTTCAATCCACCTAGGTAGTTAAAAGAATTGCCAACAATTAATCGATTGCGTTACCCACCCTTGTGAAAATGCTTGCCCGGAGTAATGACCATTGCAAAGTTAACAAATTACCTCCAATCAAACTAACACCCAGCCGCACTTAATCTTCACCACAGAGGAAACGTCTGTTTTTATTGTTTCCCATTTTACGTCGTTACGACTACATAAATAAAGTGCAAATATTTCAAAAAAAAAAAAAGGAAAACTATATTATAATTGGAATAAAACTAAGTTTACGAATTTTATCGTGATTAATTTTTTTTAATTCCCGACGTTTCGGGCACTTTACAGCACCCATGGTCACTTGGGGACGGAGGTGTTGGACGTCCTGATATCATAGTTAAAGTATTTTCAACTGTTAATAACAAGTTTTTGGTCCGATCTACGCCGAATAAACTTAGAGTATCTTGAAGTCTTGCAGTATGCTTGGGTTTGGATTTAATTAAGCTATTGCATAGCTTCTATCGCGGGCCTTGAGCGCGGGGACCGAATCCAGAAATTCCGTAACGAAAAAACCTCACACTCCCCACTCCGACGGGCCCGGAGGTGTGGCTTCAAGGCCGTGCATTGTCTAACGTCGTTTCTTTTCGGCAGTCTTCGACACGGTGTTTGTGTGCGTGCAACTAGACGTATTGTACGACTCTACGAAACTCGCACGAATCGAGACGAGCTGCTCCGAAATCGGACGAATACATAAGCAGCTGTTTATGAGAAAGTATATAGGTGTATAGGTATTTATGTACAACAGTGAATAGCTGTACTTGTAAAATTTGTGTATAAAGTGTTTTGAATATGAATGAACAAAGTGCATTTATTATTTATTTATTTAATAAAAGAAAAAAATTTGTTTTCTTATCGGTCACCACGCTCAAAAAGTGTAACTTGAATTAATATCAAAGAAAAAGAAATACTGCATAAATAAAATAAATAAATAATTATAATTGCATAAGTTGATACAAAATGCTATGCAATAGCTTTACCGCGGCAGTCCCCGAGTGCCACACGTCTTTTTTTTAATTAATTATGGGATCTCAAACAGAAGGAATTCTGTTTTTTTTTTTAAATTAGGTAGGTACCTACTTTTTAAAAGTTACTTATTATGACATAGTGTTATACGGAGAGCTCAAGCTATCGCATGGAAATTTTCTCATATTTCGGAATGATAATGATCGCAGATTTTGTATTAGAATAAGGCTTTTCGAATAGTGAACTCTAAACAATCTACTTCTTCGTACTCCTGTACATTTATTCTCTTTCTTCAATGAATTATTTTCTGTTACAGCCTCTAGTTCACCTAGTTTCTGTAATGTTGGTTCTGTTAGCATTTTAGCTTTTACAGTTTCATAGGACCCAGGCCTCAGACTTATCTATACACCGTCCGAACAGGGGTGGCGGGCCTCGGCTAACTCGTTTTGTACGATATTCTGGGCGGTCAAAACCACGTGGAGGGGTGTGCGGTGTGCATGTCTGCGGACACGCTGCGCCCCATCCGTTTTCCTAGTAGTATTTGTGTAGTGTTGGTGTGGGACAGGCTGGCAACATTTGGGTCGTCGGAGTCTAATGGAATCGGAGAGTGGTCAGGTATTTTGGAGTCGAGTTTCTGTTACAGCTGTATGCTCCCTTCCACATATTCGCCGTTTAATCCCTTTTCCCTTTAACCTTTGTAATTAACTCAAAGCTTATTACTTGGAACTCTTAAGATTCCTATCATACTTCGTGTCATTTTGTGTGTTGTGTGTTTTTTTTGGTATTGTCATTCTTGTGTTTCTGACTTCTTTTATAATTTATATACATCTCTCTCCTAACCATTCGTTGCGAACAATTCTTTGAGTAATAAGATTGTCTGGAAGAAATCGCTCTCCGAGCGATAGGACACTTTTTTCATTTATTTAATTGTTTTATTGTGTGTTGTTATACAATTGGAAACAGTAAAAAATAGTTCACAATTTTAATAAGAGATTTCATCCCTATTTTACCCTTAGGTGTGAAGTACCCAAAATCATTAAATTTCTAATAGAAAGCTAAAATTAAATAGTGTATTAAAAGATAAAATTAAAACATGGCAGAATTACAAACAATGCTTCATCTTAAATTTTACCCCCCTTAAGGTAAGAATTGTGAAAAGTACTGAAACATTTGTTTGTTAGTTTTTACTCTTTAGTCAACACAAACAAATATCTTATCCACATTTAAGCGTGAATAGGGGTAGTAGCAAAATTCTGTTTAAAGTGTTTTACTTACCACCATTTTCTCCCGTTTTCTTTTTACGCAATCATTATATTCTCATATTAACACTTTGTGGTTTAATCCAAAATTAATTGTACCAATTTTCTAATTATAATTTTTCACCATACAAATATGAAATCACCCCGTAAAATAGTGTCGTACAAACTGTATCGCCTTCTAAGGGCTTGAATTTTTCGAAGTTCTGCTTTTAATGCCTACTTAATAAATGGAAGCTATACTGTAACAATTTCATCCTTCACTGTCCAGCGGTTTGAGCTGTGTAGTTATTTGTCATATTTTAACATTTTTACTTAAGAATATACCATAAATATTCAAACTGTAACATACATTAATAAATTTTTCCTTTACACTTTATGGCCCTCGTAAATATGGAATAAATAAAAAATTTATTTTAAAAAATACGTTTTTACTTATTTTATTTACAGTGTACTTTCTTTCTTTTCAAGTCTCGGGTCGACGGCCCTGTAAAAAAAGGTTTCATAAAAAATTATAAAATGCTATTTCCCTGTCGAGAGGGTTAAATTTTCCAAAAATTTTCTCACTGAATGCTTACGTCATAAAACTACTGTCCAAATTTCAGCTTTCGTTTTAGCTTTATGGGCTATGTACACTTGCATTCTCGTTTTAAGACCCTAATGGACCCATTTTATTTTTAATTCCAGAGTATACAGTATACACCGTGTAACTTAAGTTGTAGATCATCGGTAGCTGAGATTGGAGGACCTCAGTATCTATCAATTTAACCCCCTTGTATGCAATGCTATATTCAGTGGTTCAAAAGTTATTTGGAATTTAGTAAAAATTTTGTCAAAATCAGATTTTATTCTAAATTTCGCAATCGTAGCCAAACTATTAGATCTGCAACCGTGATTTTTTTTCAAACAAGATAAACAGAGGGCATTTTGTACATTTAAACCAAACAGAGGCTTAGATTTAAAAAAATTGAAATAAAAAAATTGTTATTAGGATCTAAATTATCTAATATTTGAATTAAATTTCTATGGTCCAAAAACAAAATATTTAACGTATTATTTTTTCTACAATCTATCTTAAATTTTTTTGGCTTTCATGAAGAATCAACACTGAAATTTTCATTTAGCTAGTACTGGGGCATCATGTTGAAAATTGTACTTAAATATTCTATGTGGCAATATTCGACATTTTTTCTTTAATATAAAGTCTACTAAAAAAGTATAGTTTATAGTTAGTATATAGTTTATTTTGTTCCGCGTACGCTACTCTAAGATATACGAAAGGACAGGAATGGGTCCAATAGAACACACGAATATATAACGTTAAAATATTACTTATTATTCATACACGCTTATTTAAATTCAATATTCAGAATGAGCTTCATTATTTGTAATACATACTTTTTTAGTAGACTTTACATTAAAGAAAAAATGTCAATATTGCCACATAGAATATTTAAGTACATTTTTCAACATGATGTCCCAGCACTAGCCAAATGGAATTTTCGGAGTTATTCCTTCATGAAAGCCAGTAGTTTTTAATATAGAAAAAATAATATGAGAAATATTTGTTTTAGAACCATAATAAAAACATTAGATTTTGAAAAAAAAAAAGAGAATAAGGATACCTTGCAGAAATCCATAATATTAAATTTGGTAAGAATTACTAATATCCTAATGTATTATCGTCG